>OY751556.1:24088841-24820670 GCA_963572265.1 Caenorhabditis doughertyi | reverse complement strand
GATTTATTTTCGAGGTTTTTGCCTGTTTCTATATTTTTCTAGTGTATTTCACAGTGTAGAAAACGATGCGGAACTTTTCATAACAGTACAACACTTATTTCGCGCGGTGCTGCGTCAATTCACTCGAAAAACATGCATATATGCCATAATCGATGGAAAAAGTGGAGGGAGATTTATTTTTGAGGTTCTTGCCTGTTTCTATATTTTTCTAGTGTATTTCACAGTGTAGAAAACGATGCGGAACTTTTCATAACAGTACAACACTTAATTCGCGCGGTGCTGCGTCAATTCACACGAAAAACATGCATATATGCCATAATCGATGGAAAAAGTGGAGGGAGATTTATTTTTGAGGTTTTTGCTTGTTTCGAGTTTTTTTCTGGTGTATTTTTCAGTGTAGAAAACGGTGCGGAACTTTTCATAACAGTACAACACTTATTTCGCGCGTTGCTGCGTCAGTTCACTCGAAAAACATGCATATATGCCATAATCGATAGAAAAAGTGGAGGGAGATTTATTTTTGAGGTTTTTACTTGTTTCGAGTTTTTTCTGGTGTATTTTACAGTGTAGAAAACGGTGCGGAACTTTTCATAACAGTACAACACTTATTTCGCGCGGTGCTGCGTCAATTCACTCGAAAAACATGCATATATGCCATAATCGATAGAAAAAGTGGAGGGAGATTTATTTTTGAGGTTTTTACTTGTTTCGAGTTTTTTCTGGTGTATTTTACAGTGTAGAAAACGATGCGGAACTTTTCATAACAGTACAACACTTATTTCGCGCGGTGCTGCGTCAATTCACTCGAAAAACATGCCTATATGCCATAATCGATGGAAAAAGTGGAGGGCGATTTATTTTTGAGGTTTTTACTTGTTTCGAGTTTTTTCTGGTGTATTTTACAGTGTAGAAAACGATGCGGAACTTTTCATAACAGTACAACACTTATTTCGCGCGGTGCTGCGTCAATTCACTCGAAAAACATGCATATATGCCATAATCGATAGAAAAAGTGGAGGGAGATTTATTTTTGAGGTTTTTGCTTGTTTCGAGTTTTTTCTGGTGTATTTTACAGTGTAGAAAACGATGCGGAACTTTTCATAACAGTACAACACTTATTTCGCGCGGTGCTGCGTCAATTCACTCGAAAAACATGCATATATGCCATAATCGATAGAAAAAGTGGAGGGAGATTTATTTTTGAGGTTCTTGCATGTTTCTATATTTTTCTGGTGTATCTTACAGTGTAGAAAACGGTGCGGAACTTTTCATAACAGTACAACACTTATTTCGCGCGGTGCTGCGTCAATTCACTCGAAAAACATGCATATATGCCATAATCGATGGAAAAAGTGGAGAGAGATTTATTTTCGAGGTTTTTGCCTGTTTCTATATTTTTCTAGTGTATTTCACAGTGTAGAAAACGATGCGGAACTTTTCATAACAGTACAACACTTATTTCGCGCGGTGCTGCGTCAATTCACTCGAAAAACATGCATATATGCCATAATCGATGGAAAAAGTGGAGGGAGATTTATTTTTGAGGTTCTTGCCTGTTTCTATATTTTTCTAGTGTATTTCACAGTGTAGAAAACGATGCGGAACTTTTCATAACAGTACAACACTTAATTCGCGCGGTGCTGCGTCAATTCACACGAAAAACATGCATATATGCCATAATCGATGGAAAAAGTGGAGGGAGATTTATTTTTGAGGTTTTTGCTTGTTTCGAGTTTTTTCTGGTGTATTTTTCAGTGTAGAAAACGGTGCGGAACTTTTCATAACAGTACAACACTTATTTCGCGCGTTGCTGCGTCAGTTCACTCGAAAAACATGCATATATGCCATAATCGATAGAAAAAGTGGAGGGAGATTTATTTTTGAGGTTTTTACTTGTTTCGAGTTTTTTCTGGTGTATTTTACAGTGTAGAAAACGGTGCGGAACTTTTCATAACAGTACAACACTTATTTCGCGCGGTGCTGCGTCAATTCACTCGAAAAACATGCCTATATGCCATAATCGATGGAAAAAGTGGAGGGCGATTTATTTTTGAGGTTTTTACTTGTTTCGAGTTTTTTCTGGTGTATTTTACAGTGTAGAAAACGATGCGGAACTTTTCATAACAGTACAACACTTATTTCGCGCGGTGCTGCGTCAATTCACTCGAAAAACATGCATATATGCCATAATCGATAGAAAAAGTGGAGGGAGATTTATTTTTGAGGTTTTTGCTTGTTTCGAGTTTTTTCTGGTGTATTTTACAGTGTAGAAAACGATGCGGAACTTTTCATAACAGTACAACACTTATTTCGCGCGGTGCTGCGTCAATTCACTCGAAAAACATGCATATATGCCATAATCGATGGAAAAAGTGGAGGGCGATTTATTTTTGAGGTTTTTACTTGTTTCGAGTTTTTTCTGGTGTATTTTACAGTGTAGAAAACGATGCGGAACTTTTCATAACAGCACAACACTTATTTCGCGCGTTGCTGCGTCAATTCACTCGAAAAACATGCATATATGCCATAATCGATGGAAAAAGTGGAGGGCGATTTATTTTTGAGGTTTTTACTTGTTTCGAGTTTTTTCTGGTGTATTTTACAGTGTAGAAAACGATGCGGAACTTTTCATAACAGCACAACACTTATTTCGCGCGTTGCTGCGTCAGTTCACTCGAAAAACATGCATATATGCCATAATCGATAGAAAAAGTGGAGGGAGATTTATTTTTGAGGTTCTTGCATGTTTCTATATTTTTCTGGTGTATCTTACAGTGTAGAAAACGGTGCGGAACTTTTCATAACAGTACAACACTTATTTCGCGCGGTGCTGCGTCAATTCACTCGAAAAACATGCATATATGCCATAATCGATAGAAAAAGTGGAGGGCGATTTATTTTTGAGGTTTTTACTTGTTTCGAGTTTTTTCTGGTGTATTTTACAGTGTAGAAAACGATGCGGAACTTTTCATAACAGTACAACACTTATTTCGCGCGGTGCTGCGTCAATTCACTCGAAAAACATGCCTATATGCCATAATCGATGGAAAAAGTGGAGGGCGATTTATTTTTGAGGTTTTTACTTGTTTCGAGTTTTTTCTGGTGTATTTTACAGTGTAGAAAACGATGCGGAACTTTTCATAACAGTACAACACTTATTTCGCGCGGTGCTGCGTCAATTCACTCGAAAAACATGCATATATGCCATAATCGATAGAAAAAGTGGAGGGAGATTTATTTTTGAGGTTTTTGCTTGTTTCGAGTTTTTTCTGGTGTATTTTACAGTGTAGAAAACGATGCGGAACTTTTCATAACAGTACAACACTTATTTCGCGCGGTGCTGCGTCAATTCACTCGAAAAACATGCATATATGCCATAATCGATAGAAAAAGTGGAGGGAGATTTATTTTTGAGGTTCTTGCATGTTTCTATATTTTTCTGGTGTATCTTACAGTGTAGAAAACGGTGCGGAACTTTTCATAACAGTACAACACTTATTTCGCGCGGTGCTGCGTCAATTCACTCGAAAAACATGCATATATGCCATAATCGATGGAAAAAGTGGAGAGAGATTTATTTTCGAGGTTTTTGCCTGTTTCTATATTTTTCTAGTGTATTTCACAGTGTAGAAAACGATGCGGAACTTTTCATAACAGTACAACACTTATTTCGCGCGGTGCTGCGTCAATTCACTCGAAAAACATGCATATATGCCATAATCGATGGAAAAAGTGGAGGGAGATTTATTTTTGAGGTTCTTGCCTGTTTCTATATTTTTCTAGTGTATTTCACAGTGTAGAAAACGATGCGGAACTTTTCATAACAGTACAACACTTAATTCGCGCGGTGCTGCGTCAATTCACACGAAAAACATGCATATATGCCATAATCGATGGAAAAAGTGGAGGGAGATTTATTTTTGAGGTTTTTGCTTGTTTCGAGTTTTTTCTGGTGTATTTTTCAGTGTAGAAAACGGTGCGGAACTTTTCATAACAGTACAACACTTATTTCGCGCGTTGCTGCGTCAGTTCACTCGAAAAACATGCATATATGCCATAATCGATAGAAAAAGTGGAGGGAGATTTATTTTTGAGGTTTTTACTTGTTTCGAGTTTTTTCTGGTGTATTTTACAGTGTAGAAAACGGTGCGGAACTTTTCATAACAGTACAACACTTATTTCGCGCGGTGCTGCGTCAATTCACTCGAAAAACATGCATATATGCCACTTTTTCCATCGATTATGGCATATATGCATGTTTTTCGAGTGAATTGACGCAGCACCGCGCGAAATAAGTGTTGTACTGTTATGAAAAGTTCCGCACCGTTTTCTACACTGTAAAATACACCAGAAAAAACTCGAAACAAGTAAAAACCTCAAAAATAAATCTCCCTCCACTTTTTCTATCGATTATGGCATATATGCATGTTTTTCGAGTGAACTGACGCAGCAACGCGCGAAATAAGTGTTGTACTGTTATGAAAAGTTCCGCACCGTTTTCTACACTGAAAAATACACCAGAAAAAACTCGAAACAAGCAAAAACCTCAAAAATAAATCTCCCTCCACTTTTTCCATCGATTATGGCATATATGCATGTTTTTCGAGTGAATTGACGCAGCACCGCGCGAAATAAGTGTTGTACTGTTATGAAAAGTTCCGCATCGTTTTCTACACTGTGAAATACACTAGAAAAATATAGAAACAGGCAAGAACCTCAAAAATAAATCTCCCTCCACTTTTTCCATCGATTATGGCATATATGCATGTTTTTCGAGTGAATTGACGCAGCACCGCGCGAAATAAGTGTTGTACTGTTATGAAAAGTTCCGCATCGTTTTCTACACTGTGAAATACACTAGAAAAATATAGAAACAGGCAAAAACCTCGAAAATAAATCTCTCTCCACTTTTTCCATCGATTATGGCATATATGCATGTTTTTCGAGTGAATTGACGCAGCACCGCGCGAAATAAGTGTTGTACTGTTATGAAAAGTTCCGCATCGTTTTCTACACTGTAAAATACACCAGAAAAAACTCGAAACAAGTAAAAACCTCAAAAATAAATCGCCCTCCACTTTTTCTATCGATTATGGCATATATGCATGTTTTTCGAGTGAATTGACGCAGCACCGCGCGAAATAAGTGTTGTACTGTTATGAAAAGTTCCGCATCGTTTTCTACACTGTAAAATACACCAGAAAAAACTCGAAACAAGTAAAAACCTCAAAAATAAATCGCCCTCCACTTTTTCCATCGATTATGGCATATAGGCATGTTTTTCGAGTGAATTGACGCAGCACCGCGCGAAATAAGTGTTGTACTGTTATGAAAAGTTCCGCATCGTTTTCTACACTGTAAAATACACCAGAAAAAACTCGAAACAAGTAAAAACCTCAAAAATAAATCGCCCTCCACTTTTTCTATCGATTATGGCATATATGCATGTTTTTCGAGTGAATTGACGCAGCACCGCGCGAAATAAGTGTTGTACTGTTATGAAAAGTTCCGCACCGTTTTCTACACTGTAAGATACACCAGAAAAATATAGAAACATGCAAGAACCTCAAAAATAAATCTCCCTCCACTTTTTCTATCGATTATGGCATATATGCATGTTTTTCGAGTGAACTGACGCAGCAACGCGCGAAATAAGTGTTGTGCTGTTATGAAAAGTTCCGCATCGTTTTCTACACTGTAAAATACACCAGAAAAAACTCGAAACAAGTAAAAACCTCAAAAATAAATCGCCCTCCACTTTTTCCATCGATTATGGCATATATGCATGTTTTTCGAGTGAATTGACGCAGCAACGCGCGAAATAAGTGTTGTGCTGTTATGAAAAGTTCCGCATCGTTTTCTACACTGTAAAATACACCAGAAAAAACTCGAAACAAGTAAAAACCTCAAAAATAAATCGCCCTCCACTTTTTCCATCGATTATGGCATATATGCATGTTTTTCGAGTGAATTGACGCAGCACCGCGCGAAATAAGTGTTGTACTGTTATGAAAAGTTCCGCATCGTTTTCTACACTGTAAAATACACCAGAAAAAACTCGAAACAAGCAAAAACCTCAAAAATAAATCTCCCTCCACTTTTTCTATCGATTATGGCATATATGCATGTTTTTCGAGTGAATTGACGCAGCACCGCGCGAAATAAGTGTTGTACTGTTATGAAAAGTTCCGCATCGTTTTCTACACTGTAAAATACACCAGAAAAAACTCGAAACAAGTAAAAACCTCAAAAATAAATCGCCCTCCACTTTTTCCATCGATTATGGCATATAGGCATGTTTTTCGAGTGAATTGACGCAGCACCGCGCGAAATAAGTGTTGTACTGTTATGAAAAGTTCCGCACCGTTTTCTACACTGTAAAATACACCAGAAAAAACTCGAAACAAGTAAAAACCTCAAAAATAAATCTCCCTCCACTTTTTCTATCGATTATGGCATATATGCATGTTTTTCGAGTGAACTGACGCAGCAACGCGCGAAATAAGTGTTGTACTGTTATGAAAAGTTCCGCACCGTTTTCTACACTGAAAAATACACCAGAAAAAACTCGAAACAAGCAAAAACCTCAAAAATAAATCTCCCTCCACTTTTTCCATCGATTATGGCATATATGCATGTTTTTCGTGTGAATTGACGCAGCACCGCGCGAATTAAGTGTTGTACTGTTATGAAAAGTTCCGCATCGTTTTCTACACTGTGAAATACACTAGAAAAATATAGAAACAGGCAAGAACCTCAAAAATAAATCTCCCTCCACTTTTTCCATCGATTATGGCATATATGCATGTTTTTCGAGTGAATTGACGCAGCACCGCGCGAAATAAGTGTTGTACTGTTATGAAAAGTTCCGCATCGTTTTCTACACTGTGAAATACACTAGAAAAATATAGAAACAGGCAAAAACCTCGAAAATAAATCTCTCTCCACTTTTTCCATCGATTATGGCATATATGCATGTTTTTCGAGTGAATTGACGCAGCACCGCGCGAAATAAGTGTTGTACTGTTATGAAAAGTTCCGCACCGTTTTCTACACTGTAAGATACACCAGAAAAATATAGAAACATGCAAGAACCTCAAAAATAAATCTCCCTCCACTTTTTCTATCGATTATGGCATATATGCATGTTTTTCGAGTGAATTGACGCAGCACCGCGCGAAATAAGTGTTGTACTGTTATGAAAAGTTCCGCATCGTTTTCTACACTGTAAAATACACCAGAAAAAACTCGAAACAAGTAAAAACCTCAAAAATAAATCGCCCTCCACTTTTTCCATCGATTATGGCATATAGGCATGTTTTTCGAGTGAATTGACGCAGCACCGCGCGAAATAAGTGTTGTACTGTTATGAAAAGTTCCGCATCGTTTTCTACACTGTAAAATACACCAGAAAAAACTCGAAACAAGTAAAAACCTCAAAAATAAATCTCCCTCCACTTTTTCTATCGATTATGGCATATATGCATGTTTTTCGAGTGAATTGACGCAGCACCGCGCGAAATAAGTGTTGTACTGTTATGAAAAGTTCCGCACCGTTTTCTACACTGTAAAATACACCAGAAAAAACTCGAAACAAGTAAAAACCTCAAAAATAAATCTCCCTCCACTTTTTCTATCGATTATGGCATATATGCATGTTTTTCGAGTGAACTGACGCAGCAACGCGCGAAATAAGTGTTGTACTGTTATGAAAAGTTCCGCACCGTTTTCTACACTGAAAAATACACCAGAAAAAACTCGAAACAAGCAAAAACCTCAAAAATAAATCTCCCTCCACTTTTTCCATCGATTATGGCATATATGCATGTTTTTCGTGTGAATTGACGCAGCACCGCGCGAATTAAGTGTTGTACTGTTATGAAAAGTTCCGCATCGTTTTCTACACTGTAAAATACACCAGAAAAAACTCGAAACAAGCAAAAACCTCAAAAATAAATCTCCCTCCACTTTTTCTATCGATTATGGCATATATGCATGTTTTTCGAGTGAATTGACGCAGCACCGCGCGAAATAAGTGTTGTACTGTTATGAAAAGTTCCGCACCGTTTTCTACACTGTAAAATACACCAGAAAAATATAGAAACAGGCAAAAACCTCAAAAATAAATCTCCCTCCACTTTTTCTATCGATTATGGCATATATGCATGTTTTTCGAGTGAACTGACGCAGCAACGCGCGAAATAAGTGTTGTACTGTTATGAAAAGTTCCGCACCGTTTTCTACACTGAACAATACACCAGAAAAAACTCGAAACAAGCAAAAACCTCAAAAATAAATCTCCCTCCTCTTTTTCCATCGATTATGGCATATATGCATGTTTTTCGAGTGAATTGACGCAGCACCGCGCGAAATAAGTGTTGTACTGTTATGAAAAGTTCCGCATCGTTTTCTACACTGTAAAATACACCAGAAAAAACTCGAAACAAGTAAAAACCTCAAAAATAAATCGCCCTCCACTTTTTCCATCGATTATGGCATATATGCATGTTTTTCGAGTGAATTGACGCAGCACCGCGCGAAATAAGTGTTGTACTGTTATGAAAAGTTCCGCACCGTTTTCTACACTGTAAAATACACCAGAAAAAACTCGAAACAAGTAAAAACCTCAAAAATAAATCTCCCTCCACTTTTTCTATCGATTATGGCATATATGCATGTTTTTCGAGTGAACTGACGCAGCAACGCGCGAAATAAGTGTTGTACTGTTATGAAAAGTTCCGCACCGTTTTCTACACTGAAAAATACACCAGAAAAAACTCGAAACAAGCAAAAACCTCAAAAATAAATCTCCCTCCACTTTTTCCATCGATTATGGCATATATGCATGTTTTTCGAGTGAATTGACGCAGCACCGCGCGAAATAAGTGTTGTACTGTTATGAAAAGTTCCGCATCGTTTCCTACACTGTGAAATACACTAGAAAAATATAGAAACAGGCAAGAACCTCAAAAATAAATCTCCCTCCACTTTTTCCATCGATTATGGCATATATGCATGTTTTTCGAGTGAATTGACGCAGCACCGCGCGAAATAAGTGTTGTACTGTTATGAAAAGTTCCGCATCGTTTCCTACACTGTGAAATACACTAGAAAAATATAGAAACAGGCAAAAACCTCGAAAATAAATCTCTCTCCACTTTTTCCATCGATTATGGCATATATGCATGTTTTTCGAGTGAATTGACGCAGCAACGCGCGAAATAAGTGTTGTACTGTTATGAAAAGTTCCGCATCGTTTTCTACACTGTAGAATACACCAGAAAAAACTCGAAACAAGTAAAAACCTCAAAAATAAATCGCCCTCCACTTTTTCCATCGATTATGGCATATATGCATGTTTTTCGAGTGAATTGACGCAGCACCGCGCGAAATAAGTGTTGTACTGTTATGAAAAGTTCCGCACCGTTTTCTACACTGTAAGATACACCAGAAAAATATAGAAACATGCAAGAACCTCAAGAATAAATCTCCCTCCACTTTTTCTATCGATTTTGGCATATATGCATGTTTTTCGAGTGAACTGACGCAGCAACGCGCGAAATAAGTGTTGTACTGTTATGAAAAGTTCCGCACCGTTTTCTACACTGTAAAATACACCAGAAAAAACTCGAAACAAGCAAAAACCTCAAAAATAAATCTCCCTCCATTTTTTCTATCGATTTTGGCATATATGCATGTTTTTCGAGTGAACTGACACAGCAACGCGCGAACTAAGTGTTGTACTGTTATGAAAAGTCCCGCACCGTTTTCTACACTGTAAAATACACCAGAAAAATATAGAAACAGGCAAAAACCTCGAAAATAAATCTCTCTCCACTTTTTCCATCGATTATGGCATATATGCATGTTTTTCGAGTGAATTGACGCAGCAACGCGCGAAATAAGTGTTGTACTGTTATGAAAAGTTCCGCACCGTTCTCTACACTGTAAAATACACCAGAAATATATAGAAACAGGCAAAAACCTCGAAAATAAATCTCTCTCCACTTTTTCCATCGATTATGGCATATATGCATGTTTTTCGAGTGAATTGACGCAGCAACGCGCGAAATAAGTGTTGTACTGTTATGAAAAGTTCCGCACCGTTCTCTACACTGTAAAATACACCAGAAAAATATAGAAACAGGCAAAAACCTCGAAAATAAATCTCTCTCCACTTTTTCCATCGATTATGGCATATATGCATGTTTTTCGAGTGAATTGACGCAGCAACGCGCGAAATAAGTGTTGTACTGTTATGAAAAGTCCCGCACCGTTTTCTACACTGTAAAATACACCAGAAAAATATAGAAACAGGCAAAAACCTCGAAAATAAATCTCCCTCCACTTTTTCCATCGATTATGGCATATATGCATGTTTTTCGAGTGAACTGACGCAGCAACGCGCGAAATAAGTGTTGTACTGTTATGAAAAATTTCGCACCGTTTTCTAAACTGAAAAATACACCAGAAAAAACTCGAAACAAGCAAAAACCTCAAAAATAAATCGCCCTCCACTTTTTCCATCGATTATGGCATATATGCATGTTTTTCGAGTGAATTGACGCAGCACCGCGCGAAATAAGTGTTGTACTGTTATGAAAAGTTCCGCACCGTTTTCTACACTGTAAGATACACCAGAAAAATATAGAAACAGGCAAAAACCTCGAAAATAAATCTCCCTCCACTTTTTCTATCGATTTTGGCATATATGCATGTTTTTCGAGTGAACTGACGCAGCAACGCGCGAAATAAGTGTTGTGCTGTTATGAAACGTTCCGCACCGTTTTCTACACTGTAAAATACACCAGAAAAAACTCGAAACAAGTAAAAACCTCAAAAATAAATCTCCCTCCACTTTTTCTATCGATTATGGCATATATGCATGTTTTTCGAGTGAATTGACGCAGCACCGCGCGAAATAAGTGTTGTACTGTTATGAAAAGTTCCGCATCGTTTCCTACACTGTGAAATACACTAGAAAAATATAGAAACAGGCAAGAACCTCAAAAATAAATCTCCCTCCACTTTTTCCATCGATTATGGCATATATGCATGTTTTTCGAGTGAATTGACGCAGCACCGCGCGAAATAAGTGTTGTACTGTTATGAAAAGTTCCGCATCGTTTCCTACACTGTGAAATACACTAGAAAAATATAGAAACAGGCAAAAACCTCGAAAATAAATCTCTCTCCACTTTTTCCATCGATTATGGCATATATGCATGTTTTTCGAGTGAATTGACGCAGCACCGCGCGAAATAAGTGTTGTACTGTTATGAAAAGTTCCGCATCGTTTTCTACACTGTAGAATACACCAGAAAAAACTCGAAACAAGTAAAAACCTCAAAAATAAATCGCCCTCCACTTTTTCCATCGATTATGGCATATATGCATGTTTTTCGAGTGAATTGACGCAGCACCGCGCGAAATAAGTGTTGTACTGTTATGAAAAGTTCCGCACCGTTTTCTACACTGTAAGATACACCAGAAAAATATAGAAACATGCAAGAACCTCAAGAATAAATCTCCCTCCACTTTTTCTATCGATTTTGGCATATATGCATGTTTTTCGAGTGAACTGACGCAGCAACGCGCGAAATAAGTGTTGTGCTGTTATGAAAAGTTCCGCACCGTTTTCTACACTGTAAAATACACCAGAAAAAACTCGAAACAAGCAAAAACCTCAAAAATAAATCTCCCTCCATTTTTTCTATCGATTATGGCATATATGCATGTTTTTCGAGTGAACTGACACAGCAACGCGCGAACTAAGTGTTGTACTGTTATGAAAAGTCCCGCACCGTTTTCTACACTGTAAAATACACCAGAAAAAACTCGAAACAAGCAAAAACCTCAAAAATAAATCTCCCTCCATTTTTTCTATCGATTATGGCATATATGCATGTTTTTCGAGTGAATTGACGCAGCAACGCGCGAAATAAGTGTTGTACTGTTATGAAAAGTCCCGCACCGTTTTCTACACTGTAAAATACACCAGAAAAATATAGAAACAGGCAAAAACCTCGAAAATAAATCTCTCTCCACTTTTTCCATCGATTATGGCATATATGCATGTTTTTCGAGTGAATTGACGCAGCAACGCGCGAAATAAGTGTTGTACTGTTATGAAAAGTTCCGCACCGTTCTCTACACTGTAAAATACACCAGAAATATATAGAAACAGGCAAAAACCTCGAAAATAAATCTCTCTCCACTTTTTCCATCGATTATGGCATATATGCATGTTTTTCGAGTGAATTGACGCAGCAACGCGCGAAATAAGTGTTGTACTGTTATGAAAAGTTCCGCACCGTTCTCTACACTGTAAAATACACCAGAAAAATATAGAAACAGGCAAAAACCTCGAAAATAAATCTCTCTCCACTTTTTCCATCGATTATGGCATATATGCATGTTTTTCGAGTGAATTGACGCAGCAACGCGCGAAATAAGTGTTGTACTGTTATGAAAAGTCCCGCACCGTTTTCTACACTGTAAAATACACCAGAAAAATATAGAAACAGGCAAAAACCTCGAAAATAAATCTCCCTCCACTTTTTCCATCGATTATGGCATATATGCATGTTTTTCGAGTGAACTGACGCAGCAACGCGCGAAATAAGTGTTGTACTGTTATGAAAAATTTCGCACCGTTTTCTAAACTGAAAAATACACCAGAAAAAACTCGAAACAAGCAAAAACCTCAAAAATAAATCGCCCTCCACTTTTTCCATCGATTATGGCATATATGCATGTTTTTCGAGTGAACTGACGCAGCAACGCGCGAAATAAGTGTTGTGCTGTTATGAAAAGTTCCGCACCGTTTTCTACACTGTAAAATACACCAGAAAAAACTCGAAACAAGCAAAAACCTCAAAAATAAATCTCCCTCCACTTTTTCTATCGATTATGGCATATATGCATGTTTTTCGAGTGAATTGACGCAGCACCGCGCGAAATAAGTGTTGTACTGTTATGAAAAGTTCCGCACCGTTTTCTACACTGTAAGATACATCAGAAAAATATAGAAACATGCAAGAACCTCAAAAATAAATCTCCCTCCACTTTTTCTATCGATTATGGCATATATGCATGTTTTTCGAGTGAACTGACGCAGCAACGCGCGAAATAAGTGTTGTGCTGTTATGAAAAGTTCCGCACCGTTTTCTACACTGTAAAATACACCAGAAAAAACTCGAAACAAGCAAAAACCTCAAAAATAAATCTCCCTCCACTTTTTCTATCGATTATGGCATATATGCATGTTTTTCGAGTGAACTGACACAGCAACGCGCGAAATAAGTGTTGTACTGTTATGAAAAATTCCGCACCGTTCTCTACACTGTAAAATACACTAGAAAAATATAGAAACAGGCAAGAACCTCAAAAATAAATCTCTCTCCACTTTTTCCATCGATTATGGCATATATGCATGTTTTTCGAGTGAATTGACGCAGCAACGCGCGAAATAAGTGTTGTACTGTTATGAAAAGTTCCGAACCGTTCTCTACACTGTAAAATACACCAGAAAAATATAGAAACAGGCAAAAACCTCGAAAATAAATCTCTCTCCACTTTTTCCATCGATTATGGCATATATGCATGTTTTTCGAGTGAATTGACGCAGCAACGCGCGAAATAAGTGTTGTACTGTTATGAAAAGTTCCGCACCGTTTTCTACACTGAAAAATACACCAGAAAAAACTCGAAACAAGCAAAAACCTCAAAAATAAATCTCCCTCCACTTTTTCCATCGATTATGGCATATATGCATGTTTTTCGAGTGAATTGACGCAGCACCGCGCGAAATAAGTGTTGTACTGTTATGAAAAGTTCCGCATCGTTTCCTACACTGTGAAATACACTAGAAAAATATAGAAACAGGCAAGAACCTCAAAAATAAATCTCCCTCCACTTTTTCCATCGATTATGGCATATATGCATGTTTTTCGAGTGAATTGACGCAGCACCGCGCGAAATAAGTGTTGTACTGTTATGAAAAGTTCCGCACCGTTTTCTACACTGTAGAATACACCAGAAAAAACTCGAAACAAGTAAAAACCTCAAAAATAAATCGCCCTCCACTTTTTCCATCGATTATGGCATATATGCATGTTTTTCGAGTGAATTGACGCAGCACCGCGCGAAATAAGTGTTGTACTGTTATGAAAAGTTCCGCACCGTTTTCTACACTGTAAGATACACCAGAAAAATATAGAAACATGCAAGAACCTCAAGAATAAATCTCCCTCCACTTTTTCTATCGATTTTGGCATATATGCATGTTTTTCGAGTGAACTGACGCAGCAACGCGCGAAATAAGTGTTGTGCTGTTATGAAAAGTTCCGCACCGTTTTCTACACTGTAAAATACACCAGAAAAAACTCGAAACAAGCAAAAACCTCAAAAATAAATCTCCCTCCATTTTTTCTATCGATTATGGCATATATGCATGTTTTTCGAGTGAACTGACACAGCAACGCGCGAACTAAGTGTTGTACTGTTATGAAAAGTCCCGCACCGTTTTCTACACTGTAAAATACACCAGAAAAATATAGAAACAGGCAAAAACCTCGAAAATAAATCTCTCTCCACTTTTTCCATCGATTATGGCATATATGCATGTTTTTCGAGTGAATTGACGCAGCAACGCGCGAAATAAGTGTTGTACTGTTATGAAAAGTTCCGCACCGTTCTCTACACTGTAAAATACACCAGAAATATATAGAAACAGGCAAAAACCTCGAAAATAAATCTCTCTCCACTTTTTCCATCGATTATGGCATATATGCATGTTTTTCGAGTGAATTGACGCAGCAACGCGCGAAATAAGTGTTGTACTGTTATGAAAAGTTCCGCACCGTTCTCTACACTGTAAAATACACCAGAAAAATATAGAAACAGGCAAAAACCTCGAAAATAAATCTCTCTCCACTTTTTCCATCGATTATGGCATATATGCATGTTTTTCGAGTGAATTGACGCAGCAACGCGCGAAATAAGTGTTGTACTGTTATGAAAAGTCCCGCACCGTTTTCTACACTGTAAAATACACCAGAAAAATATAGAAACAGGCAAAAACCTCGAAAATAAATCTCCCTCCACTTTTTCCATCGATTATGGCATATATGCATGTTTTTCGAGTGAACTGACGCAGCAACGCGCGAAATAAGTGTTGTACTGTTATGAAAAATTTCGCACCGTTTTCTAAACTGAAAAATACACCAGAAAAAACTCGAAACAAGCAAAAACCTCAAAAATAAATCGCCCTCCACTTTTTCCATCGATTATGGCATATATGCATGTTTTTCGAGTGAATTGACGCAGCACCGCGCGAAATAAGTGTTGTACTGTTATGAAAAGTTCCGCACCGTTTTCTACACTGTAAGATACACCAGAAAAATATAGAAACATGCAAGAACCTCAAAAATAAATCTCCCTCCACTTTTTCTATCGATTATGGCATATATGCATGTTTTTCGAGTGAACTGACGCAGCAACGCGCGAAATAAGTGTTGTGCTGTTATGAAACGTTCCGCACCGTTTTCTACACTGTAAAATACACCAGAAAAAACTCGAAACAAGTAAAAACCTCAAAAATAAATCTCCCTCCACTTTTTCTATCGATTATGGCATATATGCATGTTTTTCGAGTGAATTGACGCAGCACCGCGCGAAATAAGTGTTGTACTGTTATGAAAAGTTCCGCACCGTTTTCTACACTGTAAGATACATCAGAAAAATATAGAAACATGCAAGAACCTCAAAAATAAATCTCCCTCCACTTTTTCTATCGATTATGGCATATATGCATGTTTTTCGAGTGAACTGACGCAGCAACGCGCGAAATAAGTGTTGTGCTGTTATGAAAAGTTCCGCACCGTTTTCTACACTGTAAAATACACCAGAAAAAACTCGAAACAAGCAAAAACCTCAAAAATAAATCTCCCTCCACTTTTTCTATCGATTATGGCATATATGCATGTTTTTCGAGTGAACTGACACAGCAACGCGCGAAATAAGTGTTGTACTGTTATGAAAAATTCCGCACCGTTCTCTACACTGTAAAATACACTAGAAAAATATAGAAACAGGCAAGAACCTCAAAAATAAATCTCTCTCCACTTTTTCCATCGATTATGGCATATATGCATGTTTTTCGAGTGAATTGACGCAGCAACGCGCGAAATAAGTGTTGTACTGTTATGAAAAGTTCCGAACCGTTCTCTACACTGTAAAATACACCAGAAAAATATAGAAACAGGCAAAAACCTCGAAAATAAATCTCTCTCCACTTTTTCCATCGATTATGGCATATATGCATGTTTTTCGAGTGAATTGACGCAGCAACGCGCGAAATAAGTGTTGTACTGTTATGAAAAGTTCCGCACCGTTCTCTACACTGTAAAATACACCAGAAAAATATAGAAACAGGCAAAAACCTCGAAAATAAATCTCTCTCCACTTTTTCCATCGATTATGGCATATATGCATGTTTTTCGAGTGAATTGACGCAGCAACGCGCGAAATAAGTGTTGTACTGTTATGAAAAGTCCCGCACCGTTTTCTACACTGTAAAATACACCAGAAAAATATAGAAACAGGCAAAAACCTCGAAAATAAATCTCCCTCCACTTTTTCTATCGATTATGGCATATATGCATGTTTTTCGAGTGAACTGACACAGCAACGCGCGAAATAAGTGTTGTACTGTTATGAAAAGTTCCGCACCGTTCTCTACACTGTAAAATACACTAGAAAAATATAGAAACAGGCAAGAACCTCAAAAATAAGTCTCCCTCCACTTTTTCTATCGATTATGGCATATATGCATGTTTTTCGAGTGAATTGACGCAGCAACGCGCGAAGTAAGTGTTGTACTGTTATGAAAAGTTCCGCACCGTTCTCTACACTGTAAAATACACCAGAAAAATATAGAAACAGGCAAAAACCTCGAAAATAAATCTCTCTCCACTTTTTCCATCGATTATGGCATATATGCATGTTTTCACGGCAATTTTATTAGAACGTGATTTGAATTTTTTTTTTCGCGCGTTTTTATTTTTTGATGGTCGCAAGCTCACTGCGTAGCGACTCAGCTTTACGTGCTTAAGCGGATACGTAGCCTTAAGAGGATACGTAGTTGCATGATAAACTGGGTCGCTACTCAGCGAATTAAAAAAATTGCGACCACTACAAAAATGGAACGCGCGGAAAAGAATTCAAATTCACGTTCGAAAAAATTCACCGTGTGTTTTTCGAGTGAATTGACGCAGCAACGCGCGAAATAAGTGTTGTACTGTTATGAAAAGTTCCGCAACGTTTTCTACACTGTAAAATACACTAGAAAAATATAGAAACAGGCAAGAACCTCAAAAATAAATCTCCCTCCACTTTTTCTATCGATTATGGCATATATGCATGTTTTTCGAGTGAACTGACGCAGCAACGCGCGAAATAAGTGTTGTACTGTTATGAAAAGTTCCGCACCGTTCTCTATACTGTAAAATACACTAGAAAAATATAGAAACAGGCAAGAACCTCAAAAATAAATCTCCCTCCACTTTTTCTATCGATTATGGCATATATGCATGTTTTTCGAGTGAATTGACGCAGCAACGCGCGAAATAAGTGTTGTACTGTTATGAAAAGTTCCGCACCGTTTTCTAAACTGAAAAATACACCAGAAAAAACTCGAAACAAGCAAAAACCTCAAAAATAAATCTCCCTCCACTTTTTCCATCGATTATGGCATATATGCATGTTTTTCGAGTGAACTGACGCAGCAACGCGCGAAATAAGTGTTGTACTGTTATGAAAAATTTCGCACCGTTTTCTAAACTGAAAAATACACCAGAAAAAACTCGAAACAAGCAAAAACCTCAAAAATAAATCTCCCTCCACTTTTTCCATCGATTATGGCATATATGCATGTTTTTCGAGTGAACTGACGCAGCAACGCGCGAAATAAGTGTTGTACTGTTATGAAAAATTTCGCACCGTTTTCTAAACTGAAAAATACACCAGAAAAAACTCGAAACAAGCAAAAACCTCAAAAATAAATCGCCCTCCACTTTTTCCATCGATTATGGCATATATGCATGTTTTTCGAGTGAATTGACGCAGCACCGCGCGAAATAAGTGTTGTACTGTTATGAAAAGTTCCGCACCGTTTTCTACACTGTAAGATACACCAGAAAAATATAGAAACATGCAAGAACCTCAAAAATAAATCTCCCTCCACTTTTTCTATCGATTTTGGCATATATGCATGTTTTTCGAGTGAACTGACACAGCAACGCGCGAAATAAGTGTTGTGCTGTTATGAAAAGTTCCGCACCGTTTTCTACACTGTAAAATACACCAGAAAAAACTC
Source organism: Caenorhabditis doughertyi (assembly GCA_963572265.1). Classification (NCBI taxonomy): domain Eukaryota; kingdom Metazoa; phylum Nematoda; class Chromadorea; order Rhabditida; family Rhabditidae; genus Caenorhabditis; species Caenorhabditis doughertyi. The sequence goes on along the minus strand of OY751556.1, from coordinate 24,802,291 downwards.
GAAACAAGCAAAAACCTCAAAAATAAATCTCCCTCCACTTTTTCTATCGATTATGGCATATATGCATGTTTTTCGAGTGAACTGACACAGCAACGCGCGAAATAAGTGTTGTACTGTTATGAAAAATTCCGCACCGTTCTCTACACTGTAAAATACACTAGAAAAATATAGAAACAGGCAAGAACCTCAAAAATAAATCTCTCTCCACTTTTTCCATCGATTATGGCATATATGCATGTTTTTCGAGTGAACTGACGCAGCAACGCGCGAAATAAGTGTTGTGCTGTTATGAAAAGGTCCGCACCGTTTTCTACACTGTAAAATACACCAGAAAAAACTCGAAACAAGCAAAAACCTCAAAAATAAATCTCCCTCCACTTTTTCTATCGATTATGGCATATATGCATGTTTTTCGAGTGAACTGACACAGCAACGCGCGAAATAAGTGTTGTACTGTTATGAAAAATTCCGCACCGTTTGGCTCAAAATAATCAGCAAAATAGTTCTGGGAATCCCCCCATTAATCGAGGTCCAAATTGGAGAATCATTGCAATGTCCTTTCCATTCAAAACACCGGAAACCCGACACAAATGCCAAGTATGTGACGGGCCGCACCATGCGATGAGATGCGACCTCGATTCTGAACTGTTCTTGAGAAAGCTGAAAGAAAAGAAACTCTGTGAACTTTGTGCATCAAATGGACACACCATCCAAGCCTGTGAAAGAGGTTTCAGATGTGCTTATTGTAACGGGAAACACCACATGGGAAGCTGCTCCAGGAAAAGCCATTTCAGAAAACCCGAGAATTTCCTCTCCAATTACCCCATCAAAACAGAGGAAACGTTCGATTCGCGGTTATTTCGGAACGGCGACAAGGGGCGAAAACCCCAAGTTCCTCCACGCAAATAATTCTATTTCCAGGGCAGGTACGGAGACAAATCTGAAGTCTCACGTGCCACCCTCTGTCTTGCCAGCAGAACCCTCCCATTCCGTTTCCACTAAAAATGTTACAATTAAGCATCATCCATGTTCTACTAATTCACAAATATCACCAAATGTTACTGTTACTACCAAGCCACACAATGTTACTCCAGATCCCCCCGTTGTTTCTCATTCAAATAAAAACCCATTCCAATCCCCCCCAATTACTGTATCCCCAGATGAGGAAGCCCGCGAGACTAGCCAATTCTTACGGTTCTTGAGAGACACCGATCATCATCTCAATCACGTCGCTACTCTCGACGAGTCTGATCGAAACTACAACTTACCGTTCTTATGTCTCAAATCCGCCGACGGCAAACCAATCAGAGCTCTTGTTGATACGGGAGCATCCATCTCTCTACTAAATCATCAATCAGCTGAACGTCTCGGACTCGAGATTCTCGGTTCCACGGACATTGCTGTCTCCGGCTTCTCATCTACAGTAACCCTCCACTCTAACGCTTACAAACTCCCGCTAATGAGCAAATACTCCCCAAACCCTATTTCAATCCGCATTGCTGGAAGCCCATCTCTCCCCAAGGCCAAGTTCCTTTCTCCTCAACTATCCCAAAAAGATCGAGCCTATATGAGATCCCATAAGATCTCAGAGCGAGAGTTCAAAGACAGTCGAAACCAAGCAAACAGTCCCATTGACATGATCATGGGAAATGATATCATCTCTTGGATCCAATCCCTCCCGACAACTACCAGACACGTCTTACCTTCAGGAAGACTTATGGAATCCTACCCATTCGGATATCTCATCCACCCAACCCCCAATCTCGAACTACTCTCCGATACAACGGAAGCCCTCAGCAAAATCTCTCTTGAATCAGAAGATACGGACATCAAAGAAACAGTCATGACTCTGATCCATGGAGTGGATCCAGACGATTCGATGCTCAAGTTAATCGCCGAGGTATCCCAAATGTGGAATATTGAGAACTTAGGAGCAACTCCTCCTTCCATGTCTGAGGAATCCAACAAGGATACAAAAGATCTCCTTGCCGAATTCAATAAAAATTGTAGTTATAACGAGAAGGGAGAGTTTGAGGTAGCCCTCCCCATGAACGGGAATGAATTCCGCCTGGCTAATAACTATGAGATTGCCATCAAGAGACTCCAAAATCTGATTGTCACACTCGCCAAAGGTAACGATCTTCTACAAAAGTATGACGATATTATCCAAGAACAACTCTCGAAAGGCATCCTAGCCAGGGTATCCCCCTACAAAGATGAAGCCGACCGAAAGAAAGGCCACTGTGTGTATTACATTCCCCATAGGGTAGTAGTCAAAATGTCCTCCCTCACCACCAAACTCAGAATCGTCTATGACGCTTCAAGTCACAGAAAGAACGAGTTATCGTTAAATGAATGTGTTCACCCCGGTCCATCCATCCTTCAATCCATTTTCGGTATTCTCCTGCGAGCAAGGATGTACAAATATATCATCATTGCGGACATCGAGAAGGCCTTTCATCAGGTTCAAATGCAACCGAAATATCGAAGTCTCACACGATCCCTGTGGCTCAAAGATCCGAGGAAGCCCGCCTCTCAGGATAATATTGAAGTACTTGAGTTCCAAAAGATTCCCTTTGGATTAGCATGCAGCCCCTTTCTCTTAGCAGCCACCATTCGTCATTTTCTAGACAGGAACCCCAACAAGTTGAATGAGATGACAAAGCTCAACTTATACGTTGACAATTTATTGTATTACACCAATGAAAAAGGGGAAATCCCAGACATTGTCAAGGAGTCCAAGAAAATTTTCGATGACATGAACATGAATTTAAGAGAATTCATCACCAATGAAGCTGCTGAAATGATGAAAATCCCAGAGAAAGACCGAGCTTCTGCTCTCCAAATCAAAACACTTGGATATCTTTGGGACTCGGAGAAAGATACTTGGGAAATTAAGATTGCAAAACTACTGGAAGCCCGCCCCACAAAAAGACAAATTGCATCACGTCTAGCCGAAACGTTCGACCCCCTAGGTCTCATCATCCCTATTCTTGTTCAATTCAAACGTCTCATGCAGAAATGCTGGAACGACGGACTGAAATGGAACGAACCAATTTCCGAAGAACTACAAACAGAATGGGAAAAAGTACAACAATTGTACAAGGATGATTCGATTATCTTGCCACGTCAAATGACTACAAGATACGATTACTCCAGTGTGAGTCTTATGGCTTTCAGTGACGCATCTGCAGACATCATGGCGGCCACAGTTTATGCTCTCTACTCCTATCCAGATGGAACTTTCAGCTCTCGTCTTCTATGCGCCAAGAATAAAATCAAGGCAGCCAAGAACGAGAAGTGGACCATCCCCAAACTAGAACTTTATGCTATCGAAATCGCAACCAATTTGACCGTCTCAGTGGTACAAGAGCTTGGAATCCCACCCAAAGAAGCTTGTTTTTTTACCGACAGCTCTTGCGCCTGGTTTTGGATCAAGACTCGAAAAAACACCAGACAATGGGTTGCCGGAAGAGTCGAAGCCATCTACACCAATCAGGATATCCTGACTTCTCAAGGGATCCCAGTCAGCTTCAGACATTGTCCTACGGATCAAAACCCGGCAGACATCGCCACCCGAGGACTTGACACTACCAGCCTCCAGTCTTGTACACTGTGGCACGAGGGACCCCAATTTCTGAAACAAGAACAATCAGAATGGCCCAACAAATTGGAAGGAGAATTCGTGTCCGTCAAAGAATTCCACGAAGTCGCATTCAAGGAAATTTTGGATCCCACCACTAATAAGAAAAAGTCGATGCTCCCAAAACCGGAGAAAAAGACTGATCCAGAACAGAACGAAACCATCCTGACGACTCTGACGACCACTCCTGTTGCGAGAACAAAATCCAAAAATGATAAAAATATATTTAAATCCAAATCAAAAGTTGAAAATAAGAATAAATATAAATCTATCATACCCTTTGAAAAGACGAATAGCATGAGGAAGTTAGTGTCCATCACACACACTCTTCTAAAGTTCATGATTGAAGGGAACCCCAACCACGTTTGGAAGAACAAGATTCTCCAAGAATTTGCAAGAGATGACAAGACGGAACCCACTTATAGAAGAAAACTGGCAAGAATATTTATTCTCCAGGAACACTATAAAGAATGCAAGAGTCAAGGTCTCCACTTCCCTTCTGAACTAAACACTTACGTCGACACCGACGGGCTAATTCGAGTACGCAGATCAATCAAATCCAAAGCTCTCCCACAAGCAGCTTATGAACCTATTCTGATCCATCAACATCACCGGCTAGCCACGTTGATTATGAGGGAAACCCATCTCATCAACGGACACTTACCCACCAACTATACAATCAGTGCTAACCGAACCAAATACTGGATCTCAACTGACAGAGCCATTGCTACAAAAGTATGCCACTCCTGCACCCAGTGCAAGAAAGTGTTCGGTAAACCGTACAGGTATCCCAACAGCAAAATTCTACCCAGCAGTAGAACAGAGCCATCAACTCCGTTCGCCCATTCAGGGCTCGATTACATGGGACCAGTAAAATATTTGAAAGACGATGGAACAGAAGGAAAAGCGTTCGTACTGATCTACACCTGCTTAACAACTCGTGGAGCAAGACTGGAGTTGGTACCAGATGGTACAGCCGAGAGATATATTGAATCTCTTGGAATCGTCTTCTCCAGATCCGGTTTCCCAAAGTCCCTATATTCAGACAATGCCAGAACATTCCAGCTCGGAGAAAAAATCATCAATGAAGATGTTCAACACCTTCAACCGTCGGAATCCCTCACCAGCTACCTCGCTGATAACGGGATCGACTTTCACTACATTACCCCCCTAGCCCCATGGCAAGGTGGGGTTTACGAGCGTATTGTCGGACTGACGAAACACCAACTACAGAAGACAATCGGTGATACAACACTCGATTTCCAGTCCCTCCGAAGAGTTCTAGCAGGTGCAGAAGCAATGATCAACAGCCGCCCAATGATTGCGCACTCGAAGAATCCAAATGATTTGGTGGTACTCCGACCGATCGATTTTCAACTGCCTGGTACTATGATTGACGTCCCTGTCAATTCTACAAAGTTCGATCCATCGCGATCAACTACAGAACAGAGAACCAGACAACACCTAGAAAAGTTCGAAGAAGTACTAGAAGAACTTTGGAAGATCTGGTCACTAGGATACCTACTCCAATTGAGGGAAGCCAAACACAAAAACAAGAAATGCTCATCATTAAAGCCCAAAGTCGGACAAGTCGTCCTAATCAACACAAATTTGCTCAGAAGACAAAAGTGGCCGTTGGGAAAAATCACAAAGATCTGCGATTCGTCAGACGGAGAGATTAGGTCGGCTATTGTGAAGTGTAAAGGAAGATTGTACAAACGTGCAGTTTGTCAATTGATTCCGCTAGAAGTCGAAGATGCAGCCAACGAGAGGGATCCCACCATCAAGGACAGCAGAAGGAAACGAAAGGATCCAGAGCATCAGGAATCCCTTTACACATCACAGCCACCTCCTCCATCTCCAGCTGTATTCGATATCCCCCAAAGCAGATATTCCCCTTTATACTTTCAAGACCAAAGCCTGACCGACTCTCAAGATACCGTACCCTGTGCGGCGGATCTCCCAATAATTGGTGAAAAAGTAGAGAATGAAGAAGAGATAGACTACGATACCCAACATCTGGATCTAGAGTTGGAATCAACGGACTATAGGGACCCCAACCCCACTGACCACGGTCAGTTATCACTTCCGGTCGGAAGGACGAGAGAATATCACCCCAGAAAGGCCAAAATGCCATACATCAACTATGTCCACGTGACAGTTGTCTCGTCCCCCTCCCCCCCCGGAATGTTGTCAATTTGGCTGTAATACCTATCAAATCGACAACTTTGTTGCCCTATAATTCCGGGTCTACTGAATTTCCCCACAAATTCCCCCGGAATTCCGTGCAAGTCATTAATTATATATTATTTCATCAATATTAATTCGTCTCTCTTCATTCTAATAATTATACTTTTTTATTCCACTTATTTCCGTCAATTCTCTGCAATTCACAAGCCTTTTACAACTCGCAGTCGACGCCGCTTCAATTTGAATGTGCGCCAAGTGTGCTACAGTAACGACGGGCGCGGCGGGACCACTCGTCGCATCAACAACAACAACTCGCCCATCGCCGACTAATTCGACTCCCCTAATTTTAGTTATCTTACTGCCCGAATCGACGTCTGTCGTTCGATTGTTTTTATTGTTTTTGTTAAGTAAAATTCAGGAATCCCATCTTTTTTATAAATTTAAGTCTTTTCAAAGAAATAAATGGGTCACTGATAACTGTTTGTTTTCGCATTTAATCTTCTCACAATTTAGGATAATTTCTCTCTCTTCTTCGCTCGCTAATCTTTGTTCAGGAATCCCCCCCAGACTTGCGCCGAATGCCGGTCTTCTTATGGCGCTCTGTCTTCATGTACCTCAGTTATCGTATTCGCCCTTTTTTTCAGATGAGAGTAAAGAAGTAAAGTACTAGACTGACTAGTAAAGACTGACTGTTTCAGGTTCAAAGGGAAAACTGAGTCTGTTAAAATGAACAAAAACATTTTTGATACCCTAGCTTTATGAATGTTCAAAAAAAAAGAAAAATTGAAAACACTTTTTCAGTTTCATGATAAATATTTTATTCCCAATTGTACCATATTCCCAGTTGTAATTCGCGCTTGAGCTTCCTGATCTGCCTAACGCTTTCTAATAGTATCCATATCTAATGACAGAAATGATAAAAAATTGAAACTGAAAAAGCAACTAGATGAGTTAGCTAACGTCAAAATATTTTCAGTTGCAGTTTTATCATAAAATTGGCTAAATTTTATCTAAATGTTAATCGAATGTTTTTAATTTTATAAGAGTTACATCTATTAAAAGGCCCTAAACTTCTCAGGAAAACATACAAAAATTAAGAAATCAAAAAAATTAGAATGCAACATCTAAAGAAAATAAGCAGAACGATAAAAAAATTTCTGCGGTTTTCATTTCTTTATTCTAGTGTTCCAATTCTTTTCAACTTGTTTTGACTTCCTCTGTCTGTGTGATATTTTTTCGTGAAAAATGAAAAGAAAAATTAACGGAAAAAGGGTGAGAACATCAGACTCATTTGATGTCACATTTTCTATTTGAAATTGCAGAGGAAATTTGATTTTTTTTGGGTAGGTTCTTGCATTGGAGACTAGTCGTGTTTGGATCAGTTTTTTTTAGCATACTGGAAAAAATAATGTAAATATGAAACATTAAAAAGTTCGAGTAAATAGTCTCGGAGTGATAAGGGAATGATAAATTGAGAGCAACAAAAGAGAAGTTTTAACTTCACCTCACTGTACAAAGAAACGATGAAACTTGTAAAAAGTCTTATTATGTCAACTGATGGGAACAGAAAAATTTTTTTGCTGAATATTCAACAAAAGTAGTATCTGAAATCACTTTTAAGATAAGAAGATCATCGATTTTCCCTTTAGTTCAAATTATTTGAGTACAAATCCATGGAATCTTGATAATTGTGGCAAAAAAATGTCCACGTGCCCTTCTGTAACAGGAATTTTCCATGTTGAAACTACTCTGGAAGAGAAATTTTGGAAATTCTCTCTATTCTCAAGATGAAAATTGGTACAGAAAATGGATTGTGCAGATGAAAAATAGGGCTGTCGAAATATCTTGTTTCATAAGAAGCAAAACCAGATAGCAAATTCGATATTAACTGAAAACTGTAATTCAGAGTCAGAGTATCAGAAAAATATCACTGTATCAGGATCTCGATTAACTTACTGCCAATACCAATGATTGTTCCAATAAGATTATGTTTAAATTTTAATAAAGGATTTAGTTTAAGCAAACATGAACTCGTAACAATTAAAGTTGATTTGTTCATCAATCATGTATCGTGTTTCAATGCTAATTCGGTTCCAATTATTTTTCGACCAGAAGAAAAATATATTTTAAACTTAACTCAGCTCCCGATTTTCTGAAAAAATGGAAACAGTGAAAATACAGTTTCAAATAGTCAAAAAACATTTTATTGAATAGATTCGTTCAACAAATGGAATTTACTGATATTTAAGAGTAGTTGAAAAGTCTGAACTAAAATAACTTGTTTTTTGAACTGCTTTCATTTTTTTTCTTTGAGATGACAGCTTTGAACATCAGAGTCCGCTTTTGATTTTTCACAGATTGTATTTCTCCCATAACGTATGGCAAAGTAGTCAGCAATAGAGACGTTACGGACGATGCCTTCGTCAACCCAATCAAATTTGTACGAGTACGGACTGAAAAATAATAAATGATAATCAACACAACACACACCCAAAAAAAAAAAGGGTTACTTACCTTTCATTTAATATTTGCAATGTTCCGTATTCTTGTCCACTTCTGTGAACGAAGAAATATGATTCCGGACCGAGGCGTCGGAGACGGAGGTTGAGTATTGCAGTATCAAGAGTCCACCATTCGTCTACGGCATTGCGTAGATAGGCCAAAGAGGACTGCGCTGCCATCGTGAGAGCAAATTTTCTTCATTCTTGATCCAACCTTTTATACTGACGCTCTTATCCGACAATCTTCCACGAAACTCCGCCCAAATCCACTATACAGTCATATTTGACCTTGATAACACAAAGATAATAAAGTCTTCCGCCGAAAAGAAAAGATCCCACACAAAAGATTATGTAACACTATAACGCAATTATCCTCCGTATCCACATTCATTTCAAACGGAATATACTAATCGTTCAGTAAACTATACGATACAATATGATAAGCAAAATTCCTAAGATCACACACAACAAAATAATAACCAAGACTTCAGAACCATTAACAGAAGAGATTTCACTTTTGACTTGAGCAACACTGATAAAATCTGTAGAATTATCAACCAAACGAGAAGCATTAACACAATCACCAGCAACATCAGAGAAAAATTCGTTTCGAATATAACAAGGGATATCCTTTTCATTAAATATACAAAAATATGGCTCTTGAAATCTGAAAAACTTCAGATAAAATCAAAAAGGATGTTCTTAATTAAAACTGACCCTTCTAACACAAAACAGAACTCGCGAGAACCACATTCAGTTAAAATTTCCCAAGCAGGAACAACATTAGTTGAAAATACAGGAAAAAACAGAATAAAACACCAAAGAGAATATAGCGAATGAAACATTTCAAACGAACAGAATGAAAAAATAAATCAGAAATTCACTCTTATAAGCTCGCCAATAAAGAAAACAGGCGCGGGAGGATGACGGCAAAAGCTTCGTCATTTTTCCTTATTATTGCTTTTTCTCTCCTGTACTTCATCCTTCCTTGATTCATCCATTTTCCAGTGTAAAATCACAATTTCAGATATTTTTCCTTCGAAAACTCTATTTTCTCTCTTATCTTTTCTTCCCCCTCCCCCGACCTTTTTGCTCCTGCATTCCTTTTGGCACAACTGGCAACCCGACAATGGCACGACCTCCAAAACCGACAATCATCTGACACAAACTCCCAATGCAACGCCATCAATCAAGAAACTTCCCTGGAGCCAAGATAACGGGTCAAATGCACAAGCTCGCCGCCGGAATATCGCGACCGGTTCTGACGCGATTCAAAGAAGACAAAGAAACAACGCCTTGAAAACGAATTTATAGGCCGTAACGACGAAGAATAGAATTAAGCCATTTGGACCGGTTGGAATTGGACGTGATCTTCGCAATATAAAAGAAGCCGAAGAAGACAATTCTTCACTCTTCCTCTTGCATACCCCACCTGCCACCTTTCTGCCACCTTCCTGCCACCCGCCAGCCAATCTTCATAATTTCCCATTCCCCCTTTTCCCTCATTACCCCCTTTTTCCCTAATCTCTATTTACATCAATAAATCTTATTCAAAATCTACCACTGTTAAATACCACCAATTGCCATAAAGACGAACCACACCCCTATAGTAGTCTTTTTAACAACATTCAATTCAATCCATCAGAACTAAAATTATACCAACATTTTAACTTATTTTCTGAAAATGCAGAAAACTTTACTGTTTATACTGAATAAAATTGTCAGTTTTATTTGATTACAGTTATTTTTTCCGACAAACAATCGGGACTGAATTTTCAAAAAAATTCTTATGTACTTTTTGAAAGCGCAATAATTATAACAGTTTCAGTATACTAATATTTCCAGTTATTTCCAGAGTGTTCAATGGGCGTGCGCCTCGATAAGGATTTGAAAACTTGAGTCTTCTTATCAATTTCAAGATTGTTCATTTATAATTGTTGAGCTGCCCTGATATTACCTCTTCTTTCACCATCCAAAATTTCATCAGTTTTTATTAGAGATTCAGTCTATTTCCCAATGAAAAATTAAATTTAAGCTGTCTGTTTCACAAATAAAAGAATAATATCAGAGCGGTAACTTTTCATTGTGCCTTCAAATCCACATTCGATTGGTTTATTGTCCTTTCAGTTACGTATATTCCGGAAACTAGATTAAATTTCATCCTTTCAACAACTCGACGAAACTCTTTTTCAAGTATTTTCTTTTTCATCCTAATATTCCCCTAACAATTTCTTCATTTTTGGTTTTTATTTCAAACAGCGAAAATTGTTATTTCTCATATGAATCCCATTTTAATTCATTTCAAATCTACGTTTGTAAAATGAAAACCAAAAGTTACCTGTTTAAACTTTTCCATAACTTTCCATAACCATAACATTCCCTATTTCCTTTTCACTCGTGGGAGGTGAGTTTATGAAATAGGAATCAACACGTGAAGCAGTAGCAAAATGACGACGCGTGTTCTTAACGAGGAATGGGTCGAGGAATTTGAAAAGGATCCAGTGACATCAATACAAAAGGGGATGGCTGAAGCGATAACTGAATTTTTCGAGAACCACCTGAGAAGATCTAAAGAGAAACGAGAACAAGTGAAAAATGAAAGGAAAACCGTTGCCAACAATGTGAATGAGCAAAAGAAGAAGTGGGCTACGGCTCAACGTCGTGTGCAGTCTTTGAGAAGATTGAAAAGAAGAAACTCTAAAAAGCTGAGGAACAAGTGCAGAAGAAAAATGTAGAAAATAAGAAGACGTTGTTGGCTGAAGCTTTGGCAGTTTTTGATCACTTTTAATGTACTGTACATCACCCGGGAAAACTTCTGCCATGAACTGAGCAATTGGAGAATCGCAGGCTCCACTGTTATCCAATTCACAACGTGTCAAAATACGAGGAAGAAGAAGAGAAAAAAGAAAACTTATAATGTAGGATGGTCACGTGGTTATGGTCTCGGAATCGGAAAACTAAAGTATTGAACTCTTGATTTTTTTTCACGTACTTTGTGTGCGTATCAATAAATTAAAAAAATAACTTTTCTGAATTTTTCAGTAATGACAATAGGAGACACAAGAAAAACGTCCGAAATTTTTGTTGGAATTAGAATCTATTGAACTAGGAAGCGGAGCTATACTAATAAATTTTGTGATACTTCATAACCTAAATCTCCATCCGGTACCCAAACTCATGCGATTTACTTTGGCTAAGGCCCTCCAAAATTTGACAGCTGTATGGTTTTCGGTTTTATTTTTCGAAAATAGATTTGTACGAATTTGATTTCCGTTTTGTAAATTACATGAATTTTTTGAGTTTTTTGTTCAAGTAATAATCGAGCTTCCAACTTTGCAACCAAGCACTTGAAATTCAGGAACATGTACTGACTATGAGGTCTTCCTTTTTTGCGAATTTAGTCTGTTTTCTGTTAAAAATACTGAAAAATTGTCTGTTTGAACATTCTCTTAACCATAAGTTGTATGTTCTCTTGTTCTCTTTTTTTCCGCTTCTCTAAACTATATTGAATTTCTGGTAAATACTTCTCAAAGTTATCTGTTTCAACAGATTCTCAAAAAATCGGGAGTTCTCGGTTATCCATTGTTTAAATTACACCGTTACTGTTACCGTTTTGAACCTTTCCGTTTTCAAAGCACAACTCGCATCAGTTTTCAGTTCCAATAATTTCCTATCAATATCATTATGTTAGGAACCGCCAATTGTACGCTGTTACAGCTGTCTTTACAAAACTTCCATGATTTTCATCAAAAAATAAGAAAAATGGCGATTTTTAACTGGAAAACATACGAATAAGCTGTTTCAATGGTGCCGTAAAACTTCACAAAGGGTTAAAATTTAGTGAATTCTTTTTGTTTGCTGAAGTTTTCTGCTTTCCTGTCGAATATTCGTCAAAATTATTTATTTCAACATACTTTAAAAAATCTCAGAATTTTCCCTAATTGCTCTTTGGATTCTACCGCATCTAAAACGCATCCTGATTTTCTTTGAAACATATCAAAGTTGTCTGTTTCGACAACATCGTAACATTTCTTCGACTGGAAATCTCTGATAGGCATTTTTTTGGCATCTTTTCTGTTCTTGATTTTCTCATTCTTCTGTGACAATTGGACTTCAAATTTTTGGAAAATTCATTGAGATTCTCATTTCAAAAATGGATTCTAGCTGTTTTCGATCTATAAATGATCTGTTTCAAAATTAACATAAGTATAGAAATAGAAACTTTCTATAATCGGTCGTATGGTCACTCATGTTTGAAATGTGTGTTCATTTTCAAGAAAATGTTTCGGCAATCTTACCTTTCCCGTTTCCATTTTTTTAACTGTGTTGTCTTTATTTGAAAAAAACATGATAAAACTACCAGTTTCAAAAAATCTCTAATAATATCTGAGCATTCATTTATCCGCGTCGTCAATTATTTGTGAAATTTGCAGTTCGCTTTGACTGTTTCCATAACAGCTTGTATGTAACAACATGCGAACTTTCTTGTTCCGTTTTCCTCTCCTTTTCTGCGAAATCTGATCTTTATGATTTTCAAGTTTTCTAAAAAAAAATGTCCGAAGTTTTCAAACAATCTCTTGGATTTACCTGTCTCAACATTTTCATAACATTGCCTATTCCAGGTCCCTGTGATTCTCTCTTTATTAATGTTGAAAACTAATAGTGTTTGTTTCTGATATCCAACTGACTGTTCGAACGTTACCACAACTGTTTAGTTTTGTGAAAGTACTTAATTCTCTCTTCGAGTTGACAAAAAATATGTTTCACCCATTTAATATTCGAATTTTCAAATTTCAGCTCACAATTAACAATCAGATGATTTATTAGCAAAAAAAAGTTTCCTGCTCCAATGAATCTGAAACTGCATCCAACAAAATTTGTATTGTTTTTTTCTATGTTGCCTCAAGCTAAAGTTATAAGCTTTTTCTGAAAAATGAACAAATTTTTCTGTTTCGACATCATATTATCCGAATAGAAGCTTTTCAATTCCGTTGCTTCTCAGTCTCAATAAAATTTCGTAATCCCTAGAAAACTCTGTTCGATTCCTCTTTTAAATTCATTAAGACTGATTCACCATCACGTTTCCGCAAAATTGCTGGTTCCCCTGGTAAAATTTTACAGTTACAGAAATTACCTGCTTCAACATATTTTTAACAGAATAAATCTACATTTACATGTACTCGGTCATCTGCATGACAAAGATTTCTTGGTTTGCGATCCAACTCATTTTGACGGTCAGTAAACTTTTCCAGAACTAGATCAAAGTATTTCTCCAGACTTCAAAAAGTGACTGTTTCAAAGTCTTCTTTTTAATACTATCCTCAAAACTCACCAATAATAAATTTCCTTAGCATTCTTCTATCTGGTTTTCGATCTCTGACTGTTTGGTCTTTTTTTCTGAAAAGTCATCTATAGATTCTTCTGTTTTGTTTACTGGTTATGCCTAGCGTAGTTCAAATTTTTCGATTTTAACTTGAAAAACACATGAACACAACTGCCATAGTTATTGTTCCCCTACCCACGCTCTCTGGAGATTTTCAACTTTCTTTCTCATTTCAACAGGTTTTCAGGTACAAAAATTTACACGTTACAGTGCTATTTGAATAATATGAAACTCAGAACCTTTTCGCTCCCGTCATAATATTTTCCATACACCATGAAATTTTTGCGTCGATTTAGTTATCTGTTCCAGCACCTTTTCAACAACAGCGATTTAAATTATCAATGTTATGTTGATTTTCTCGTTCATTTTTCAGTATTTTGTCATTTGTTCTGAAACTACTAAAAAATTTCTGTTCCATTAATTTCCATAATATTTGAAGTTTAAAAAAAGAGCCGGTTAGTTTCAAAGCTATGCATGCTTTCATTCCAATTCTGTTAACTTCAAACTTGCAAATTTATCAAAAAATATTTGTTTCAGTATTGTACTAAGCGTAGCGCTTTGGGGAGTTTTATAGTTCTGTTCTCATTCGAAAGTGACTTTATAGAAAAAAAAATCCAAATTTTGTTAGCTCCCAGTCAAAAAATCATTTTTATGAATAGAGCCTGCCGATTGGAAAACTTCTCAGCGCAAAAGCTTTGTGGTGCAGTTGAAACAGTTAGCTTGAAATCCGCCTGTACAAAAATAATACATTTATCGTGCCTGCTCCAACCGTGCTATCCTCGAACTGGAATAGTTTCGACTGTCGTGAAACAGTTGAATTTTCTGTATTTCTGACAGGAAACGAAATTAATTTCAGAACATATCAATTTTGAATAATGTGAAGTTTTTAATTGATTTTTAGAATTTCTAAACAATTACTTTTATCTCATCTCTCGTCTGATCGATAATAAATTGAGATCGTTGAATGGAAAGATTCCGGCTAACTCAGATCACTTTTGTGGTAATCTGGAACAGATACTAATTTGAGACATGCCCAAAGCAAAAAAGGTTCTTTTTTTTTCGTTTCATACTGTTTTCGTTTCATAGAGTTTAATACTGTTCAAATAGTGTTGCAACGGGTAATTTTTTTTAATCTGATGGAATTAAAACATAGTTGAAGACTTTGGAAAAGTTTCGAAAATGAAACAAGATTGTAGAAAAAATCCAAATTTTGTTAGCTCCCGGCAAGGCTGTCAAACGGCCGGCCGGCTTTTTGAAAAATAAAATTACTCACGGCCGGCTTTCGGCCGGCCGGCGGCTTTTGAGAAATGTTCAAACTTTGTTGAAAAGTTTTGGTAAATCTTCCAAAATCATACCAAAATCAACTTCTGTCCCGTTTTTAATGATAAAAATTATGTTGCACCTGTATCACAACCTGTTTTAGTCAACTTGCCAAAAACAAAGCATTATAACTCTGCTAAAACTCACCCAAATCGGTCCAAAAGTTGGGAGAGGGTCAGTTTTAAAACGACAAACAAGATCTGATAAGCTAATTTCAGTTTTGGGAAAAAAATTTTTTTTCAAAATTTCGGGAAACCAACTGAAAACACGAAAAAAATTTTTTCTTCGAAACTGGAAACCACTTATCATATCTTGTTGGCAGTTCTGAAATTAACCCTCACTCTATTTTTGAGGCCGTTTGGATCATGTTCAGTCGTGTTATGAACATCGGTTCTAGCAAACTTTACGAATTTTAACTGAAATTAGGTCAGAAACAAAAGAAGAAGTGCAGTTCTACTGACTATATTGATTCATTAAGAATTAGTGCAGAATTTCTTAAATTCCTATTGTTTTACAAAAAAATTTATGAAAGCCGCCAAAAGCCGTAAAAGCCGGAAAAAGCCGGAAAAAGCCGCCAAAAGCCGTGAAAAGCCGTGAAGAAAGCCGCCAAAAGCCGCGGCTTTTCACGGCCGGCCGCGGCTGGCCGCCAATATTTGACAGCCTTGGCTCCCGGTCAAAAAATCATCTAAACGGCTTATTGTTTTTGACAGAATCAATCTAGATGTACACATCCTCTGTCTCTTCAGTTACTAAATTTCAAGTATATGGGTTTGATGAAAACCCATCGCACTTTTCTGCTTCAACACCAGAAGAACTATAATAATATATGACTTCATTGGTTTTGGTTTGATACACTCTAAATCAAATCTTAGCTGTCTGTAAATTGTCTCTAAACTCTAAACTTGGATTATTTCTTGAAAACTCGCAAGACGCTTCTGTTTCAAAACTCACATACCAATACCTACCTTGAACTCCTTTAATACATCAGCTGCACTTTTGTTTTTTTCCAGAATTATCAGTTTCAATCTGACATTATCGACATTATCAAGCCATTCAATTGTTTGATTTCACACAAATTTCTTCAGTCATGAATTCCCAATGCCAGCAATATTGTTTCACTTTTGAAACTTCTCCAAAGTCTTCAATTATGTCCTTATTCCATCAGATTGAAAAAGTTACCCGTTGCAACACTATTTGAACAGTATTAAACTTTGCTTTCGGCATGCCTACCCATTTAGTTATCTGTTTCAGCATGACAAAAGTGATCTGAACTAGCAGGAATCTTTCCACTTAACGATCTTAATTTATTATCGATCAGACGAGAGATGAGATAAAAATATTTGTTTAGAAATTCTCAAAATCAATCAAAAACTACACATCATTCAAAATTGATATGTTCTGAAAGTCTATTTTGTTTTAATTTTGTCAATTTTGACAGAAAATTGAACTGCTTCAAGATAGTCAAAACTATGCCAGTTCGATGATAGCACGGTTTGAGCAGATGTGATGTATTATTTTTGTACAGACGGATATCTGCGCTGAGAATTTTTCCAATCGGCAAGCTCCATTCGTAAAGGTATATACTAAAATTGGGTTTATAGTTAAATACGGCTTCGAACTTTGTTGGTTTAGTGTGAAAAAATTGTTAAAATAACTGTTCCAAGAATGTCTCATTTTTATCTTATTCGATTTGCTTCAGTTCCAAATTGTGAGGGGCATGAAATATTGCAATTTAAAAGTTTTCCTAGCAAAAACTCGCTGAATTCACTGTTACAACATTTTCAGAATAACTTCTTCTTCTCAAATTTGCGTTTGTTGGAGGTGCAAACTGTATTAATTCATCTGCACTGTTGCCATAATTCTAATTTTACGGGTGTAGTGCATTTCTTGCTGAAAATACAGAAACATAATCAGTTTCAACATTTTCATAATAAAAACCGGTCAATCGTGAGAATTTCACGATTTTCTGATATCGTTTCTACTCATTCTCTTTTTTTTGATCTCTGGGTTTCTCTAACACTTTTTCCCTTCCTTGACCCATAACTCATTGACAACAGAAGTCTCAAGCTTGAAGTTCCATTGATTTCATTTTGTTCCTCTATATTTTTTCTGTCGGTTTACTGTGAAAAGAGCGTCAAAATTAACTGGTTCAACATTATTTTATCCTAAGTTCTCATTCATTAATGTTGTTTCTGTGGAAATTAGATGTTTGCGCCAAATTTTTGTGTTTAGTTTTTTTTGAATTGAATCATATATTAACTATGGATACTAACTGTTTCAAGGTTTTCATAAGTTTTTGATCAACTTTTTGATACCATTTGAATTCCTTCATTGATTTTCACATTTACGCCGCTTATATCCAAATCATAGACAGGCAATAGTTAGAGACTCGCCAAAAATTTCCGGTTTCAACATTTTCTTATTCTCAAGTTTTTCAATATCTCTTCAATGCCATTCGCGCGTGCCCATATCTGATTTTGGTTGTAAATATGTAGTTCAATTTTGAGCAGTTTTCCTAGCGAAGAATGGTGTAATCTCCTGTTCCAACATAATTATAAAGTTTGTACCCGAAATTTTGTCCAATGCGCGATTGGATTTTTTAGTGATTTCTCCATATGGAATTATAAAGTTATTTGTTATCTGTTGAGAAATTTCTAAACGACAAGAGCCTGAACGTTGATGAATTTGTTTTCAGTACATATTCTGTTGAGAGTAATAGATAAAATACGGTTCCAATTCTTCCATAACAATATCAATTTCGAAGTTCAAGATTATGTTAGTAACTCTTTTAAAAAATTTTAAAAATATTTCTGAGTTTTTTTCCGAATCAAATGATTTGGAATTACTTGCTCCAGTCTATCCAAAACAGCTTACATCAAATTCAATTATTGATAAATTGATGTTTAAAAAATCAAAGAGTCTAGCAACAGAGTGATAATTTTGTTGATTTTTTTCTCTAAATTTTGTTGTTTTATTGAAGAAAATTGGACAAATTACTTGATTCGAATTTATTTCATGATTATCTATTTTAACCTCATCCAACTTCTTTTATCATTATGTATTCCTTTTCCTGAGAAAAAAGTTAGAAGTTTCTGTTTAAACATTTTCATAAGTATTTCTATTCCACATTTTGTTCAATTCATCGTTCAAGGGTGGAAAAATAATCAGCGTGATTTCGTTTCTTACTTTCTGAAATCAGCAATTAGCATTCAAAAAAATGTATTTTTTTTCCAATGTCTCCATGACAAAAAAAGAGAAGCGTAAACTGATAAATTTTGTAAATCTAGTCCAAAACACTAGAAAATAACCAGTTTCCACATTTTCATAACATTATGAACTTGAGAATTTCTCAATGCGATTTACATCTTCTCATTTCGACATAGTTTTCAATCTAATGATTTGGAGTGAGAATTATTTCAAAACAATGTTTTCCAGCTTTTCCATGAGTTTACTGATCTGTAAGAAAAAATGAAGAAAAAACCTTGAAATCCTGTTGATTTCCCTTTCATTCCTCTAGACTTTGTCAATTCATTGCAGAAATATATTCGAAATAACCGTTTCAACATTTCCTTATTTTTATGTTTTTCAATTTTCATACAATGCCTTGTAAGTTTTTTCAAAAAAATCGAAAATTTGCTGTTCCAACATTTTGATGAGAATTTGTATTGAAAGTTTTGTTCAATACTTCATTAGTTCGTCCTCCATTCATTATCACTAGTGCTCCTGTGCCCCTGTATTTTTTCCAAAATTTCTTTAATGGTGCAACCTTGGAAAAATTTCAAAATTGTTGTTGAGAATGGATATTCCTGTGAATTCAGGACACTTTCTGCTGAAAATCATGGAAAATAAACTGTTTCGGCATTTTTATAACAATATCAAATTCTACATTTCAGTCATTATGAGCCAGTTTCTGACTTCTTGTTTTTGAGCTGAAAATGACTTTAGTTTTTTCATGTTTAATTTTTTTTTTCATAATTTTCTTGCTCATCGTCGATTCCACATTCATCGTTCATCAGCATATTCAAATTCTCTAGCAAAGTTTTTTCTCCGATGTTTATTTGTTTCCTATTGAAAACCGGTCAAATTTGGCTGTTCCAACATTATTTTATCATTATCAATTCGGAACTCACTCCATTCGACTTGACACTGGCCGATGTTTAACGAAAAAAACCAACATTTTTCAATTTCATCTGAGATAAGACTGGAATTTTCTGTTCCAATAAGTTCAAAAAGTTCTCTATTGAAGATAGCCTCCGTCTTCCGTCGTCGTTTTTAGCTAACTCATTTTCAACACATTTCCTTCAAACTTCCTTTCTTTCGAAACTTTTTGATGTAATCTTTTCTAAAGTAACTTACCGAAAAATCAGTCTGAAAATTTCCATGAAACTCTCCAGAATGTGTTGATTCTAATTAATCGGATTATTTTTTCAAAAAAAGTCATTTCCCGTTTCGCTGGCTTGCTATCCAATGAATATTGAGCGAAAAACTCGCTAATCTATCAAAAATTGTTTGCCTAATCCGAAAGCTGCAGAAGTCTACTTCTAGTGAGATTCAAGAAACTGTGGTATTGTATTTTCAAGGAAACTATAGAAACTCAAATCAATTCAGTAGCTTGGATGGTTTGTTAATTGTGACAATTGCGTATGGAAGATCAGGTCAAGCACTGAATCTGATAAAACGATCTTTTTTAATAACACTCTGAAAAAGGATTTTAATTCGAATAGTTTGAAAAGAGCAGATTCAGTTTTGAAAACAGCCAAAGGAACAGTGCAAAGATCAAACTAAATTCTTTTTTGCTGTTAAAAAACCCTTTCTTCTTGCCCGAAAAGTGCGAACATCTTGACAAACGGACAGACAAACCCCACAAGCGTTTTATATATAAGAATGATTTGCAGTTTCCACTCATATCTTTTTTGATATTTTATGATTATTCCAAAATTTCGAAACAGTAATGTTTTTATTTGAATTTTCAGGACCGACTTACTATTAATCATGGTTTGCACTAATTTGACTCATTTTAGAATTTTGAAACCGAACTGTAGCCTGATCGTTACAAAGTACTCCGAAACATCAAAATAGCTGTCAGGTCGGTCTTATAAACTGAACAATTAATATATTCGAACTTGCTTTGTATTGATCAATTAATCTGTGGGAAATTTCACTCTTGTAAAAAGGAAGCTTGAGTAACGATGGCTACTACTGCCATAGCTTGAATCTCGAACTGCTAAAACGGTGAATTCTTTTTGTATGATTCCATAATCTGCAAGAAATTCTTCACCGTTCATGGCCAAAATTATGAATACAATTTTTGCTATCGACTAAATTCTTCCTCGCTAGATATAGGGAATGCTGGCATTAATCAATTTTCAAAATGGAACCAAACTTTCATAATAAATTGGTCAAACAGTAAAAAATCTATCCAAAAAATCGCATCGATCATATGAATAATGTTTTTTTTTTGGAATAGGCTCACAGAAACAGCGATTTCACTTTTATCTCAGGTAAACCGAAATTCCAAAATTTTACGTTTTCACTAGCGCTGATCATGACGAAATACGGTAATGCCTTATAATATTCAACAAAAAATTCGACACCTTTCATTAGAATTGTGAAACGTGCAATAGCTTCCATCACATATTGTCAAAATAATAAAATTTGTGCAAGGAACTCAAACTTTCATTTTCGCGGAGAGTCCGCCCTCCCATTGAAGTCTGTAAGCAAAATTTGAATTTCTACAGTTTTCAGTGAAAAGAGGCGGACCGCCCGCAAGTTTAAAATTTTAACTTTTTGCACTAACTTTATTATTTTGATGGAAGTCTTGCACCCACTGGCTTGAGATTGAATAGAGAAGTTTCAAACTAACATGTTGAAACTGGAAGTCATGTCAAAAAAAAAAACCATGAACAAGCGGAAATTTTGTTAGTTTGCAGTTCCACAGAACTGAAAAATTGCATCGATGTTGGTGAAGATTCAATCGCTTTGTATCTGAGTTTTACGATTCCTCGATTCCTCAATCGAAACGCCATAGTTACAGGTTTTTACTATCCTTGGTGAAATTTTCAACTTATTATAGTAAAATTGCTGAAGCTCGCAATTTTATTCCGTTTTCGGAAAAACTACAAATTTTTACAGTCAACACAAGCTGTATTTTCGTTTTTATTTGTTTTAAGGGAAGTTAAAAATATGCACTGTATCTGCTAGGCCACGAAATTTTTTTTTTGAATTTTGTGTATTCTTAAAACATTGCTAGTCCATAGAGCTTTAAAAAACTGGCATTGTGAAACTGTCGTTTTGTTGAAGAAAGGAAAACAAAACTTTCTGTTTGAGTTCTTTTTTCTATTTTTCGAATCGGAGAGTATCGTAGTGATAGGCTCACCCAAACAATATTTTAAAATAAACTAACAGAAACTGCACTTTTGTAACATAGAATTCTCAACAAAACAATATTTACTGCTACTACCATAGCTTAATTCAGAACTGCGGAAACGGTGAATTTGTTATTTCAACTCAGTAATCTGGAAGTTTTTCAGAGCTCATAGCCTAAATTCTGAATATAACTTTTCCTCCTCGCTAATCTTAGCGACTGTAAATCAGTTTGATAGTGATAAACGAATTCTCAAAACTACAGCCGAATATTCGACAAAAAATTTCAAGTCTTTCATCAGAATTGTGAAAAATGAATCGAAATGCAATAGTTTTCAGAAAATTGAAAGAATGAAACCATTCTTTCTGCATCGGTTTGAAATTTAATAATAAGGATTCAAAATAACATTTTGAAACTGGAAGTGATTTGAAAAACCCAGTGAAAAATAGTTTTTTGTTTTCACAGTTCCGCAGGATCCGTAAAGAACTTGGTAGAAATACGAATGTTGATAGAAGTTTGAAAAATAGTTTCAATTCATTGAACTCGCCATTTTTGATTTTCTCTAGACGGTTGTTCCAATTTCTTTTATATTGCTCGAAAAGTCAACTGTGCTAATTGTAACCGTTCTGAGTTGCAGTGGGGTTACTGAATCTTGGATTCACGTTTTACTTTCATAAAAATTCCAAGTTTTCATAGCTGAAACTATTTTAATTAATCGAATTATTTCCATTGACATTAATTGATATAATGCGTTGTATTTTTGATGCAGGACCTCAAAGTATTTTTTCCAAGTTTAAGTATACTTATATTGCCAGCTTATAGCATAACTTTTAGAAACTGACACTGTGAAACAGTAAGATTCTCGTTTTCTCAAAAAAAAAGGAGAACAAATCTTCCACTTGATTGAGATTTGCATCTTTCTGATTTTTTATGGACCTGAGAAATCTCACAATAGTACACAAATGGTGTTTCTTTTGAACAAACTTACAGAAACAGCAAAAGTTTTTTTAAAAAATTTTGACAAAAATTTCCGAAATCGGGCAATATCAGCATTTTGGAACTGAATTGCCTGAACAGTGAATAAAAGCAACCCGGCCCCAAAACTAGAGCTTGAGTTGAAAAACCCAGTTATTACATTCTTCGATGGGTTTAGAGTCCGTTTGATTCTACAAACCTGCTATTGGCGTTGATCGTGTTTTCTGATTTCAAACTAGCCAGTTAAAACTGTTATTTTATTTTCAGAAAAAATGAACAGTAAAGAAATTAACTTGATGTTTTTTGCTGTTTCACAAAACTAGGGAATGAGAACGAAATTGGTGAAAGTTCAATTAATCAATTTCAAAAGGTGACTTCACATTTGCATTTAACAAAACCGCTGGTGAACGAATCTGGAATGATTTTTAGTCACTTCCAAATCACTGATCTATAAAAACAATATTGAAACAGAAAAGTAAGAAAACTTCAATTCCAAATTGCATCTTATCAAAAGTTACAAAACTGCTGATTGTAGCCGTCTAAATTTGAAAGTTTCTCTTTGCAAGAAACGACGGACTGCTTCACAAGGGGAGTCCGGATCTCATACTAACCACTTGTAACTGAATTTTTTTTGAAAAAAAAAAAGAACTTCCCGACTTGGGTTTTTTTTTGCGGTTTCCCAGAGTTATCAATTAATAATGAAGTTGGTGGAGATGCAATTATTACGATAAAATTAGCTTCGGAACTTCATGATTAGTGGATCACTACCCATAGAGTAGAGCTTTTAAAACTGCTGCTGTGAAACTGCGTGATTTTTCCAAAACCAGGCAATATCATCGTTCTGAATCTGGATTGACTGAGCCAAGCCTCTCAATTCCAGCCTGGATCGAGAACCCAGTTATTTTAATTAAAAATCATTCCTCAAAGCCAGGTTTTGCTTGAAAACGCCTACTTCAATACATTTGATCGTCCTAAAATTATTTTCAGATTTCAAATAAGATAGTTGAAACTTTGATTCTATCATCAAAAACCTATTTTTAAAAAACGATCTCGATGTTTTTTGCAGTTTCACAAAGATAGTAAATGAGAGCGGATTTGGTGGAAATCCAATCGCACGTCTGCACGATAATCCATCGTTAGGACCTAACGAAGGGCCTTGGATTTGAAATCAACCATTTCTGTATCACTGATCTATAATATCAATATTGGAACAGAAAAATAAGGAAACTTCGATCCCGAATTGCACTCCATCAAATTGCACTCCAACTTGATCATCACGAAATCGCTAGAAATTGATTTAAGAGTAAAAACCAACCATCTAATATCATTATTGTATCTAATATCATTATTCATATAGTTAAAGAAAAAACTTCCATCTCATAGTGCTTTATATCAAAATTTTAAAAATTGAAGATCCTCAACTTGAAACTTTCTCTCGCTATCAGTATATAACTACCTCAGAATGGAATCTGGATTTCATACAAAACACGTGAAGCTGCAATTTATTTTCGAAAAAAAAACTATATTTTAGAAAGTCACAGTTTGGTAGGTTTTTGCAGTTTTACAGAGTTATCAAAAAAGAATGGAGTTGGTGGAAATCCGATTGACAATACAAAAATTGTTTCAAAACATAGATAATTTTATGATTAATCTACCACTACGTTTAGATATTTTATGAATATTTTGAAGTCCGGAAACCATCAAATTCAGTTTCAATTAGGTTTCAAACAATCCCTAGTTTTTACATTTTACTATCAGAGGAGCTTCCAAATCTAGCATTTTGCATGATTCAGAAGAAGATGTAGTAGTTTAAATGTTCCACCAACTTCAAAGCAGTAAGTTTTATGATAAATATTCACCTTAAAAACCATTTAATTTTTTATTGCTGTTCTATAGTAGAGTTGATGAAACTGTGATAATGTTTCAGAAAACCTTGAACAGTTCACTCTATGAACACCTTTGATTCCATGACTACTCGTTAATCAATAAACCCGAAAAAATTCAAAAATTCCCTACATATGTACGCCTCGCGAAAATTGCCTTACAAGTGGAATCCAAATTTTAAACTGACCATTTGAAACTGCAATTTATTTCTCAAAAAAGGGTGTATTCCAATTCTTGAAAATATAACTTGCAAAACTATTCTCAAGCACATCATTGCCTTTCTATTTTGAAATAATTACCGAGGGTCTCCAGAATCAGCTTCTCAAAAAAGATCTATCTTGAGGTAATTTTGAAAAACCAATATGATATTTTCAGTTTCAGTAACCTTAAATATGATCAAGAACTTCGAATTTAGTAATCAAATATTTCCAAGAAACACAGTTCATTTTCTTAAAAACGACCTCACAAAAAACACAATTCAAGATACCTACCAAGTTGACCAAAAAGGGAACAATATATAATGCATAGTAAGTAGACATCTGTCCTTTCTTTACTTTTTTGCACATGGTTTTGCTTTCATTTCTTGCATTTTTTAATCTGAATTGACGTTGGGTTCAGTAAAACTGAGTGCGACACCTGCCATTATATATTCCAAAGTTCGGACATCGAATTATTGGTCATGATTTCAGACTTCAGCTTCCGCATTCCGTGGAATATTATGAATTTTTTAATTTTGTGGTGTTGGAAGCTTTTCTGGATTCCAGATTTTTAATTTCGAAACTCAGGAAAACCAATTTCTGACTTGACCCAGTTTTATGTTGTTTTGAATATATTTAAGCCGGCTCAGACTTAGTTGACATAACATATTCATCTGTTCCTCAAAAGTCATTTTTATCCTTTTAATCAGTTCCACTAGTAGAGTGTTTGATTTCATTATGTTCATTGCTCATCGTTAAACTCTTGCGAATATAATAAATTTTGTGGCCGTAAAAAAAAGGCCAAAACTGAAAATGATTTATTCATGCGTTTTCTAAAACCGGAATAACAATGGAAACAAGTTCAGGTACTATTATTCATTCTCTGTTTCTCATTGGTTTTTTTGTAGACCAGAAAATTGCGTCGCCTCCGGCGACTCCATTTTCTTTGAAGCCTGGGTTGATGTGTCTCCCTGATTTTTTGATAAAGTAAACTTTGGAAAATAACTTTATTTCTATGTGTGAATGTTTCACTGATACGGTTGGTATTGCCCGGTAAGCTAGATTAAAAATACTCTGCTTCTGATTCCTACCACCATTTTCGTTCCCCTGTCGCATGTTAGAACACATGAGTTTCAGACTTGTTTTCGAATCTTCTATCTTCGTATGAGAACTCTTGGCAAATATTCTCTTAGTTAAAATCCATTTTGCTCCTAAACTTATCCTGGCTTCAAATGACTTCAGAGCTGCTTCTAAAAACATTAGCCTGTATACAGACCTTAGGTTCTAAGAGAGAATCCAGCAAATAATTAAATTCTTCCCGGTTCAAAACTGTTCAAATCCATCCGAATAACAGTGCTCCCAAAGCTTCAGAGTAATTCTGGAAAAAAGCAATTTTTTTTACGTTTTGGCGTTTCAAAATTGGAAATCATGAATATCATGATTCACAAACCAAGCAAAGAAGCAGAAGTGCAATTTTCGGGCCGAGGCGGGCCAGAAATTTCTCTGGCCCGCCTCGGCCATATCAACAAACCGAACCTTGGGCGCTTTTTGCAAAGCCCATACAGTTTTATAACATTCGCAGCCACTCCCAGGTTCCTCCGATGCAAAAAATCACATTTTTGTGTTTTGGATCTGCGAGATCTTCTAAAAATCTATTTTCTGGCTCACAAAACAATGTGAAAGCTGGAAAACTCTCAATAAATGCAGTACTTCCAGCAGACTTTCAAAATAGAATTCAAAATGGCAGTCTTGAGAATATCGAAAAATCTACCGCAGACGCCATTTTGTCAAGTGTTTTATGACTCAAAAAAAAAAAGTAAAAAAAAATCTGCCCTATATTGGAATCGAACCCTAGACGTGTAAGCATCGTACATTTGTGCTCACCACTACACCACGCTGCTTCAATAGTCAAAATTCAAATTCTTTTTTCTCGAAAACTGTATGACCGATTTTGAAAAGCTTTTTTGTTTCTGGAGACCGAGACGAACAAAATGAGCTATCAAACATGAAAATCGGTCAGGGAAATCAACCCGCTTACCTCAAAGTGGGGTAATTAAACCGGGCAGTGGGCGGAGCGTCGCGACCTCTCTAATGCGCGCAGCCGACACCAATCCAGGCTCGCGATGACCGCTATCCTTGTGTGCAGGTGGGCGGGGCTTAGGCTTTGTGCATAGATAGCACAGAGCTTCACAGAGCACTAAATGAAAAGAAAAATAGACGGGATCATCGCGGGGAAATTCTGTATTGATCTGTTTTTGTCTCATGAAAATTGGTTCATTAGGAAGGGCTGGAGGATCGGCGCTAGACAAACAAACACACAGAATTTGGTGATTGTTATTAGTAAAGATTATCAAGCTTCACCTGAGATTCGTCCGTTTCCATGTCAAATTTAACCCAAGAACTTCAGTCTGAACATTCGCGGTCTAGAAAAAATCTGAAACTTTTTAGAAAAAACTTTAAAGATAACAACTGTCTAGAACTGGGGTTCTCGCTGGGACTGCGAAAACGGACACACTTTAGACTATCAAATTTTGCCAAATTCCTGTTTCTGAACTTTTAGTTCTATGCGTATTGATTTAGACCAATGTTCGTCTTCCAATTTTTGGTCCTAAAACCTGAATAAATTTCAAGTTTGTGGCAGATGCTTGGGTGCGTCCAAGTGTGCTGTAAGAAGTTCCGGTTTAGAGAAACTTGTGTCTTTTTCACTCCAAAATCTTAAGGGCCATTTATAAACAAATGCGACAAATACAGACTGAAAAATAGGCAAATTTTTCTGTTTTAAGATGATGGTGGAACAGGTTTCACTTTGTGAGGTTTTAATTTTGCGAATTTCTTTTTTTTCACAAAAATATGATGGAAAAATGAGCTCTTCAGACTTGGCCTCAGTTTTGTTCCCCTCTCAATTTAGTTTTCTGTTTCTCATAAGTTAGTTTTGCTATACTGAAAACAAAAATGTATTCATGCTGTGGGTTGATGAAAATGACACTTTCAAGTCTTTCGAGTTTCCCCTTTTTATTTTTTGAACTTTTTCAGTGAAAGTCTAGTTCAAGCAGAATTGAACTAGTTCAGAGAAGTCACACAGACAGTTTTGCTTTCTGTTTCTTGGACAATAGAATGAGCGAAAATCTGATAAATAATGAGCAAGAAAAAAATGAGCAAAAGCAAAAAATTAAACCTGTGTTGAACGAAAATAGATATAATAAAATATGGAGGGTATGATTTAAGCAAAAATTTCCTTTAACTTTGAACTCAAAAAAATGTTATAACAGTGAAAAAAGATTTTCTCTATAATCTTTTGCGAGATCTTTTCGGCTTAAAATCAGGATCTTGTGAACGTCTGTCGAAGTCATGGTCCTCTTCTGAATCCTGGTCCGAATCGGCAAACGGTCCTTGATACTTAGACCCCTTTGGTCTCCCTCTTCCTCGTTTAGCTGAAGTCTTCTGTGGAGCTGGAGCATCTGGAGCTTCTTTTGGATTCTGATCCTGCTCTGGAGAGCCTTCTTGCTCCACGACGTCTTCAGGACTCTCAATTTCTCTGACCATTGACATTCTTATGCTCCTTCTCATAGGTGTTTGGACCCTTGACGGAACTTTTTTCATTTCAACATCTTCAATTTTTGATTCTGATTCTGGAGTAGCAAGGTGGTCTTCCACAATAAAAGATGGATCTTCTTCTGGACGACTGATTGATTTTATCAATGAAAACGGCGTAGGGAGGTTCTGATTGGGCACGATTTTTCTTGTTTTGTAAAACGTATCTCATTTTTGTCTACAATTTAATTTTTTAACTTTGTGAAAATCTTCAAAACTGACCGAGTTATGGTCATAAAACTGAACATTTTGAGAAAAATTGAAAAAATCGATAAATCGGTCAAAAGTCAATTTGGCCAAGTTTTGACTGGTGGGTTCTGATACCCTCCAGAAGGGCTAACTTTTGGTCGTAGTCCGGTCTCAAACGGTGGGAGTCACTTGGGAAGCAATACATGTTAGTCAGTGTCAAATTGCGTTTTCAAATTTGAAATTAACAAAACCGCTGGAGAACGAATCTGGAACGATTATTAGTCAATTCCATATCACTGATCAATAATAGCAATATGGGAACAGAAAAATAAGAAAACCTCAATTCTAAATAGCATCACAAGACAAGTTATGAAATTTCTGACTTTAGCTCGTTCAGTTTGAAAGTTTATTCTCGCTAGCAACGTCAGACTGCTTCACGAAGGGGCCCGGATTCCATACTAGCCACTCGAAACTGAGTTTTATTTTTGTGAAAATTGTTTGGGGTTTCACAGAATTATTAAACAATAAGGAAGTTGGAGATGCAATGATCACGATAAAAATAGCTTCGGAACTTTATAATTCGTAGATCACTTCCAGATTTTTTTAAAGTTTCGGGTGGAATACATATTACTGGCCTATAGTAAAGCTTTTGAAACTAACGCTGTGAAACCGTGAGATTTTTCCGAAACCGGGCTACATATATCATCATTTTGTATCTGTTTTGACTGAGCCAAGCCTCTCAATTCCAACCTGAGACGGTAAACCCGGTTATCACACCATTCCAACCAGATTTTGTTTGAAAAAGCCTACAATAACACGGAATCAATCGTCCTAGAAATTATTTTTAAGAAGCACTTTCTGTAAGAGCGCGACTTTCTGCACTAGGCCTTGGCACAGAAAACAAAAGTTGTTTTGATCTCAACTTTTTCTTTGTCATACATACTCATATGCTCAAGTGTTTCCAAAAAACCCACTACCAAGTCCCTGTGACGTCATATCCCTGAGATAAAGATGAAATTAAGATTTTCAGTTCGAAAACTGGATTTTTTTTCAACTATAAGATAACTTTCTGAAATATTTAGGGGTGCGTTTAGAAAGTTTAGAGCATATGCAGAACAATTTTCAGCCCGCTTTTTTTCAATTTTTCTCGAAAATTTTCTTCACAGGTTATAAAATAAAATGTCTGGACAGATTTCGCACCCAGTTTGCTACAGAAAAGTTTCTGAAACGCACCAAATCAAATGGCAAGGTTCAGAAAAACGACTGTATCTCGAAATGGTCCACGATTTTGATGGTGGTCCAAGAGAGTTTTTTGTCCCAAATTTAATGGAGAATCTGGGAAAAATTTTACAGACATGCAAAAAAAATTTTTTTGGATCTCGAAAAAATATTCGCAAGGGGGGACCCTTATGTGATTTTCAGAAAAACGGCCGTAGCGCAAAATGGTCCACGATATTGGGGGCACTCCAAGAAACTTTTTTGTAGCAAACTGGGTGCGGAATCTGTCCAGACATTTTATTTTATAACCTGTGAAGAAAATTTTCGAAAAAAATTGAAAAAACGATTTTTTTTTGAAAAACATGTTTTCAGTAGTTTTATCGGGCTGAAAATTGTTTTGCATATGCTCTAAACTTTCTAAACGCACCCCTAAATATTTCAGAAAGTTATCTTATAGTTGAAAAAAAAATCCAGTTTTCGAACTGAAAATCTTAATTTCATCTTTATCTCAGGGATATGACGTCACAGGGACTTGGTAGTGGGTTTTTTGGAAACACTTGAGCCTATGTGTATGTATGACAAAGAAAAAGTTGAGATCAAAACAACTTTTGTTTTTTGTTCCAGTTGAAATCCCAATCTTACAGAAAGGTCTTCTTAAATGTCAAACGAACCAGTTAAAACTTTGATTTTGTCATTTAAAAAAGATTGAAAAAGAATCTCGATGTTTTTTGCTATTTTGCAAAGTTAGGAAATGAGAGCGGAGTTGGTGGGAATTCAATTCGTTGGACGGATGTAACAACACTTTGTAAAAACTTTGAAAAACTCTGAAATGATTATCAGTCGATTCCGTATCCCCCATTTATAATAGTTATTGAAAAAAGAAAAGTGAGAAAATTCTGATCCCGAAGTGCAATGGATCAAAATTTTGAAAATCACTGATTCCAGCTTCCTCGATTTGAAAGTTTCTCAATGCTAGCGTTGTATAACTGCCTGAAAATGGAATACGGATTTCATACTAATCACTTGTACACACCGTAAAACCTGTAATAGAGCGGCCGGCCGCACTATTTTTCACTACCTCTTTAGGGGGGCCGCTCTATCAAAGGGGGCCGTAATACCAGAGGGGGCCGTAATACCAGAGGGGGCCGCTCTATATTTCGATACCCGATTTTATATTAACGACGGTTTATTATTTTCAAAATAGTACGATTTTACCATGAAAATTAGCCAAAAATAATTAAAGTAAAGATTGTTTTATCACAAAAATGTGGAATGAGCTAAACGATTTTTGGAAAAACAACCTATTCATGCTTTTTTCTCACAAAAACAAGCAATTTTCTGAACTTCACTGCCGAAAATGAACCGCTCTATTTGAGGGTGGCCGTTCTAATAAAGGGGGCCGCTCTATTGTTCACTAGGTTACTGGAGGGGCCGCTCTAATGAAGGGGCCGTTCAATTAAAGGGGCCGCTCTATTACAGGTTTTACGGTAACTGATTTTTTTTTTGAAAAAAATAACAAGAACTTCACGGCTTGGTTTGTTTGCAGGTTCACAAAGTTATCAAATGATATTGAAGTTGGTGGAGAAGCAATGATCAAAGTGAAAATTGTTTCTGGCATTTATGATTTTATCACTACCTTTAGAGTAGAGCTTTTGAAACTGACGCTGTGAAACCGTGAGATTTTTCAGGAACCAGGCAATACAATCATTTTGGCTATGGATTAACTGAGCCAAGCCTCTCAATTTCAGCCTGAATCGAGAACCCAGTTATTACACGATTCCTAAAAACCAGATTTTGTTTGGAAAGTATCTCAAAGGGGAATCCGGATTTCATACGAACCACGTGAAGCTGCAATTTATTTTTTGAGAAACTGTATATTAGAAAGTCAAATTTTGGTGGGTTTTTGCAGTTTCACAAAGTTTTCAAATATTGAAGTTGGTAAAAATGCAATCACTGAAAAAATTTTTTTTATTTTCCGAACTTTATGATGAGTTTACTATTACATTCGGATATTTTATAAATATTTTTGAGTCTGGAAACCACCAAATTCAATTTCAATAAGGTTCCAAAACAATCCGTAGTTTTTACATTTTAATACGAGAGGAGCTACCAAATCTAGTATTTTGCATGATTCAGAAGAAGATGTAGTAGTTTTAATGTTCCAACAACTTCAAATCAGTAAGTTTTATGATTAATATTCACCTGAAAAACCATTTAATTTTCTATTGCTTTTCTAATAAAATTGTGATAATGTTTCAGAAAACTTTGAACTGTTAACTCGATGAACAGCTTCGGTTCCATGACTACTCGATATTCATTAAGCCCATCGTTTTCAGCTCATCCAATTAAATTTTCTATCTGCTGTCTTGTTCAGATTGCCTTACAATTAGAATGTCTGGTATGTAGACATCTATCCTTTTCGTCCTTTTTTGCGCTGGGTTTTTCTCTTTTTTTTGCTCTTATAAACGTGAGTTGACGTCGGGTCAGGTAAAACTGAGCAGGTCAATATGTATTCCAAAGTTCGGACATTGAAATATTGGACATAATTTCATATTCCGTTTTCGCATTCTGTGAAAAAAACTGTGGAAACTGTACTGGATTCCAGACTGAATTTCGAAGCTCAGGAAACCCGATTTCGGACTTGGACCAGGTTTATGTTTCTTTGGACATACTTCAGCCTGCTCAGGCCAGCTCAGACTGTTTTTGAAATAAAACTATCCTCTGTTCCTCAAAGATCATTTTTATTCTTTTACGCAATCAGTTCTGTTTGTAGGACGTTTCATTTGATTATGCTCATCTGCTCATTGTTGAAATATCGCGATTATTATCAATTTTGAGATCGTTAAGCGAATAATCAAAACTGAAATTGGTTTATTTATGCGGTGTTTAAAATCGGAATAACAAGGGAAATAAGTTCATATAATATTATTCATTTTCTGTTTTTCATAGTTTTTTTCTAGATCAACTCCCTCCGAAATTCGGTCATTGCCATATCTGATTTCTTCAGGGCCAATTATAAGCAAATGCCGCTACTACAGACGGAAAAATAGGCAAATTTTTCTGTTTTAAGATGATTGTGAAACAGGTTCCACTAAGAGTTTTTTTATTTTGTGAGCTTATTTTTTCGCATTCTTAGACTAGCACAAAACGATTGAATCATTTCTTCCATTGCCCTATCTGAAGAGCACAGCACACTATCTTACTACTGATCTAGTGCGAAACAAAAAAAATGACGGTAACCGAAATGTGACGGTAGGTAGACCTCTTTAGTCATGGAACCCTCTCAGTTAAGTTTTCTGTTTCTCATATCTTAGTTTTGCTAAACTGATAACAAAGATGTGTTCATACGATGGGTTGATGAAGCTGACTGTCTTTCGAATTTCCCATTCGTTATTTTATGAACTCTGTTCGTTCAATGAACGTTTTCAGACTAGGTCATGCTGAAATTGAACTAGTTTAGAAAAGTCTCAAAGACAGTTTTGCTTTCATACTTTTGCACAGAGTTTTTGTAGATATGTGATAAAATCATTGAACGAATTTGACTTAATTTCTATTTTCATCATCTGCTCTTTCATCAAATGAGTCCTTTCATTTGTTTTTATTCTGATGCAGTGCAATTCAGAAAGCGTTTTGATTATTAATCATAAATTGTATTGTCAAAAGTTAACTTTATTGAAACCAAACCAAGATGCATGAATTATGTAAACTAAATACATATGCTTTTCGGTTTCTCGAAGTTCTTTTAGAGCCATAATCTGACTAGTGAGTTAAACTGTTATGATCAAACTATTAATTTTAACATTGAAATAAGGTTGCAGATAGTATAAGTAGAAAGAAAGGATGCAAAAAAGATATTTCTAAAAATCAATTCAGCCCGAAATAAAGCTTCCGTTCCGTAAATTCCATATCCAGGCTAATATAATTTTGTTAAACGTTAATCAATTATTCACCCTGTAGTTATTTATCTCAGAATTGAGACCATTTGTTTTTTTTTCTGTGTCTCCTAGGTTTTGTGATAGGTGTATAATGACGTTTCTATTCATTTGAGAACCTCTGAGAATTTCAGCTAAAAGAATGTAGCGTGAACTGAATATCTGGAAGAATGTTCAGGTTTTGAAAAAGCCATGAAACAGGGATGGATCATCTATGAGAAAAATGGTCCTGGGAACGATTTGAGGAACCATCCAGTCTGAATTGAGGGTTTTTTGAAACATTAAAAAAAACAAACCAACTCTGATAGTGTTCTGCCAGTTGGATTATTTCAGAACAGGAATATTTTTTGAAAATAAGTACTCGCACAATTAGACATTGAAATGTTCCCAGTTAACTTTTCGGTTTCTCGTAACAGAGAATTATGAGGCTTTGTGCTTAGCAAGCAATGGGTACCGGTTTTCAAGGGTGAAAAGCTAAGCAATTCTCCTTTTTATCTTTTGGCGTCCCGTTACTATTGGGACTCCTTTTTGCTCGGTTTTGGTTCGGTGGTGAAAGAATAAAAGTTTATTTAAAAGGAATAAATTAAAATAGGGGTGAATTTGGAAGAGACGTAATGAGGGGAATGAAAAGGGACAGAGGAAATCTACCGTATTTGGTATAAGGACAGAACAAATTTTAAGCTTCTTCTCAGCTCCTTTTATATCGTTTTTCAAGGATGTTGAATAGGTTTTTCTCGCGTTCGTCTGCTTTCCTTGCACTTTCATTCGCCGTAGAACACGTGTTCTTTCCTAAGTGGAGAAAGTTGCATTTGGATTGTCTATTTCCATTGTGTTTCGTATGCACATTAAGTTGCGACCGCCAAAGTGGAACGTCTTCTTTTCATGATTCATCTTCTACCGTAATCGCGGCTGCTAGTCGCGGCAGTCTTGTTAATGTTAAGAATGTGCGCTGGTCAATGGAAATCTGAATCAAAAGTAGAGAGCAAACGTTCAAACCACTTTTTGTCTATTTTGTCTATGTATGAGTTTCTGAGAAGTCACTGTTTCATAAACTTCATTATTTGTGAATAATTCTTAATATGGGTTGACACATACTTTGTTTCATGAACATCTTCATATTCAGCAAGAAGCCCTTGGAATATACTTAAATTGCCAACCAAAAATTAAGACATAAAAACTGCGGTTTTTTAAAAAGAGAAATTACGGTTTTAGAATGGCTACTTTTAGTTCAAAGCTGGATATGAGTTTGCTGATTCCAAAAAGAAAACTTGTTCTCAAAATAAAATAATGGGCACGAAATCTGAGCTCAACTTGTCCGCTAAACAAGTAGTAACTTTTTTTAAAATTCACATTCCCAATCTAGCACTTTCAGTTTATATTAGTACGATTTAATTGAAAGTGAAACATTTTTTTTTTTGTATCATTCTGCCCGGAATTTCACTGTTCCATTTTCACGTTTTCTGTGATAGTTTTACCATGACTTATTGACTTATGACTTATTTAGACGTCTAGTTTCGATATATTATGAGTATAAAGATCGACTCACATTTTTATATAGCATTGCAAAAAACATTTAGCATTCATACAGTTTTCAACAGGTTTCATCGCTGCACAGGAAATTTGTGAGTTCTTAATCTTCAAGTTAAAAAATTTACTGATTTAGTAATTCTAAAATTAGTATATCCGTAATGGAACTTCAATGAGT
Organism: Caenorhabditis doughertyi; assembly: GCA_963572265.1. Taxonomy (NCBI): domain Eukaryota; kingdom Metazoa; phylum Nematoda; class Chromadorea; order Rhabditida; family Rhabditidae; genus Caenorhabditis; species Caenorhabditis doughertyi. The sequence goes on along the minus strand of OY751556.1, from coordinate 24,767,199 downwards.
CGGAGGTGGTGTATGTATTCAGTATACATGTAGTACTCAATGAGAACTTGTTATTTTGTTTTCTACTCCATTTCGGAATAAAAAAGTTGAGACCTCAAAACGTTGTTCGACGTGAAACGTAACTACTGAGCAAGGAGACAATGAAATTGGCTTATTTCCAGTAGATAATCTGAAAGTTTTGAAACTTGGAATTAATTTCAGGAACCGATTGTCTCGTTCGTATCCAACAGACTTTCATCGAGTATGTAAATATGCCAGTCAGGTGTTGTATGTGATGTGGCAACATAAGGAACTACATGATGGATTCAAGTAAAAGAAAGCCTTCCAAAGTAATCTTAGAATCTTGTTGTCAAGAGTTTATCAAAACATTGTAGAACAGTGGAAAAGTTTCAAAAATCGGCTGTAATTTCTGATGTTATCACACATCAGGGAAAACCTTGTACCTTGCGGAAGTTAGCCTTCCTATTAGAGGTATTAGTTTAGATTTGTTTCCTTGCACTTACCCCAGTTCAACGAATTCATCAATGTCATATTGCCCATTAAAAATTCAGTTAATCCATCAGATGAGATCGAACGAGCGAAACTGACTAGCATTCAATTATATGGTGACATGCTGAAACCGAAGCTAACTTTTTGACAGAAACAAATTTGAAGAAAATCAGTTCTGTTATAACTTTTTCGAAAACCGAAAAAAATTCTGTTTCAATGAGGGATTTTGGCACAATACCAGTTTTCATAGTTACTTGGAAGATTGATAAGCCCCCGTATGTAATTTAAAAATTGTTGAATTATCTCAATGTTTCAAATAGCTATTTTACTGATAGCTTGCGAGTTCGAAACAGTACGAAATTCAGTTTTCTCTGTGGAACTGTGGAGCTTCTTCAATTTGGAATTTTTTAGAGCAATATGTATGCTTATCAAAAAACAGTTCTGATTTTTCAGGTGTGGACAAATTAAAATATTGCATTTCATGAAGTACTTGAAAACATGTAGAAACAGTTTGTATACAGGCGTACATTTTTTAATTATTTCACATTGTTTAAATTGGCAAACTGCGAAATGTTCAATCGATGTGAGTTTAATCGACGGTGCTCAACTTATCAAAAACCGAACTTCTCTTTTTTTTAATTTTTAAATTTTCAAAATTTTTTTTATTTTCAAAATTTTCAGAAGCGACTCCTCCATTTTCAAACCTCCTCTCAAGGCCGTGAACGTCCATAGATCCATAATCTAGACGAAACCCACAACTCTCACAATTGTTTCGTTTTTTTCAGATGATGAAAAAATTACATCTTCGAGAAGTTATCAAGAAATTTTTAGTTTCTCAGTGTTTATTTTTATTCGGTATAAACGAAACGTCAAAAGTGATATCCTTTTTTGCCACATTTATTCACTCCAGTATTAGAGTCACTCATTCCCCTTCTTCAAAAAAATTTAGATCATCGGCGTTGACGTATTCAGAAGAACAAAAAAAGAATGGGCGGTCTCAAGGTATTGCCATGAGAAATTTCTGATTGTAGCGAAAAAGACAGAGCGAAATTTTCATTGTTTTGCAGAAATCTTTGTCGAACTTATGGAAGGTTTGAAACAGTATTTTCATTCTGACGTTTTCAGAAAGTCATCCTGATCCTAGAAGTTTGTTTTTTTTCCGTTTTGGAAAAAAACATTGATTTACGCTTGCCTATGCTGATTCGAGAAGAAATCAAAATTTCTTTTAAAAACAACCGTGATAACTGATACCTACAGGGAGGAGCAGCGAAATCAGGATAATGAAAATTGTTGTTGATTACGATTTCAGATAGGCTTCTTTTAAAAAAAAATTGGACTTAGATAATCTTCGCATCATAACATCATCATATCTGGACTTATGCATGTAAAAGATGAATTCGAAAATTTTTCCGATTTTCTCTTCTCTTATCAAAAATTTGTTGCAGTATTTCTTACTTTAAAATAATAGTTTTTCCTGTTTCTCATGCTCGATTTATATACAAAACTACACTGAGTCCCTAATTCGATGAATTTTTGAACGAATCTGGAACTGTTTGAGAAAAAAATGCTAGAAATCATTATTTCAAAGCAATCATCAACTTTCATCATTTTCACATTCTAAATGAAAACATCGGACGAGAAACACTGAGAACTAAACACATGTTTCGTTGCAGACTTCATGGATGTTTTGAAACTGTTTTTCTAAGACAAATTTAACAAAACTAGTGTTTCTCAACCTCACGTAATTTCAATTCGGAAACATCAAAGTGATCCTTCCAGAAATAGTCCAAGGGAATCTTACTGAATTCGTGTTGGAAATATATTTTGCTGTTTTCCAAATTCTAATTTATCCAAAACAATGTTATAAATTTCAATTACATTAGTAGCTGGTAAAACTGCACCGGAACTTCAAGAAAATAATGAAACTATTAGATGTTCCTGAAAACCTTACTGTTTCAGAAACTCATTTGAGAAGTTTAGAAGGATTATGCACGCTTTCTGAATTAAAACTCATAATGACTCTGGAAGCACTTCTAATAGGATGCGAGCGGTAATTCAATTCCATTAATCTTGAGTTTTCAGTTTCTGATGTGTATTTATCAGCAGTCATGTGTAAAAACAAAATTAACAAGTCAAACTTCATTCAATCCTTGAGGAGATAGTGAAACAGTAAATAAAGCTTTTCTCGGTATCCAATTTTTGTCAGCATTATCACAACACGAAATTAGGAAATGAAAAAAAAATGAATTTCGGAACTGTATTTTCCGAAGTTCTTGAAATTCACACGGAAACGATACTGTATCATAATCTTCACCGATTCGAGATTCGATCAGAGAAAATGCTTTCTCACCATTTTAATGTGGAAAAACTTTTTTTGCTCAATTCTCTAATGCTCCGCATTTCATCCAACCAAAAATTAGTTACTCTACAGCAAGACACTGTGTACACAATTTCGATAAAAAAATGAGGAGAAACAGGAAAATGAATAGGCTGGAAATCAAACATTCTAGACTTTTTTATGTGTTTTTGTTGTTTATTTCGGTAGCTGATTCAATTAGTCTACATAGCTCCTATCCAATAGCGTCCTGAAACTAGGTTCTTCTTTCACAACCGAATAGAAAGTCAAATGTTTTCCATAATTACATCAAAAACGCCAATGATTCTGTTAATTAAAATACCAAATTTGAAATGAGCACTGTTTCAAATTTTTGATACATGAGATAAGGTGATTTCAAAACAGGATTTTTTAGTTTTGATGTGCGGTTTCGAAAATGAGAGCTTTGAAAATTGAAAACGGAATCGAAAGAATTCAGAATTTTTATTGAGTATTATTTTTCAGCAGCCAAAGTTAAGGTTTGTAGGCTCACAGTTATCAGTCAATAAATGATAAGTAATCGGAAAGACTAACTTCTGGTTAAAGATAAGGCATTGATAAAACAGCACGTCTCATCATTTTTACGGTTGCCCAATGTATTTATCAGAATAAAAGTTGGCTTTGTTCTAATTACTTGATGAAATCTCAAATGATCAAACCTGTCTGAATCCGAAACAACGTTCGGCGTACGGGAAAAGAAACAAACAAAACAAACGGGAAAAGCAATGTTGAAATTTATGATTGTAGTTTTTTCTGTAACACAGAATTAATAACAAGGAACGCGATTGGTCAATTTTGATAGACACTTAGAAATGGCAAAAAATGGAAAAAAATGAAAAAAATGTGATTGTCTAGAAATGGTAGTTTTTAGTTTTACAGTTCTTTTTTTCGAACCCATCATAAAATTTGTAGCAAAAACCGCAATCCTGTTGGTAACCTGCAATTCGGAAGGTACAATAAACATGAAGACAAAGAAAAACAAACTCCATGCTTGAGACTGTTACAATTCCAAAACTAATATTTTGCAAAAATTCTAACCTAGCAGAAAAATGTAGTCCATAATCAGTGTGCGTGCAGTATTTTATACATGAAAGTGATAATCCAGAAACTGTACTTTTTTTCAAAAAAAAAAGGAGCTGTTGGCAAACGCTTTTTTCAAAGTAATGTGGTTTTATACGTTATTTTTCCAGTCGAAAAATTTATTTTTTATCGATTATTTTGATTTGATTCAATTATCCGAAACATCAATTTTGCCGAATTCATGTTCACACAGATAAAACTGTCTCTATGGAATTGTAAATTAAAAGATTCATAAAGAATGTAAACTATCAGAAACAGGAAACGTTTCCCAATAAGTGCTGAACTGTTTCTTTTCTCTCGAAGATTTTTTGGTGTTCGAATTCTTGTGGAAGGTTACTCCAGAAAAATAGGTACTGAAGATTTTGTTTCGAAAAAATCGATTATATGATGAAGCTCGGAAACTGAGATTCAAATTTTAATTTTTACGCTTTCATAAAAAATATAGCCGAGTTTGTCTCAACATTGTCACAGTTATTCGAATGGTGAAAGGAGTATGGTTAGAAAAAAGGTCTCTTGGAGCCAAATCCTCGAAAAATAATAATAAACGCACTCAATTTCCAAAAGCTACGGAAAATCAATGAGACAAAAAAGTTACATCCCAACTGGAATCAACTCATCAGAAAAAATCGTGAGAATCGACAATTTTCTAGAAGAATTTTTTTTAAATGTATGAAAGTTATTTTCGGCGTGAATAATGAGAAATCATAAAGGACTGAAACATCAGCGCTGACGGAAATGGTGAAAAATATGTATGTTTTCTTTTATTGAAAATTGAGTTAGAATGTTTTTTTTTGAATCCAACAGCCTGCTCTGTGTTCAACACTATTTCAACCAACACGTAAATAAACGTAGGATTTGAAACAATATTTTTTTCTTTGTTCTCATCTCAAGCCACCATTTGACTATGAGAGGGTCCGAAGTTTTAACATTAAAAAGGGGTCGAGTATAATGTATGGAACCCAAAACTTTATTTGTTTGGATTTTGTTTAAAAAGTCAAGTTCGAATTAGTTTCTGGAAACTCAGAAACGACTGGAAATTTCTGAAAAAAGGATGAAACAGAAAGAAATAAAGCGAAAAATTGTTCTTACTCGTTTGAAATACATAAGTTCTCTCGGTACTGCAGTAGAAAACTTGACATTCCAATAAATCTGATCACATTTGTTTTGTGATCCGTAAAAGATTATGGGATCCTTAGACCAGTATTCAAAATCAATCCATCTTCGGAAACTTGTAACGATTCTATCTTACTATTCTAATATAGAATTCCGTGTGTTTGTCCGTATGTCTGTGCGTCGCGGACCCTCCAGCCTTTCCTAGAAATACGATTTTTATGAAACAAAAACAGGCCGATACAGAATTTTCCCGCGATGATGCCCGTCCACTTTCTGTTTTGATCGGAGCTCTGTGAAGCTCTGTACACTCTAAGCACAAAGCCTAAGCCCCGCCCACCAGCACGCAAAGTATAGTGGTCATCGCGAGCCTGGATTGGTGTCGGCTGCGCGCATTAGTGAGGTCGCCGCGCGGCGCCCACTGCCCGGTTCAATTACCCCAGTTTGAGGTAAGGGGGTCGATTCACTCAACCGATTTTTGTGTTTGATAGCTCTTTTTGTTCGTCTCGGTCTCGAGAGACAAAAAAGCTTTTCAAAATGAAAATCGGTCTTACAGTTCTTGAGAAAAACTCATTTGAATTTCGAATTTTGGAACATTGTGGTATAGTGGTGCAGGTGATTGTTCGGTAAAATGTAATCCAAGGTTCGACTCCGTGGTGTGGCAGATCTTTTTTGCTTTTTTTTCGAGTTGGAAAACTTATACCTTGAGGTGATAAAATTGAAACAAGGTGGTTTGTGGAATACTCGGTTTTTTTTTAATTTCTTATCAGAGTGGCAAAACTAGATAGAAACGTGTTTTGTGTTACCAATTTGACCAAAACCTCAAGAAAAGATTTAGGAAAAACTGTAATTCAGAAAAAGGGAATTTTGTTCAGAAACGCAAAAAAAGATGATTTTTTCTGGAGAATGGGCGAAAGAAGCGATTCTCTCTGGCTTATGTCTCATAAAAAATTTTTCGATTCCCAAAATGAATAACAAAAAAATATTTTCATCACGCTCATTTAGCAAAAAGTTTGTATTGTCTTTTGAACATTTTTTTGTCGAAATGTGGATAGAAATTCAAATAAAAATTTTCAAGTTCGAAAAGAAACTTCTGGAAATTATGGAAACTTGAAAGTGACAAAGTCCTAAAAAATTGGCTCTTTATGGTTTAACGGGTCCCAAATTAATAGACGGATCCCAAAATAAATAACGTGCTCTTTGTCATATTTAGTCGTCAAACGAATGTTAGCCCCTCCTACTATTTGGCTTTCGTTCAGGCTTAGGCCTCTGAAAACCTACTACTGAGGGCGGCGTGAGCGAACTTTAGCAAAGAATGACTGGCTTGAAGACGGTTTCTAGAGGCCTGGGAGAAGTTTAACAATGGGAGAAGGCTAACATCGGCTTGACAACTAAATAGGACAAAGAACAATTATTCATTCTGGGACCCGTCTAATCAAATAGAGCCAAAGTTGCATTCCAACTATCATTCTCCAATGTCTTAATCTACAACTCAAGAAACACCTTGGAAGCAGCTTTTAAGTCAGTTCCATTAGTTCTCGGATTTTTAACGTGCGTCCTGCAAAATATTAGCCAAATCGAAGAACACTTCTTTTTTGAAAATTCTGAAATGATCATTCTCAAAGTTTTATGAAGAATTCGAGTCTTCAAAAAAATAGTATGAGATCTTTCTCGATGAGCATGAGAAACCTTCTAAAAGCTGAAGAAGTTATTAAGTTTAGTGTGGACAAACTATTTCGAAAAGCTTAAACTAATCTTATATATAGTAATTTCGAGCAAAGCTATAGCTGAACAGTTACCAATACCAAAACCATAACTACTTCGATTTCTGAGAAACACCTTCCAAGAAACACCTTAATTCATACACTCCAACGTGACTTACCAACCCCGCATGAAGCCTGGAGGTTGGAGCCGCGAATGCGGCGTAAACCTTCTGGTTAATGACTAAAACACTACATAATTTTTTGTTACATGAATGGAACGGTTATTTTTTATTGCTCATTCCAATCGAATTTTTCCAATTTACAGTGAGAAAAATGCTTTGGAAATAAAAATTCGAAAAATTTTGTAACTTCAAACATCACAATCTCCCGCAAGAAAAATTTGAAAAACATTTTTTTTGGATAGATCTTTAAAAAATGGAATTTTTAGTGTTCATATTTATAAATAAAAAAAATCAAACAATAAACATATGTTTCGGAGAGATAAGAAAAAATAATCAGAAAGAAACAGGGGAAAAAATGGAAAACATGAAATGGACAAATGAGCGAAAATCTGATAAATAATGAGCAAGAAAAAAATGAGCAAAAGCAAAAAATGAAACCTGTGTTGAACGAAAATTGGTATAATAAAATATGGAGGGAATGATTTAAGCAAAAATTTCCTTTAACTTTGAACTTAAAAACATGTAATAACAGTGAAAAAACCTTTTCTTCTATAATCTTTTCCGAGATCTTTTCGGCTTAAAATCAGGATCTTGTGAACGCCTGTCGAAATCATGGTCCTCCTCTGAATCCTGATCCGAATCCGCAAACGGTCCGCTATACTTAGATCCCTTAGGCCTTCCTCTTCCTCTTTTAGCTGAAGTCTTCTGTGAAGCTGGAGCATCTGGAGCTTCTTTTGGATTCTGATCTGATTCTGGAGAGCTGTCTTTCTCTACGACGTCTTCAGGACTCTCAATTTCTCTAACCATCGACATTCTTATGCTCCTTCTCATAGGAGTTTGCACCCTGGACGGAGCTCTTTTTATTTCAACAGCCTCATGTTTTGATTCTGGTTCTGGAGTAGCAACGTGATCTTCCACAATGCATGAAGGGTCATTTTCCGGACGACTGATTGATTTTATCAATGAAAACGGAGTAGGAAGGTTCTGATTTGGCACAATTTTTCTTGGTTTGAACTTGTGGAAGCTGTTTTTTGGCCAAGGCTGAAAATGAGAGAGGTTGAGAATGTAAAATCAGTTTCATGAATTGTGTGAAAAAGCTCAAATGCGTCCTAATCTGTTAGGGTGTCTATCCATTTTTTGGTCCATTCATACGAACAAAACACATTTTTTCATTTCAAAAAAGAAAGAGAATCTGAATTTGCTTAGAAAGCCAGTCAACATCTATAATGCTCACGAAACCCTATATTTTCAAAATGCCGTCAAAACTGTATTACTCTATTATAAGAACCCCTATGGTTCCTCTAATGGAAGGGCACTGCAACCTGTTGTGTATTTCCGTTGAAAAATTGTCAATGTTGCTAAGTTCTGTACATATGCATATTCCCGGAAAAATTGTGCTAGAAGAGCCCCCCCCCCCCCCCCCAAAGTTTTTCAAAAGTTCTTGAAAATATTCTTAGCTGTTTGGAATCAATTATGAACTATCAAAAATCATTTGGAATTGATCAAACTTCTCAAGAAAAAGGAATCATTGTGACTTTTCAGTGAGCCCAGAAGCCCAGACATAACCTGTATGCCTCACTATTAGAGGGAAAATTGTACTTTTGGGTGCTCGGGAATGTTATTCGACTGTTTCAAAACATTCCGAAGAGTTCATGAAAAGCGACTATTTTGATTCCTTTAACCTTCAAATCAAAAAAACCAAAAACCAAAACTCACTTTCCAAATCTTGTTCCTTTTCTTATACTTCTTCAAAAAGTTCTCAACAAGCTCTGGTTCCTCTCCCAACAACTCAGCAGCTTTGTGGAGATCCGCTGCTCCTTCTGCCGTCGTTGTTTGAGCGATTGCTTGAGCAATTTCTTGAGGAGTCTGAAATTTCACTATTAGAGTTGCATTTATATTTAAAAAAGATCATTGATATGATTTCAGGGCTCGAAAAAAAATTGGAATTTGAAATTTTCGAAAATTTTGTTTGATTCTGTTTCACAACGTTTAGAATAGCCCATAATGCTTTCCACAAAACTTGTCGAATTCTATCTTCAAATAAAAAAAAAACAAAAAAAAACGCACTTTCCAAATCTGATCCTTTTTCTTATAGAACTTCAGGAAATGCTCAATACGCTTCTTCATTCTCTCCTCCTTGGTCAATGGAGACCCTCCCTTTGGACAGGGAAGCTCCTCAAGTGGCTCTATCGCCAACAACTTTTCAGCAGCTCTTTCGACATCCACTTCCCCCTCTGCAGTCTTTGTTTCGGCTATAATTCGAACAAGTTCTTCAACTTCCTTCGGAAAGCAATTTTGAGAGTATCGAGTGATTCCTCCGGATTCCTTGCACTTGCATGTGACAAATTGACGAAGGGAAAATGGCTCAAGTTTTGCTTTGATTCTCTCAAAGACTTCAAGCTTTTTCTCATCGTCAAGGACGTCGAATTGAGCCTTGGAGATTGGTCTAATATTCTGCCCAGTTTTCATGAGAGAGCTCCGCTTGAAAGTTAACATTTGGACCTCTTCTTCATTCAAATCATAAGCCTTCCACCTGGCCAGAGTAGCCTCCTTTTCCAATTTTTCAAACTCTTCTCTATCAATTTTCTTGGCCAAATCCCTCTCCATTTGATTCCACGCCTCAATTTTCCTAGAATCCTCACTATCCAAAATCAAATTCTCCACAGGACGATCCCGCCCCCCAGTGAGCTCTTTGTAATTCTGGCAGATCAGACACATCTTGTCTTCGGGGTATTCTGATGTGTCTCGAAGATGTTTTGTGCAATTTTTGCAACCAAATCTCGGCTCGAATTCAAGCTCTGCAATGTCATGGCAATTGCATCCAACTTTGCAATCGATTTCTTCGGATGGCATGTAGAAGCGATGAATTTGATAGACGAGGCTATCGATTTCACCAATGTGGTAGTTGCGAAGCTGGAAATAAGAAAGGCTCGAAAAAACCTGTCTGGTTCAGTTTGGTCCGCAATATTCCGTGACGGTGCTTGCGTTCAAAGCAGTTTAATTGACGACAGTTTACAGACCTACTAGAAACTTTACCGTTACAAATGAGGCTTAATTGTTTTGTGGCAATTTGATCGTCAATAATGTCGAGAATTTTTTGAAAAACCTTTCTGTTTTCTTTAGTCCGCAAACTTGCGTGATGGTGTTTGCGTACAAAGCATATTAATTGACGACAGCTTACGAAAACAGTAGAAATTTTACCGTTACAAACAAGGCTTGAAGGTACTAGCAAAACTTGTTCGTCAATGAGAAAGTCACGCACTTTTGCGGATCGTACTAATGAAAGATTCCTGTTCCAAAAAGTCGCAATATGGCTAGTTCTAACTTTGGCAGTACTATCATAAATAAAAAAGATAAATCGGAAAACTGTATTAAAAGGGCCCCTTTAATAGAAAAGCCCCTCTAATATAAAAGCCCACCAGGGTATTTTTCGTTGTTTTTACCAAGTTTTTTTTCTTTTTTTCCCGGAAATAATTTCTGTTCATTAGAAGAGCCCTCTGCTATCAAAAATAGAAGAGCATGCTCTTCTGATAAAGTTTTAATCTAATCCGACCCCTTTTTAACTCACTGTTGTCTCCTGAAGCTCTCGCCGATCTGTAGCTTCATAGGAATGCGAAATTCCTCTTTGCGGATAATCATACTTTTGTTTCTTATGAAACTTCTGATGATCCTTCTGGAATTGCACAAATTGTCTAGCCTGCTCCACACAGATATCCTCAAACCGTTGTGGCACCTTTTCTAGGCATTTGTCTATAGTTTCCAAACTTTCCAATAGATCAAAATTGTTTTCCATGAGATGTTGAAGAGCAACTCCATATGAAATATGGCCTTTGAATTGGCGCCAAATAGCCAACCAGTATTTGGTTTCGATTTGCTCAAAGAGCCGATCTTCAGCGGATTGGTCCATTTTGGTCTCATTTGGAAAACTCCAAACGCATTCGTCTTTTTCATCTCTTTCTTCTTCATCCATCTTCACTTCTCCTTTTTCTTTCCATTCTGGCACCTCAATTTGACATTCTTTTCCCATTTTTGGAAACCAATATTTCCCAACATATTTGAGGCGTCCATTTGTTTCTTTTTTGGATCGTTTCTGATTTTCTTCCTCTTTCTCTTTTTCGTCTTCTTCTTCATTTTCTTCGACATCTTCATGTGGAGTGCTTTTTGGCAGTAGATCAAAACTGAATGGCTTTCGAGACGGTCCAAATGGTGGGATGATTCCTCGTTCTAAAAGTAAAACTTCATTTAGTCTGTAAATATTCTGAAATTGCTCACTGTTTTTTCTCGGCTCTTCTTGCTCCAATGTCTCCAAGATCCCATTAATTGGAGCTCTTTTCTTATTTGGAGGCTTTTTTGGCTCTGTGGCCAGACCTTGTGTTGGAGCAACTTCCGATTTTCTTTTCGTTCCTCTCTGGTCCTCTTTCGAGCCCATTGGCTCTGGAGTAAAAGCTACTTTACTTTTCCGTTCTCGCATTGATCTTTGCTGAGATTTTGAATGCTCTTGAGGAAGCATTGGCTTCCGGAATACGGGCTCGCCTGCAGGTTTAACTTGAGCAGGGATGTTATATGAAGAGGAAGCATTATCTTTGAAACGTGGCAAAGAAGAAGATTCCAGAGCATTGGAAGCCGATGATTGTTTTTCATAAGAAATTTGGCAAAGAGAAAGAGTAATCCTGTCGGAAGATTCGGTATTCACTTCTGAAGATGATGAAACAGGCAACACGGGTTGAGCTGCGGGTTTATCTTGAGCTGTGATGTCATTTGAAGTAGAAGCATTTCCATCAGAGTTCGGCAAAGAGCTAGATTCTTCTGGAACAGACGAAGTCAATTGTCGTTTTCTTGCTAGCAAAGCTCGAAGTTTGTTTGAAGACTTGGGAATAACTTTTGGAGAAGATGAAACGGGCAATGCTGAAGCCTCCTGCGGTTGATGTTGTGGTTTTGGAGTAGGTTCAGCTTGAAGTGGAAGGTCATATGAAGACGTGGCATGAGATTCCGTAGTCGAAAGAGCAGAAAACGCTGGAGCATCCAATACTTGTGGGTTTGAAACTTCTGGCCGGTTTGTAGTAGGTATTGTTGAGCTTCTTGAAAGGAGCTCTGAAACAAAATTTGGTTGAATTAGGTAAGCCTAGGGGGGGGGGGGGGCAAAAAGCTACGATGGAACATTTTTTTGAGTTATTAAAAACAATTTGAAATAACCCGAAAGGGCGAAGTTTAAGTGAAACAAGCTCAAGTTGATTAAAAGTGGTTCAAAGTGATTCTCAATGGCTTGAAATCGTCTGACTTGATTGAAAAAATGGCAATAGCTAATTTATTATCAAACAATTTTTGAAACTGTTATTAGAACTATTTGAAACAGCTAAAGACTGTAGCAAATCGCTTGAAACTGATAAAACTGCTCGGCGTATGACCCGAAACTTTGGAGAAAGCTAAGGATCATCTACCACGGAAAGGACTCAACATCATCTCAATGAACAATCGTTCAAAAAAGTTTGCAACGGCTCAGAAGTGTTATCATTCCAACTAAGCTTAATAACGTTTCAAAACTATCCGAAACGGAAAAATTTTGACCAAGGTGAGCTTATCTTTGGGCCCAAATGTGGTTTACAATGTTTTGAAACTGTTCAAAACCAGTCAATTGGTGGGTAAATGTGAAAAAATGTCAGAACTCTATGTTTCAACATGCAAACTGAGAATTGTAGAAATGGTTAGAATTTTACTAATGTAAATGCGTTTAGCATGTTCCTTAATGCATTTTGGTGAAGCAGTAAGATAATCTCAATTTGTTCACAATTTGACCAAGAAAGTTGTGAAACTTTTCAGAGACTTCATGCCTTGCAGTGGTTCTCAAAGCTCCTGGCAAAATTAAAACATACCAGAGCTATTTGACGTTGTTGGAACATTAGAACTTGAATGACTGCTTCCGTTTTGTGGAGTTTCAACTGAGCGTTTACTAGCAACTTCTGTATTTTGATTTAGCACACCAGAAATTGTTTCTTTCTCCAAAATTTGACTTTTTGGAAGTGCAACTCTTCCATTTTGGACATATTTGGGCGCTTGTATCCCTCTTTGCATATTTGAATCTACAGAAGATAGATTACTGTCTATAATTATTGAAAAGTTTCAGGAGTGTTTGAAACGGCTCAAAACTGTGAAAAATGTTATAACATTGTTCGATACGATCCGAGACTATGAAAGATGCAGTTTGCAAAAGGTATGTTAATAACGTCCGAATCACCGACTAGTAAATACGCTTCAAAATTTTCAGAAAAACTCGAACCAGTAAACTTAAACTAAAACAAGCTTAAGTTGGGAGTCAAATATGATTCATATTGATTCGAAACTTGTGAAACCAATCCAAAATCGTTTAGAATGATTTGAACAGCTAAGAAATGTCAAAACTCAATGCAAAACTGTTGAGAAAAATTTGTTTAAAATAATGTCTTCGAGTTACCGAGCATTGTCTAAAATTCTCATAATAATTCAAGACTTTTTGAAACAGCTAAAAATTGTTGGAAAACTATGAAATTGTTATAGACTCAAACTTCAAAATAATGATAGAAAGCTGTTTAAAAGTGGTATGGAACAACCCAAGGATTTGAGAAAAAGGTTTCGGCAATTATAATGACCTTGTTCAGAGAATCGTTTGAGGCAGTTTAAAAAATCTACTCAACCTGTATTCAACCGAATCAACCAATCATAATCCAAATAAGTATGATTTTCAAAACAAGTCGAAACAGTAAATTTTAACCAAAGTTAGCTCAAGTTACGATTCAAATATGGTTCAAAATTGATTCGGAACTTCTGAAAACTGTCAGAACCCAAAGTTCAAAACTGTTAAGAAAGGATGAAAATATTACATCGAATTCAGTAATATCAATATTGTCTAATATTATCATAAAGTTTCAGAACTGCTTGAAACCGCTCGAAATTGTCGGAAAACGTTATCAAACTATGAAAAATTGTCCAACGAACAACTCGAAGTTTAGGAAAAATGATAACAAACCAGAGTTGCCTTTCAATTACACTCTCATTTAGCAAGATGATTATCACAGTTTGCTAAAACAGTAAATTTCATCCCAAATGTTCATAATCCCACTAAGCTATCCTCTTAAAAACTCACTTTCTGCAGTTTCAGGTTCATTTTGACGTCTCTTCGAATCTTTTATTTTGAGAAAAGCTTTTGCAGCAGCATCCAATACTCCAAGCTCCGGATTTCCAACAGCAGAACTTGATGCATCTCCATTCTGTGGTCCAAAAATGTCAATTTCACAACTGACGTCTTTCTCAGGAGAAAACGTTTCTCGGGAGCTAGATGGGCTTGTGGCCAGTTGAATTGGAGCAGGATTTGCTTCGAGCTGTATTTCTTGAAGAACGTTGTCAAGTTCCTCCATTTCACCCATGACTGCTTCTTCACCGGATTCAGAATGAGGTGGAGGCGTCGGCGTATCGGGGTGAATACCTTCACGAACTGGTGCTTCCGTACCGTTTGTTGATGGTTTCTCTGGAGCGGTGGTTTCAGAATTCTGAATTTCAGAGGACGTGGACGGCTTCTCAATTGGATTTTCTTTGACACCAGAAGACATTGAGAAGGCTTCAGAATCCGTAGCTATTTCTGTACCGTTTGCCTCATTTCGATTATTTTTTCTTCCATTAACAAGACGTTCAAATAAATCCATATTCCATTTTAAAAAATTTTCCTGCCATTCTGAATCAACCACCCTTTTTTTATACGGCACAACATGACCCAGGTCAGAACAGGGTTCATCTAGAAAAAAGCTAAAAATTGGCTGAAAATCAAGGAAATTTATTACCGGTGGAAGTTGAAGCTTGTTGATCGTCTGAATTGCCGCGAACTTTGAAAAGTGCATTGAAAACAGCCTCGTAAAGTTCCTCGGGGTAATTTCTGGTACTCGAAAATTCCGTGGCACGTTCTATAATTAATTTTTGTTTAGTTTTTATCCTGAAAAATCTTATCTCACCTGAATTCTGAAATTCAGATGACGTTGACGCCTTCACACTCGGATCCACTACAGAAGACGTTGGTAAAGATTCAGGAGCTTTTTTAGAAGATATTTTTCTAGGAACTTCGTCTTTGGTACAGTTTGTAGGCGGCTGCTGTGGAGGAACACGGTCAGAAGTCTGAGTTTCAGATGACGTGGACGGCTCCTCAATTGGATTTCCGTTGACTCCAGAAGACGTTGGCAAAGCTTCATGAGCTTCGTTAGAAGGAACCTCTTCAGGATTCGGAGCGATAGAAGAAGGCGCTGTCGATATGGAAACTTTTTTGGACGATGCAGAATTTCGGGATTGCTCGGTTTCTGAAAAAATGAAGCTTAAAGTTAGCTGAAAATGTTGCCATACCTTCAGGAGTGGAGGATTCAGGAAAAGTGTCAAAATTCTGAATTTCAGAAGACGTTGACGCATCTCCATTTTGTGGACCAATAATTGCAATTTCAAAAGGCACGATTTCAATAGATCGACTTGGGGTCAGTTGAATTGGAGCAGGTTTTACTCCGAGCACTATCTCTTGAAGAACGTTGTCAAGTTCCTCCATGTCACCCAAAAACGCTTGTTCACCGGATTCAAAAAGAGGTGGAGGCGAAGGCGTTGGCGGATCCGGGTGAAGCCCTTGAGCAGCAACAGGGTTTTCAAAAGGCTTGCTGCGAGGTGGAAGTACTGGGTTCATATATTCCTCCCTGATTTCCCAAATTGGGACTGTCTTACTTCGATTCTCTCGTTGAGCGAAAACGCAACGCTCAGTCACTGGGAATTCTTCAAAGTCCATTATTCGTCTAGCTTTCCGATCTCTTTTTGGCCGATTGGAACCTGAAAAATGAAGCTACAAAATAGCTGAAAATCCTTTGTACCTTTAGAAATTGGAGCTCGAATTGACAGTTTTTGCATATTGCTACCGAATATCGCAAGGTTTTCAAACAATACAGAAGATCTTTTGAATAAATTGATTTTGACCACTGAAGCGGAACTAACATTAGAGGAAGGCGCTTTTAATATGGAAACTTTCTTGAATAATGCAGAATATTTCGATGGAGCAGGTTCTGAAAAAAAAGAAACTGAAAATCGGCAAAAAGTGTTTCATACCTTCACGAATTGGTGCCTCCGTACCATTTGTGGACGGTTTCTCTGGAGCGGTGGCGTCAGAATTCTGAATTTCAGAAGACGTGGACGGCTTCTCAGTTGGAATTTCTTTGACTCCAGACGACGTTGGTAGGGCTTCAGAAGGTTCTACCTCTCCGGCTTTTTCATCCGCCTTGTTAAGGATGTCAGTCGGAGTGATAGCGGTAGAAGAAGGCGCTTTCAATGATGGTCTCATACCTTCCAAGACGGGAGCTTTGGTACCGTTTACTGTTGGTAATCGAGTAGGATCAGGATTCTGAGTTCCAGAAGACGTGGACGCCTTCACACTTGGATGTCCGTTGACTCTAGAAGACCCTGGAAGGGCTTCCGGAGCTTTTTTAGAAGTGCCACTTTCAGGAGGAGCGATAGAAGAAGGCGTTTTCAAAATTGGAACATTTTTGATCAATGCAGAATCTTTCGATGAGCTTGGTTCTAAAAAAAGAAGCTGAAAATTGGCTGAAAATGTTCTCATACCTTCAGAGAGTGGAGCCCTTGTACCGTTTGTGGACGGTTTCCTTAAGGCATGCAGAATTCGAGAAAGCGTTGAC
Source organism: Caenorhabditis doughertyi (assembly GCA_963572265.1). Lineage (NCBI taxonomy): Eukaryota > Metazoa > Nematoda > Chromadorea > Rhabditida > Rhabditidae > Caenorhabditis > Caenorhabditis doughertyi. The sequence goes on along the minus strand of OY751556.1, from coordinate 24,750,581 downwards.
GCCTTCACAGTTGGATTCGCGGTAGAAGAAGACGCGGGAGTTTTCGTGTTGTTTTTTGGTGGTTGCTGTGTAGAAGTGCGGTTATGATTCTGAATCCCAGAAGATGTTGACGCCTTCACACATGGATTTCTTTTGACTACAGAAGATGTTGGTAGGGCTTCAGGTGCTTCTTTAGAAGGACCAGCTTCAGCATTTGGAGCGATAAAAGAAGGCGATTTTAATGTGGAAACCTTTTTTGAAGTTTTTGATGGAGCTGACTCTAAAAAAAAACTAGCTGAAAATTGACTGAAAATATGACATACCTCCAGAAATAAGGGCTTCCGTACCGTTTGTTGACGATTTCTCTGGAGCGGTAGTGTTAGAATTCTGATTCCCAGAAGACGTTGACGCCTTCACATTTGGATTTTCTTTGGCTCCAGAAGACGTTGGTAGGGCTTCAGGAGCTTTTTTAGAAGACTTTTTTTCAGGAACTGGGTCTTTGGTACCGTTTGTTGGCGGTTGTTGTGGAGGAACGAGGTCAGAAGTTTGAGTTTCAGATGACGTGGACGTCTTCACACTTGGATTCCCTTCTACTTCAGAAGACGTTGGTGAACTTTTCTTATCTTTTGGAGCTCCCCTACCCATCACAATACGCTCATAAAAATTCGCTTGTGTTCTAATAAAACTCGCCTGCCATTCTGAACCAACGACTCTTTTTTTATACGGCACAACATGACCCAAGTCATAACAGGGTTGATCTGAAAAAAAAACTGAAAATTGGCTGAAAATCAAGAAAACTGATAACCTGTCAAAGTTGAAGCTTGTTGAACATCTACAGACGAGCTCGAAGGTTTTGATGGGTCTCGAACTTCAACAAACACGTTCAAAAGATCCTTGTAAAGCCCCATGATATCTTCTCTGGTACTTGATAATGTAGAAGAAATTTCAGAACGATCTAGAAGTACAATTTTCTTGATTCGCTTTCTAAACCTTTGACTCACCTGAACCATTCTGTTGCTGTTTCACTCCATTTGAACTTGGTGTGATAAAGGATTTTGCTGTCTGTGAAGGGGCTTTCAGACCTGCCATTGCTGTAAAAAATCTTTTGTCAAGTTTTTAAGACAATCTACGTTAGAAAAACGAGCATAGCCTACTAGCAGTCCGGACAAAAAAGTCGGACTTGTGCGATCTGTCTGACTAAATTATAGTACAACCCTATGGGGTACCCTCATTACAAAAAACCACTTTTGGTTAGGCTCCGCCCCCTTTTACTAGAGAAAATTCCAGAAAACGGTATTTTTCTATATTTTTTCCTGTAAGAGATAGAGTCGAATTCTGAACGTACATCAATAACTGGTACATTTTTGATTATTTTTGACAACTTCAAGAGATTCTGAGCCCACGTCATCAGGGTGAAATTTTCAAAAAATCGGAAAAATTTTCATTTTTTCACATAAATTTGCTGTTTACGGAAAATCGGTTCAGACTTTCAGGGTATTTGACTTCAAATTATTAATCTACGCAAAAAATGACTTCGGACCCCGCGCCTAATCAAAAAATCGCTCCCGCCCGAAAGACCGTTTTTTGGCGATGAACGTCATATACTTTTGTAAAAAAAAAAAAATATTTTTTTGAAAACTCTCATTTTTCGCTTCAAATTGATTTCTAACAAGTTTTTGACGTGTGGAAACAGTTTTTACACGCTTTTTTGAACTATTTTCCATACTCTCATTGAATTTTTAGGACATTTTATACAGTGGCGAGCATAGGTGAGGATACCTTTGAATTTTTGTTAATAACTCTCTTCAAACGATTTAGAATGGTCTGAAAATTTTTTTTGGAGACTCCTGCGTAACCCTAGAGTACTTCCTAAAGTTTTTTGAAAACATCGGATTTTTACGAATTCTGAAGCTTTTCGATGAATTCTGAATTCTAAAAATCGAGATTCAAAATATTTTTTTGTATTATCAGAATTATTTTCCAATGTGTCCAAAACACTGTTAGAATTCCAAATAAACCATTTTTGACGTTAAATCTCAAGTTGCCTATCTGTTTCCGACGTTAGGACTCCAGAAGTCCAAACTGTGATCTTTGCGCGGGACATCATAACGTGGCTAAAAGTGATCGGATCGCGATAAAAAATTGATTTCTATATGAATTTGAAGTCACTGAACAATTTGCGATTAGTTTCAAAAGTTTTGAAAAAAATTATTTTTCCACTTTTTTTCAAGTTTTCAAGTCAAAAATCCTGTAGAAAACATGAAAAATAATTTTTTTCAAAACTTTTGAAACTAATCGCAAATTGTTCAGTGACTTCAAATTCATATAGAAATCAATTTTTTATCGCGATCCGATCACTTTTAGCCACGTTATGATGTCCCGAGTAAAGATCACAGTTTGGACTTCTGGAGTCCTAACGTCGGAAACAGATAGGCAACTTGAGATTTAACGTCAAAAATGGTTTATTTGGAATTCTAACAGTGTTTTGGACACATTGGAAAATAATTCTGATAATACAAAAAAATATTTTGGATCTCGATTTTTAGAATTCAGAATTCATCGAAAAGCTTCAGAATTCGTAAAAATCCGATGTTTTCAAAAAACTTTAGGAAGTACTCTAGGGTTACGCAGGAGTCTCCAAAAAAAATTTTCAGACCATTCTAAATCGTTTGAAGAGAGTTATTAACAAAAATTCAAAGGTATCCTCACCTATGCTCGCCACTGTATAAAATGTCCTAAAAATTCAATGAGAGTATGGAAAATAGTTCAAAAAAGCGTGTAAAAACTGTTTCCACACGTCAAAAACTTGTTAGAAATCAATTTGAAGCGAAAAATGAGAGTTTTCAAAAAAATATTTTTTTTTTCTTACAAAAGTATATGACGTTCATCGCCAAAAAACGGTCTTTCGGGCGGGAGCGATTTTTTGATTAGGCGCGGGGTCCGAAGTCATTTTTTGCGTAGATTAATAATTTGAAGTCAAATACCCTGAAAGTCTGAACCGATTTTCCGTAAACAGCAAATTTATGTGAAAAAATGAAAATTTTTCCGATTTTTTGAAAATTTCACCCTGATGACGTGGGCTCAGAATCTCTTGAAGTTGTCAAAAATAATCAAAAATGTACCAGTTATTGATGTACGTTCAGAATTCGACTCTATCTCTTACAGGAAAAAATATAGAAAAATACCGTTTTCTGGAATTTTCTCTAGTAAAAGGGGGCGGAGCCTAACCAAAAGTGGTTTTTTGTAATGAGGGTACCCCATAGGGTTGTACTATAATTTAGTCAGACAGATCGCACAAGTCCGACTTTTTTGTCCGGACTGGTGATCGCACTAGAGCGGCAAAATGTCTTAATTTTTTAAACTTACTAATTTGTTAACACTTTTCTTTGTCTAAAAAATTACTGTAAACCTAAAACCGAAATGTTTTGTTTTTGGTTCAGAAGTTTCTGTTTTGGCTTTAAAAATGCATTACTCAATAAGATGTTTCGGAAGCATTCAAAATTAAACCAAAAATGTTTCGAGCAGTTTCAGCTAATCGGGTTGGTTAAGCTTAGTCCGAAAAGTTTTACGATTTTAGAAATTTTCCTTCCGTAAGCTCATTTGAATGGATCAAACTGATTGAGAAGCAGTTTTCAAAAATGAAATAATTGAAGCTGCAAAATTTGTCTGGTGCTCGAAAAAGCGCTATCTAATGAAATGGTACTCGTCGCAAACATATATAAAACGGGCTAAAAATATGAACATAGACAATAAACAAAGAGTTCATTTTTATACTAGTCGGTTCAATGAAATTATTTGTGTACCTTAATGGTGGATTTAAATATTGTAAATTAAGTAAAAGTAAAACCATACCAGCACTATTCGATGTTGTTGGAACATCTGAATTTGAATGGCTGCTTCCCTCTCGTTGAACTACTTCTTGTTTCCTTCTTTCCGGTTGTGTTCTTGCTTGTTCTTTTTGTCTTGTTTCACGAACCATTTTCAGATCTTTCTAATGGCCGTTCAAGAACAAACCGGATATTGACAGTATTGTTGATTTTTTCCGTTCTATCTGGAAAAATAAAGAAAATGATTGAAGTGGCGATAATTTGAAAAGGAAGAAATTGAGAAAATCAGAGCAGAAAAAACAGAGGGGTTCCTACTAATGCATGAAATTTGCTGTACACGTAGGACCAAAATAACGTCGTAAGTTTAGTTAGTTTTGATTCAAAACCATATTGAAACAGAAAAACAGGTTGATTTTTACTGATTCCAAAACATGTCACAAATTTTCTTGATAACTTGAAAGCAAGCTCCGTTTCCTGGGACTACGAGTAAGCGATGTCTTGAACAAAACAACTATCCAGAGTTTACGAAACAGTCCTAAAATTCAGTTGATTACAACTTGAGCAGCCTTTTTCAGGGAACTAATAATAGCGGTAATAGATTTCCTGTTTCAGAAATATGTCAAGGTCTGCATCATGAATCATTTTCTGCTTCATTGTCCTTGTCCTTAGGCTTAGTGTGCTCAAAAACTGACAACTTTGAAAACGAAAGGTAGTGTAACTGAAAACATAGCCTCAAAAAGTCTATGAGAGGGCTTCATCAACTACAAATAGTGCAAGAAAGTTTCTAGAAGAAGTTGCAGGTCAAGTATGTATTCCGAAAAAGAGACTAGAGCTTCGAATGTTTGTTGGCAAACTTTCATGAAAACTCGGAAACAGTGGATTTTTATATCTTTTCTCAAACCAGTTGAGCAAAATAATTGGTTGAAGTTAACGAAGAGTACTCGAACTGCACAATCTCCGCGCGACATTTAGACTCTCAGGAAGAAAATCTGCTCCGGTTTCAAAAATCTCTCAATATTCGTTTTTCTGGTTCAATAACAATCCACTTGGTTCAGAATACAAACGTATTGAAATTTCCGAAAAAGGAAAGAAAAATAAAAAATTGGAGAAACTGTGAAATACTGCGAAAAAGAAGTTTTGGGTAAAGGCGTGGTCCGACCATTTAGTTTAAAAAACTGTGAGAGTTCAAAAACGTTCAGCTAGCAAAAAGAAAGTTTTTGAAAGTATTTTGATGGTTTTGCTATAGTGGAAAACTTTTGAAACTTTGAATTCTGCTTAAAATTAAATATGAAATATTTTCATGAAAATATGTTTCAAAAATGTTTGAAGATGGAATCAGAGTTCTTGTTTTCGATGGGATTGTACCAAAATTGCTCTGTTCGAAAGTGTGCAGTTTCGAAAAAATTATTTTGGATTTGTTTGAAAAGGAGAGTCAGGATGGAATTTTTGGTTTCTAACGGTGAAAGCACTATAAAAATCTTACTGCAAGATTTTGGGTAGGTGATGAAACTGTGAACGCCTATCACTGTTGCAATTTGTTTTCTTTTTTTCGGTACGGATTCAATTCCACTCAGTTTCCACCATTCGTACAATTTGACAGTTTTTTTAGTCAATGGGTTCCATTTCAGATATCCATCGTGGACCCACAAAAAAACAAAAAAATATGAGAAAGTAGAAACGGCACGAAAATTGATTAGGGTCAAAAATTAAAATCATAAAATCAAACAAGAACTTTTCTGATTTTGCAATGTCTATGCGTGTGCTCTTTGAAAATGAATATCTTTCCAGAAAAGCTGATCGAAAAACGGAAACAAAACTAATTATCTGTAAAGAAGATGAAACCAAGAAAAAATACTTTCTGTTCCAAACAGATTTCCTAGATTTCAGAAAAAATGGATAAGTTCAATTAATCAATTTTAGTAGCAGTGAATAATATTAGGCGAAAAATTTAGTCTACTTTGAACAAACGTCGGTCTATTCGGTTCCCCTTCTAAATAAAGGAGAGCAGGTGTCTTATCCACCTGGCAATAAATCTCACCTTTCCCCCTTCTTATTGCCAACATCTCTCTCTCTCTCTCTCTCACCCTTGCTCTCCTTCTGCTAATTACCCGTTCTCAGTTCTCACACGGTATAGAAAGAGGGGAAAGGAAGAGGTCATACACACTAGGTCCCCCCTTTTCATCTACTGTTGCACCTGTCCTTTCTCTTTGCTCTCGTTTTAATGATTTTCGTTCTTGACCTAGTTTTATCGGTTCCAAAAAAGGTTCGCAACTTAGAAAAAATAATAAAATCTGGATGGGGCCCTTTTTTGGATTATTTATGATAATTCTTAAAATTTGGAGGAACAAGCAAATATCATTCCAAAAAATCTAGATATTGATAACATGAAACTTTCAAAAAATGAGTTATACAGAAAACTATTACCAATTTAAAAGTTGGTATTACTTATTTGCAAACGCTTAACACCTCGGCTTAAAGGCGCAGAGACAAATACGGACCGGGTCCCGCCACGATTACAGTAATTCTTATTTGGAATCAACTGTAAACGTGACAAGACCCCGCGAACATTCATCGCTGCGCCTTTAAACTAAGATATCAGGCTTTTGCAAATTAGTAATATCGTCATTTTGTGCAGAATGATGATACAAATTGAACAAAATCAGTAATGTTCACGAAATTCAAAGACAAAGTTTACGTTATATCAAAAATTTCTAGAAACATCAAAAAATACAGAGAACTAGAAACTGTAACATTTTGGCTCTATTGAAATAAAGGATGACAATAGCATAATTTTCTTAAAGTCGAATAGAAATGATAATGAATAATGAAACTGTTTCAGATGCAACATTTTTTCACTGTGAATTTCTCATTATTATTATTTCTGGATCATCCATTGAGCAAATTCATAAACTGTAAGGAAATGAAACATTTTTAAAGTAGAAAACAAATAATTCCTAGTAACATTCTTGAGACGTTGAATCGTAATTTTGAAGAGTTTATGCACACCGCTATCCCTGCTGGGGTATGAAAGTGCGCCCTAAAGAGAAAAGAACTTCGTTGCCTGGCCTAATAAAAAACGTTGAATACTCAGCTTAGGCAGCAAAATTTAGCATTAGGGCGCGTTTTCTGCCTCCCCGCAGGAATACCGGTGTGTTTATGCAATAAAACTGTTTCAGATTGCTCCTAAATCTTCGTTTTTTCTGTGATACAGTAGTAAGCTTTGCACACTTTGAACAAACATGAAAAAAAATCATTTCGTTTTCAAAGCCTTAACAAAACTTTTTTCAATTTTTATGAACTGATATTCGGTTCTTCGTTTATCTAAAAGGTGCAAATGGAAAATACTGACTTTTTTTGTTAAAAATCGAGAGTTACTGTTGAAAAAATGAAGTTTGGGCAAGGAGTTTTAAAGTTGGCACCGTGCCAACGAACGCCCCCTGGAAACGCAACTGCGGGGCACAATTTTTGCAACTATCCCGCACACAGTTTTGTTTCTAGATTTTTGCTGTTTTCGATGAAAAAGAGCACAAATTTCAACTTTTTTGATGACATATCCCGTCGTGTTTGAGTGTAGGGCTCATTTGTGTCATAAAAATAGTCGAAATTTGTGCTCGTTTTCAGCAAAAACAGCAAAAATCCAGAAACGAAACTGTGTGCGGGATAGTTGCAAAAATTGCGCGCCGCAGTTGCGTTTTCACTGGGCGGTCGTTAGCTCGGTGCCAACTTCAAAACTCTTTGCCCAAACTTTATTTTTTCAACAGTATTTAAATAAAATCATGTAAGTTCTGTAGCATTCCAAAAAGAAGCACGGAGTCCAAAACACTCCATTTCAGTTCAAATCGTTCCACCGCGAATGCAATGGGGCACGTTTGCTGTTGTTACGGCTTCCCATGTTAAAATCGAAAATCGCGATACGGAGTTTAATCAACTTTAGCTCTTTTCGCGTTAAAAACACAAACCGAGCGTTTTCTACTAGTTTCTTGAACAGGACACTTACTTTTGAACATTTTGAAATGTTTTTAAAAATTAATTTCAAAACATTTTCAAACGCGCATATTTACCGCCAAAAAATTAGAAAGTGCGCACTTGCTTTCAATGGACTGTTCCGGACTCCGTGAAGAAGCAAAAAGACACTAAAAAATTCGATTCCAGTGATTTTCGGTTTGGTCCTTATCGATTTTTGACCTTTTTTCTAATTGTCGTTTTTATTTTCAAATTTCAATATCTCGGTTCAAAAGAAAGATTTCGACTCAAAACTTTTGCAACAAATTTTTATTTACTGGTCTAAACCCATTTCCGTCAAAAAATTATCAAAAATTAAAAAAAATGTCGCACTTTTTTCAAAAAATGAGCATTTTTCACAAAAATATTTCATTTGAAAATTCTATATTTTCTTTACTCAACTAGATTCACAAAATTATGGAGAATCTGAATCTGAAATCAGAATTCAAAAATTCGCAAAACTAACAGAGTTACAATTCACTGAAATCGGTAAAAAATAATGTGAAGGGAGGAAGAAAACGACGCGGAAAGGGGAGAGGAAAGGCAGAAACGGGTCGTCGTTTGTGCAGAAGTAGAAGAGAGACTGCATAAGCAATAGACGCAGAGAAAAAGAGAAGGCAGGACGAAAGGGTGAGAGAGTGTATAAAAAGCGGAGAGCTTGGGAAGAGGAAGTATGTTTGGAGGGAGAGGGAAGGGCGGCGTACGGCGTAAAGATAAATGAATGAGGTTCCCCCTCTTGGCCGAGAAGGGTTTCCTCGTCCAAAAAATTTGAAAGCACTGGTATTTCAAGCATTAATTTGAAATTTTAGTGGCAACATGATATGAAAAAAGTGAAAAAGTGAATTTTATTCAAATTCACGTCAAATTCAGATTCAAAAAGTATTTCAAATTGAAAAAAATATCTGAATTTGAAAACAAAATACCAAACTAGAATAGCAAACTTGCATATTCTGTACAAAACAATGTCATAGAAAAAACTAAATAAACATTTCAAACTTGCAAAAAATTTTTTTTCCAGTCATTTTTTCATTTTCGTGTTATTTTTATGGAAAAGATCTATTTTTTCAAAAAACTCAAATGTTTTTCAAGCAACAAGCCCTAATTATGCGTAAAATTTGCAGATTCACTATTTTAGGTTATTTTGCTAGAAAAAATTCCGTAGAATTGGTTTCGACACTATATATGTTACATAAATTAATATTTTCAACTCCTGAATTTAGCTTGGAAACTGTAATGTTGTTCTACACGACGTTTCTTTATCAACTTGTATGCTAAACTATGCATATGAAACTATTAGTTGAAACATAGTTTTTTTTCTTCAGAAAGCATGTTGGTTTTACTTCCAAGTACACATGAAGTCAAAAATACTGTTTCGTGCTGCCAAGATTATGCATGTACTAAGAAGTTCTCCAGTATATTGGATGTTTCTGTTGCTCAAAGTTAGTCCCAAGATTTTTGAACTTTGCCTCATCGGCAGGTGTATCACCGAGTGAATGGTTAATAGACTGCTCGATGGGTTCAAAAACACACGACCACAAGAAGCGGATTGGTTTTTTCAAACTATTCTTCTTATTTTCGAAGTATCTGGAACGGTGAAAAAACTGTTACAATATTCCGATAAAATTTCGTCAATCATTTGGACAACGATGATGTATGTTTTTTTTTGGAAGACAAGAATTCTCAATATGGAATTGCTTTTCCGCTCGGGAATACATGTTCCTAAATGATTTCTTACTAGTTAGCTGGATTGTGTAATGATAAGAAAAATCTAGTTATGACCACACAGAAACAGAAACGTTGCATTAGTGCTCATAATGCTTGCTGAAAGTGAAAATAACACTTCATTTGATAGCTTCAGAATCGAATTTTTTAACTAAATACCCATCAGGAGTGATCATACTTGAACAGTTGCTAGAAGAATACCTCATGTTTAGAGCGAAAACGGAAAAGTTATACAAAATTCGTCTATAAAGATATGTATATTTTTTCAACAAGCCGTAATTTTGTTTCATATTTACCGATTCACAACTCTATGTTATGATACTAAAAACAAACTTTTTCATTATACGGTCTGCATTGTGTCGGAAAATATAACATAAATTGGGTCAAAAGCGAATTTTCATCTTTCAACATTGGATTAGAGCTGGAAAACTGAAACTGCCTCTCTCCCATATCTTTATTCTGGATTTGAAGATGAGATAAACCCTCTTGGAGGCGGCAATATCTTTACTAAAGAATATGACGGATTAACATGATTAACACAATCAATCAAATTAAATTAGTAGTTGAAACATAATTTTTTTTCTAGAAAGAGTATTGACTTTACTTCCAAGAATCAATCAAATAAAACACTGTTTCATGATGCTAACATCATGGATGTACCAATAAAATGTACATTGTATATTTCATTACTGTAAGATATTTTTCTGTTCCTCACTAGCAACGAGTTAGTCTCTATTTTCCAAAGTTTAGCCTGTCGGCGCGTCTATTACCGAGTGTATGGTTAATAGACCGCTCGATGGGTTCAAAATACACTTACCACTTCTATATAAATCGTATTGGTTTTCCAACTTTTTTTTTGTATTTTCGAAGGACGTGGAACGGTGAAAAACTGTTATGACATTCTGATAAATTTGTGAATTATCTTATCGGGCTTGATAAACTCATATTATTTTCAGTGGCGTTTTTTTATTCGGACGTTTCTACATAAAATTGATATTTTACTTGTGAACATACATAGGAGTTATGTACAGATGAAATATCTGAATTGAATACATAGTGATGAGAACAAGATTATTCTAGCCATACAGAAACAGAGATGTTTTGCCTTAACTACCCACACTGCTTGTTGGCCGCGAAAACAACTTCTTCTTTTCTTGTGACTAAGGCTTCCATCCGGATGAAACGCTATCGGACAAGTGTCGTCCGCTTCCCGTCCGTTTTTGTTCGCTGTGCATTTTTACGTGCGCGTGTTTGCACAACCGGACATTCCAAACTGACGACACTCCCATGCTAATTTCACAGCCGGTTTTTTATGAAAAAACTGATCGAACCACCTAATATAATTTTTAAAAAATGAATTCGAGCTCAACTAATAATAAATTAAGAGAAATGAGCAAGAGAATAAACTTTGTTTTCCTGAGTGTCGTCAATTGAAACCCCCGGTTGTGTAAACGCGCGCACGTCGAAATGCGCAGCGGACGGTGCGGACGGACGAAAATTCGTCCACATGGAAGAAAAACTTTAACCCCAGTTCAGTTGACCAAGTTAGGAAAGTTGTAGATCACAACAGGAAACGTCTGTTTTCGATCTAAAAAGCAGAATTTTTTGATAACCGGAATTTTTTGAAAGAAAATTATGAAAAATTTCAAAAAAAAAATTTTTATCGACTTTTCTTGTAAATTATCAGAAAGTTGCTGATAAGGCATTACACAATGAGTTAAACATATTTTAAAGCTTGGTCAGCTTCCATAGTTCCCTTGTTTTTTCAGAAAAAAAAGTTTTCTTTCTGCTTCAGCACTGGCTAATAAAGCGCCAAAGTAGTCGCTTTTTGCTAGAGGACGCGCCATTATTACCTTATTTTTTTATCGACGAATGAGAAATTTGTAGAGAAAAAGCGTTTTATCTGTCGTTGTTTTCTGTTAAGGTTTCAGCTTTTGGTTTTGTAAAACCAGATTTTTTTGATGCAGCTGTCTTTGAGTCGTCCACCAATCCAGAGTTTTGAAAATTGTTCTATTAATAATCTTGAAAAACATTAAAATAGAGGCAAAACTTTCAGTTTTGTTCCACTCATTTTGTATTCTATTTTATTTTTCTTTCAATATAACTGGAAGTACGGGCTGCCCAAGGTGAGATGATGTTAGCTAATTCTTTTGTGTCTTACTTATAGATGAATGAAAATGAAGACGGTGAAACAACTTGTGAGCTGAACCTACTCAATTCCAAAAATAAAAGCATTTTTCGAAACGTTTATGAAATTTTTTTTTCTGTTCCCAAACTAACATTAATCTTTTGAATGAGCGATGGGAATCATTGGTGATGGCGATGTGTTTTCGTATGTAGTGAGCATTTTTGAGGTAATGGTACATATCTTTAGTGCAAAAACCTTTTTTTCCAAGTAAGTCTTCTTCGTTTTTCCCGGTGTCATGGAATTTTGTGATAATGACATGTTTGGAAAACTTGCGGTCTTTCATAGTTGTGACATTTACACTTGGATAAACGGAATGTTGCCAATACCATTATGGAAGCTTCTCAAAGTGAAGAAATGCGATTTATTGAGAAAACTATTGATTGTTGTCATCGGGTGTTATCTATTCATTTTTTTGCAAAAACTCCAGAAGCGGATCAAAGTTAGAAACAGTAAGCTACGATAGGATGTCACTGAAACAGTCACTTATAACCTGAGCTTCGAACTTTTATTGAAAAGCAAAAAAAAAACGGATAAGAAGAAACAATTGATGGTTCGATTTATAAAAATCTCTGTTTGTTGTACTACAGACGTATTCTGTTTGGCTTTTTCATTATTGGATACACGAAACTATTTTTAACCAATTTTGTTATGCAAAGTGGTCGTAAACCGTTCCAGTTCTTTTTTGTACGTTTAACTGAACACAGCGTTTTACAACTAAATAATGGTTGTCGTATCGGAGCTTTAAGTTTAGCGCCTATATATTATGTTGTTGAAACATCAATTTTTGCAAGGAAACTGGTCACAGAATTCAGCTTCCCACCTCCTGAACTGTGAAGTCGTGCGCATTCTTTTTATCACTTCTTATTTTCATAATTTGATAGAACCAATTGTGCTTTACAAGACATACAGTGGCGGGCAATGGTGAGGGTACCTTTGAAATTTCGTTAAAAACTCCTTCAAACGCTTCCGATCGGTCTAAAAATTTTATTGGAGACTCCTGAGTAACCCTGGAGTACTCCATGATGTTTTTTTTTTGAAAAAATCGGATTTTCACGAATTCTGAAGTTCTCCGACGAATTCAGAAATCTGAAAATCCAGAATAAAAATTTTTTTTTTCGATTTTTTCAAAAAACATCATGGAGTACTCCAGGGTTACTCAGGAGTCTCCAATAAAATTTTTAGACCGATCGGAAGCGTTTGAAGGAGTTTTTAACGGAAGTTCAAAGGTACCCTCACCATTGCCCGCCACTGTATGAGTCAATTAAGATGAGCGGTTGATAATGAGCAATCATAGAAATTATGACTGTTCTGAAACAAAAAACTATTTTTCAGAAGAATTTCCAAATTGGTTTTTTAGTTTGTTTCGTTCTTCACAAATCTGCCAGGCAGGCTGTACAATTTTAATTGCGGGAGCGTTCAATGAATACTGCATGAAAAGCATAAAGAGATAATTAATAGATTTTTGTGATACTAGTTTTTCTTCAAAATGGAATACGTTGTTAATCGGAGCGTATAAGTCAATTCTGAAAGTTTTATGCGTAATACAAGTGTCGAAGCATAGTCGGTAAAGTTCAATAAACTTATGAACTTAGAATGCTTAGTTCTGTGCACTGCAAAACTGAAATTTCCTGTTTTCCTCAGCATCAGTTCCCGCTTCAAAACTAGTGTATCATACATCCTTGAATGTCACTATGGCTTTGCGACTGTTTTCATATTTGCTTCTCGGATATGAAAGTGGTCCCAAAGCCCAAAATACTTGTTATCGTTTCCAAACTAATGAAAACTCGTAAAGCATAAGCTTTCGCACTTTTTGTTTTCGAGTTTCTGATTCGTTCAAATCATTTATTCCACCTGAATTGCAGAGAAACCATTAAATTTTGTAAGTTTTTTCTATTAAATCGAACTCATGAAAAACGCGACCAAAATTTCGGAAAAATTTTGGAAACTTATTTTCAAACTTGTTTTCCAATCGAATCACACGGAACAACTCTTGAAGTGTATTCCTTACAAAAGTTGTGTTGCTGAAGCTTCTAATTAATAGCTGCCACAAACAAGTACAGTTTTAAAAGCATTGTTATAAAGAAAAAAAAATCGTTTTTTTGTAGAATAAAGTTTAGTAAAAAGTTTTAAAAACTCAAAAAAGCGAACCATTATAGAAAACCAAGTTTACTGTTTTCAAATTATTTTTCCGATACACAACAACCATTTGAAACAGGATGAAAAAAAATTATCAGCAAAATCATAACTTTACACTTAATGTTAGAAATGACGATCTCTGATTTTATAAGTTAGTTATCAACTAATTATTGTGAATTAAAATTAAGTAGCATTGCTGTTCCACATTTCATGTAAATAACAACAGTACTGAGAACGTTGGGTGTTTTGCGAATCAAAAATTTTGAAAACCGAGAAAATTTTTCATGCTTTCACAAAAAAATTTCCTGATACATTGGAATGACATACTCGTTGCGCAAAAAATTTCACTGATGCGGTAGCAAAATAGCCATAATCCGAAACTTCTCAGGAAGTGCTAGGAGTTTCGAACAACAAATTTCTGAGATCTTCACCGACATCTCACTTCTTAGGTCCAATTATGTTTTTTCACGCATCTAAAGTGTTATTTAACGTTAGAAGAAAAGTGAACCTAACTAGATATTGAGATTTTTTTTCCAAATGAGCGTTTCAAAACTGTTTGTTCTTATGTATTCCCAGAGTTAACTCTCGAGGTTGTTCTGTTTCAATGATTTAATTCCATCGAAGTGGTAAAATACCTCAACTTTGACGAAATACGCCTTTCTCGTCCAGCACTTATTTACTGAATTTATGGCGGAATTCTCTTGAAAGTCTTCTTGTTATTTTGCAACCTAACTGTATGTCAATGATAAGAAACAACCTGTATCTACTCCACCACAGCAAATTCCGGAATTGGTAAAATATGATCCATCTATAAACAATATTGTCTTGAAACAGTGAACTTGAATAATTTTGAGATACCGAACAGTTTCACGACCTAACTTTTCCTAAGCCATGTTTTCGAAAGTATTTCTGACTTTAGAACAAGTCACTAGCTATCCGCACAGTTTCGGTGTTTGTCAAGCACTATCCTGATAACATTTGGATGAAAATCCCACTAGTGCAAGCAAGTTTACTGTATTGAACTCATGTCCTTGAAAGAGCCGTTGATTGTAGCCTCGTTAAATCAACGAAAGGAACATTTTCAGGAAAGAAACAGTGAAAGTGAAATGGTGATAATTTTTTTCGATCATACGTTATCAATCCAGTGCAATAAATCATGTTTGGCACAACACACTGACTTCAGGAAACAGTAAAGTCGAGAAAAGAGAGGATCAAATTTGGTGTATTTTTTTCAGCATTTTCAGCTTCAAATGATCTCATTTGCTTGACTCAGTACAAATAGGTATGAGTGCAATGTTATTCATGGATGTAGCAAGAGTTTCGAAAAACAAAGCAGTTTCAAGCAGCGGTGAAACTGGTGATCAAAATTAGAAGTTTAGAGGAGAGAAAAAAATTCAGCCATTAGACATTTCAAAGTGGGGTGTTCTTGACTCAACTTTTCCCTATCAATCATTTGAAAACGGTATTGCACTAATCACGTTGTTATTCATATAAAGACAACGAGAAACAGCTAAATTTTCTTCTGAATCACTAGTTAGGTTTACGGATAATTGAACAAACTCCATGGTGCTTTTAACGGTTTCCTCTGCTATCCAAACTGCAAAACAAAACAAGATAATAGCATTCCTTAGGACAAAGTGGAAAATTATTTCTAATACAAAACGATAAGAAGCGAAGGCCCTTGTCTATTAATAACAACTAGAAACCGAATTTTTTTAAATCTCTTTTTGAAAACTGAAAAAATATTTATTGCTGAAACTTCACAGACAGAAATATATATTCAGTATGAACGAATCAGCTGATGGAACAAACTAATAAAAGAAACGAAGTGGAGGAAACAGGAAAAGTTATTACTTATGACATTTTATCATAGTATTGGAGATATTGAAGAAAATACGTAAGCGTGAAAGTTAAGAAGTTCAGTACAATTCAGTTTAACAGAAAAATGTTGTACATAAATATCTTAGAACCAAAAAGAGTGAATAGATTTCTAAATAATTATAATTTAATCGGAGAATCAGTTTTCACACAACTTCAACCTGTTGAATCAGAAACTTAGAACAGAAAATAAAATCAATCCTCTGGTTTTTGAACATTTCCCATCCTTTTTTTTCAAACCAACTTTTCACTTTTGGTTTTTCCTTAGGTAGGTTTACCAGTAGCGGTCTAATTGCTAATTGCGAAAAGAGCTGAAAAGAAGTGGGAGACCGGAAACAGAAAAATAATTTTAAAAAAACATAGTTAGTAGTTGTTTTATTGAGAATAACATACATAATTGAGAATTGTTATCTTTATTCAATTCAGATATTTGAAATGCGAAAATCAGAGATTTCTGAATTGAAACATCGTACATATTTAAAGAGATGAATTTTCAGTTGCTGGCATCAGAAACAACTTCTGAACACTTTTTTTCAAAGAAGTGAAATACCCAAAAGCCTCTGACACGCCCACAGAGGACATAAAGTCAATACGGTCTTCCCGGCTTAAGGGTAAGTATGGAGTTAGTGGAACTCCTGTGTGAACGCCTTTCTTGGAAGAAGCATTCCCTTTCCCGCCCTGGTAAACAAGGGTAGGATGGGTAACTTCAAAAAGGGTTCATAGGGGGGGGGGGGGGGGGGGGGTCGGAAGGTATACCCAAAAGCCTCTGACACGCCCACAGCGGACATAAAGTCAATGCGGTCTTCCCGGCTTAAGGGTAAGTATGGAGTTAGTGGAACTCCTGTGTGAACGCCTTTCTTGGAAGAAGCATTCCCTTTCCCGCCCTGGTAAACAAGAGTAGGATGGGTAACTTCAAAAAGGGTTCATAGGGGGGGGGGGGGGGGGGGGGGTCGGAAGGTATACCCAAAAGCCTCTGACACGCCCACAGCGGACATAAAGTCAATGCGGTCTTCCCGGCTTAAGGGTAAGTATGGAGTTAGTGGAACTCCTGTGTGAACGCCTTTCTTGGAAGAAGCATTCCCTTTCCCGCCCTGGTAAACAAGGGTAGGATGGGTAACTTCAAAAAGGGTTCAAAGGGGGGGGGGGGGGTCGAGTGAAATACCCAAAAGCCTCTGACACGCCCACAGAGGACATAAAGTCAATGCGGTCTTCCCGGCTTAAGGGTAAGTATGGAGTTAGTGGAACTCCTGTGTGAACGCCTTTCTTGGAAGAAGCATTCCCTTTCCCGCCCTGGTAAACAAGGGTAGGATGGGTAACTTCAAAAAGGGTTCATAGGGGGGGGGGGGGGGGGTCGGAAGGTATACCCAAAAGCCTGTGACACGCCCACAGCGGACATAAAGTCAATGCGGTCTTCCCGGCTTAAGGGTAATTATGGAGTTAGTGGAACTCCTATGTGAACGCCTTTCATGGAAGAAGCATTCCCTTTCCCGCCCTGGTAAACAAGGGTAGGATGGGTAACTTCAAAAAGGGTTCATAGGGGGGGGGGGGGGGTCGGAAGGTATACCCAAAAGCCTGTGACACGCCCACAGCGGACATAAAGTCAATGCGGTCTTACCGGTTTAAGGGTAATTATGGAGTTAGTGGAACTCCTATGTGAACGCCTTTCATGGAAGAAGCATTCCTTTTCCCGCCCTGGTAAACAAGAGTAGGATGGGTAACTTCAAAAAGGGTTCAAGGGGGGGGGGGGGGGTTTAGTGAAATACCCAAAAGCCTCTGACACGCCCACAGAGGACATAAAGTCAATGCGGTCTTACCGGCTTAAGGGTTAGAATGGAGTTAGTGGAACTCCTATGTGAACGCCATTTCTTGGAAGAAGCATTCCCTTTCCCGCCCTGGTAAACAAGAGTAGGATGGGTAACTTCAAAAAGGGTTCAAGGGGGGGGGGGGGGTTTAGTGAAATACCCAAAAGCCTCTGACACGCCCACAGAGGACATAAAGTCAATGCGGTCTTACCGGCTTAAGGGTAAGTATGGAGTTAGTGGAACTCCTATGTGAACGCCTTTCATGGAAGAAGCATTCCCTTTCCCGCCCTGGTAAACAAGAGTAGGATGGGTAACTTCAAAAAGGGTTCAAGGGGGGGGGGGGGGGGGTTTAGTGAAACACCCAAAAGCCTCTGACACGCCCACAGAGGACATAAAGTCAATGCGGTCTTACCGGCTTAAGGGTTAGAATGGAGTTAGTGGAACTCCTATGTGAACGCCATTTTTTGGAAGAAGCATTCCCTTTCCCGCCCTGGTAAACAAGAGTAGGATGGGTAACTTCAAAAAGAGTTCAAGGGGGGGGGGGGGGTTCTAATAAAGGAATGGGACTTTTACAAACTCACTTCTTCATTGCTTCCGTCCTCGTCAATCCCAAGGAGTCCTCCGATTTCGGTCGATCCCAGGCGGCTGCGCGGAAGAAACCTGAAAAATGAGAAATTAAGTAAATTTATCGCTGATAAGTATTCGATTACCTTTATTGGTTCTTAAAAATTCTTCAAAAATGCCGTTTTGTCGCTATCCTTCCTGTTGCCCCGCCGAGCCGACACCAAGTCTCTGAAAGATGATAAAAATTTCATCGGGAAAGAAAAAAAAAGTGAAACGACAAAAGAAAGAAGGAAAAAAGAACAAAAAAGGAGAAAATTGAGTGAAAAAACGACAAAACCGATTAAAAAACTGAAAAATCGACTGAAAACGACAGAAATTCAATGAAAATCGGCAACAAGAATGGTTTCTCAGCGCTCAAAAAAAAAAAACTGAGAGAAATGATGACAAATCAACGAAACAAACTAAAAACACGCGAAGATCAAATTTACAAAAACAAAAAACAATTTTCGCTTGAAAATGGAAAGTAGATCAAAAAATTTTTTCGGAAAAACATTTTAATTCAAAAAAAAATGTTTTTTGATTAACTGTATTAGGCTTTCTGGAACCTTTGATAAGAGCGTTCTAGACCCACCTTTTCAGATTTTCGAAAAGTTTTTGATTTTTTAAGTTTTTTTGGTCTTTATTTGTTACTGAAAGGTAGATCACAAAAACAGAAAATATATTTCTTGTAGGTCTAGACTAAAAAAAGGAAAATAACTTCAGGCGCAAGTGAGTTGGAAATTAAGACTTACGAAAGAATGCTAAGTTCTGTATACTGCGAAGCAGAAATGTTCCGCTTTTCTTGTCATCAACTTCAGTTTCAAGAACAGTGTATGATACATTCTGAGATGCCATTATGACTTTGCGACTGTTTTCATATTTGCTTCTCAAATATGAAAATGGTGCCAAAGTTCAGAAAATTTGTTTTCGTTTGCAACCGACGTATTGGAAAAGCAAAAGCCTTCCTTTTCGTGGTGAAAAGGTATGATTCGTTCTTATCATTTCTTACACCTGATCTAATGTAATTTGTTGAGAGACGATAATTTTCGAACTGATAAGTTATCAGCAAATTATTGTGAACTGAAACGAGAAATTATTCTTTTTTTATTCAAAATCAACCGCTAACGAAAAAGCGTAGATCATTAGAAATATGTTGAAATTATTAAAAAACTGTTTCATGAACTAAATATTTCTAAACGAGGAACATTTCGTTGATTGTTCTTGCTTTCGTTGATACACCCAGTTCACTTTTTTGAAACGACCAGAAAAAAGGATCTCGTTGAAAACTGGAGCGGCTCGCCAACTGCTGGTGTCCGAGTAACGTTTCAGCCGGATGGAAGCCTTATCACCGCATCAGAGAGACCAGGTTTATAATATTTAGTTCATGTTTCAATAGTGTTATAGCCACTCTTTTTCTTCCTAATGAACCACTGAAAATTTGTAAGGATCGGTGTATTTGAACCGAAAACTATCAAAAGCTTTTTTTTTCGGTTTATTGTTTCAGATATCCCAAAAACATTCGTTATATAATATCCGTTTTATTCTTCATGAAAGTTTCGATGCAGACAAAAAGGACTAACACTTCAAATGAGAAAATACATACAGTTTCAAAAACATTGCAACACATAAAAAAGGAAATGAAAAGCGATTCTTTGGGCAAAGACCGAAACTTAGAAGTTGAACGCTTCATTTCATTTCAGACCGCAAGTTTCTCCTCATTTCCTTTGAATTTTTTCTCGGAGAAATAAAAACATTTAAAAAAAGAATAGAAAAAAAAACACGGTTAATGAAAAACTGCCTATCTAAACCTATCTGTTATTAAAAAAAAGTTTTTCACGATTTCTGATTGCTAACATATTTTCCACATATTTCTGTGGAGAATTCATTTCTAATTTAAAAATTCAAAAAATATCAATTTTTTATACTTTTTATTTTCTGATCTATCAGTTTAAAATTATTATCAAATCAATGAAAATGGTAATTATGAAAAATGGCAATATGCGGTCCATACTAAACTGATTATGGAGAATTCATTTCTAATTTAAAAATTCAAAAAACATCAATTTTTTATGCTTTTTAGTTTCTGATCTATCAGTTTAAAATTGTTATCAAATCAATGAAAATTGTAATTATGAAAAATGGCAATATTTGGTCCATACTAAGCTGACAATGGAGAATTCATTTCTAATTTAAAAATTCAAAAAATATCAATTTTTTATGCTTTTCATTTTTTGATCTATCAGTTTAAAACTGTTATCAAATCAATGAAAATGGGAATTTTAAAAAACGGTAATATTCAGTCCATACTAAACTGATTATGGAGTACGGTGTGTACGTACGGTATGCCAATCGCGGTATAATTGGTGATTCAAAACAGCTGGAAATAATTGCGTAACCGGAAACAGAAAAAAAGATTTCTTATCAGTCGTGTGTAGGTTTAGATTGCAGACCATTCTGATGGAACTGGGATTCAACGGAACGGTTTTTTCTGTTACAGAACTGTGGTGAAATGTGATATAGAAGCTATGTAGTTAGTAATTTCTTATTCACTTTACATAGATTACTGAAATAATCCATTTTTTACTGAAGTCTCTCTAGAACGTAGTGTTGTGATTGTTTTACGCACTTCACGAAAATTTCCGAGATGACATTTTCTTAGTGCTTCATTGAGGTCACGATGGAAAAAGCGAAATTTTCTCCAAAGATAGTGGCTTAAATTATGAAATTGGAACTGAAAAGCGAATCGGGTTATGTTATAAACTCGGCATTATTGTTTTATTATGCATTGACCAAATTTTGTCGAACGCATTTCTTATTCATGTTCTATCAATAGATAACATATTTGGGCATTTTATGATAAGAGCACAAAAGGATTTTAAATATATAACCTCAAACCAGACACCTGAAACATGAAATTAAATGATTCCTAGAATCAACCCACGTATTCATTAAATTAATCCAATTTGAGCTTATTTAGCTTTTCTTTCTCATCAGCTCACATGTATTGCTTCCCTAGTGACTCCCACCGTTTGGGACCGGACTAGGATCAAAAGTTAGCCCTTCTGGAGGGTATCAGAACTCGCTAGTCAAAACTTGGCCAAATTGACTTTTGACCGATTTATCGATTTTTTCAGTTTTTCTCAAAATGCTCAGTTTTTTGACCATAACTCGGTCAGTTTTTAAGGTTTTTACAAAGTTAAAGAACGAAATTGTAGACAAAAATGAGATACGTTTTTTGAATTTTAACAAAATTTTGATAACTTCGGATGACGTCACGAAATATTGATTTTTGTAAAAACTGAAAAAACCGACTCTGGCAGAACGTTTTGAAAAACATTTCAAAAGATTCAGCATTAAAAATGAGGCAGAAAATCAAACTTTTAGACAAATTCACCGATTTTTTTTCGAGAAAATGGGTATTTTGTGCGAAAAATTCACTATAAACACACTTTTGTCTTGTTTTTCAGACAATTATGACCTCCATGTAGGCTAATTTTTGTGCAAACTGTAATTTTATTTAACTAGAATGATATTCTCAGTTATTACCGTAGTTATTTTTCAGTTTTGAACATTTTGAAATTATGCACGAAAATCCCCGTAGGATGTGGGATGAAAAATCAAAATGTTCAAAACTGAAAAATAACTACGGTAATAACTGAGAATATCATTCTAGTTAAATAAAATTACAGTTTGCACAAAAATTAGCCTACATGGAGGTCATAATTGTCTGAAAAACAAGACAAAAGTGTGTTTATAGTGAATTTTTCGCACAAAATACCCATTTTCTCGAAAAAAAATCGGTGAATTTGTCTAAAAGTTTGATTTTCTGCCTCATTTTTAATGCTGAATCTTTTGAAATGTTTTTCAAAACGTTCTGCCAGAGTCGGTTTTTTCAGTTTTTACAAAAATCAATATTTCGTAACGTCATCCGAAGTTATCAAAATTTTGTTAAGATTCAAAAAACGTATCTCATTTTTGTCTACAATTTCGTTTTTTAACTTTGTAAAAACCTTAAAAACTGACCGAGTTATGGTCAAAAAACTGAGCATTTTGAGAAAAACTGAAAAAATCGATAAATCGGTCAAAAGTCAATTTGGCCAAGTTTTGACTAGCGGGTTCTGATACCCTCCAGAAGGGCTAACTTTTGATCCTAGTCCGGTCCCAAACGGTGGGAGTCACTTGGGAAGCAATACATGTCAGATGAGAGACTGCAGATCATATTATGTAAACAATGAAGATTGAAAATACTTCATCGTGTTTTTTTGCAAAAAGATGGCATGAAACATGTTAAATTTCGTTATTTCGTTATTACCGTAAAAACTAAATTAGTAGTGCATGCACTACTATTGTTCAACCTCGTCATCCGGAGGGCACTACTAATATTGTTTTTACGGTAAATTAAGTTTGAATAAAATTTTTTTGTATGATTTCCCATATTATTTCCAATTATTGCTTGCTAGACGATAGCAAAGATTGCTGGCATGAGAAAAAAAAGCATTATTTTCTGTTTTCCATTGCTCTGAAAGTATGAAAATGAAACGAAAATTGGTGTGTTGTACACTTTTCTGAAATGAGTAAAAAGTGTCATGAAACTGTCCGAATCACGTTGACATTGAAAACGTATTAAAAAAGATTTGATGCTTTTAAGATTACTTTTGCAACTTATTACACCATGTTAATCAATTATCAGACGACAAACACTAAATACATTTAACGACTGGTTCAAACACTAAAGTTTAGTAGAATACAGAAAAATGCTCGATTAGAATTTAGTAGGAATCTTGTTGGAGTACTGACTATGACAAGCCGATTAAAGGTTAAAAACATTTTTTGAAAATAGTTTGTGAAGGAAACAGAAAAAAAAGTCAAACAGAAGACTGGTCAACCTACCTATTTCATTAGCCCATCGTTTATTTCCAAAAAAAAAACAGACTTATTTTCATAATTTTGAAACACTGGAAAATTTGAGTCTGTTTCTGAGTGTCTCCTTAGGCTTTGAAATGTTTGCATTTATGTTAAAATATCACCAATGAAATCAAGAGGAGTTTACAAAGACCTGATTATTTAAAATTATTTACCTTGAAAAAATTGAAAAGGTTTATTATTTTCAAGTCTACTTCCAATTATTCTCTGATGGACGAAACAAAAAGGAAATTTGTGAATTTCTTACGATATCAAACAGTTCATTCATTGAATTTCAGGTTCGGATATCGATTCCGCTTCTGAATGTTATTCTTTCGACTATGACAAATATGAGAGAAGCTGGTGACTTTTTGAAAAATCAAAATCGTTTACTGAATATCAAAAGATGGCAGTTTGCGTTTTGGTGAGAAACAACTTTGATTGATTTCAAGCTCCTTTTTCCAGGAATTTTCTTAATTGTTTTTTGATCATCAAACACTATTTCACCCTTATCACTTATTAAGTTGGCATCTATAAGAAACTGTTTACAGCACGAGTCATCAATTTTCTTTAAAATTTTAATTTCCTTTCAAAACCAGTTGTTTTGAAAAAGCTTGACATATTTTTGGTCGATTTCGGAGCAAAATTTTGTTCGAGGGAAAGATCATTTGGTTTTTTCTTTCTAGTTTCGATCAGTTTTCTACCTTGGTTCCAGTTCTCCGAGTTTATGTAGAGAAAACAATAAATACATAAAAAATGACGTTTGATAATGAAAGTTTGAAAATGTCGAGTGCTAGAAAATCAAACAACCATCAAACTATAAAGTTTATGTTGCAAGATTAACGTAAACTTTTTGCTTTGACTGTTCTACTGATTCGGTATGTGTAGCAAATTAAACATTCTCTGATGCAGTTTGAAGAACAAAATATGAATATCTTTTGGGTTTCTCGAATGTTCGCAACTATTCCAAAATGGTAGGAATTCAGGGGAAAAAGCAACATCGAATATTTTGATTAGCCGAATGTTTGATATAACAGGCAAAAAGTTTCATTGAATAAACTTTTCCTCTTAGCTCGGATTGAAGCTTGACTTAAAAGTTTTTTTTTCAAGAGTCTGTGAAGCCAGAAATTTTCCGATCAAAAAAATGCTTTCAAAAAATTCGAAGCTCTTGAAGCCGAAAAATAGCAATTTACCTACTTTTCTGTGCTCGTTTATGTTCAGATGAGCCCTCGAAAAATAATAGTTTTTCTGTTAGAGTTCCAAAATCTCAGTTTAGTTTTGTCGAAGCTTTATCAGCTCTAGAAGCAGTCGTCAGCAGTTTCAATGAATGGACTTGCTTCTGAGCAAACTTTTTTGATCCAATAATTTTGTTCTTCGATTACAATCATGCTGAAAAAAAATTTGTACTTTTCAAAATTTTTATTTCAGCTTTACCATACATAGTGATGCCCTTTGATCGACGCACCAGTTGTGTATATTCTCAAGGAACTTTTTTTTTTACAAATATAGAACAAAGGATCATTAATTTATCTCAAAACGCAACAAAAAACGAAGATTCTGAAACAGGTACATAAGTATATGATACTTGAGCCGTTTGAAAACCTTTTTTGTCATAACTATTTTTCTAACGTTTCGATAGTAATTCTAACACAAATCATTTTTGATCAAATAAGTCAATTCCGAAACGTGTTCATCTGGAAAAATACTGGAAAAACAAGTCAGTGCAACAACCAAAAGAATGCTGAGTTCTGTACTCTGCAAAACAGAAACTTCCCGTTTTCCCTCACATCAGTTACATGTTTCAGAACTATTGTATCATATACTTTCTAAAAACACTATGGCTTCGCGGCTGTTTTCATATTCGCTTCAAGGATATGAAAATGGTCCCAAAGCCCAGAAAATTTGTTTCCGTTTGCAACTAATAATTTACAACACTAACAGCGTAAACGTGCTTACTAATTTCGTTCCAAAAACTTTTAAAAAGTTATCTAACACTTTTTTTCTGAGGAACCATTATTTAGTTAGATGAGTTTTTATTCAATCAAATTCATGAAAAATGTAACAAATATCTCGGAACTTGTTATCAAACTTTTTGTCATTCAAATCAAACTGAACCACGCATGAAGTTTCTTCTTTACAAAAACCTGTTTTGCAGAAAACAAAAACTAACATTTGCCACAAGCAAGTACAGTTTCAAAAACACGGCTTTTTGGCAGTGAGACAAACAGTTCTCAATAAAAGTGTCAGAACGCCAAAAACTTGAAAGTTCTAATTATGATACAGAATTTCACCGCTTTTCATTACTTTTCCGATACATAAAACCATTTTGAAACGGCATGGAAATAAAGTTTCGGTAGGGTAAAATCAGAACAATACATTCCACTAAAATTGAAAATCTTCCATTCGATGAGTTGAAATGAAATGAAAAACAGTTTCTGTTCCACCATTTTTATGAACAAATTCTATCGTGGTAACATTTACTAATCGGTACGAACGTTGAGCAAAATTTTTTTTTTCATTCCAGAATACAATTGTCATGAGCATCATCTTATTGGATTTGAGTTGAAACTATCTTGTAGCAGAATAATTCCTAACCACCACTGAACCGCATGAATAATATTCTATGCGGATTGCGAAAACAAACGGGACAAATTTCTGATCACCGGAAGCAAAAAAGCTTCTCCAATATTGGAGTTTGAAGACTTCTTTGAGATCATTAAAACTCAGTGGTCATATTTTTGTTGAAATAGCTAGCAAAACAGTTCCAATCAAGCTAGTTTCTGAATACCCGTAAGATATGTTTTCATTTTATTGAAAATGATTAAGAATAAAAAATGCATTTTGCCATCAAAATCATTTGCCCCCAAAACTATCATGTATGCAATGACTTTGTCATGTTTCAATGTTTCTGTAAGAAAGGTGCTCACGTTTGTGTTTTGGTAAACAAGACAACTTCCTAACATTCGTTCTCCTAGGTAAGCTGGAACGAAACTATAAAATCATGTTGTATCAAACAAATGAATTCGAGAAGTGCATCTGGGTTTTCTTAAATCAAATTCACTGTTGCCTAATAATTTCTTCCCGAAAGCCTTCAAAACTTTATTCATTCATCAGATAGAATAACATTTTTCACTTGTTTTCACTTAACCAGTTTTGAAATGCGTGTCAGGTAGACGTGAACCAGAGAAAGTTGTCTTCATTGGCTCGTCGTCTTATTCAATAGCTTTAGAACGTAATGAAAACAGCAAATATGAATAGTTTGCGTTTTTGTTTGTAAAACCAATCATGTTTCTTACAAATCATATGAATTTCAAAATTTCGTTTCCAGTTGATACAATGTTCTCAGTGGTTCTAAAGGTTGAAACGGTTAAAATATAATCGATGAATGACAAATAAATTGCTCGAAACAGTAAGTGACGACGATTTGTTGATGAATAAGGGCAGCCAAATTTTTTTTTGAAAGCATCTCCCTGAAACAGCTGATAGTTTCTGAAAATTGTTTTGCTATTGCCTTTGATTATCATCTCTAAATTTCTTACCAAACATATTTTCTGCAACACTTTGAAGAAAACTTTTTCAAGAGAAAATTAGTGATACAATTAACTTTTATTCGAAACGCCAAATATCATGATGCAGCAGTCGACAACACGTTTCTCTATCATGCTTTTAATTTTAAGACTACTATCATACTTATTTATCAAACTTCTAATGTCGGAATAGATAGTGTTTCTGTTTCTATCTGTTCTGTAGTTTTGGAACAAACTTATCAGTTCAATTTGTGTCTCAACAAGGCTGCCTAACGCAAAACGTTTTCTGATATTTCTTGAAAACTCATTCGTGTTCTGTTTTAAGAACATTTAGTTTAGAACACAACTTCAGATGTCAGTATAATTCAAGTCGTTATTCAAAAGCAACCGATTATTGAAAAATTGCACACCATCAAAATTATGTTCCCTGGAAAGTAGGAAAAACTGTTTCATAAACAAAATATTTTTGAAAGAGGAACACATCGTTGATATTAGCGAGTTTACTGATTTGAAACAACCCAAAAAAGAGATCGCGTTGAAAATTGAAGCGGCTAGCCAATAACTAGTGGCCGAATCACTTCGTTTCATCCGGATGGAAGCCTTATCACGCATCAAAGAGCACAGGGATATACATACCAAATCATGTTTTAATAACACTGTATCCCCTCTTTTTTCTCTAACGAAGCAATGCATATTTTTAAAAAGTAAATATACTCGAACCACACACTATCACAAACTGTTTTCTTTGGTTCACCGTTATCATTGTTTATGTGTCCTCCTGTTTATTCTTTATCGAAGTTGTGTTGCAGAAAAATTGGACTAACACTTGCTATGGAAAAATACAGTTTCAAAAGCATTACAACGAATGAATAAAGCAATGAAAAACAATCCTTAGGGCGAAAACTAACCGAACAGTTCAACCGAAACTTTGAAGACAAATGCGTTCAGCAGATTCCTGAAAATTTTCGTTTAGAAATTATAGAAAGGTTTTATTTTGAAATATAACGCCTTCAATTCATTATTCTGAAACCTCACACTTGGGAAACTATCAGCATTATTTTGAATCTGACTCAAAAATCATGGAAACACTGTGAATCAGAGTTGCACGGAATTCCGACTTCCGACTTCCGACTTCCGACTTCCGACTTCCGGGTGTTTTTTCACTTCCGTCTTCCGACTTCCGACTTCCGTCTAAGAAATTTCAATTCCGTCTTCCGACTTCCGACTTCCGCCTTAGGAATTTTGATTCCGACTTCCGACTTCCGACTTCCGTTTTGAGACCAAATTTTAGACGGAAGTCGGAAGTTGTAGAATGGAAAAAAGTTTTCGGAAATCGAAGTAAATTCAGTGAAATTAGGCCAAAAAACACGGGAAAAGTAGGTTAAACTATCAAAAATTCTAAAATATTCGCAATTTTCGACAATTTTGGGAAATTTTCCACCTCCAACTTCCGAATTCCGCCGATTTTTTTCACTTCCGACTTCCGTCTAGAAAAATTTAATTCCGACTTCCGACTTCCGTATAAGGATTTCTACTTCCGACTTCCGACTTCCGAGTTCCGCCTAAGAAATTTCACTTCCGACTTCCGACTTCCGACTTCCGTTTAAGGAATTCCAATTCCGACTTCCGACTTCCGACTTCCGTCTAGGAAATTTTCACTTCCGTGCAACTCTGCTGTGAATGGTTCGTCCAACTTAAAACACAAAAAGAAAGTTCAATTTTTTTAATTCATAATACAATTGAATGCCTCATGATATTTAACTTGATGATATTAAACTTAACTACTGCTTCATGGGTATATTTCCTATTTGAAACTGTATTTGGATTTGTTCAAAGCTTTAGCTCTCTTGAAAACCCGCAAAATTGTATCATAGAAAAGTATAGGAAGTTGTTTTCTCCGTGCAAATTAGCCATAAATTTCGATATGCCAACTAATCTTTGTCAGTTATATTTGAACATTACTTGTAATTGAAACTGTGTTTTTTATTGTTCCTTTTTGGTGCCCGAACCATGTACATAACAAAAGTGTTTCAACCAAACTGTTGAAAAAATGCTCATTTTTAATTGTGCTCTCACGAGGTTTAGTTCTTGGATTACTACAGCAGAATCTAGTTTCGCTAGGAAAATGCCACGAAGCAGTATCTTTAACAATCATAGGTCTTGAAATGGTTTTAAAACAGAAAATAACTGTTTCTGGATGTCAAAGGATTGGATCACGAAAAAGAATTTTGCAATTGTTCCAATGAAACTGTATTGTGCGCTGAAGCTTTTTGAATAGAAAATGGTTTTGAAAACGGTCAAAAACATTCCTCGAAAAGTATTCCTGTTTCAACAATTTTGTAAATTTGCAAAAAAAAAATAAGTCGGCCGATCGAAGAGAATGAAATAAAAAACAAAAAAAACCAAAAAAATCATTAGGAAAATCTGGTCCGGCGATCATTTCTAAACAAAATCATGACTTCTTTCAAACCTTAATGAATCGTGGAAGCAAAGCAATTGAAAAGTTGTGATCTGAAGAAAAAAGACTGAATCCGGCAAAAGTTAGAAAATCGCAGGTTTTTTTTCAAAACTCACAGGAAAATTTTCAAATTCAAAGCCTGGGCCACAATTGGTTTGCCGGAAAAAAGCTGGTGAACGTTTCATTGGTTGTGTTTAGCTATAGATTTCTCTAAACAGATAATAATCGCATCACATCGAGTTGAACAAACATTTTCCTCTCAGACAACAAGAAAAACACAACTCACTGGGAAGTTAACCAGCTTCAAAAATGAAAGAAAAATGAATTTACAAAAAGCCCGGAATACTGTTTCAAAACGAAAATATCTAAATGATTAATTCAAATTAAAAAATACCATTTCTGAAAGTTCAATAAGAATAATTTTGGGGAAAAACACTTGTTTTGAAGGTTAAGGATAAGTTAGTCAGCCTTGTTATTCAATGACCATCAACAGAAGTTACACTCGGGTTAGATTGTTTCAAATTGTCACGAGAGGGAATTACTAGTTCAAATTGTGCACGAATATCAGTTGATAGAGCAACATACATAGTTCAACTTCTCAATGTACATTTAATACTAATGAAACTTGAAAGTGAATCAATGAAATATCTGAAACTGTACTTATCAGTTCAGATCCAGAGAATAGGTACATATGTGATGAAATCGCAGAGTTCATTTTGAAGAAGAAGTTGCCACATTCAACTTGAAGCCACCGTTTCAAATTGCGCATTTGATCATACTCTTTTCTTAATCGATATTAATCTGAAAGAGAGGTAAAGATGAAAAATCAAATCACAAGATCAGCTCCACTCAAGTATTCAATGCTCAGAATGTAAGGAATCACATGTTGATCGATTTGGAAATGAGTCGGGAAACATAAACACGGAAAATGGGAACTATGAGCTACAATCTGTCTATCAATTTCTCTTAGTTGTGAAACATGAATTGTTTTTACATACCACTAAACACATGAATTGTTTTTTCATACCACTAAACACAAAAAAAGTACAGAAGAAAGAATTTTCAAGTAGATGTATAAAAGAATAAAAGGGCAGAGCCCCAAACGAGAAATTAGTTGGAATTAGAAAAAAAAGAAATTGACAAAAAATTTTTTAATTGTATTCATTGTTTGTTTGGAGCAACGTTATGTTGAGAAACAAAACTTGCTTTCTTTTTGAATAGATTTTTTAAAAAGTGGTTTTTTGCTGAATAGAGGAATCCATACAGTGGATAAACAATAACTGTTTCGAAATATCAATAGATAAAGGGACAATTTGAAACCGTGATGCGTTCTCCGTACGTATGAATTTCAAACTCTCTGAAGCGGTTAGCATTAAAGGAGGATTATAGTCACATTTTTTTATTTCCATTTCTAGTTCATTTTTTCATGCTGATTCCATTGCTCTGAAGCGCACAAATCGCGCCTAAAATCGCGCGTTACAGTCTGGCGGCCGCGGCCGTCTGGCCGAGAATTCCACAGCGCGGGGCCGTTTTCTTTATATTTTGCGCCTTTCTTTTGTTCACTTCACATGTCTTTGTGAAGAAACATCAATATTCTTTTATTTTCGCATGTAAAACGTAGGAAAATAGGAAAAAATTAAGTTTTGAAATTGCAAATCTCTTTCTAGACTTTTCTAAACAGCCATTAAATTATAGATTACTTATGAATAGCGTTATATTAGTTCCACTCATTGAGGCAGAGTTCAAACGGTAATTCTTTAAAAAATTCGCGAAAAAAAAAGAAAATTGAGTGTGGGAACAAGAAAGCCAAAACGACTAGGAACTAAACTTTGTCTATCAATTTAGCATCATTAGCATTTGAAACATGAATCTATTGTAGTATTAGTTGCACAGAAAAGTAGAGAAAAATAGATTAAGGAGCAAACTTTTGGAAAAAGGGAAAAAACCGGATTTTCGAACGAGAAATTTGTTGGAATTGGAAAACAAAATCGACGAAGAATACGGTTTCGAATATTTCGTTTTATTTATGGTTCTGTTGGACCAGCGATAAGTGCATAGATAAAAAACTTTTTGGTTTTCAACACCAAAAAATCTCAGGCTCATTGTGCAATAAAAATCATTACGGTTCATGGCATTTCAGAGCAAACTGTATGCAGTTCCGAACTGCTAGTAAATTTTCTTACCAATGCAAAAAATGATGGATCTTCACCACGACTAACTGATAACTGTGGAAAACTAAGTTTGAGAGCCGTAACCGAAGGTTTCTGGTTTTTTCTTCAAAAAGTCTTTTTGACAAAAAAAAACATCAAAAAAAAGAATGCCGTCAGTAGCGGTTTCAAAATATCAACAAAAACCGTCATTTTGAAACCGAAACTCGTTCTCGATACTTGATAAAACACATAAATTTTCAGAAAAAACACGCCTGGAAAAAAACGAAAAAAAGATGTTGCTCTGTTTCGAATTCTCGGTTACTATTTAACATAAAATCAGTAACGTTTCAAACGCTTCATATTTTTTAGACTTTTTAGTAATAGTAATAATCCGAGCCTCTTGACGCTCCAGACATTTATGGACAGATTT
This sequence comes from Caenorhabditis doughertyi, assembly GCA_963572265.1. NCBI lineage: Eukaryota > Metazoa > Nematoda > Chromadorea > Rhabditida > Rhabditidae > Caenorhabditis > Caenorhabditis doughertyi. The sequence goes on along the minus strand of OY751556.1, from coordinate 24,718,977 downwards.
GTGTTAATTGCAAACTTTACTATTTACTTATTGATATCAAAAAGTGAACATTATTTCTGTTCACAGGATCATTCTCATAACCGAATGACAACACCGTTTCATTTTCCTTGTGTATCATCCAGTGTTGTTTCATTATTATTATTCAGTCGAATGAATTCTGATTCAGATAGATCTTCAATTATGATACATTTTACAGTGATACTTCCGTATGTAGGTAAACACAAAAAATTCCCACTTTGAAAGTTGAAAAAATTTTCGATTTTGGTTTCGAATTCAACTAAAAGCTAAGAAACGTAAAATTGGAACTTCATTTAATTCAAAAGAGGCGGGGCTTTTTGCCGAAAAACTAATCAAGATGGGCATAATTTCCGATGATATGATCAAAGAAACTTGATCAACTTGGTTGGAATACGAAAAAGAATTTTTTTGATTTCTGTTTCAACGGCTTCACAACCGTAGGAGGTGATTGGAAAAGTGATGCAGTCATGACTTCTATAGATTTAATTAATTTTGGAAAGTAAATGCATATTCTTATTTCAGTTCTGAGCGAATTGTTTTCTACATTCATGAAATCTCATAAAAACGTTTCAAATAATCTGATTATTAGTGGTGGGTTTCGCCCATGCACCGACAATATCGGGAATGTCGAAAATTTGAAAAAAAAAACGATCAAAGTTCAAAACCCGTACAAAAAAAAACAAATCACTTCAACGTATGTGGAAACGACATCGACTTGGAATGTTGACTGGATAGAATATGGTTCATTAAAAACAGTTCATTTTTCAAAGCAGTCGCTGGAAGCGGATGCAGAAGCAAAAGTGAAACCTAATGAAGGTATACAAACGTTGAAGTACAAAACGACCTGATGAAACAAAAAAAAGTTTTTCATTTTCATTGTTCTGGGGCTCAAAATGTAATGTTTCAGAACGGTCAAAAATCTCCGACAGAAATTTGAAAAAAGGTTCCACGCGATTTGTTAGCATCTTGAGAGTTTTTCCAAAAGTGTACGGATTTTTGGAAAAACTCTCATTCAAACTCATCCTGGAATAAGTGACGTTTTGGTATTCAAGTCTTGAAAAGAACTAGAAACCGGAGAAAATGCAGATAATGGAAAATCTTTGTCATGTATGAAAGCAGATATGAGCTCGGTGAGATTCGGTTTTATCCGAAAATGAAGGAAATGATTTCTTCACCACTCTATCAAATCACGGGAAACAAATCCTAGAAAAAAAAAGTGTATGCAAAAGCAGTAAAAAAAAATCAGGTTTCAAGTGTTTCTAAAAAAGATCTTCAAATATTATTTGGTTGTGAGGTTGTGAGACACAATGAGGAACCAGCAAAACTTAACAACATCAGATTATATTAAAACGGTGAAAAACGGGGTTTTTTTTTTTGAGAAAATATTTTAACTTCTCGGACCATACGTGGAAATCATGAGGAATTGGAAGAGCACAATAAAATCCAACTTTCCAACAAAAAATTATCAAGACAAAAAACAAAAGAAAGACTAAATGCCCTTGGAATTAAAGATTGGAATAAGACAAGGAGAAACAGTGGAAAACTAGGATAACCCGTTATTATTAACTTTAACTTTTTATTAACCTTTTTTTTTTATGAAGAACATGAAAGAAAAAACAGAATCAATACCACAATCAAAAAGTATGGAAAATTCAAAACAATAAAATAACTTTCAAAATAAGTCTTAAAAAAAAGACAGTTTCGGATTCAAAATTTCCTTGAATAGGTCAAAAAAGTTAGCACCTATTCAGGAATGATTCAGTAACCGTACAGAAAAAATTGAAAAATGGGGAAAAAAAGAAGGAAGACCTGAATGAAGAAAGAACTTTCTGAGTAAAAAAACTAGAGATTCGGGTGCATTTTTCGCTCAAAAACTTGTAATAATGTTAAAAAAATGAAAAAAAGGACTATCTATCTCCGTTTCATCTAATTGGGAAGTTTTAATTACAATGGGCAATTTGAAAACTTAATTACCCCTTCATTTTGAAATCTGAGTTATCCTACCTCTGATAGTATCAGAAGGTGTCCCGCTTGTGATTAGAAAAAATGCGGAACCTAATAATTTGGAATTGGCCGTTTAGGTTTTGGAGACGCAGTACCAGAAAATTCCACAAAGCACAATATACCGATCACAAATCTCAGTTCAATTCACAAAAAAGAAGCTATGGAAGTTATGAAACAGAAATCATTTTCATCACTTGTTATCACTTGACTAACAGTTTTTTTTAAATTCAAAAAAGAAGCTGAGCCTCAAAATTTCTGTCAGACTGATAAGAGTGAAAAAGCAACTGAAGAATAGTACGCCAAAGAACTGAGGAACACGCAATGAGAGTGTAGGAAAAACTGGAATTTACTGGATTTTTGTAACAGAAAGGTTCCGAAATTTTTGAAGAAAGCTACTTTTTTTTTCAATTTTCAGTTTTCAAAACTAAAAAACAAACAACTCACTGTTTTAGCTATTGCTGAAATAAAGTGACTTTCAAAAATTCGATCACTGGGAAGAATCTATTCGACTCACAATCAGCAAAAACCAATGTTTTAATTGAGAATAAAGTGGAGCTCAATTTTTGGGTACTCCCCGATATCAAAAAAAATTTTGTTAATACATTAAACTTTTAATACTTTAAACCAATACTTTAAATAAAATTTTGTTAATATGTATTTGAGAAACATAGTGGACTTTTAGAAGGTTTTGTTATTTCTCAACAAACTGAAACCGAGATATTATTCGAAAAAAAGCTTGTCGGTGAATACAAGTTGGAAAAAATGTTTTGTGAATCCAGACTAGTCAAAATGCAATAAACCTCAAAAGAAAGAAAAGCTTCTAGCAAATGATCTTTTATCAATGTGTGAGTTTTGCCACGTTTGGTCGGACATTTTCTTCAGAAATTGATTCTGCCTTTGAAACTTTCACTATTTCAGAACGTACAGAAACTTTTAATTTTTCAAAAGTTCGTGATGTTTAAGTCGGGCGTTCTTCAAAAAGTTTTATATTTGTAACAGATTCATAGTCTTTGAAACAACTGATCACTGAAAAACCTGTTTGCTACTTTTGATTATCCTGAAACGCAGAATCAATACAAACAAAACCACCAGATTCAAAGAACGATAAATTTAACTAATCTCTAATAGAAGAGCAAAGGTTTCACACACAAATCGAAACGGTCAAGAAACAAAACACTAAAATCTTGGCTTTGAAATCGCGAAGAAAATTGACTTTTGAATTATTGTGTATCCATAAATCGTTGCGGAAGTCTCTTACGTTTCGAAGAATGATATTTTTGATAAGAATAATATCAATAAAAACAGTACCTAGAAGGATTGAATCTGAAATTTCGAACGATCTACAGATGCAAGGACCACCAAGAAACAACTATCCAGAGACAATAATTCAAGATCTTGATACTTTAAAAAATTTAGATCTTAATCTAAACGTAAGTTAAAATCATTTCTCATAATCTATTACCAATTCTTATCCAGTTACAGCTTCAGCTACATAAAATAGGGATATATAAAATACATTGAAAGCTGACTTATTCTGCTCAAGGTTTCGTGAAGTAGTATTTTTTTGTTTTGGAACTGTAATTTGAATTGATGACAGGTTTTTTAGAGTTTTTGAAATTCGCAAATGGAAACTCAAGCCGATGAAAACTCAAAATCTACTTTGCTTCTACTCTAGTCGCATCCATGTAGCACCAGATAGCTCTGCTTCCTTTATTTTTTTTTCTTAAACTCGTCTTACCCCCTCAACCATGGTCTTCTTCGTTTGCTTTTGACCACTTTCTAACCTCCGCGTTGGTGACCTTTGCCTCGCTTTCTTTCTTTGTTCTGCCGGGTTACGTGTTCAAAGCAAACAAATGAATTATGAATGTTATTAGAAAAGCAGTGTGCCCGCGAACTGTCTGCGTCGCGCTCTCTACTTTCTATCACTGCACCCTCTACCCCAACCCTGCTCGGTCCGTTTTTATTCATTGTGCTTTTTTTTCGTGGTCGCTTTGCGCAACCTCTCTGTATTATTGATTTTCTCTAATATTCTATTTTAAAATTGATTTGGATCAAGTTTAATGAAAAAGGTAAGTTTTACCAACTGTTAGAAAAATCAGATTGAAAAATGAATTTCAATGTTTTTTTTTTTTCTAAGATGCCACGTGACTCAAAATTTTGTTTTTTTTTTAATTTTTTTAAAATTTTAACTTCATAACGAAAAAACTTTTATAATTTTTTCCAGATACTATCCAGAAGTGGAGGAAAACTGGATGGCCTCAAAACTGGACAAATAGAAAAAGGAACTTTCTGAGCTGAAAAAAATAAAAGGAAGCTCTTGAGAAGGACCAGGAGAAGGCAAGGAACAGTCGATGCCATCGTTTCCCACGCAACTGCAACAAGCCAAAAGAGTACAATAGGCCACTGAAATTTTGCGCAGGATTACTCTATATCCAGTGGAGCTAGTCAGAATAATAAGCCACGAGGACGGATTTGACCTAATCGAACAAGAGAAGGAGTCCCAGTCCAAAAAATCACTTTTTCTGCAAAATGATAGTCGTGCTTCGACATCAAAACCTTCTAATAAGGAAGTGATTCGTCAGTTGAGATATGAGATGAGATGCATTTTGGCCAAAAATTACGGAAAAGGGGTGGAAGCCGAAAAGCACGCGCTTCTTGAGGTAACACTTTTATCGATGATCTTTGTGCCATCCTCATTTCCAGCTCAATCAATCGATTCAATAAAATTTTGAAGCTGACAGAGAAATACCGCAGTGGCGTCGATTACACGGAATGGGTGGAGGCAAGACGGAGATATTCTCAGGTTAGATATTCATTCTTCATTTTACTGGCTAGAATTTATTGACTAGTAGTAGTGAGTAGTAGTGTCTAGAAGATTTATATCTAATTGAAAAAAAAATGCATTCCTTTTTTCCAAACACTTGATTTTGGACTCTAAAAAAGGCTAATTCTGAATCAAACTTTTTCCAGAAAAGGGAGATGGAGAAGGCAGAAAAACGTCGTAACGGCTGCTGATTCCCCTTACTGTTTTCTGTTTGTCCTCGAGTGCTTATCTTTGTTTTTTCAGCTCAAAAAGTTCCCTTTCTGTTCAGTTTCATGAGCTGATTTCTTTTATTGTATACCATTTTTGTCTGTTTAACCATATGAAATCATGTTTTTATTATTCATCAAATCAACATTGAGATGCGTGACACAGTGCCTATTTTTACGAGTATGTGACACAAACTACAGTGAGTAGACCGCCGGAAAAACTTATACAAAATTACTTTATGAATAAATGGATAAAGTGATATACGCAATATGAAACTGCATTTTTTAAAAGTTTTTTGGAAAAATGTGGGAGAATTCAGTTTTCCGAGAAGCATGTCGAAAATTGCTGTCAAGAAACAAGAAGAATGAAAGACTGTCCAATGAATAGAGCGTTTGGAACAGGATTTATTTCAATGGAATTTCGCGCTTTTCCCAAGTTTCAAGCAAGTATCAGCTGGGAAATTCAGTTCAAATGTTCGCTTTGACAAAATTTTTCAAGAAGAACAGTTATGACATTCACTAGTATTTTGTTGGGATTCCGATTTGGATTTATGATCGATACAACCAGAATGGTCCGAAAAAATCATGTTTTTGAAACAGAAGGTTAGAATTGATTTTTCGAAAATTATATCCATTATAAAAGTTGATGTCATGTTATATCCTAATTTTGGTTTCGAATTTCTTCACCGGACTGCATGTCTCGCTTCAGATTTTTAGTCTGACAGTTCAACCTTCGTTCATGTTTCAGTGTCCAGGTATAATAATTGCCTCTTCCCTTTTTTGATTTGTCTCCATTCTACACAATTCAATGATTTATTCATTGTCTTCTTTCATATTTTCAACTTTTACAGTTATTTGACCTCATGCTAATTGCAATTTTCCAATATTTCCGTCAAAATAATGCAGTTTCCAAAGCTAGACGAATCGATTGTCTTTTCCATAAAGTCATTAACATAAAAATAAGAAAACTAAAAAAAAAAATAGGTTTTTCAGTTTCAAAATACAGTGGCGGGCACGGGTGAGGGTCCCTCGGGTTTCTCGTTAATAACTATCTTAAAAATGTTCCGATTGGTCTGCAAATTTTTTTGGGGACTCCTGGGTGTCCCTGGAGTACACCCTGATGTTTTTTGAAAAAATTCTTCTTTTCCGAATTCTGAAGTTTTTCGATGAATTCTGAATTCTGAAAATGCAGAATAAAAATATTTTTTTGGGTTTTCAGAATGTTTTTCTAACGTGTTCGGGATATTGCTAGACACTAATATGAACAATTTTTGGTGTTAGATCGAAAGTTGATTTTGTGATTCCAACGTCAGAACTCCAGAAGTCCGAATGGTGACCTTCACCTGGGACATCCTAACGTGGTTAAAAGTGATCGGATCGGGATAAAAAATGATTCCTATACAGATTCAAAGTCACTGAACAAATTGCGATTGGTTTTGAAAGTATTGGAAAAAATTATTTTTCGTGTTTTCTACTGGATTTTTGATTTCATGAAAACTTGGAAAAATGTTGAAAAATGATTTTTTCCAAAACTTTCAAAACTGATCGCAAATTGTTCAGTGACTTTGAATCTGTATAGAAATCATTTTTTATCCCGATCCGATCACTTTCAACCACGTTAGGATGTCCCAGGTGAAGGTCACCATTCGGACTTCTGGAGTTCTGACGTTGGAATCACAAAATCAACTTTCGATCTAACACCAAAAATTGTTTATATCAGTGTCTAGCAATATTTCAAACACATTGAAGAAAAATTCTGAAAACCCAAAAAAATATTTTGATTCTGGATTTTCAGAATTTAGAATTCATCGAAAAACTTCAGAATTCGTGAGAGAAGAATTTTTTCAAAAAACATCAGGGTGTACTCCAGGGACACCCAGGAGTCCCCAAAAAAATTTGCAGACCAATCAAAACATTTTTAAGATAGTTATTAACGAGAAACCCGAGGGACCCTCACCCGTGCCCGCCACTGTATGCATTTCACATTAGTCTTTAATTATTTTTCAATCTGACGCTTTTCTCAAATTTCGGAATATCCCTGTCGAAATTTCATAGCTTCTAAAGACAGTAGACTAATAGAGTCGAAGCAAAAGAAGATCTTGGGTTTTCATCGGCAATAAAATAATTTGCAAATCTCAAAAACTTTAAAAACCTGTTATCAATTCAAATTACAGTTTTAAAACACAAGTTTCGGAGTCTTTCTTCTAGTGATTACCAATAGTTAGTGTACTTCAAAAAAAAAGAAAATTTCACGAAACCTTGAGTAGATTAAGTCAGCTTTCCTTGTGTTTTATGTATCCCTGCCGAAGCTGCTACTGGATGAAAATTGATAATAGGTCATGAGAAATGGTTATAACTTAGGTTGAGACCAGGCTTGCTCAAAATCGGAAAACGGACAATCCGAGTTTCCGATTTTTCCGACTTTTTTCGGAAAAATTTCCCGTCGGATAATTTTCCTATCTTTTATCTCGGAAAATCGGAGAAAAAATTGATGCTTTTTGAATTTATTCGTGTTTAAATTGAACGAATAATCAACAATACCGTCATTTTTCAGGACCAAATTCGCAAAAATCCTTAAAAATTACCAAATCGACCACTTTTTAACCAAAATTTCACTAGAACTGACGTTTTTTAGTGAATTTTCTCGATTTTCCGATTTTCCGAATTTTTTTGCTCGGATAAAAATTCGGATACCCAATTTTCCGGAAAAAAAATTTCAGAAAAAAATTTGGATATCCGATTTTCCGAAAAAAATTCGGAAAAAATATCGGATATCCGATTTTCCGAAAAGTTTTTTCCGAGCAAGCCTGGTTGAGACCTAAATTTTTTTCAAGTTTCAAAATCATGATTTATTTTTTTCGGATGATTGTTACTTGGTTATCTTTGCATCGTTCGAAATCCCAGATTCGATACCTTTACTCAAATCAATCAATGGAAAATATGTTCTTCATCAGCTAAACGAAAATCCTAAAAGAAAATTACTATTTCTAGAGTATCCGAAACAAGCTTTGACATCTTTTGAAGCTAATTTTCAGTAGATGTTTTCAATGAACTTGATTTTCAAAATCAACCTGTGTAAAGAACTTCTATAGTTTTTGCAATGTTGATAATCTGCCTTTGGTTTCTGAATTAGAAAGACAAATAAAATGAAAACATAAATCAACATTTCATTTACTTCACGATTTCAAAACTAAGGTATTTGTGTCTTGTTTCCTGACCTAGTTTTTTGTAATATGAATTCGTGTGCTATTTACTATTTGCTTGAACGCTTTCTTCTTTCAAGTTTCATTGCATTCCCACGATTCTGGTTTTAAAAAAGTTTTTTTTTCGATCACTCTTTTGCGAGAAAACTATTTTTCAAATCAAATTTAGCTTTCAGAATAACCAAAAATAGTACAAACTTCTGAAAGTCCATTATGTCCTCAAATAATAATGGCAAAATTATGTTTTTTTTTGTGGAGTATGATTATTCTGGTTTCATGTAGATTTCAGCAATTTGGAGCATCGGAAACAGTCAAAACTTTAGAAAAAATATAAGTTTTTTGGTTCGTTTTATTTATAGGATAGCTTTGTTCCTGGAGGCTATGTGTATGGAATGAAGAATTCCTTGAATTATTTTTTACGAAAATTATATCATTTGATGGTTGTTTTCTAGCTTTTGTTTGTGCATTTTGGGTTTTTATATTATTAATTTGTATTGAAGAAGCCTTCTTTTCGGACCCTTTGTTTTTTGTAAAAGAAGGCTTCTTCAATACAAATTAATCATATAAAAACCCAAAATGCACAAACAAAAGCTAGATAGGAAATTAAAGAGAATAAAAAAGTGCATCACAAGATCTAAAACAAAGGGTCCGAAAAGAAGGCTTCTTCAATACAAATTATTCATATAAAAATTATATCACTGAAATCTCAGATTTTGATTCTTCTTGTCTCTCATATCTGAAATTGAATAAAATAGTTTATGTTTTCAAAGTCCTGGTTCCAGTTGTGAACTGAAACATGCTTTACTGAATCCGTGGTCGCAATTAGCGTTTTTCTAAAGCTCTCGAAACATGCATATTTCGAAAGAAAAACGTTCTGAATAAAAGGCGTAATCCCAAATGAAGTTCAAAAGTCCATAAGTTTCCTAATGACATTTTTGGTTCAGTACAAAATCTTAGCATTACTGCACTTTTGTTTCATTTTCGCTTTTTATGCTACTGATAATACGGAAGCCACATCAATTTCTCTATCGAACTTTTTACCAACAATCTTCATTCATGTAGAAGACGAAACAGGAATTCAAGGAACGAGTCATTGTTAATTTTTTTAGTATTTTGTGGTCCAGATTTCTGTTTCTCTTTTTAGATAAATCCAGTTACCAGTTCGAAGTCACGGTTCCGTCGGAAAAAGCGTTCTTTTTGAAAAAACAGACAAGGAAATAGTCTGATATAGTCTGAAATAGTCTGTTCCTTTTTTTTCAACTTGAACTAAAATTTCAAGTTTTTTCTCTTTTTTCAATTTCTCGAGATTTTAAGATTTAGATTTCAGTTTCCTAAAAACAATAATATCTTTCTATTAAAAACCACAGTAATGTTCGAGCTAAACGTAAACTTTTGAGAATACATCTGAAGAAAAACGAACCCTCAATTCAGGGGATACTTCTTTTGAAAACAGCCAACTTAAAATCATAGGTTCCGCCTTTTCTCTAATCGAAAGGTTTTAAAAACCTTCTAATTGTCTACTGATAACTCGGATGTCGAAAAAAGAAGAACAAATAATGTTTCAAATTGTACGTTAATTCGCCAATTAGTTGAAACGGCGATAGCCGTCTTTTTTGTTTGATAAATATCCACTAGTATTACAAGTTTCTGAGAGAAAAATATACCCTAAACTCTATTTTTTTTCCCAGAAAGTTCTTTCTTCATTCAGGTCTTCCTTCTTTTCTTCCCCATTTTTCAATTGTTTCTGTAGGGTTTTTGAATTAATGGAATGTCATTTTGAACAGATGCTCATTTTTTCGCCCTATTCAAGGAGATCTTGAATCCGTAACTTGTTTGAACTTCCAATCGGTTTTTTTTCGTTTTACTGTTTTGCATTCCTTTCTTTTCCATACTTCTTGGTTGTGGAATCGATTTCGATCTAACAAATTCATTATAAAAAACAGGGTTGTATAAAATTTTTTTAAACGCGTTATTGTAGTTTTCGCTGTTTCTCCTTGTCCTATTCCAATCTTTAATTCCTAGGGCTTTTAGTGTTTCTTTTTTCTTGGATCCATGCCAATCATGGAAGTCATTTGCAGTCAATGCATGCCGACCGCCATGCCATCGCCTTCTCCCCCGGTCACAAAACATCCCCATTCAAAATGTCCCTCGGCCCAAAAACATCACCTCATAAAAGAGTCTCCGCCACCAAAGACTTGGCCCATTAATTAAGATGTTTTATTTTTTGTTCGTTTTCTTTCAAATAAACTTGTCATTATCAAAATGTTGCAAATAGCACGGCAAACGTTGCTACCGAAAGCATTTTTTTTCAGGTATCATGTGCAGTTAACAAAAAAGTTCTCCTCATGATGCTGTTTTTAAGAATTCCAAAAGTCAGAATCGCTTTGTCAACTCCCGGAGAGCTTGTCGAGATTGACGTCCTTGATCGAATCCACGTGGTGTTTTTGACCAAGTGTGAAGTGGTTCCCTTCTTCCAAACTGAGTGAGTATAGACAATTTTTTTAATCAGTTCTTATCAAAATATTTTCAGAATCGATGAGGCCGGAAAAATGGTTTTTGATGGCATACGCCGGATCATTCAAGTCGCATGATGGCACCATGGAGGTCAAGGATTGAAGAGTTTCCCGTCCTTATTCAGTTGGACTGGTGCCAATCCAATCTGAGCCAGCGTCTATCTCGTCGATTGGTGAAGCCTCTGTTATTGTGAACTATAAATTATGTTAATAAATTGATTAGAATTATTTTGAAAGAATTAACTTTGTTGATACAATTCCAGAAGCTTAATGAGCCCATATTTCAAGCTGTTTCGGCTCAAAAATGTTTAGAAAGGACGATATAACTTAGTTTTCAGAATTTTTTCAGCAGAAAAAAGAACATAATTACGAAATTCCAGTGATCGTGTAAGCGAACTCCAAAGAGTAATAGTGTATTTCCCTAACGGATCAAGGGCTGCAAGTTTCAGGAAACAAAGTAAATTGCATCTAATCTCTATCAATAAGTTAATGAAATGATATGCGCAATATGGAACTGTACAAATTTTTAGTTTTTTTTAATGTTTGTTTTACGTGACTCCAGGAAAAACTTCAGTTTTCCGAAAAGCATGTTAAAAATTGATGACAAGAAACAGAAAAAATAGGAACTATTTCAAGAATTTCAACTGAAAATACAAGAGTGTGAAGATCTAAAAGTTTTCCATAGCAACTGACAAAATCCACACGATTTTTTCAAAAACTCTTGGATTTATGACACAATTAGTTGTTTACTATGTTCTGAACTCAATAACAAATTAAAAGAATTTAATGAAACCGTAGTTTTCAATCCAATATGAGTCATAGGAGCAATCCATTCCGTCCGGGACAAAATTCTAAAGAACCATACAGACACGCAACGAGGGGTCAAAGCAATCAGCTGTGTAATGAAGGCCACTTGGGAAGAAGAGTGACGCGTTGCGTGCTTACGAATCGTCTGCGTCGCGATCTAGACCACACTGTCTCTTTTTTTTATGACTGCACTCTTTACCTCGACCCCATCGGTCAGTTTTTATTCATTCTACACTTTCTCATTGGTCGCTCGGTGCCACCTACAATGTTATGTATTGATTTTCTCTAATATTCTTTATTCTAATGGAGTCGGATCTCACTTTCTATGACTGGACCCTCTACCTCCAACCCCCTCGGTTAGTACTTATTCATTCTACTTTAAAGAAAAATGAAAAATAAATCCGTTAAGTAAGTTTTTTTTCAGCCATGGACAGCGGAGTTCATGTGCCCAAATGAAGCCGACTTGGAACAAAAAATCGAACAAAAATGGTTGGAAAAATTTCGAGAAACGATTAGCGTCTCCATCAAGCACAATCACTCAAACCCGAGTTATGATTCTAAATGATCACAGGAAACATGTGCCAACTCAATCAGAAAGGTTCGTGAACAGAATTAAGACTGAAGCTCTCAGAAACTTATCTCTGCAGCTTGACAAGTGGTACGCGTACGCATTGAACGACAGAAGACCCACCGAAAAATCACACAATGGTTCGCCACCACTGCCAGGAAAAAATGCTCCAATCAGAGAACTCGATGAATGATTACAGAGAGGAAGGGTCAAAAAGTTTTCTATGTGGCAAAAAAACGACAAAAGTCTGCCATGGATTGGACTGACATTGGACGACCAGTGGACCAGAATTGTCATCCATGAAGGAAACACTGCAATCCTTCCATCGCCTTTTATTCATTTTGTCTATACTCCAAAAACAAATTCGAGTAAGCTTAATTTGTCCTCAAAACACCAATGATGTTTTCTTTTCCAGATTCAATCCGTTGGCTGAAGATGGAGTGAAATCAAAGAGGCTCCAAGACTAAATCAGTTTTAGCCCTATGAGAGGCGTAATGCTTTCGTACATTGAGCATGTGTTCATTCCAAAGGTCAAATCTATGAAAGGTAAGCTCGGAAACCACTAAAAAAGTTTGACATCAAATCATTTTCAGAAGCTGGTCAAAGTGTGGCAGAACTGGAGCAAACCGCTACTCACTTTATGAAAGGTCGGAATACAACAGCGCTAAGAAAAGCCTTCAAGTGGTACACTATAAAGGAAAGAGCAGCTAGAACTAGGACAAAGACGGTAAAGTTGTTTTTGATGAGATGGTTTAGAATTATCTATTAACGAATTTCAGAAACAAACAAGGGACAGCCTTCCAACAAAAAACAAGTAGTCTCGTCATCGTTACAAATCTGCTCTCAAAATGATATTTTTAATTTTTCGCCTTCATCTGAATTATCATAATAGTCAATCTGCAAGTGACTGAGCTTTATGTGTCTTGAACTTTAGGAACTGATAATTCCAGTTTGCACTTCGAAACTTCGAAACTCGTCATTGTTTTAAAACCCCTCTTCTTCTCTAATCGTCTACATTTCGAAATGTTCAATTTGCGATTGTTTCTCATGAATCGTTTAATGTCATAACGCAATCGTTTTTGTGAGAAAAAAAGAAAGCGACCAAAAACAAAAAATTCATTTTTACAGCACATGAATTTGGAGCTGATACTTAAGAAGATGAAGTGTTCGAATAACGAAACTTGAACCCATAACAATGTACACCGCCAGAAACATGATCTTTTTCAGCGTCTCAAAGAAAGGATCTAAGACTATTAATGGAAAAGTGATTAAAGGAGGATTATAGTCAAATTTTTTTATTCTCGTTTCTTGTTTACTTTTTCATGCTGATTCCATTGCGCACGGAGAAATTAGAATTCCTGACCCTAGCGGCGGGCCGTTTTCTCAATATTTTTCGCCTTTATTTTGTTCATTTCACATGTTTTTGTCAAGAAACTTCGATAAGCTTCTATGTTAGCATGTAAAACGTAGCAAAAAAAGGGGAAAATATAGAGAAAATAGCCCCGCGCTGTGGAATCCTTGGCCAGACGGCCGCGGCCGCCAGACTGTAACGCGCGATTTTGAGCCCAATTTGTGCGCTTCAGAGCAATTTTTGAGCAATTTCTTCGTGCGCAATGGAATCAGCATGGAAAAATGAACAAGGAACGAGAATAAAAAAATGTGACTATAGTCCTCCTTTGATTTAGTTGTTTGAGAGAGTATGTAGACTAAAAGAAACAGAAAGGTTGAGGCCTAAAAATCATACCAAACAGAACTAAAAATTTGGTATTTGCGGTCATAAAGTAGGCATTTTAACGTTTAAAGCGAAAATACTAGAGCTAACATGTATTACTTCCGAAGTGTCACCCCTGAAATCCATCGAGTCTAGGTGCAAAAGTTAGACCCCCCGAGGGGTTGAACTTTGGTGGAGTTCATTTTTTGAAAAGCGGCCTATTCTCAGTTTTATTGATTTTTTTGTATTTTGCAAAAATTTTGGGTTTTTTGACTGTAACTCAGTCAGTTTTGAAGATTTTTGAAAAGTTAAAAAACGAAAATGTAGAACAAAACAAGTTCTTATTTTTTGCTTAACTGAACGTTTCAGCCAAACAACGATAAAAGGACCAAAACGGACCACAAAGTGGAATCCAAAAAATAAACGTAGATTCGTTTTTTTCAAATTGCGCCCATTCAATTCAACGTAAAAAATGAGGCAGAACCTCACTTTTACTTTTTTCAAGTTATCGTCATTTTCAAAAGAAAAAATTGATTTTTCAGCCGAAAATGACTTTTTTGGCTTGGATTAGTTAGATTTGATCGATTATTGATCGATCCAGGGTTTGTTTTGGCCTGAAAATGTTTCTTCTGTGTGATTTACATTACATTATACCGTTTCCAATCAAAAAATTCGAGTTTTGTAATTTTGGAAAATATGTTGAAAAAAGTTTCGAAATTTTTTTCAAAAAAAATAAATTTTCAAAATTCGCATTTTTTGATTGGAAACGGTATAACATGATGTAAATCACACAGAAAAAACATTTTCAGTCCATAAAAACCCCTGGTTCGATCAATAATCGATCAAATCTATCTAATCCATGCCAAAAAAAATCATTTTCAGCTGAAAAATCAATTTTTTCTTTTGAAAATGACGATAACTTAAAGAAAATAAAAGTGAGGTTCTGCCTCATTTCTTACGCTGAATTGAATGGGCGCAATTTGAAAAAAACGAATCTACGTTTATTTTTTCGATTCCACTTTGTGGTCCGTTTTGGTCCTTTTATCGTTTTTTGGCTAAAACGTTCAGTTGAGCAAAAAATGAGACCTTATTTTGTTCTACATTTTCGTTTTTTAACTTTGTAAAAATCTTCAAATTTGACCGAGTTACGATCAAAAAACCCAAAATTTTTGCAAAATACAAAAAAATCAATAAATCTGGAAATAGGCCGCTTTTCAAAAAATGAACTCCGCCAAAGTTCTACCCTTCGGGGGGTCTAACTTTTGCACCTAGACCCGATGGATTCCAGGGGTGACACTTTGGAAGTAATACATGTAAGTTACAATCTTGATGAGAAGAGACAAATTAATGGCTACCTAGTGAACGAGGCGTAAAATGAGTAAACACATAGGCCCTCTTGGAAACTGGAATAGTTTAACCATAAGAACCATTCCAAAACATTCAAAACGTTCGAAAGGAGCTAAATTAATCTGCGCCGACGTACAAACTTCTTTCTTCTTCATCGTATTCTTCCCATAACCACCACCTGGTGAGGCCCCTCATTTCGAAACATCTACATCGGTATCTTCGGGAATTGGCTCCATTTCTTGCTTCCCTGGAAGGAACGGAAAATCGGAAAACCACTAATCAAAGACGAGAAAACTGAAAAAAAGACAATTCGGGAAGACTCGTAATACATTTTTCATTTTTGTATAGTCTTGTGTTAGTGGCTATTACCCTTCAAGAATAAATCAATCAATACAGAAAAAATTTATGAAAGTAAATAAAACGATCATGAAACGAAAAAAATTTTGGAGCAAGTCGAAGTCTGTGATCATTATTCAAGTACTGTTGAAAAAATAAAGTTTGGGCAAGGAATTCAAATTTTTATTTCCGCGGGCGGTCCGCCCACTTTAGTTGGAAACTGTAAAAATTCAAATTTAGCTTGCAGGCGACAATGGGCGGACCGCCCGCGAAAATAAAAATTTGAATTCCTTGCCCAAACTTTATTTTTTCAACTTTTTTTCAAGAAAACTGACCAAACTTGTGTGTTGAAAATGCGATCAGTAGGCTTTCAATAGGATAATTTGGTTTGAAAGTTCAAAAAATGAAGACCGATAACACGAACACGAACATTGAACATTTGCTTTTGAAACAAAAAATTAGAATTGATTTCTCGAAAACATTTTCCATCAGGGCTGGGATTTTACGTTTACGGCAAGACTGTCGCACGGCCGGCCGCGGCCGGCCGGCTTTTAGAAACTATTCAACACAAAAAGCCGGCCGCGGCCGGCCGGGCCGCGTCTTTTTTGATTGTTCTGAGATTTGAAAAATTTCGAAAAGAAAATGTTTTCAAATGTTGCCCTGACGGAAGAAAACAGATTTTTTGAACGAAACTTTATTTTGATACAGTTTGTGACATAGATTTCCATACAAACAAAAGTTACCATACAAAACTCCTTCTTCTATGAATACTTTTGTGAGTTTCATTCTTGACTCAGTATTTGAGAACTTGTGAGACACAGATGCTAGATAGGTTTCCAGAAATATAAATTCGGAAAAATTTAAAAAATATTAAAAAAAGCCGTGGCGGCCGGCCGCGGCTTTTTCAGGGCCGCCCGCGGCCGGCTGGCCGCCAGTTTTGGACAGCCTTGGTTTACGGTTTTTACGGATTATACGGAGTTTACGGATTTTGAATCCGTAAATTTAACGTTTTACGGATTCCGTAAAATGAAAATTTTACGCCCAGCCCTGTTTTCCATTTTATAAAAGTAATCGTTACCAACTTTTTATTCAATTTTTGTTTAGGTTTTCTTTACCGGACTGCATCTCTAGCTTCAGAATTTTAGTCTCACATTTCAGTCTTCGTTCATGTTTCAGTGTCCAGGTATAAAAATGGTCTCTTCTTCCTTTTCTTGATCTTCATTGAATACATCGCTTTTTGGTTTCTCCAATTTTCAAAACAAGAGGTAAGGGAAAACAGTTGTGTAACAAAGGTCATTAGTTAAGAAGGCAGACGCGTAGGCAGACTCGCAACATGAGGACCAAGGCAAACATCTGCGTTTGGATGATCGTTTGGGAAGAGAAGAGACGCGTCGCGTGCCTAAGGACTGTCTGCGTCTATACCTGACCTATCTCTACTTTCTATGATTGCACCCTCTACCCCAACCCCCTCGGTTAATTCTTATTCATTCTTATTTTTCTCCGTGGTCGCCTTGTGCAACCTCCCCTCTATTATTGATTTTCTCTAATATATTTTTTCTAAATTGATTTGGATCAAGTTTGATGAAAAAACGTCAATTTCTTTTGAATTTTTGACGAAAAAAGTGAACAAAATTTCTATTTTTTCGGAGGTAATTTCTTGCTCATCGATCATTTGGACACTATTTTCGAGTTAGTTCGGTTGTTTCAAGTTTTAAAATTATAGTTTTTTTATACAGCACCGACAGATTCGATGAAAAAAGTGTCAAATCTGAACGCGTGTGAAGCTAGACAACATTTTCCAAAACTGTCGAAATGTTCTCTATTCCTATGTCCAGAATGTTTTTCTCGACGAGCTTCGAAGCCTGCAATGTGAGTAAAATTTTTATAATTCAAAAATAGTTGTTGTTTCCAGGTGTCGAAGGAGATTTTTCATCATTATGAGAAAATCGCAACACAGTTTTACAAGAACTTGAGTCCACGCGATGAGAATGTCAATGCAACGTGGTACAATGATGATGAGAAAAAAGCGATGATGAGAGAATTGGAAAAGTTCATTTCAGTAAGAAAGAAATATGAGTAAATTTTCATTTGCTTAGTTTATTTCCAGGAATTCAAAAAACTTTCAAGGAAACAACAAAAGTGTCCCCGCAAAAGAGAGAATAATACACCAATTGGTATTGATGAAATATCAAATCGCTGATAAGAACTTCATAAATTTCAGGTAATACCGTTGAAGAGCCATCTTCCAAGAACGACGGACAAGGCTGTTCTTCATCCAAAATCACAACAGAGGGACCATCTTCGTCTTCTTCCGCGCAAGGAACTCAAAATAATGATCTTGAAATGCTCTAATTCTTCCATACTTCCTTTCCATTATTTTCTGCTATTTGTCCTCATCTCATTCCAATTCTCCTTTCTGTCTGATTCACTCACGTCTAATTCTGTATAATTTTGGTTTTTGCGATTAACATTGCCGTGAACTTCGTCAAATATAGAGATCACCCCCATCACAGTCTTTACGGAATTTTCATTCTCAGAAAGATTCTTTTCTCCTTCTGTGAGAACGAGATTGATTTTGAGAAAAAGAGGAAGGGAATTTTGAAAGAAATCTTCCTCATCGATCAATTGGATGCCAACTGTGAGAATGGAATGAGAGTCCCGAATGATGTTTCCTTTAAAAACATTCTCGAAATGATCAGTAAGTGCAGGAATTAGTTTCTTGGAACCATTTATTTCGAATTAACTGTCAAGTATTTGCAATAGTTTCAGAGACGGAGAAAATGAATAATATGAAGTTTCGCGTTATCAATAGTAGAACTCAAAAAGATATGGGACTAACAATTTCGGAATTCCTGGGAAAAATAAAAAATAAGCGCTTTTCCGGGAATTGGAACTTGTTGTCCTTCGAGTTCACAAAGCTGAATATCCTGTTAGTTTGTATTTGGATAAAATTATCATGAGAAACGCCCGCCCGCTTCGCCCTCGCACAGTAGGCAGCAGTCTCGTACTTCGTTCTGACCACGTTTTTTCTTTTTTTGTAAGAAAAATTTCAATATCCTTGTTAATTTGTTCCCTTTTCTTTAATTGTTGTCAAAATTAATAATGAGAGCATTCAGAAAAGTGAATTGGCAAGCGGGGAAAAACAGGCGAGAGCAGGCGAACACGGGCGAGGGCGGGCAAATATCGCCCGCAATGGAGACCTTAATCAGGATATCATTTTCTTGTTCAAAACTGGACTATTCCAAGATTAGTATACTAAGTTTTCATTTTCAGACCAGTCTCTCTCCACCGTCAACCCCATCGTCAACTCCTTTTCTTCTTCTTGCAAAAGAGCCAATAAAGATGTAGAAGATGAGCTCCAAGGTGAGAAAAAGGTTTTTGGATAACCGTATTACCATTTTTTATGGCTTTCAGTCACAAGATAATCATTTTTAGCTTCAAAGCGCCGACCATCAGCTGCTTCTTCATCGACCGAGCCAGCTCTTCCCCCATTCGATGTATCACAAGTCCAGTACCTTGTCACTGACTCAAAGGTGCCTCGAATTTACATATTTCCAAAACCAAAAAAAGTAAAATTTCAGGAGCGCATCGACAAATTTCAGAATAAAAAGAAGAATTGCTTGGCACTCCTAGTTGAAATCCCTCTTGGCTTTTACAACTTCACACTTTCACAAGTAGTTTTATACAGGCAAAATCCATCTACCTAATAATTGAGAATATGTATAAAACAACCTGTCTTCGGAACCAACGTAATCGCCAATTCCACAAGTAGTTCTATACAGACAGAATTCATAAACCTAATAACTGAGAATATGTATAGAACAACCTGTCTTCGGAACCAACGCAATCGCCAATTCCACAAGTAGTTCTATACAAATGGAATCCATCTACCTAATAACTGATAATATGTATAGAACAACCTGTCTTCGGAACCAACGTAATCGCCAATTCCACAAGTAGTTCTATACAAATGGAATCCATCTACCTAATAACTGAGAATATGTATAAAACAACCTGTCTTCGGAACCAACGTAATCGCCAATTCCACAAGTAGTTCTATACAGACAGAATTCATAAACCTAATAACTGAGAATATGTATAGAACAACCTGTCTTCGGAACCAACGCAATCGCCAATTCCACAAGTAGTTCTATACAAATGGAATCCATCTACCTAATAACTGATAATATGTATAGAACAACCTGTCTTCGGAACCAACGTAATCGCCAATTCCACAAGTAGTTCTATACAAATGGAATCCATCTACCTAATAACTGAGAATATGTATAAAACAACCTGTCTTCGGAACCAACGTAATCGCCAATTCCACAAGTAGTTCTATACAGACAGAATTCATAAACCTAATAACTGAGAATATGTATAGAACAACCTGTCTTCGGAACCAACGCAATCGCCAATTCCACAAGTAGTTCTATACAAATGGAATCCATCTACCTAATAACTGATAATATGTATAGAACAACCTGTCTTCGGAACCAACGTAATCGCCAATTCCACAAGTAGTTCTATACAGACATAATTCATCAACCTAATAACTGATAATATGTATAGAACAACCTGTCTTCGGAACCAACGTAATCGCCAATTCCACAAGTAGTTCTATACAGACATAATTCATCAACCTAATAACTGATAATATGTATAAAACAACCTGTCTTCGGAACCAACGTAATCGCCAATTCCACAAGTAGTTCTATACAGACAGAATCCATAAACCTAATAACTGAGAATATGTATAGAACAACCTGTCTTCGGAACCAACGTAATCGCCAATTCCACAAGTAGTTCTATACAGACAGAATTCATAAACCTAATAACTGAGAATATGTATAGAACAACCTGTCTTCGGAACCAACGTAATCGCCAATTCCACAAGTAGTTCTATACAAATGGAATCCATCAACCTAATAACTGAGAATATGTATAGAACAACCTGTCTTCGGAACCAACGTAATCGCCAATTCCACAAGTAGTTCTATACAAATGGATTCCATCTACCTAATAACTGAGAATATGTGTAGAACAACCTGTCTTCGGAACCAACGTAATCGCCAATTCCACAAGTAGTTCTATACAAATGGAATCCATCTACCTAATAACTGATAATATGTATAGAACAACCTGTCTTCGGAACCAACGTAATCGCCAATTCCACAAGTAGTTCTATACAAATGGAATCCATCTACCTAATAACTGAGAATATGTATAGAACAACCTGTCTTCGGAACCAACGTAATCGCCAATTCCACAAGTAGTTCTATACAGACAGAATCCATAAACCTAATAACTGATAATATGTATAGAACAACCTGTCTTCGGAACCAACGTAATCGCCAATTCCACAAGTTGTTCTATACAGACAGAATTCATAAACCTAATAACTGAGAATATGTATAGAACAACCTGTCTTCGGAACCAACGTAATCGCCAATTCCACAAGTAGTTCTATACAAATGGAATCCATCTACCTAATAACTGATAATATGTATAGAACAACCTGTCTTCGGAACCAACGTAATCGCCAATTCCACAAGTAGTTCTATACAAATGGAATCCATCTACCTAATAACTGAGAATATGTATAAAACAACCTGTCTTCGGAACCAACGTAATCGCCAATTCCACAAGTAGTTCTATACAAATGGATTCCATCTACCTAATAACTGAGAATATGTATAGAACAACCTGTCTTCGGAACCAACGTAATCGCCAATTCCACAAGTAGTTCTATACAAATGGAATCCATCTACCTAATAACTGAGCATATGTATAAAACAACCTGTCTTCGGAACCAACGTATTCGCCAATTCCACAAGTAGTTCTATACAAATGGATTCCATCTACCTAATAACTGATAATATGTATAGAACAACCTGTCTTCGGAACCAACGTAATCGCCAATTCCACAAGTAGTTCTATACAGACATAATCCATCAACCTAATAACTGATAATATGTATAAAACAACCTGTCTTCGGAACCAACGTAATCGCCAGTTCTACAAGTTGTTCTATACAGACAGAATTCATAAACCTAATAACTGAGAATATGTATAGAACAACCTGTCTTCGGAACCAACGTAATCGCCAATTCCACAAGTAGTTCTATACAGACAGAATCCATAAACCTAATAACTGAGAATATGTATAGAACAACCTGTCTTCGGAACCAACGTAATCGCCAATTCCACAAGTAGTTCTATACAAATGGAATCCATCTACCTAATAACTGATAATATGTATAGAACAACCTGTTTTCGGAACCAACGTAATCGCCAATTCCACAAGTAGTTCTATACAGACATAATCCATCAACCTAATAACTGATAATATGTATAAAACAACCTGTCTTCGGAACCAACGTAATCGCCAATTCCACAAGTAGTTCTATACAAATGGAATCCATCAACCTAATAACTGATAATATGTATAGAACAACCTGTTTTCGGAACCAACGTAATCGCCAATTCCACAAGTAGTTCTATACAGACATAATCCATCAACCTTATAACTGATAATATGTATAAAACAACCTGTCTTCGGAACCAACGTAATCGCCAATTCCACAAGTAGTTCTATACAAATGGAATCCATCAACCTAATAACTGATAATATGTATAGAACAACCTGTTTTCGGAACCAACGTAATCGCCAATTCCACAAGTAGTTCTATACAGACATAATCCATCAACCTAATAACTGATAATATGTATAAAACAACCTGTCTTCGGAACCAACGTAATCGCCAATTCCACAAGTAGTTCTATACAAATGGAATCCATCAACCTAATAACTGATAATATGTATAGAACAACCTGTTTTCGGAACCAACGTAATCGCCAATTCCACAAGTAGTTCTATACAGACATAATCCATCAACCTAATAACTGATAATATGTATATAACAACCTGTCTTCGGAACCAACGTAATCGCCAATTCCACAAGTAGTTCTATACAGACATAATCCATCAACCTAATAACTGATAATATGTATAAAACAACCTGTCTTCGGAACCAACGTAATCGCCAATTCCACAAGTAGTTCTATACAAATGGAATCCATCTACCTAATAACTGATAATATGTATAAAACAACCTGTCTTCGGAACCAACGTAATCGCCAATTCCACAAATAGTTCTATACAAATGGAATCCATCTACCTAATAACTGATAATATGTATAGAACAACCTGTTTTCGGAACCAACGTAATCGCCAATTCCACAAGTAGTTCTATACAGACATAATCCATCAACCTAATAACTGATAATATGTAAAAAACAACCTGTCTTCGGAACCAACGTAATCGCCAATTCCACAAGTAGTTCTATACAGACAGAATCCATAAACCTAATAACTGAGAATATGTATAGAACAACCTGTCTTCGGAACCAACGTAATCGCCAATTCCACAAGTAGTTCTATACAGACAGAATTCATAAACCTAATAACTGAGAATATGTATAGAACAACCTGTCTTCGGAACCAACGTAATCGCCAATTCCACAAGTAGTTCTATACAAATGGAATCCATCTACCTAATAACTGAGAATATGTATAGAACAACCTGTCTTCGGAACCAACGTAATCGCCAATTCCACAAGTAGTTCTATACAAATGGAGTCCATCAACCTAATAACTGATAATATGTATAAAACAACCTGTCTTCGGAACCAACGTAATCGCCAGTTCCACAAGTAGTTCCATACAAATGGAGTCCATCAACCTAATAACTGATAATATGTATAAAACAACCTGTCTTCGGAACCAACGTAATCGCCAATTCCACAAGTTGTTCTATACAAATGGATTCCATATACCTAATAACTGAGAATATGTATAGAACAACCTGTCTTCGGAACCAACGTAATCGCCAATTCCACAAGTAGTTCTATACAAATGGAATCCATCAACCTAATAACTGATAATATGTAAAAAACAACCTGTTTTCGGAACCAACGTAATCGCCAATTCCACAAGTAGTTCTATACAGACATAATCCATCAACCTAATAACTGATAATATGTATAAAACAACCTGTCTTCGGAACCAACGTAATCGCCAGTTCCACAAGTTGTTCTATACAAATGGAATCCATCAACCTAATAACTGAGAATATGTATAGAACAACCTGTCTTCGGAACCAACGTAATCGCCAATTCCACAAGTAGTTCTATACAAATGGAATCCATCAACCTAATAACTGATAATATGTATAGAACAACCTGTTTTCGGAACCAACGTAATCGCCAATTCCACAAGTAGTTCTATACAGACATAATCCATCAACCTAATAACTGATAATATGTATATAACAACCTGTCTTCGGAACCAACGTAATCGCCAATTCCACAAGTAGTTCTATACAGACATAATCCATCAACCTAATAACTGAGAATATGTATAAAACAACCTGTCTTCGGAACCAACGTAATCGCCAATTCCACAAGTAGTTCTATACAAATGGAATCCATCTACCTAATAACTGATAATATGTATAAAACAACCTGTCTTCGGAACCAACGTAATCGCCAATTCCACAAATAGTTCTATACAAATGGAATCCATCTACCTAATAACTGATAATATGTATAGAACAACCTGTTTTCGGAACCAACGTAATCGCCAATTCCACAAGTAGTTCTATACAGACATAATCCATCAACCTAATAACTGATAATATGTAAAAAACAACCTGTTTTCGGAACCAACGTAATCGCCAATTCCACAAGTAGTTCTATACAGACAGAATCCATAAACCTAATAACTGAGAATATGTATAGAACAACCTGTCTTCGGAACCAACGTAATCGCCAATTCCACAAGTAGTTCTATACAGACAGAATTCATAAACCTAATAACTGAGAATATGTATAGAACAACCTGTCTTCGGAACCAACGTAATCGCCAATTCCACAAGTAGTTCTATACAAATGGAATCCATCTACCTAATAACTGAGAATATGTATAGAACAACCTGTCTTCGGAACCAACGTAATCGCCAATTCCACAAGTAGTTCTATACAAATGGAGTCCATCAACCTAATAACTGATAATATGTATAAAACAACCTGTCTTCGGAACCAACGTAATCGCCAGTTCCACAAGTAGTTCCATACAAATGGAGTCCATCAACCTAATAACTGATAATATGTATAAAACAACCTGTCTTCGGAACCAACGTAATCGCCAATTCCACAAGTTGTTCTATACAAATGGATTCCATATACCTAATAACTGAGAATATGTATAGAACAACCTGTCTTCGGAACCAACGTAATCGCCAATTCCACAAGTAGTTCTATACAAATGGAATCCATCAACCTAATAACTGATAATATGTAAAAAACAACCTGTTTTCGGAACCAACGTAATCGCCAATTCCACAAGTAGTTCTATACAGACATAATCCATCAACCTAATAACTGATAATATGTATAAAACAACCTGTCTTCGGAACCAACGTAATCGCCAGTTCCACAAGTTGTTCTATACAAATGGAATCCATCAACCTAATAACTGAGAATATGTATAGAACAACCTGTCTTCGGAACCAACGTAATCGCCAATTCCACAAGTAGTTCTATACAGACAGAATCCATAAACCTAATAACTGAGAATATGTATAGAACAACCTGTCTTCGGAACCAACGTAATCGCCAGTTCCACAAGTTGTTCTATACAAATGGAATCCATCAACCTAATAACTGATAATATGTATAGAACAACCTGTCTTCGGAACCAACGTAATCGCCAATTCCACAAGTAGTTCTATACAGACAGAATTCATAAACCTAATAACTGAGAATATGTATAGAACAACCTGTCTTCGGAACCAACGTAATCGCCAATTCCACAAGTAGTTCTATACAGACAGAATCCATAAACCTAATAACTGAGAATATGTATAGAACAACCTGTCTTCGGAACCAACGTAATCGCCAATTCCACAAGTAGTTCTATACAAATGGAATCCATCTACCTAATAACTGATAATATGTATAAAACAACCTGTCTTCGGAACCAACGTAATCGCCAATTCCACAAGTAGTTCTATACAAATGGAATCCATCTACCTAATAACTGAGAATATGTATAGAACAACCTGTCTTCGGAACCAACGTAATCGCCAATTCCACAAGTAGTTCTATACACACATAATCCATCAACCTAATAACTGAGAATATGTATAGAACAACCTGTCTTCGGAACCAACGTAATCGCCAATTCTACAAGTAGTTCTATACAAATGGATTCCATATACCTAATAACTGAGAATATGTCTAGAACAACCTGTCTTCGGAACCAACGTAATCGCCAATTCCACAAGTAGTTCTATACAAATGGAGTCCATCAACCTAATAACTGATAATATGTATAAAACAACCTGTCTTCGGAACCAACGTAATCGCCAATTCCACAAGTAGTTCTATACAAATGGATTCCATCTACCTAATAACTGAGAATATGTATAGAACAACCTGTCTTCGGAACCAACGTAATCGCCAATTCCACAAGTAGTTCTATACAGACAGAATCCATTAACCTAATAACTGATAATATGTATAGAACAACCTGTCTTCGGAACCAACGTAATCGCCAATTCCACAAGTAGTTCTATACAGACAGAATCCATTAACCTAATAACTGATAATATGTATAGAACAACCTGTCTTCGGAACCAACGTAATCGCCAATTCCACAAGTAGTTCTATACAAATGGAGTCCATCAACCTAATAACTGATAATATGTATAGAACAACCTGTCTTCGGAACCAACGTAATCGCCAATTCCACAAGTAGTTCTATACAAATGGATTCCATCTACCTAATAACTGAGAATATGTATAGAACAACCTGTCTTCGGAACCAACGTAATCGCCAATTCCACAAGTAGTTCTATACAGACAGAATCCATTAACCTAATAACTGAGAATATGTATAGAACAACCTGTCTTCGGAACCAACGTAATCGCCAATTCCACAAGTAGTTCTATACAGACATAATCCATCAACCTAATAACTGAGAATATGTATAGAACAACCTGTCTTCGGAACCAACGTAATCGCCAATTCCACAAGTAGTTCTATACAGACAGAATCCATTAACCTAATAACTGATAATATGTATAGAACAACCTGTCTTCGGAACCAACGTAATCGCCAATTCCACAAGTAGTTCTATACAGACAGAATCCATTAACCTAATAACTGATAATATGTATAGAACAACCTGTCTTCGGAACCAACGTAATCGCCAATTCCACAAGTAGTTCTATACAGACAGAATCCATTAACCTAATAACTGATAATATGTATAGAACAACCTGTCTTCGGAACCAACGTAATCGCCAATTCCACAAGTAGTTCTATACAGACAGAATCCATTAACCTAATAACTGATAATATGTATAGAACAACCTGTCTTCGGAACCAACGTAATCGCCAATTCCACAAGTAGTTCTATACAGACAGAATCCATTAACCTAATAACTGATAATATGTATAGAACAACCTGTCTTCGGAACCAACGTAATCGCCAATTCCACAAGTAGTTCTATACAGACATAATCCATCAACCTAATAACTGATAATATGTATAAAACAACCTGTCTTCGGAACCAACGTAATCGCCAATTCCACAAGTAGTTCTATACAAATGGAATCCATCAACCTAATAACTGATAATATGTATAAAACAACCTGTCTTCGGAACCAACGTAATCGCCAATTCCACAAGTAGTTCTATACAGACAGAATCCATAAACCTAATAACTGAGAATATGTATAGAACAACCTGTCTTCGGAACCAACGTAATCGCCAATTCCACAAGTAGTTCTATACAGACAGAATCCATTAACCTAATAACTGATAATATGTATAGAACAACCTGTCTTCGGAACCAACGTAATCGCCAATTCCACAAGTAGTTTAATCCAAACAGAACCTACTAATTCCTATAACTGTTAGGATGTTTCAAACAACTCATCATGTCGAAGCAATTCCTAGGGTAGGTGAACCCGAACTGCTCCGAGGATGGGGAAACACATTGCAAAGAAATAACAACAATAATTACCAATAATTTATTAGGAATATCTCAAGAGACTAATAGATACCTTTTACCACTTGACGATCGTCCGAAGGATTCACAACAGGAGCAGAAGAAGCCATGAGGAGAGCGATTAGTTGAGAGTTGTCGTCCGGAGGGAATTAACTTCTAATACTGAATTCTGATAACTTTACTTCCATCGTTGACATTGCCACGTTTCGAAGGTCAAAGGTGATAACGATCAGAGATAAGGTAATGAGAGCGGGCGGTCACGCTATTATTCTCCAAGAGACTTCCTAATCCACCATTGGTAATCTTTTTATATAAAACAGGGTCTACGAGCTAGACTGTAAAGGTTGAGGAGTAATAGCATTATCTCCACAACACTGGGGGGAGGCAGGAAACGAACTTCTCACGGTAGTGTAGAAGTTTGTTATGAGTGAGAGTCCAAGGACTCAGATGTTGACGGTTGCGTACTCGACGATACGAGTGATATGATTCTTGACTTATCTTCTTTGGCTTTGCGATGAAGATATCGTCGGGATCGTTTGCGACTTGTCATAAGTTTGACTGTAGATGCCGATGCATCTGGTTTTATAGTGTCTTGAGTATCGGGAACTAAGTGTTTATGTTGCTCCGTTTCAATTGGTACTTCGAGCGGTATCAAATGACTAACTGATTTCCGGAGTGTTTTGTTTCCACAATTTACTTCCACTTTGCGTATTTGTCCATCTTCTGATGGGACTAGTTTTTGTATGACCCCGATGGGCCATTGATAACGTGGAACCTTTTCAGTCACGATTAAAACTGTGGTTCCAGGTGTTGGTTCATGGTCCGAATGAGCAGCTGGGCGGATTGTTGATTCTCGTAACAGGGCGAAATATTCTTTGGCAAAAACATTCCATAGACTCTCTCTTACTGCTGCTAACGATTCGAGTAATCGTCTTGTATTCTTTTCCGTTTCTCCAGGTTTAATACTTTCAGCAATTGATTGATAGGATTCAGGAATGGCTAGAAATGCTTTAGTTATGAGAAAATCGACTGGTCTTATTGGTTCTGCGTCGGAGATGTGAATTTTGTTCGTTGTAATCGGTCTTGAATTGAGTATTCCTTCTGCTTCGATAAGCAGACTTTCCAGCTCGAGATACGAAACTCGAATTTTACCAATGACTTTATTGATCATGTTTTTGACGAGAGCGACGATTCGCTCATATATTCCTCCTTGCCATGGGGAAAAGGGAGTGATTAGTTTTATTTCGATCTCCTTTTCCGCGAGGAATGATGTTAACGTTAAACTTCTGTTGATCATTGTTTTGATATCCGAATTAACCATTTTGTATCCTAATTTGAATGTCGGAGCGTTATCCGATAAAATGGTTTGTGGGACTCCTCGGCGTCCGAAATAACGCTTTAATGCTAACAAAAAGCTATGTGTTGTGTTATCTTGGACGATTTCCAAGTGTACTGCTCGTGTGACGAGGCAAGTGACAAGTAGGACCCATACTTTTCCATCTTCATTTTTTGCTTTGTATCGTAAAGGACCAAAATAGTCGAGCCCGATGAACGCGAATGGACATACGAGTTGGCTTCGGATAGACGGTAGTACTTCGGCATAAGGATATTTGAAAGGTTTTCCGTGTATTTTTTGGCAGGTGATACACTTTTTTCGAACTTTTCTGACTAGTGTTCCTATCTTTTCGATCCAGTATTTGCGTTGGATGTCCGAAATGACATCTTTAACTCCTTGGTGGAAATGTGAGATATGGGATTCCATTACCAAGAGTAGAGCCAAAGGATGTTTACCAATAATAATTATTGGATTTTTCATTGCATCCGTGTGCTCATGATGTTTTGAATTGACAAATGGTCTGATATGATGGTATAGCTCATCTGTGTCCAATTTTGGTCGTAGCCGTTCGGGTATTTGTAAACCAAGGCGATCCTTGGCATCATCGTAATGATACTTAATAATGAAGTTGCGAGTGATTCTTCGCTTTTTTACTTCATCGTTGTCGTTCGCCGCATCTTCATAGCGTTTTAATGTTGAAGACTGATAGAGATATGTCCTATCTTGAAACCGATTGTTTCGCTTTGCCATGCAGTTGTGGACGAATTTGAGCACATAGTTGGTTATTGTAACCAATTTCAGTAAGTTATGTGTCCTCGAGTAGGGCACGATAGGTAGATCTTCTACGACTTCTGTTTGTAACGAATTTACAAATTGTGATGGATAATCTATCTTTGATGGATTGTTTCCATGAAGTTCTCGAGATAGAACTTGATTTGTATCTTCAGACACGAATAAATGAAATGTTTGTACATCTTCAGGGCTGTTTCCAACGTTTTTGGCCAAAATTTCTCATCTTGTTTGAGAAAGGTTGGACCCTGATGCCACAATTCATTGTTTTTAAGGTCTTGAAGGGAACTTCCACGAGTTGCGATGTCCGCTGGATTGACACTTGTTGGCACGTATCGCACTTCTGGGTTCAGTTGAAGTTCGGTTAACTTCTGTAGGTTTGCATGTATTGTGGCTACCCGATTGGCAGCCCATTTCAATCCTATCTGACTGCTAACGCGATGCAGTACCCAATATAGGACACATGTATTATCACTAAAAAATGTGACCTTCTCAATGGTTAAGTGAAGCTCTGCGATCAGAGTGATAGCCATGTTTGTTGCTGTTTGAAGAGCTAACAATTCTAACTGTGGAATAGTAATGCCGACTCTTCCAGGCTTTATCCTTGATTTGGCGGAAATCAATTGAGCTCGATAGCTTTTATCTGGATAGCTGAATCTTAAGTAGGCGGCAGTAGCATAATGGTCTTTGGATGCATCGGAGAAAATGATCAATTGTACACTGGAATAATTGTACTCCGACACCAGTTGCCGTGGCACTGTGTATGCTGTATCCGTGAATTGTTTCGTAATAGTCAGCCACATTGGCATCAGCGATTCTGGAATGGGGTCGTTCCATTTGAGATCGTGTTCCCATAATAGCACTATAAGTTTCTTCACTTGCACCACGAGAGGTGCGATGATCCCGGTTGGATCGTAATTTTTAGCGAGAAATGCGACTATTTCTTTTTTGGTTGGGGTTCCTGTTGGAGGAGTTGCAATCTTGATCGTAATTGTATCCATTACGCTATTCCAGATATGTCCCAATAGCTTGTTAATTCTACTCGGTGCACAATCTTCACTTTTGATGACTTGCATTACTTCGTCTGAATTGCACAGGAATTCTCGAGCATTCATATGCATTTTTGCAAATTTGGTTTTGAGTTGATCATAGAAAGTTTGGACTTCGTTGAAATCATTTGATGTGACCAAAATATTGTCGACATACAAATTTTCTACAATCTTTTCGTTTATTGGGCTTGGATCGATATCCAAGTATAAAAGGATAGTGATGGCTAACAAAAACGGTGAACAAGTGACACCAAATGGTAGTCGTGTGAACCGATAGATCACAATATTATCCTTTGTTGGTCCTTTCGTTGGATCTTTCAGCCATAAGAAACGAGTTGCGTTCCTGTATTTGGACTGTACCCTCACGTTGTGGTACGCTTTTTCCAGATCCGAAATGAAGAGATATTTAGAAAGACGACTTCTTATCAATATTCCCATTATTTTTTGAAGGATTGACGGACCAGGATGAATGCAATCATTCAAGGATAGTTCACCTTTGGCGTGTGAAGAAGCGTCCAATACAATCCGTAATTTAGTGGTAATCGAATCTTCTTTTACTACAACTCGATGAGGAATGTAATAGGTGGGTCCGATTGACTCCATGTCGTCTGTTACTTCTTCAATGATACCAGATGCTTGTTGTTGTACAATGATGTCATGGTACGCTTTTCGCACCTTTTCTGATTGTGAACGAAGTAAAGACTCTAGTCGTTTGATGGCGACAGCTAGGTTGTCTTTTAGTTGACTTTCTCTTCCGTTGAATGGAAAGGCTACTTGGATAATGTTGGATTCATCACGAGTTGATGATTTTTTGAAACTTTCGATAAGTTCTTCGTTCAATTTCTTCTTATTGTTGACGATTTCGGGGGGTTCCATTCCCATGAGTTCTAGATTCCAAAGTTGCTCCACTAGTTGGGACAGTTTTGTATTGGACATATTTTTTCTAGATTTGCATGGAAGAACCGACTTGTTCTTGTTTTGAGCGACGATACGCTCACGTGATCCCGACACATTGATTTGATTGATGTGATGAACTTGCACGAGTGCTTCGGTTTTTACTGGTGGATACACGATTGTTCCTAATGTGGTACGAGTTACCAACCTTCCAGAGGAAAGAGTGTACATTTTTGGTTTCATGTTACCCAAAATGTTGTTCCCTAGAAGTATGTCTATTGGTAATCCATCAAAACGTTGAAACTCTTTGATTGGATTCGTATCGATTTGGAGCTCTTCTAATTCCTGATACTCCGTTTTGGATGGAGTCGGTGCGATGAACCGAATGTGCATCTTATCATAACTTGGTAGAATTGCCGCCCATCGTTTCTTTCTGTGATCCATCACTTCCAATCTATAGAAACTGCAGTTTTCTTGTTGACTATCCGTGAGGAATCCCGAAAAGTTAAGCGATTGTTGTCCGGCGACTTTGAGATTGAGCTTTGACGCGGCTTGTGTTGAAATGATAGATGTTGAGGCTCCACTATCTACCAGAGCAAGTAGAGTATGTCCTTGTGGAGTCCTTAGGGTCATGAACGGTAACGTACTTTCATGTTTAATGTCACGACAGACATTGATTTGAAGGATATCTTTATCCAATGAGTCGGGTATGATGTTTTCGGAATCCAATGATTCACTATTACCGACTAACTGAAATTTATTATGAAGAAGATTATTCTTCCCGTTGGAAGAATGAACGGAATTGGTACCCGCGGTAGGTGCCGACAATTGTTTTGTTGATTCCGATGAATCTTCTGTCGTTACAGAACGTTGGTTTGTTGACGAATTCAACACGACATGATTAGACGATTCTAATCTATAAGAAGGAGAAGAAGATGTTGCCGATTGCAACGTGGTTGGAACTCTATGTGTTGACGAATTCAACACGTTGTTGGGGAGTTCCGAATTAATTATTTGCGGAGGTTCGGTCCTCCTCCTGTCGAAATAACTTTGAACTATTGTGAGATGCTCCTCCTGATTTATCCTTTTTATCGTTTGCTTTCCCTGGACAAAGACCGGTGTGATGACGTTCGTTGCAAACGAAACATGATCCTTTTGAGGCACACTTTTCAACTGTATGATTAGGGGAAAGACAATTCGAACACAACTTCTTGTTTTCAATCACTTTCAATTTCCGTTGTAGTGGCAGTTCGCATCGGAGAGCGGTATGACCGTATTTCTCACAATAGTGGCATTTGTAAGCTTTAAAGTTGCGACCAACTTTATTATTTTCTTGCTCCGAATGAGAAGATTTGGTTTGGAAGGCGTAGACTTCACTGGATCGTATCATCGTCTTCTTCCTATCTCTAGCATTCTCGATTGCTCGTTTTTCGGTGATGATTTGGTAAGTGTAATCTGTTAGCTCCTTGAATGTGCGCTCTTTTCCTTGATTCTTCTTAAACACTGCACTCATGATTTTTTCAGGCAACTTCTGAATAAAGTTGTCCAAAAATATAGGGTCATCGATATTGCATCCTTTATTACGAAGAGTATTCGCGAGAACGCAATACTGATTGAGCTGTTTTTCGATCGTGTCGAAATTTTCTTCATCGAAAGAGAATCGACTCAATTGATCCATATGTTGGCGTTTTGAGTCAATTGTGTTGTTGAATTGGCGATCCAAATTCTCTCGCAAGGTGTTATAATCTTCTGAAGAGATTCCTGGAGACCGCATCATGGTTTTTGCTTCTCCGATGAGAAGCTTTAGAAGAAGAGCGTGTTTCATAGTAAGCGGAATTTCATCATTTTCATGGACTAACAGATCAAACATTTGTCGGAATAAAGGATAGTCATCCGGATTTCCGTCGAATGGAGCAATCGTATTGGAGATAGAATTGATTGTATTTGTTGCCAGTATGGGAGACGGTTTAACTTGGGAAGAAGAGTTATTGAGAGTCGATACTCTCGATTCAGCTGAAGTGGGTGGTGTAGCCTCCGAGAAAACTTCCTTGTTTTGATGTTGATCCGTACAATTACGGTCGTGCTCATCAATTGTTGGAACTGGATTGAATACTGGTCGACCTGTGGATGCGTTGAACCCAGTACACTGCCATCCTTCATTTTTGGACTTCGGAATAGAGTTTGGAGGTTTAGTTGCCGGAGCCTCGTTCAGATCGATTGATTCTCCATCCGCATTCGGACCGATTGATTCTCCATTCGCATTTTTCGATATCCCAGTAAGTTGCAATTGGAGATTGTTGAGAACCTTTTTAATGAGATCATTGGATTCAAGCAGAATGGTTTGAGTTTGTTCAATTGAACCCATTCTCGTTGTCAACAAGTCAATAAACTCAGCATCCCTTTGAGATGAGGTGGACGAATCACCATCCAATGGATTTTTAGCACGAAGGACAGGATCCGAATGTCCAAGATTAGAAGCCGATGCTTCCGTTTTGCGTGACTCCGACGAGTCAGATTTTTTCGGAATCGAATGAGAAGAATGACCGGATGATGATGATGTTTTAACTGCTTGTGCAGCTAAATCGAATTCTTCCATGACGACCAGGAGTCTTTCTTTAAGAGCTGCATACCCACGAAGCTCCAAATGTTTCTCCATATCTTCACGATTGAAGAGATTGTCGAGAAGAGGGTTTTCTTGGAGCTTTTCCTCGATGAGCTCGGGCAGTCCTTCAAGCGTTAGCAGTGCATCGCACAGTTGTGTTCGATATCCGCCGAGTGCGGTTATGTTCCGATTTGTTCTCTCCGACGAGAGAAGACGTTCGATTAACGTAATAAGAGTTCTCACCTTTGTCAACTGCTTTGTAACAGAAGACTTGATGGACTTCATAGAAGGTGCGTTCACCTTCGTTTTCTTTTGTTGTGGAGAGCGTTTTTTGGCCATTGGGGCGTTTAGAGTCGAAGACTGTTCGGTTGATGTCGATGATAATCGAAACTGATTTTCGTTTGATTGTATTCTTCCTTATCACTCGATCTCTCTGCTCTGGTTTACTAACCTTGACCTTGGCCTCCACGGGGTCCACGGATGCGAAACGTCATTTTACTCACGTCAAATGATGAAATCGAATTTTGTGGTTTCGCATAATTGAGTTCCTCGGAAAACGAGATTTCCGTCTGTATTTTTATGGTTGATGATTAAAAAAAAAACGATTTTTTGGTGATGCAGATGATCGTATATAACGTGTTCATGGATACTGTCTGCCAACAGTTTAGCCAAGAACGTAGTTTAACGTCTATTCTTCGCGACGTTTTCGGAAGATTCTTTTAGACGTCTAGGATCCACGATGGAGAACATAAGCGGAAGTTGTACCTATCTTCCTGTCAGCTGCATATATTCCTACCAGTTGGTTCCAGTCTCTTTCCAGATTTGATACTTTGGCGCCTTTCTCAATTCTTTCCATCAACTAGAATAATTGGTATTCCCAGAGTAAAACGAATAAGTGTGGAGGTCGGAGGCGCTCCAGTGGCAGTTTTATGCAATCAAGTCCTTTCGCTGTCTTGATGTTCTGAAGCTAACCTTTATCCACGATGGACCCGACATCTGACATTTACGATCCGGTGCCACACTTATTGAAACGATTGATTTTGCGACCTTTTTGCATTATGTGTTGGATTCTTTACGAAGTGAAGGTCATGATGCTAACGATGTCTGCTTCTACGACTAGAAGGAAACGAAAGTTATGCTTCTACGATTAGAAGTACTGTGAGTGAAAACGATTATCACTCTTGATCCTGACGACCCTTTAAACAATGCGATCATTGCCATTTGAATACGATTATTCAGATTTTGAGACTACGATTAGTCTACTATGTTTTTTGAATTTAGCAGGAACGAGACCGTTGTGTCGAAACACAATGTGTTATATCGAAAGTTCAGTGGAATTTTTGAATTACGAAAATAATCTCGTCGGGGTAACGTCATTGATTGGACGTCCTGCCTGGTTACTGTAAGATGCCACGCGCTCAGACCCCACCTGAGCCCTTACAGCAACCGAAAGCACGAATTTGCTTTATCGAAAAGGAGGCTCTCAATAGAGTCCTGGTGTCTCTACGAGTTAGAGAAATGTATTCTTCGATAAGAATAATTTGGGGAGATTAGAAGCTATTTACCTACGCCTACACGCCTAACAATTTTGCGCTTTTACTGGAGTTATTTCCGAGCAAGCTATCCTGATCCACCTTGGTTCTTGGAACCACGGTCGATGCACCATGTCGAAGCAATTCCTAGGGTAGGTGAACCCGAACTGCTCCGAGGATGGGGAAACACATTGCAAAGAAATAACAACAATAATTACCAATAATTTATTAGGAATATCTCAAGAGACTAATAGATACCTTTTACCACTTGACGATCGTCCGAAGGATTCACAACAGGAGCAGAAGAAGCCATGAGGAGAGCGATTAGTTGAGAGTTGTCGTCCGGAGGGAATTAACTTCTAATACTGAATTCTGATAACTTTACTTCCATCGTTGACATTGCCACGTTTCGAAGGTCAAAGGTGATAACGATCAGAGATAAGGTAATGAGAGCGGGCGGTCACGCTATTATTCTCCAAGAGACTTCCTAATCCACCATTGGTAATCTTTTTATATAAAACAGGGTCTACGAGCTAGACTGTAAAGGTTGAGGAGTAATAGCATTATCTCCACAACACATCATCAGAGAACCGACGCAATCGCCAGAAGCCTAGAGTAGTTTGATGTAGACCAGAATATGACGGGAGACTTGTTCAGCTCAGATAGATAGGCCTCAATTAAGGAAGTTCTAAGTTTGCTGTTTTTTGTTCAGCGCGAAAAAGGAACATAACAAAGTGATGAAGAACCGTGTTTTTGAAAAATGAGGCCGGTCGAGTCGTAGCTCTGGGCAAAATATACTAGAAACACTGTGCATTGAGTTCTGGCTTTCCATTCTAATCTCACGGTAATTTACTTTCGATCAGACGCCTATTCTGAAGTGACTATAATATTCGTTTCGTTGTTATCGATATTAAGGCCGAATTCATTAGCAGTCTAATAATAACGACCATGTATTATGGTTCAGAAAAATGTAGATGTGAGATTTCGTGTAGTGTTACTATGTACAAATACTAAATTTGTATATGTAGACGTTTCCGGCACGTCTTTCTTGTAATCTCCGATCTAATTTGATTGTAGTTTGTAGTCTGTAGTTTGTGGTACGAGGAAATAATGAATAAAGATGCCTCAGCTGAAAAAATATAAAGTTCGCAGCTTTTTCGCTGCAGTTGCGAGTCGCGGGGAGTCGCGAGGCCCGAAAACAATAAACTCAAACTGCGAAATGTGCCTGGGTGCATGATCTAATAGCAAAGCTGAAAGGTAAAAGGGATATGGTTTAGACAGAATTGTAAAGAATATCAGCCAACAGCGAGCGCGAAGAGGGCTGTGTGAACGCACTGTAAAAGGACACGTGAAGAAAAAAGGGGGAGGCATGTTTGGCGCGTTGTCAGAAAGAAAATGGTTTTGAATTGATCAATAACTTTGAAATCGTTCTAGGCGTTTCACGCTTTGGCTGTCTAGTGTAAGTATGAAAATTCGCCATCCACATGGCTTACCTTCAATATTAAACTCCACATCACATCGATCCTATTGATAAACTGCACATGAAGACGGTTTGCCAAACGACCTCAGTCATGCCTTCAAATCGACTTTCCAAATCTGAAAAAACGACAATTTAAAGAAATTTTGTTACGATATCAATAAAAATAGACTAATTTTTATTAAAAATCGGAACACTTACCTTTTACTCGCTAGAAACAAATTCAAACTGGAAGACGTATTTTGATGAAGATTGAAGCCCTGTGCGGAATATAGTAGACGAATAAATACGAAATGACAGTGTATAGACGCGGTTCGTTCGTCATATAGAAATAGAGCGTCGTCTCAGACAGTGCACATCTGTTGCGTAGCGTACAAGGTAGCGTACAAGGTAGCGTACACAACGCGCACTCGTTCCAAACAAAGTCAATAATGTACAGGTGACGTCTTTGACCTCAAATTATCGTCACATTGCGTAGATTCCCAGAAAAATGAATTTGAAATATCCAGAACATTTTCGAATTTGAACACGGAAATTTGATATTTGACATTGGAGAAAAAAATAATAGTTCAAAATAAAATTCTAAAAACAGTTTTGTTATGGAACAGTTCTGCTAGGAGTGTTCTGAAAGAGAGCAATTCTGATGCAGCACAGTTCTGTTATGGAAGCAGTTCAAGTAGAATCAGTAAAAACATTATTTCTTGGTATCCTTGTACCGGCATCCAATAATAATTAGACACATCTGGAAAAACCCTGATTTCTCTCCAATTTTCTGGTATTCAGAGCGAAACACTTCACTAAATACCCTTACATATGTAAAAAGTTCAAGTGCTTTTCTGACAAGCTGTGTCAACCACATTCAGACTCCTTTTACACATCTAACTTCCGGCAGTCACCAAAAATTATGCTACTAATTTTCATTTGAGTCCCGTTCAGATGGAGTCTACTATCAAAATGACAGTGATATACGGAAAAAATATAACTGATAATATGTATGAAACAACCTGTCATCGGAACCAACGTAACCGCCAATTCCGTTTCTGTATAGAATTACTTGTGGAATTGGCTTTCAAGAATGTAGGAAGACTGAATTGCCTCTCAATGTTAAGAAAACTTCATAACAAATTTAGAATTGTTTGGAAACGGTGAATAATGTATAATAATGCAAGACGGGATCAATGTTATTTCTCATGACTGATTGAAAATAGAGAAATTTGTTAAAAGTGACCTTCTCCTAAATTTTCAGCTGACCTGGATCACTTTCAGCCGAGTTATTATGCTCTGTTCAAATGCCCTCGTACGAATGTTAGCTGAAATAAGGTCACGGACGGAGGCGGCTTTTAAGACAGAAAAATTTTAAGACAGAAAAATCGATACCTCCAGTTGACCCAAAAAAAGTTTTCAAAATTGCCACCTGAACCTCCAACAGTCGGCACCGCAAAAAATTTTTGTGAAAAATTTTTTTCCGAAAAAAAAATTTGGGTCGTGTCCCTAGGTCCCTCAGGTGTCCTCAAAAAAAATTTTGGGTCAATCGGATGACTTTGAGTACAGTTATTAATCGAAACACAAAGGTCCAAGTGAACCATTTCCGTCGAAATATCGGACATGCCGCCTCCGTCCGTGACCTTATTTCAGCTAACATTCGTACGAGGGCATTTGAACAGAGCATAATAACTCGGCTGAAAGTGATCCAGGTCAGCTGAAAATTTAGGAGAAGGTCACTTTTGAGGTCTTGAACAAAGTTCTATGGATAAATTTAGTTTTACGAAAAATTCATTTTTTGACTTTTGTACTGATTTTGGATGATTTTGAAATCAACTGAAAAGTCAAAAAATGAATTTTTCCTAAAACTAAATTTATCCATAGAACTTTGTTCAAGACCTCAAAAATGACCTTCTCCTAAATTTTCAGCTGACCTGGATCACTTTCAGCCGAGTTATTATGCTCTGTTCAAATGCCCTCGTACGAATGTTAGCTGAAATAAGGTCACGGACGGAGGCGGCATGTCCGATATTTCGACGGAAATGGTTCACTTGGACTTGGGGCAACATTTTAAGACAGAAAAATCAATACCTCCAGTTGACCCAAAAAAAGTTTTCAAAATTGCCACCTGAACCTCCAACAGTCGGCACCGCAAAAAATTTTTGTAAAAATTTTTTTTTTAAAAATAAAACTCGGGTCGTGTTCCTAGGTCCCTCAGGTGTCCTCAAAAAAAAATTTTGGGTCAATCGGATAACTTTGAGTATAGTTATTAATCGAAACACAAAAGTACCCTCACTTATGCTCGCTACTGTAGTTCTAAAAGTTATGAAAATTGCATTTTGATCCAATTAAACATCAACGACAATCTTTACTATTAACAATCACCAAATTCTGTCCGTCTGTGCGTGTATATTCAATCCTACAGCCCTTCCTACTGAACCGATTTTCATGGGACCAAGACAGGTCGATACAGAATTCTTTCGGAATGATGCCCGTCATTTCCGTTTTTGAAATGGAGCTCTGTGAAGCTCTGTGTACTCTAAGCACAAAGC
Source organism: Caenorhabditis doughertyi (assembly GCA_963572265.1). NCBI lineage: Eukaryota > Metazoa > Nematoda > Chromadorea > Rhabditida > Rhabditidae > Caenorhabditis > Caenorhabditis doughertyi. The sequence goes on along the minus strand of OY751556.1, from coordinate 24,679,146 downwards.
CTAAGCCCCGCCCACACACACGCAAAGTATAGTGGCCATCGCGAGCCTGGATTGGTGTCGGCTGCGCGCATTCGTGAAGTCGCCTCGCGACGCCCGGTGCCCGGTTCAATTACCCCACTTTGAGGGCGAATTTGTCTATCGGAAAAAATGATAGGCGGAGGTGACGAAGAAAGTGTTCGAGAAGAAAAAGAAGAAGAGCACGAGCCGAGAATAGTCGGAAATGTCAAAGAGATAGTTTTGGTGAGAAAAAGCGGTTTGAATAAAATCGTTTGCCAAATGGACTATCCGTCAGAAGGCATGCTATTCGAATGTTTTCACGATGGATGTAAAACCAGATCCCAAGGTGGATTTGGGGCAGATGATCTGAAATATCTGACCAGACACTTTACCAGCAAGCATAAGCAGTCGGTTCAGTGGATGTACAGATGCAGTATCTGCGGTGAAAAGTCCGGTAGTGAAACGGGAACAGTGGCTACCAGATGGGTAGTGCCTCACATGAAAAAACATAAAATTGAGGCTGTTCCAAACTTCAAAATGAGTCAGAGTGCTGGCTCAAAAGTGAAGAATGCTCTGAATGACACAGCCACGTCATTCTCATTCACCAGAAAGAAAGCGACTCCGAAAAAGAAAGCGGAGACGCCGGTGAAGATGCTTTCAACTCCAGAAAAGAGGAAAGAACTTGAAAGCAGGCCGAATCAGACAAGATCAGTGACAAAAGCGCTGACTGAATCGGTTCGAAAGATGCAAAAAGCAGCAGAAGAAAACCAGAAAAAGAAAGATGGTCTCGCTTCAATCTTTCAAAAGGCAAAGCCGCGCAAAAGTTTGAGTGTGGTGATGGCAACAATTCAGGAAAAATCTGAAAGCCCAACGACTAGTTTTGGTGCTAAAGACGCGGAAATTGATGCCATCGATGCCGACACGCTCTCGCGATCAGAAAGAGTCGCTTGGGCGAGAAAAATGAGCGCTAATCAAGGGCGTCGATCGGCAAATAGACGTCTCAGTCTTGTCGGTATAAAATCGCCGAAAATCGATGAATCGGTGACTGGCAGCACGAAGAAAAGTGCGAATTCCAGTCAAATTTCCGTTGTCGATGAAGCTGGTGAGCCTGAAAAAAGGCAAAATAAAGAAATTTCCAAGAATTCTCTGGAAAAGAATAAAATTTCTGACGGAGAAACGGAAAAAGAAAACCTGCTGGTATTTTATCCAGATTACACCACAAAAAGAATAAATACATGGTGTTTGGATAATGAAACGGGAAAAGATGCGTGGTTTTCTGACGAAATAATTCAATGGTATTTGGATTGTCTAACATCAGAAAATGAAAACTACAAAATTCTTTCGCCCGTGTACTGGCTGATGTGGAAAAAGCATGGAATGCGAGAAAGCTTCATCAGAGAAAATTTGATGAGAAGCAAGACATACTTTTTCCCGGTTTGCGAGAATAATCACTGGATTTTGTTGGTGATAAGCCACAAGGAGATCTGGTATGCAAACAATTTAGGCAGAGAACCGGAAGGAAACGTCGAGAAGTTCATGAATGAATTGAACAGAGAAAGACGCTACTTCGAAATACCAGTGCCGTTACAAAAAGATGGATGGAACTGTGGTGTTCATGTCTGTCTAATGGCAAAATCTATCGCTGAGGGAAGCTACTGGTACTCGGAAGAAGATGTACAAAGCTTCAGAGCCAAGGCGAAAAGAAAGCTGGAAATGCAGAAAATTAATTTGTTCTCGGAAGAATACCGTGAGCAAATAGCCCCTCCAACGCAAAAATGCGATGAAAGTGACGGGGAAATCGAAATAATCGATGAAATTTCCGCAGAAAAAGTGGAAAATGAGTCGAAAATCGATGAAATTTTTGCGGAAAAAGTGGAAAATGAGTCGAAAATCGATGAAACACCTGAAATCTCGGTATGTGAGAAAACTTTCACGGTGTTTAAAGGAGAAGTACCGCCAAGTGAGGATAGAGAATTCTCATTTGAAAATTTCGAAACAGAAAAAGCGGAAGAGATGGAAATTCCAGCATTAATGGAATTAAACATTGAAACGCCGCCGAAAGAGAAATCTGTAAGAGAAAATAAGCGGGAAAAACCAAAGAAACAGATGGGAAAAGAGAAAAAAGTACCAACTGGGAAACCAGACGAACTGTCGCAAAAAGTCAAAATATGGTTCGATAAAGAATTCGAATCATATGTAAGAGACGGAAGAAGCTTTCAGCGGCTAGAATGGATAGCTGATGTACTGACTGCTTCGATAAAGAAGGCGTCAGCTGGTGATGGGTTTGCAATTGAAAAAATTGCAAAAAGAAATCCTCCACTCGAAATTGAGGAAGGAGAAATGTGCACCCAAACGGATACAAAGAAAAAGTACCCGGCGAAAAAGGCGAATAAAGCAGATGATTCGTCAGACTTTTCGGGGTCATTTAGGGATTCGTACTGGCAAAACAGGGCGAAAACCTTTAACAGAATTATCGGAAAAGAATCGAAACAATGTGAGATTCCGATCGATAAATTGGAGGAGTTTTTCAGAAAAACGACTTCAGTGACAAATGTGCCAAAAGAAGTGCTTGAGGAGAAAACCGCAAGGTTGCCGAAAGCTGAAATTGGCGAGTGGATTGAAAAAGAATTCACTGAAAAGGAGATAGAAATTGCCTTGAAAAAGACAAAAGACACTGCTCCCGGTGTCGACGGTCTGAGGTATTATCACCTGAGCTGGTTTGACCCAGATCATCGAATTCTGGCGTTGTTATACAACGAGTGCAGAAAGCACAGAAGAATTCCAGAGCACTGGAAAGAGGCGGAAACAATTCTGCTTTATAAAGGTGGTGATGAGGGAAAACCAGAAAATTGGAGGCCTATAAGTCTGATGCCAACAATTTACAAATTATACTCTAGTCTATGGAATCGAAGAATTCGTTCTGTGCAGGGAATAATGAGTAAATGTCAGCGCGGTTTTCAAGAGCGGGAAGGATGCAATGAAAGTATTGGAATTCTGAGAACCGCAATCGACGTGGCAAAAGGAAGAAAAAACAATCTTTCGGTCGCGTGGCTTGACTTGACAAATGCATTCGGGTCAGTGCCTCACGAGCTCATTGAGCAAACTTTGATAGCGAATGGCTTCCCGGAAATGGTTGTGCAAGTTATAAAAGACATGTACAAAGGAGCGGCGATCAGAGTGAAAAGCAAAAATGAGAAAAGTGAGAGGATTCAGATAAAATCCGGTGTGAAACAGGGCGATCCCATCTCGCCAACGCTGTTCAATATGTGCCTCGAAAGTGTGATAAGAGGGCATTTGAAGTCAGCTGCCGGGCATAAATGTCTGAAAACCAAAGTGAAGATACTCGCTTTTGCCGATGACATGGCAATACTGTCGGAATCCAAATCACAGCTTCAAAGAGAGCTGGAAAAGATGGACGAGGACTGTACTCCGCTGAATTTGATTTTCAAGCCGGCGAAATGTGCTAGTTTGATTATTGAAGGCGGAAAGGTGAAACCAAAGGCAGAATTGTTGCTAAAAGGACAGCCGATTCGAAATTTGGGTGACCAAGACACCTACAAATACCTGGGTGTTCAAACAGGAATCGAGACACGAGTTTCTGAAATGTCATTGATAAAATCAGTGACAAATGAGCTAGACATGGTAAATAAATGTGAATTGACACAACCACAGAAGCTGGATTGTGTCAAAACGTTTGTTTTGCCGAAAATGACGTATATGTACGCAAATTCAATACCGAGACTAACAGAGTTGAGGGAATTTGCAAACATTACGATGAGAGCAGTGAAAGTGATGCATGGGATACCAGTAGCTGGTTCCCCACTGGAATACATCCAACTGCCGACAGGAAAAGGTGGACTGGGAGTAGCTTGCCCAAAAACCACCGCAATGATCACATATTTGGTGTCAACCATGAAGAAATTGTGGTCAGATGATGAGTATATCAGAAAATTATACTCAGAATACCTAAAAGAAGTGACCAAAATGGAAACTGGAAACGAAAATGTCACTTTGAGTGACATCGCGGCTTTTCTCAGTGATGAGGTGCCGGTGGATAAGAAAGCTTTCGGTTTCAATGGTTTCACGAGAATTAGGGAAGTATGCAAAGGTTTATCGAAAATAAAGAATGCGCCTTTGCACAAAATCAAAATTGTCGAAGAAAACGGAAAATTGGCGATTTTGGTTCAAGCGGTGAAAGACGGAAAAGAGAAAATCTTTTCGGCGCCGCAAGTGAAAAAGCTGCAAAAACTTCTAAAAGATGAGGTAAATGCGGCTCTTTTGCATCGATTTACTACAGAAAAAGTAGTGAAAAGCGCTGTTGTAAGAGTAATTCAACAGTATCCAAAATGCAATAGTTTCGTGAGAAAAGGCGGAAAAGTGAGTTTGGCAGCTCACCGATTCGTACACAAGGCTCGTCTGAATCTGCTAGCGTGTAATTATAACACGTTTGACAAGTCGAAATCGAAGGCTTGCAGGAGATGTGACTACGAAAATGAGACTCAATGGCACATCATGCAAAGTTGCAAATTTGGATTGCCCAAGAAAATCACGGAAAGGCATGATGCAGTGCTTCACAAAGTGAAATCACTCATCGAAAAAGGTGCAAAGAAAGACTGGGAAATGAAAATCGATGAGGAATTGCCAGGTTGCACTCGTCTTCGGCCAGATATTGTTTTGAAAAGTCCCGATGGGAAGGAAATAATTCTGGCTGACGTGACTATCCCGTACGAAAATGGAATTTCAGCAATGGAAAGAGGCTGGGATTCCAAAATTGAAAAGTACGAAGAGGGTTTCCAACACCTCAAAAATCAAGGGATTAAGCTAACTGTCCTACCAATTGTGATCGGAGCACTGGGAACCTGGTGGAAACCGACAAGTGGAAGTCTAACCGAGTTGGGAATCGACCGAAGAGTGGTAGAACAAATTATTCCTGAATTGTGCTCAACAGTTCTAGAATACAGTAAGAATATCTACTGGAACCACATTTTCGGCGATTCATATAACAACATTCCGCTCAAATTTGGAGTTGAAAAACCGAAAGGAAATTATTGGAAGAAGGAAAGAGACAAAAAGTCTCTGGAAATCTCCGATAATTAATCGGAAATGAAGCTCGCAAGCCAAAAGTCCTGGCAAATGACGGAAATCGGTATCGGATGAGAAATGAGTACGGAAAACGGAATGGACAAGCGAAAACCCTGGAAACCCAGAAAAGTCCGATGAATTTTCAACAAAAAAGTCAGAAAAATCGCGTGTTTCTTTTTATTTTTGCATTTTTCTCGCAAAATTCTCTGTACAAATCGACAGAGAGAGCGAGAAAGCAAGAAGGAAGGAGAGACGCAGACAGAAAACGAAAGTTCACCGGCGCCGGCGAGAGAGCATTCAGAACCGAGAAACGCAGACAGAAAAACACTGAATTCTTGCAAAAACTGATAGAGTTAAAGGAAAAAGAGTTTCTTGGAGGTAAATAAAGAACAAAAGATGGAGAAACCATCTGAAAAATGGAATTTTAATAGCCATCTCCCTGTAAAGCGACAAGAAATGTTGCCAGAGGGAAGGAGACAAGTAGAGAAAAAAGGGAAAAGGGCGGGGGCCGAAGATCCGATAAACTCGGCCAGGCCCCTGGAAAGAAATTTTTCGCCACTCTTTGGTTCTCTTCTTGGATTTCCCGATAGATTCTCGCCCGCACTCGTCAGTTTTTCTACTAAATTGGCATTCGATCGTGATTGGAAGAAATCGAAAAGAGGTAAATATAGAAAAGTACAGCAGAAAGCTGGAAAATTACCAAAGTTATTCCAGATATGGATAACACCGATGTGCCACTAGCTGATGGGTTGTGGCTAGCTATGACTCTAAATGCTATGAGTCTATGTGGGCCCAGTGCCGCTCGTGACCTGAATTCGAAGGAAAATCTCCTCATACCGCTGTTGCGCGGTCTGGAAAGAGACCGAGGAAATACGCTGGAAAAGGTGTGTATTTCGGCACTGGAGAAAAAGGGATACATAATCAGCCGAGCGCCGAAAATCAATGAAAATTGCCCAGAGAAAGCAACACTCAGAAAGAGGAAATTTGAGGAAGAAAGTCGCCGTAAAGCTGAAAATCTTGCTAAGAAGCAAAAAGAGCAGGGAAAGCAGACGAAAAGCCGGAACGAGCAGAAGCCGAAGGAGAAATCTGTATATTTCGGAACAAAACATGAGCTCTGGACCGGAAAAGTCTTGCTGGTCTCCCAAAAGAAGGAGTGCCTTATCCAAGAGAAGCACGTCAACCATGGATACCTCCAATCTACCATATTTATGGCTCATGATGGGAAGTTGAAAGATGCGATGGAAAAGGCAGAAGTCTTGATCTGGATTGGATCGAAAGTTCGAAAACATGCTGAAAACGCGTGTCGGCTCGCAAAAGATGCGAAAAATAAGAAGATTGTCCTGATGCCGCAGAATGTGGAGAAGGAAGTCAAACAAGTGTTTGAAAACGCCGGTTTTGAAGTCAAGGAAACGGACAAAAATCTTGAAGACGAAGTCATCGATATTATGCGAAAGGATTGAAAAAGTTGCCGAATTCATTGTTAAAATTAACATTGTTTCTTATTCCTCGTCTTTTTGTTGGTTTTTTCATCACTCACCCACCAAGTCGTATATTCTTTCTTTTTAGCCCCTTCTTATCGTCTTAAAAGCTCAGAAAGAGCAAAGAAGTCGGGTTTTGAATTCAAAAAAAAGTCTATAAATAAATTATTGTAAAGCCGAGAAGGAATTTTCCAATAATGAAACAGATTGAATTAAAAGACGAAAAGCCAGAAAGGCAAGAGACGCGGACGATAAAAATAAATAATCATCATAGGAGCAGCTGAAAAGAAATAGTTCGGCTTATCTCTCGGCGAGAGAGCATGGGAAATCAATAAACGCAGGCAAAAAAGACTGAATTATTGCGAAATGACTCTCGTCGAAGGGAATATTGGAAATTTGTGATGAAAAAAGGCAAGAAATGAAAGAAAATTGAATAATTTTCGAATAATTTACAAAATTAGTCACAATTTTCCACAAAAATAGTGCTAAAAAAAAAAAAACAAAATCGATGAATTCGAAAAACGAAAAAGCACAAAAACGAATTTTATAAAAGAGGGAATAAAATTCGTTAACCCGCAGAAAAAGAAAAAAACACAGAAATCGGTGAAAAAGAGTGAAACAGAAACTCGAAATAGCCGAAACAAAAAGAAAAAAAAAGCTTTTTTAGCGGGAAGGAATGAAAGCATTATCTAGAAAAGAAATTGTGAGTAGTTCCAGAAAGGAATCAAGAACATCGATTCCCCCTCAACCCCAACCAGCCAGAAAGCTCACTCCCTCGATGGTCGTTTCTATACTGTCATTGGAACCGAACTTGCTTGATCCAAAAATGCACAAATCAGCATTGCGAAGGTGACGGCTTGATGAGGATCCTCTTGATAGTCAGTAGAGCGAATGATTCTCCACACCCTTTCATCTTGTATGAATGTCTATCTGGAAGAACTTGCTTGATCTGAACATGTCATAGAACCAACCTTGTGATGTGACGGCATGCTGAAGACAGATAGATTAGGTGTTGGAGCAGTGTTGGTTGAAGGAGAAGACTAGGTGGAGTCTGTCAGGATACGGTGGTTCACTTGAAGCACTTCAGCTTCATGCACTGTTGAATAATGGATAAAATCTGGGGTTTCTCCAAAAAGGACGGAAGCATTCGGTAGTTTTAGGGTCCTGAGGTTTTTCTGCCTCTAATTCTAGGCTATCAAATGCACGGCAAAAGTCGCCATTATACTGTCCTGACGCCTATAACGTCCCCATTTAAGAGAGTTTCCTATGGAAATCCCCCTAAGAATTGCTAAAAACCAAGCAAAAAGGGCAAGTCAAAAAGACTGGGACTCTCTAAAAACAAATGGGTTAGGACAGGTACCCCCTCTTGAGACTGCGAAGTTGATGACGGACGGGAAGGCCGCGAGGCACCCGGCGGGTAACTCGGTCAGAAGCTAGTAGATCCCTGGATCCGACAGCCCTGGCTAAGAGGAACCCTGGGAAAGGAACAAGAGAGATGATGTTGGGATGGCAAGGGCCATAATCCAACTACAGACCATCGTCTTGCAGCCACTAAAACCAGTGGGATATGCGGATGGAGTATACTGTAGTTAAGGTTACCTTGTCAGACCCGCCTAGAAAGATGTTACAAAGCTCGAAGAGCAACTACATAATGGCCCCCCACAACATAAATTCCCTAGCAACTGGTGGTCCCGTTCAGCGGGTTCTTGCCACTATTGCGCCCCAGGCTCGCCGATCGATTTCTATAACCGATTTCTGTGTTTGATAGCTCATTTTGTTCGTCTCGGTCTCGAGAAACAAAAGGAGTGGAAAAAAAGAAGAAGAAAAACCTCTAAAAACCTGAACATCATGCCGCCATACACAGAGCGAAACAAACTCTTTAAAACCTGTCAACAATGTTATAGATTTTCTCAACAGTGTACTTTTATAAAAATTGGGGAGACACACCTACCCAGTCTCCACAGAAAATGGAATCGCCGGAGGCGACGCAGTTTTCTGGTTAGTTACATTTATCTTTATCAAAGATATAAAAACTTGATGAAAATGAAAAAAAAAACCAAATACCTTACTCTAAAGGTTTTCGATTTAGTTGGATTTATTCAACACTGGTTCCGAATCACCAATGAATCCAAGCGGTCTGTTAAAGACTGTTTATGTTTTGAATAAAACGAACCAAACAGATTCAAGGACAAAACCAGGAAGAGTGTCCATCTTCGTAATCTGATGTGATGAATACATTTAGAAACGTTAAAAACTAGGTATGGAAGGTCAGTTTTCTTCACAGTATTCTTCACAGAAAATGTGAAGACGGACAATTCTCTGTTCCTCGAAAAAAATAAATAATCAACTTTTCGAACAAGTAGCATTGAACCGAGCGCACGTCAATATGTATGTAACTTTGAAAGTAGGTATGTGGGGACTTCTTTTGATTGGTTCTTCTGGTTTGTCGAGCACAAATCCTGAATTAATTTCAACGTTTTTTTCTGATACTTGATGACAAATATTAAAGGAGGACTATAGTCACATTTTTTTATTTCTATTTCTTGTTTATTTTTCCATGCTGATTCCATTGCGCATAAAGAAATTGCTCGAAAATCGCTCTGAAGCGCACAAATTGTGCTCAAAATCGCGCGTTACAGTCTGGCGGCCGCGGCCGTCTGGCCGAGTATCCGACAACGCGTGGCCGTTCCCTCCGTATTTTTCGCCTTTATTCCGTTCATTTCACGTGTTTTTGTGAAGAAACATAAAAATTCTTACATTTTAGCATGAAAAACGTAGGAAAAAAGCGAAAAATATCATAAGAAATCAGGGATCAGTCGTTTTTCATCATAAGAAATCAGGGATCAGTTGTTAAATTTCATGAGACATCTTAAATTAGAAGATCCGTGAAAACTACAGCAAAAGACCCAAAATGAATTACTCGAGCAAGCAGTGAAAGAAAAAAAAACTTCAGAATGAAACTGAGTTGTATAAACAGTAAGCCACTTGACTAGAAGTTGAGAACTAACCAATTTTTTCGGCAAAAACATTCAAAAAATTTCCCGAGAATTAGAACTTTGATCGATATGTAATCTCATCAGTGTAGAAACTTTCCGGAATCACTAAAAAAAAAGCATGATTGAAACTCAAATTTTTTCGTGCCACCGAAAAACGAATCAAAAGCAATAAAAATTTACAAATGATTAACCTGTCGGTGAAAGTGTAAACTCTAAACGTAGTAATCATCAGAGGTTTAGCAAAGCCAAGTACTGAAAAATCTGTCACGTTTGATTCTACTACCGATACATGTTTGAAAACATCAAGAAAACTACAAACAGACCATAAACTAGAGTTATCAACAGCACAACTTCTCGAAGCCGTATGCTTTCACGCAGTGAGCCAACATGACTTTTCCTAATTGAGGATGTCCGAAATTGGAAATCGCGTATTTTTATAAACATAAATAGATTTTAAAACTGTAATTATCTGACATGTGTGTTGTGTGAGACAAAGTCTGAATCAAGAGGAAACAGCCAAAGTCGATAGTTCGAGTGACGTACAGGAGATGAAACTGTGGATGCATTCATTCAGAAAATGTTTACTGTTCCGAACTGAGGATACCTGAAAATAAAGAGCTATGTTAATGACAATGTTTTGAGGAATAGATAAATAACGAAAGCGAGATTTTCAATCTTGAAGAAAAAGAGACTTTCAAACTGACTAGAACGCTCAAAATGAGACTTTGCAGTTTCATCTATCAAGTTAATTAAGAAAACTAGGAACTTTATAGCATCAACGTGGAAAAAAATTGTATTATTTTTTGAAAAAGTTGTGATATCCAAAGCGGCAGAAAATTAGATAAAAGAACGATCCAAAAGAACCCATAAACAAAGAAATAAGGATTGCTGAGAAAGTACATGAAAAATATTTTAGAAATGTTAAAAGAAAGAACAAATGTCGACAACTTCGCCTACAAGTGGCTTGTCGCCGACTTTGTTGGTCACCTAATTCCGTGTTTACCGAATTTCCCCGCAAATTCCCTCGAAATTAGTGCCCAAATATTCTCTAATAATTCTCCAATAATTATTCTAATTATTTCTCTCTTTTTCTCGGTAAAATTCCATCGATTCTGTGTGTTTCTCACTCTTCTCGCGCGTTGCTCAGCCTTACAGTAGCGCCGTTCGCGGCGAGACCCTCTGCGTCTCTTACGCTGCCGCAACGGGCCTAAAACGAGTTGTCTCTGACTGATTTGTCTCGTGCCGACTCGCTCGACGCCGTTACGCTCGGCAAATCGCTGACGGTTTTTACGTTTATTTTATATCAAAATTATCAGTAAATAATTCCCATAAATTATCTCTCAGGAATCCCTCTCGGATTTCTTACAGGTTTTTCAGGAGTCTTCTTTCAAGCTCTTTCTAACTCTATTTTTTCCTGTATTGCTCATTATTGTAATTTGTCTCCATTTCTCCTAATAAATGGGTCATTGAGCAATACGTTTTGTTCTGTTTTACACCGCTTATCTCTCGTTCTCGCTCTTTCGGATTCATCGGAATCCCCTCTTCGCCGCTTTAACATTATTCAGGAATCCCCCCAGACCCGTGCCGATTTCCGGTAGTCAGGCGCACGGTCTTCATGGTGCAGTCGAACCGGTTCAATGCATTGATTATCGATTTTCTCGCCGCCGGCAGTTCGAAATTTTATGATGAGCAAGACGATATCCATGATGATTTCGCGTGTTTCGATGCAAAATTTACTATCAAATGGCTATTATATTATGACCGATGTGTCCGAAGCCCATTGCACGACGAAGGAAGCCCACCCCGAGGCCATTGCTCTCTATTATTCGATGCCGACGATAAGCCCTGTGCTTGGAGTTAATCTTTATCGATGTTCATTGCCTAGCCCAGCTAGCGAACCCTTACCGGCCTGGATATGATACGAATTATGCGGTTGTCAGGTTTGATTACAAAAAATTATTGAAAAAACTTAAAAACTCACGATGAATAAAGGGCGCCAGGCTACGGCCAAGCTCAGATAAACATCGAAAAATCAAACCTAAAAAGAGCGGGAATCCCCCTTAAAAAGGCGATCGAGCCAGCTCTCATTAAAATTATTAATAATCGTAACGTAGATAACCATCCGTTACATGGAGCAGCCCTAAAAAGTGGTTGTCACACTCCAAAAAGAAAGTCAAATGAGCCGATGAGCAAAGGTAGCCATCTAAAACGGCAAAAACGAACCTAAATTATTGACGATAAATCAAAAAGTATGGCTAAGGCCTAAAAATTATCAAAATATAATCATGTAAGAGACAGTCAAATCTGTTCTCATATAAAAAGCTTAAAATAAAGATCTAAAGAGACGGTGAAGAGCCGATCTCTTATTAAAAGCTTAATAATAAGACCAAAAAGGTGCGCTTACGAGCCGATCACCTGTAAAAACATGAAAATTTGATTTAAAAGGTCCAATAACAGCCAAAATGATAAAAATTCTAACAGTTTCAGAGCTGAAAACAGTCAGACTCGACTTAAAATTAATATCTCGGAGTTGTCATGACGATTAATTCCATGAACTCGATCACTTCGATCACCAAAATCGATACTTCCTGTGAGGAAGCCCACAAAATATCTAAAAATCGATCTCCGACCAGAATTGCATCATTATTCACCAAAAATGCAGAGAAAAGTCATCGAGACGTCTTCTACTGGCGGCGGAGTTAACAAACTTCCGAAAATATCTGAAAAATAAGTGATCAAAGTGCTCTCCTAATTTCTCTCTACAAGTTCCACTTTCCCAGCGTCAATATTCCAACAAATTTCTCAACGAACCACCGAGAATAAAAAACATTGTCGACGCGGGGTACGGTAGACGAACACTGAGCAATGAAAGTGCGCATTGTACGCAAAGTACGCAACGCGTGGTGAACATTCGAATTCGATTCGAAAATAAATTCTCACATTTTCATCACGCTTTCGGGAATCCCACAACACATTCTGATTCCAATCTACCGAAATAAGATCAGAAGAAATAAAAGTGAAAAGATTAGTAAAAAATTATCGAAAATTTTCATAATTTGGAAGAGAAAGAAAGGCTAATGCCCAATTATAGTGCAAGTTACTAATGTTTCTACGAAATTTTGTGCCTTAGTGGGTAATTCATGCCCAAATTCCAGAACATTCTAACGATTATTGACTGGTGAACGCGTGGCGGTCAAATCTAATACAGATTGATCAAAAAGCCATCAATAATCCAACAAAAAAGCATGATACATCACGTTTCCTGCTAAAATTTCACTTAACTCATATAAAGTCCGGTAACTGTTCGAAATTCACAAAGAAATCCACTCAAAATCAAGCCGTCTGTTGAATATAAAGAAGATTTTTAACGAAATAACAATCGCATATGAAAGTTATCGAGTTTTTAGCGGCTTTAACCGAAGTTTCAGTACTAATTGAACGAAAGGTTGCGGAAACCCCCGAAAATTGCGGAAAGTCGAATGTGTTTGAACAAAGTGAATCATACGAGACGAAGATATGCTGAAACCCATCTGAATTCCATCCAAAATTCCAGCAAATTAAGCTGAGCAAGATCGAACCATTGAAAGAACAATCCCAAAAACTCCCTTCACTACCCCCAAACCATTCCAAATGATAACTAGGCTGTCAATACTATCACGTACACGGACACCAATACAGTCGTCAAGCCGTCTATACCTCTTCATATCTCTTCATCTGAATTATCTGACATTGATTCTATTCCAGATGTCTCAAAAAATTCCATCCAAACTCGGAATAGGGATCCCACCCCTAAGTGATTCTGACGATGAAACATTCAGATATGATGCAAATATCACCAGCATCAGTGAGATGATCGTGGAAGCCCAAAAGCGGAAGCCACAGAAAGATGAAGCCAGAAGAAGCATGAAGGTCCGAGGACCATCCCTGGCCAGAGGAGGAGTCATGGAAACCCCCAAACCAAGAAGAAGACGGGTAGCCCCAAGAAGAAAAGAGTGCCATTTCACACGCCTTTTCCAAAAAGAAGCAACACAAGCTCGTCCAGACAGTGAGTTTTTTTTGTAATCATTTACCAAGTTATTATACTGCATCTAATCATGAGCAGTTCGAAGGGATGTTAATAAACATAAGCCCAACTGGAATTGTTTCAGCATCGAGTGAATTCTCCCAAATATTCGAGACGCTCAAATCACTTCAAGCCCAAGTTGCCCAAGTCTTTCAAAAACAAATCGCACAGTCGAAGCATGCCGCCCAAGTAGCGGAAGCTCACAACGAGAAGCTCGACTACATTTGTACAACCCTGTCTCAGCTCACGGAATCCCAGGACGAAGTGAAGACAGTCGAGACTGAGGAAGCCCCACATCTCAAACCATTCGATTCTAATTAATTCTAATAATTAATTAACAGTTTCCAAGCAATAAACTTATTGGTTTTCAACCTTGTGTACTTCCTTTCCAACTGAAATTGAATTCTCGAACTAACTACAGCACTATGGCAGCACTTATGTCATCATTCTATCACTTATCGAAGAAACCCACTCCACTTCTTAACTATTCTCCTTTATCGTCATCAATTTTACTTTATTGTCATCACAAATGCCGCCATGAAACGAAAGATCCAAACATAACATCATCTAAGAGAACAAAGAGAACCCAACTAAAGTCCAAGCAGTGAAAACCAATCATAATACCAATCATAAGAACATCGAATTGAGCCAATATAACAGACCATCAAATATAAAACCAAATCATATCAAGACCTTTAAAAACCCAGCGTGAGCAGTCGTCCTCTGATAGTCTCTTCCTGTCCAAGCACCCAATCATCATACCATTGCTTGTTGATCCATCATTATAAGTCTTCTTCGAGAAGCAGGAGTGTACTATTCAGAGAGAGTACGGTCCCATGGACAAGGCATCCATGTAAAAGTGAAAGATCGCCTAATTCATCGTGATTGAGACATAAATGAGTCGCTATGGATAGAAGGATTGAATGTCATTCTGAGTTACCCCAAAGAGGCGAAGAACCTCTTGAGAAATCCCGAATATTCGTACATTGACGGAATGGATTCTGCAAAGATGGCCAGTTTAGCAGAATACTGAGAAGGAAGCCCAAACGTGGCAGTCAATATATTCACTCGATGGTGGCAGCATTCTGAATTATTAGCTATAAGCCCATCAAAACCTCGCTCTTCTCAGTTCTATATCAACATCCATGGAACATTCCCGAGTAGACTATTTCCGGATAGGTTTCGAGCTATTCTCTTTATTGGGTGATAACAAAATGAATCGAATTCAATTTGACTATAATACTATTGCAAGCCACGCTGGATACTGTACGGGCCGCATGAATAAATAATCATAACATGCATTAAGATCTAGCCCAACCAACATCAACCAACATATACAACGTATCCCCAATCAAAATAAAAATGTTATAACACACAACTCTTCTCACATCAAATTAAAGCGTGTTACTTGCATTAGTGTTCTTCAATCACACTCAGATCGAGTTTGCGAAGGTTACTACGAGAGCAGCGGGGAGGGGTATCGACTCGCATACCGTCAGTCAAGCATAAGCCTCCGTATTTCAACTGGATCCTTCTTTATCTGAGCAAGTATGTCAGAAAGTGGTGCACACATCAAAACAAAAGCACGATCGTGAGTGATAGTGCAAACTAGTACGATCGTGAGTGATAGTACAGAATAATGCGATCGTGGGTGATAGCATTAACACCACGTGATCATATCAAAATCAAATAATGATCACAACTTTCGAAACATGCTCTATATATACATCTCAAAAGTCTCTTCTCAGTTAGTGGGTTAACTTTTCTGATATCTATTCTGATCAACTAGATAAAGAACTTGTTTCGTGGGTGAAGCAGGGAGAGAGACGTGGACACAGTTTCCACAAAAAGACGACTTCAAATCTAAGCCTCAAGTGAACATTCTCTTCACTGCACATCGAAAGGCTCCACTGATACATTCTCTATCAGTCCTAATCATCAAAAAATTGTACTGAGATTGGACAATTGTCCAAAATCATCATACTCAGACAAAAGAAAGAAAAAAGAAAGACCTCATACCTGTCCGAACATTCGCTTCGGTTTCTGAGAGCATATAGTTATCAATTGCGAATACTCTCCTCTAGATTGTAACTTTTCCCCATCATCTATGCCCCTCAATTATGAAAACCCTTTTCTCTTTCACAACTCATTCGACATCGAAAATATCTTGCTGGTATCTCTAGCGTCGCAATGTATTTCTATTGCAGGACAGCCACAAGCACATCTAAACAATCATCACTATGTCTTATGTCGAAGAAAACCAATCGGCCCCAGCAGAAACAACTAGTAATCTGCCAACATCAAGCCACAATATTAGGGATCCCTTCAAAACACACGTTCTAACAGTCGTGGATCAATCCCGACAAACTCTGAAAGAAGTCAACGTGCTATTGACCACTCATCTCAATGACGAGTCTGGAATCCCATCCCAAGAAACACTGGAGAATATGAAAGATCATCTCCAATCACTCCACCAACATAGGTGTGATCTAACACAGAAAACTGAGAGACCTTCCCAGAAGATAGCTGAAAAGGAAGCCCTCACAAAACTCAATCCAAGTGCCCTTCCTATTAAACACCATTCACGTCAACTCAACACTAAGTCCGAGAATTGTGATGTCAAGAGACAAACATCCATCAATGAGTCTCGAAAGACCAAAAGCCGTGAAAACTCACGCGTTGCATCACAACTTCAACAAAATATCGAGTTAAGTCAGGGAAACCCTACCATCAATCAATCCAGCTCTAACGTTCTTGTGCCGGCAGAACATCTTGAAATGCTAGTCAACACTATTCAAAGACTTAGCAGCCGTGTCGAACAACTGGAATCCCAAGACAAAATTGACGTTGCAATAAATCAAAGAAAATCTTTGAAACCAGCTACATCTTCATCCGGAACCTCTTCCGATAGTGATTTGACCGACGAATCAGAAGTGGACAGAAAATCGTCCATAAACAATAAACACCGTCGATCTTATGAACATCACTCCTCCTGTTCCCCAAATCCACAAAGAAAGAATAAAGGAATAAGCGCACACAAAGCCGCATCGTACCTTTTCAAGTTTGATGGCACAGGAAACCTTAAAAGTTTTCAGGACTGCTTCTCGGAATTTGTTATCAACAATCCAAACATCAAAGACAAGATTAAGTTTGTTCTTCTAGAGAATCATCTAGAGGGCAACGCAAAAAACTTTTTGCAGTATCTGTCAAACCCTCTCGAAGCAATCCGTGAAACTTTCTATGAACTTAATCAAGTTTTCCGAAAAGACGTTGGGACGTTGGACGTTGTACACACTCTTTATAAACGGCTAGAATCCCTCCCATTCCACCAAACAAATTATGATCAAATGGTGATTGATCTGTCCGCTCACAGAACAGTAGTGAATCTCTTGAGAGACAAAAAAGCCAACGTCGACGATTGTAGTACTATCGACCCGCTTATATGTAAACTTCCGATGGAAATCAAACACGAAGTCGTTCTCGGGTATATCAAAGACAATAAGAGCTGGACTTTCAAGGAGACTGTTGATAATATTGCTACACACATCAAACACCTTCGAATAATTGACAATCTAAACCATGGAACGGGTGAAGCTTCCACAGCTCTGAATTATAAGCCGGGAGCCCCCAAGATCACTCAAGACTACACGAAGTTGAATGAATTCTATGCCCCAAAGAGTGAAACTCCTAATTGGAGAATCGTCTCGTTCTCGTTTCCATTCCCACAACCAGAAACCAGACACGTCTGCAGTGTCTGCGAGGGAGCCCATCATACTGTACGCTGTCCTTTAACAAGTTCGGAGTTCAGAAGTCTTCTGATGGAGAAGGGTCTTTGCGAAAAATGTGCGAAGAACACACATAACACGGAAAACTGCACTGCTCAACATGCGTGTGGGTATTGTATGGGATCCCACCATATGGGCTCATGTCCAAGAAAAGATTTCTACAGAAATCCCAAGAACTTTTGTTCCACCGAGTACCTCATCCAAACCCACGAGCAGTCCGTTCGAAGCCAAAGGAACAACCAATACAATTATTAATTCTTTGTCCTCTTGCCAACACCATGCAAATTCGACATCAATGACATAGAATCCCCAAATTGTTTCAGTTCCCATAATATACACATTCCGCAATACCCAAAGACTTCTCCAAATATCTATCACTCCAACTTAAAATCCAAATTTTTTAAATTTATTATTATAGTAAAATTATATCAAATCTTTTCAAAAAATTATCTCATGTCTTAAATTCTTAAATATCTTAAATTATCGAGTAATTCTAAGTTATTAACTAAATATATTTAAATTTATCAAAATTTTTGTAAAAAACGAAAGAGCAACTCAAACAAGAACTTCAGCTACTGATAGCCCATCCTATCGACAGAGAACATATTCCTTCGATTGGAACTCACAAGACCGAGCAACTCAAATCATCGTGCCTTCCTACACCAAAAAGGCCATCGGCAGAGAAGAACACACACATGGGTCCACATGAACATACTCCAGACGAAGAAATCATGCTTAGCCAACTCAACAAAGAGTACCAGAGCCACGGTTTAGCCGTCCTAATTCTTGCTCATTCATGGCACCAAACAAAGATCCCAAAGAAAGTGAATCATCCCCAAATGAATAAAAAGAGATAGTTAGTGCATCCCCCAGAAGAAAGAAGCCGAGCACATGTGAGCAGTTTCGGATGACGACGTCACAGGATGGATCGAGGGAGCCCAACGACCAGGATCTCTACAACATCAAGTCAGCAACTAGAAGAATCCCCCGTCCTTCAGCACAATATCTCACTAATTCTAAGACATACAATTGTCGATGCTCTTCACACTTTGTCACCCAACCAGATCTTATAGACCCAAAAGATACTGTACCGAAGAGGACAGATCCTTTTTATTATCGCAGAATAAAGAGAGTTGGACGATATAACATTAAATCCAATTACCGAGAATAACTTACGAGTACCAAGAACGTTGAATACAATCAACCGACAGAACTCCCAAATAAAGTACAACTATGAAAACTAACGGAGCTCAAAAGTTTGTAGGAAACCCAATTTCACAACACTATCGTGAAAGTTTCTGTCGTCTCCGCCCCCGGGAATGTCGACAACTTCGCCTACAAGTGGCTTGTCGCCGACTTTGTTGGTCACCTAATTCCGTGTTTACCGAATTTCCCCGCAAATTCCCTCGAAATTAGTGCCCAAATATTCTCTAATAATTCTCCAATAATTATTCTAATTATTTCTCTCTTTTTCTCGGTAAAATTCCATCGATTCTGTGTGTTTCTCACTCTTCTCGCGCGTTGCTCAGCCTTACAGTAGCGCCGTTCGCGGCGAGACCCTCTGCGTCTCTTACGCTGCCGCAACGGGCCTAAAACGAGTTGTCTCTGACTGATTTGTCTCGTGCCGACTCGCTCGACGCCGTTACGCTCGGCAAATCGCTGACGGTTTTTACGTTTATTTTATATCAAAATTATCAGTAAATAATTCCCATAAATTATCTCTCAGGAATCCCTCTCGGATTTCTTACAGGTTTTTCAGGAGTCTTCTTTCAAGCTCTTTCTAACTCTATTTTTTCCTGTATTGCTCATTATTGTAATTTGTCTCCATTTCTCCTAATAAATGGGTCATTGAGCAATACGTTTTGTTCTGTTTTACACCGCTTATCTCTCGTTCTCGCTCTTTCGGATTCATCGGAATCCCCTCTTCGCCGCTTTAACATTATTCAGGAATCCCCCCAGACCCGTGCCGATTTCCGGTAGTCAGGCGCACGGTCTTCAACAAAGAGTTGGAAAGAGTTGATTATATCTGACATGTAACCTCTCTGAAAGTGTAAAACTCGTTGACGGAAAAATAGAAAGTGCGCATTACTTATTTAGGTGCTTTGGAAATTATAGGTACCCAAATTAAAAAAAAGCCGCAAAAGCCAGAGCAACATGAGAATATTTCGAAATTATGCCAGAACCCAATATAACAAAGTTGAATCAGTCATTCGGAATTTGTTTGAGTTTCGCGGAAACGAAATATTTAACCACTTTCAAGATCTACAAATCCTGACTCGCAAGGACCAAAAACACAAATCAAAATAGCTTTATTCACCAATTGTCAAGAAGCCTACCATAGTACCGGAGTAGTATCTGGAAAACACTCATATTGGATTATAGAAAACTTGAAACTGGAAAGGACCAAAAATTAAAACTGGGAAGTGTTGGCTATTTCCATCAGTAGTTATACATCAATTTTGTGAACAAACTCTAAGAATTGAGGCATTGTTTGCAAAAAAAGTTCAAACTGAAAAAACTGAAAAATTCCCGCACACATATATTATTAGGTTGGAACATAAGTTCTGCACCTTGACCAAAATTCATACCACGAAGTTTCAAGAATTCCTCGGATATTTTTTGTATCATATACTAGTACTATACTTCATGGGCTTCAATCAGAAAATTTTAGCAGGTCTTGCCTCTGCCTGCTTGTCAGCAGTGGGGCTTTCAAGTAATTTTGTCAGAAAATCTCACTGGGACAACCTCGAATAAGTGACTGTTTTCCAGGCATTGAGAAGACCAGTTTTCTTAAGTTTTTCTTGTCAATGCTACTGGGTCATGTGCAAAAATAAAACAGAAGAGAGCAATTGAATTCCTTGTGAAGGAGCTCTGTGGTGAAAGAAATTCTGAGAATTTCACTAGAAGATGACTTCACTCTGTTCCTGGTTGGAAGAGAGAGGAAGATGGTTCCAGGAATCATTATCATTAGTTTGCTACTGATATTTACTCCTTTCAATCATAGAAATTAGTCAACTTAACCGGATAGAAATGGAAAAAATTTACGATGATCATTTTGTATTATGTAATTTTTTGACTTCCCATGGAAGTTTGCACTTATACAAACCTACGAAATGACTTCGAAGTTCCTACTTTTTTTGTTGAATTATTCGATTATATCCTCTCGTACAATAACCTTATCTTAGCACCAAAAGCTCTTCCCGCCGAAAAAAAGTTGGGTGATTATCATCGACTGAGAATTGTCACCTTATTTTTTGCGACATGTAGTTACGGCAGTTTTAGACGCTCGGTGATATAAATTTGTTGGATTATTGCAAAACTATCTAGGGTACTTATAGTAAAAATGAAGAAAAGCAGAGTTCGTTTTGAATGGAGTTAAAACATATATTTGACACTAGTCGCTTAGGTGCAAGACTTACGTTCCAACCTAATATTACCGCCTTTTTGAAACTGTAAAATTCATAAACTGAAAATTGTAAGTATTGATCTGTGAGGTTCATAGTGGCAGCAAAATTTAAGGTTAGGAGCTATATTAAAAGCAAAATCTAATTGGATTCTTCATAACATAAAAATACAGTTTGACTGAAATAGTAAGATAAATATCAGAATTTTTCAAATGAAATCACTATGACTCTGCAAACTTTTTGCAAAATGTTAAGATTTGGTGTAAATGGAGTAAATGTTGAATATTAGAAGTAGTTACACGGGCATACATAGTTCTGATAAGTTGAGGAATTTCACATTAGAATAAAGCTGATTTGAAATTGTGAAGCATATAATTTGAGAAAAAAGTACTGAAAATTAGAAGCTTTTCATCATAAAAAAGACTCAATTCCGAAAAAGGAAAAAGGAGAGTCTCGTGAAAATGTCGGAACAGAAACTTTTGATATCACCTGATTCAAAAGTAAACTTGGAAGTTAGCAAAGTTTGAATTGATCTTTTTTCTAAGAAAGTTTGTGGAATTCTTGAATTGATATGGTTGTTCGAACATTTTTTTTAATTTTTTTCACAGAAACTACACTACGTTCAAAAAGAATGCCAATCACTAAATAAAAAATTTTCTAGCGTTATTTTTTTTTTCCCATGGTCAGCCCATGGGCTGACCATGGGCTGACCATGGGCTGACCATGGGCTGATCATGGGCTGACCATGGGCTGACCATGGGCTGATCATGGGCTGACCATGGGCTGACCATGGGCTGATCATGGGCTGACCATGGGCTGACCATGGGCTGACCATGGGCTGACCATGGGCTGACCATGGGCTGACCATGGGCTGACCATGGGCTGACCATGGGCTGACCATGGGCTGACCATGGGCTGACCATGGGCTGACCATGGGCTGACCATGGGCTGACCATGGGCTGACCATGGGCTGACCATGGGCTGACCATGGTCAGCCCATGGTCTGACCATGTGCTGATCGCCCATCTAACCTCCCCCTCTGTATAATGGTCTCCATAGTCTTGTGTACTATCTCCTCCCTGTTGACCATCTAACCTCCCCCTCTGTCTAATGGTCTCCATAGTCTTGTGTACTATCTCCTTCCAATCGCCCATCTAACCTCCCCCTCTGTCTAATGGTCTCCATAGTCTTGTGTACTATCTCGTTCCAATCGCCCATCTAACCTCCCCCTCTGTCTAATGGTCTCCATAGTCTTGTGTACTATCTCGTTCCAATCGCCCATCTAACCTCCCCCTCTGTCAAATGCCTCTCCATGTTCTGTGTACTCTCTCCTCCCTGTTGACCATCTAACCTCCCCCTCTGTATAATGGTCTCCATAGTCTTGTGTACTATCTCCTCCCTGTTGACCATCTAACCTCCCCCTCTGTCTAATGGTCTCCATAGTCTTGTGTACTATCTCCTTCCAATCGCCCATCTAACCTCCCCCTCTGTCTAATGGTCTCCATAGTCTTGTGTACTATCTCGTTCCAATCGCCCATCTAACCTCCCCCTCTGTATAATGGTCTCCATAGTCTTGTGTACTATCTCCTTCCAATCGCCCATCTAACCTCCCCCTCTGTCTAATGGTCTCCATAGTCTTGTGTACTATCTCGTTCCAATCGCCCATCTAACCTCCCCCCTCTGTCTAATGGTCTCCATAGTCTTGTGTACTATCTCCTTCCAATCGCCCATCTAACCTCCCCCTCTGTCTAATGGTCTCCATAGTCTTGTGTACTATCTCGTTCCAATCGCCCATCTAACCTCCCCCCTCTGTCTAATGGTCTCCATAGTCTTGTGTACTATCTCGTTCCAATCGCCCATCTAACCTCCCCCTCTGTCTAATGCCTCTCCATGTTCTGTGTACTCTCTCCTCCCTGTTGACCATCTAACCTCCCCCTCTGTATAATGGTCTCCATAGTCTTGTGTACTATCTCCTCCCTGTTGACCATCTAACCTCCCCCTCTGTATAATGGTCTCCATAGTCTTGTGTACTATCTCCTTCCAATCGCCCATCTAACCTCCCCCTCTGTATAATGGTCTCCATAGTCTTGTGTACTATCTCCTCCCTGTTGACCATCTAACCTCCCCCTCTGTCTAATGGTCTCCATAGTCTTGTGTACTATCTCCTTCCAATCGCCCATCTAACCTCCCCCTCTGTATAATGGTCTCCATAGTCTTGTGTACTATCTCCTTCCAATCGCCCATCTAACCTCCCCCTCTGTATAATGGTCTCCATAGTCTTGTGTACTATCTCCTCCCTGTTGACCATCTAACCTCCCCCTCTGTCTAATGGTCTCCATAGTCTTGTGTACTATCTCGTTCCAATCGCCCATCTAACCTCCCCCTCTGTATAATGGTCTCCATAGTCTTGTGTACTATCTCCTCCCTGTTGACCATCTAACCTCCCCCTCTGTCTAATGGTCTCCATAGTCTTGTGTACTATCTCCTTCCAATCGCCCATCTAACCTCCCCCTCTGTCTAATGGTCTCCATAGTCTTGTGTACTATCTCCTTCCAATCGCCCATCTAACCTCCCCCTCTGTATAATGGTCTCCATAGTCTTGTGTACTATCTCGTTCCAATCGCCCATCTAACCTCCCCCTCTGTATAATGGTCTCCATAGTCTTGTGTACTATCTCCTCCCTGTTGACCATCTAACCTCCCCCTCTGTCTAATGGTCTCCATAGTCTTGTGTACTATCTCCTCCCTGTTGACCATCTAACCTCCCCCTCTGTCTAATGGTCTCCATAGTCTTGTGTACTATCTCCTTCCAATCGCCCATCTAACCTCCCCCTCTGTCTAATGGTCTCCATAGTCTTGTGTACTATCTCGTTCCAATCGCCCATCTAACCTCCCCCCTCTGTCTAATGGTCTCCATAGTCTTGTGTACTATCTCGTTCCAATCGCCCATCTAACCTCCCCCTCTGTCTAATGCCTCTCCATGTTCTGTGTACTCTCTCCTCCCTGTTGACCATCTAACCTCCCCCTCTGTATAATGGTCTCCATAGTCTTGTGTACTATCTCCTCCCTGTTGACCATCTAACCTCCCCCTCTGTATAATGGTCTCCATAGTCTTGTGTACTATCTCCTTCCAATCGCCCATCTAACCTCCCCCTCTGTATAATGGTCTCCATAGTCTTGTGTACTATCTCCTCCCTGTTGACCATCTAACCTCCCCCTCTGTATAATGGTCTCCATAGTCTTGTGTACTATCTCCTCCCTGTTGACCATCTAACCTCCCCCTCTGTATAATGGTCTCCATAGTCTTGTGTACTATCTCCTTCCAATCGCCCATCTAACCTCCCCCTCTGTATAATGGTCTCCATAGTCTTGTGTACTATCTCCTCCCTGTTGACCATCTAACCTCCCCCTCTGTCTAATGGTCTCCATAGTCTTGTGTACTATCTCGTTCCAATCGCCCATCTAACCTCCCCCTCTGTATAATGGTCTC
Organism: Caenorhabditis doughertyi; assembly: GCA_963572265.1. Lineage (NCBI taxonomy): Eukaryota > Metazoa > Nematoda > Chromadorea > Rhabditida > Rhabditidae > Caenorhabditis > Caenorhabditis doughertyi. Next base: position 24,654,852 of record OY751556.1, on the reverse strand, counting down.
CATAGTCTTGTGTACTATCTCCTCCCTGTTGACCATCTAACCTCCCCCTCTGTCTAATGGTCTCCATAGTCTTGTGTACTATCTCCTTCCAATCGCCCATCTAACCTCCCCCTCTGTCTAATGGTCTCCATAGTCTTGTGTACTATCTCCTTCCAATCGCCCATCTAACCTCCCCCTCTGTATAATGGTCTCCATAGTCTTGTGTACTATCTCGTTCCAATCGCCCATCTAACCTCCCCCTCTGTATAATGGTCTCCATAGTCTTGTGTACTATCTCCTCCCTGTTGACCATCTAACCTCCCCCTCTGTCTAATGGTCTCCATAGTCTTGTGTACTATCTCCTCCCTGTTGACCATCTAACCTCCCCCTCTGTCTAATGGTCTCCATAGTCTTGTGTACTATCTCCTTCCAATCGCCCATCTAACCTCCCCCTCTGTCTAATGGTCTCCATAGTCTTGTGTACTATCTCGTTCCAATCGCCCATCTAACCTCCCCCTCTGTCTAATGCCTCTCCATGTTCTGTGTACTCTCTCCTCCCTGTTGACCATCTAACCTCCCCCTCTGTATAATGGTCTCCATAGTCTTGTGTACTATCTCCTCCCTGTTGACCATCTAACCTCCCCCTCTGTCTAATGGTCTCCATAGTCTTGTGTACTATCTCCTTCCAATCGCCCATCTAACCTCCCCCTCTGTCTAATGGTCTCCATAGTCTTGTGTACTATCTCCTTCCAATCGCCCATCTAACCTCCCCCTCTGTCTAATGGTCTCCATAGTCTTGTGTACTATCTCCTTCCAATCGCCCATCTAACCTCCCCCTCTGTCTAATGGTCTCCATAGTCTTGTGTACTATCTCGTTCCAATCGCCCATCTAACCTCCCCCTCTGTCTAATGCCTCTCCATGTTCTGTGTACTCTCTCCTCCCTGTTGACCATCTAACCTCCCCCTCTGTATAATGGTCTCCATAGTCTTGTGTACTATCTCCTCCCTGTTGACCATCTAACCTCCCCCTCTGTCTAATGGTCTCCATAGTCTTGTGTACTATCTCCTTCCAATCGCCCATCTAACCTCCCCCTCTGTCTAATGGTCTCCATAGTCTTGTGTACTATCTCCTTCCAATCGCCCATCTAACCTCCCCCTCTGTATAATGGTCTCCATAGTCTTGTGTACTATCTCCTTCCAATCGCCCATCTAACCTCCCCCTCTGTCTAATGGTCTCCATAGTCTTGTGTACTATCTCGTTCCAATCGCCCATCTAACCTCCCCCTCTGTATAATGGTCTCCATAGTCTTGTGTTCTCTCTCCTCCCTGTTGACCATCTAACCTCCCCTTCTGTATATATACCATCTAAAATCACCACTAAAAAATCGGAGCGTCTTTTGAGCATGATCCAGTGATAGTAAGGCCCCCAGATTGTGTTAAAATACAGAACTAACCATCCATTGACACCCCAAAAATTTTGGAAAAGTTTTGAAAAAAAAGTTTTGGACTCAAAAGTTTTCTTAAATTGTTGGAGGATGGTGTTAGAGGATGGTTAGTTTGGCACTTTGGCACAATTTGGGGGCTTTACCATCACTGGATTATGCTCAAAAACCGCTCCAAAGTAGTGATTTCGACAATAATTAGCCAGAATCGAGGTCACAACTCCTTTCTCAAGGGTCGCTTGCAAAAACTGATTTTGGATTCGTGGTCAGTGTGCTCTCACTCGGCAGCAGCCCGCATCTTTTGATCGGAGCATGGTGACATAGATTTTGTCGGGATACGACGAAGATCCGACTAAAGCCCGGCCAAGTTCCGACCAGGTAGCGTCTTGAACCTGGCGTTCCTCTCCCCCCTCTTTGATTTTTTGTCAAAAATCAATGAAATAGCGTTCATGAAAAATTTATTTGAATCGATCAAAAATCGACCAAATCAACCTAATCCAAGCCAAAAAAGTCATTTTCAGCTAAAAATCGAATTTATCTCTCGAAAACGACAATAACTTGGAAAAAGTAAAAATGAGGTTCTGCCTCATTTTTACGTAGAATCGAATGGGCGTAATTTGGAAAAAACGAATCGGCGTTCATTTTTTCGATTCCACTTTGTGGTCCGTTTTGGTCCTTTTATCGTTTTTTGGCTCGATAGTTCAGTTGAGCAAAAAATGAGATCTTATTTTGTTCTACATTTTAATTTTTTAACTTTTCAAAAATCTTCAAAATTGACCGAGTTACGGTCAAAAAACGCAAAATTTTTGCAAAATAGAAAAAAATCAATAAATCTGGAAGTAGGTCGCTTTTCAAAAAATGAACTCCGCCAAAGTTTTACCCTCCGGGGGGTCTAACTTTTGCACCTAGACCCGATGGATTCCAGGGGTGACACTTTGGAAGTAATACATGTGAGGAGGTACCACCAAACATTCCGCAAATGAGGAATGAAATCTTCAAATCTTTCCAAAACAGTAAAATTCTTACTGCTTCAATTCAGTCACAAAATAATACTTGTCTAGAGTCCTGCATTACTTTGGGACCCACACCAATTTTCTCCGGACTTTCTTGCACTTTCGTTAAATTGAAACTACTAGTGATCAAAACGTCAAAATCCAGTGAACAATTTATTCCAAAGATTACCTGCAATAAATTCATGTTTTTCTACAATCTTTCGAAAACAGCAAACAAAGTTGATTTGAAAATGTATGTATGATTTTCTGTTTAACAGATTTTACGTCTAACTTCCTTCGATAAAGTCATATTCAAAAACTCTTCAAGTCAGAAAAGGCACTTATACTTTGAAAACTGTTCGAGTAAGAACTTTTCGAAGAATAAGTCGTTTTCTTTTATTCAATATACAGTACATAACGGGTTCTTTCAGACATTTGAGTTCATAAAATCATTTGGAAACAGAAAAAATATATATTTAAAAACGCAGTTTTCAGAATTGGAAAGTACCGCATGTTTTTCCAAAGCAAAAAAATCATAATTGCGCATTTCCGTCAAACAAGGAATGGAATCCACCTGACCTTTCTACTTATAAAACCATTCGGAAACAGAAAAATAAATTTTAATTTTAATAGTGTGATGCTCTGTTCCAAAATGTCTTTGTCCACGACAAGGTTTAATAACATCCAGTTAGGTAGTTATCTGCGCCATATCTGTGAACAAAAATAGTACCTTAACTGTTATCTAGGAATGTGTAACCTAGCTTTCAAATGTTTTTTTTTATTGAAGAAAGGCGAAGTATTTTGGGGTCAATAGTTTGTCTGGAGCATGAAACCATAAGTTGAGCCATATTGGAAATAGAAATTCAGAAAATTCGGCTCTGTTCGGGTATCGGAGGAGGATGGGTAATTTTTCATTGCGCGAAAGAAATCCGAGACAAGACGGGAATCGGAAGCCGAACGAAAATAAGAGGCCCAATAAACGTAGTTTCTAGGAGTAATTCAAAGCAAAATGGTTTCTTTTCTTTCTGTTTCTGACAGTTTTTGAATGGGGATAGTTGAAAATGAAGTCAATTTTTTAGATCTTTTCATGTCATACTAAGTCAAGGTTTAATTAGACTCTCTGTTCTCCAAATCCTCTATAGCTCGTTAACGAAACAACCCCTTTCGTTCCATTTTTCATACTGGTTCGCTGTCTCATTATGGGACATTTGAGCAGTTTTGAAAATTGACTGCTTTTTTGGAATGAATGATTTTTTTGTTTTTCCGAAAAGGAAGATTCCGATGAATCAAAATTTCAAAATCAGAAAGTTATTTTATCCACCCAACGAAACTTTTTTTTATTTTTAAAACTTAGGGGTTACGGGAAACCAACTGAAGAATCTTTGGTAAAGATAGCTCTCAAAAATTATTAGTAAGAAAACAGAAGTTGAATTCAAACTTTGTTGAAAAAATAAAAAACCAAGCCAAAAAGTGATTATTATTTCAAGTACAAGATGTTTTAGGCGTTCTCGATCTGAATTCTGAAAATTTCTGTTTCTGCCTCTCCAACTTTATAGATGGATCAGTTTTGAGAGCTACCCCAAACTTTCACGGTGCATTGTAAAAACTGTAAAAAAACATTCCAAATATAAAAAATGTAAGATTTTTCTCTTTTTTTTTTAGATCGAAACCATAATCGGATAAAACTAAATAGAACCTTCACTTGATCATTCAGAAGCAGATATAATGCTTTTTGATTACAACTCGAAACGGCATACATATTAACTCACGTTATTTGTAATTACTCGAAGTACTGATGCACTGGCGCCAAAATGTTTTCCGATTTGGCTGAATTTTTTCCGGATGGTAACCTAGGGTCAATAGATTCAAAAAATGTTGAAACCGATTTCATACCATTTGTGCTCAGCGAGCTGGAGCCCGAAATGAGCCAAAATACGAAGTTGTCAGATCGCTCTGAAAAATGTTTTCCAGGCGTTTTTTGGGTCATAGAGTACGAATTTCACTATAAAAACGTTGGAAATCAATTTTTAAGAGTACCTGTAGTGCTAAATTTTCGATTTTTGACATTTTTTGGACGTTTTTTTTTGTTCCTGAAAAATTTAACACGGGAGTGGAAAAAGTTTGTTGCAGAATCGAATTCACCGTCCAAAAATACGTCGGTTTCTTTCAAGAAACCAAAAATTCAGATATACAAACATCCACATAAATTGACATTTATGTATTTTCACAACGTACCCCCCTCCATGGTGAAAAAAGTCATAGTCTCCGATTCAAAAAATATTTTTGTGACATGCTCTCCTATCCAAATGTGACTCGGTCACCAATTTTCAGCTTCTGAAAATTCGATTTGTTGTCGTGGCACCGCTTCAAAAAATCCATCTCCCGATCCAGGATCAAAAAAATCAAAAATTTCAAAAATAGTTTTTTTGAGGGGAATTGATTGGAAAATACTCAGTAAGTCCTAAATAGTTGTTTTAGACAAAAATCTGATAAAAAAACTGACGTCCAAGTCAGATACCAGCGGCAAAGCAGCTTTTTGGAAAAATTTCGAAATATTTGACGTCATGACGAGGAAAACGGGGGTTTCTGATCAGATTTTTGTCTAAAACGACTATTTAGGACTTACTGAGTATTTTCCGATCAATTCCCCTCAAAAAAACTATTTTTGAAATTTTTGATTTTTTTGATCCTGGATCGGGAGATGGATTTTTTGACGCGGCGCCACGGCAACAAATCGAATTTTCAGAAGCTGAAAATTGGTGACCGAGCCACATTTGGATAGGAGAACATGCCACAAAAATATTTCTCGAATCGGATACTATGACTTTTTTCACCATGGAGGGGGATACGTTGTGAAAATACATAAATGTCAATTTATGTGGATGTTTGTAAATCTGAATTTTTGGTTTCTTGAAAGAAACCGACGTATTTTTGGACGGTGAATTCGATTCTGCAACAAACTTTTTCCACTCCCGTGTTAAATTTTTCAGGAACAAAAAAAAACGTCCAAAAATTATCAAAAATCGAAAATTTAGCACTACAGGTATTCTTCAAAATTGGTTTCTAACGTTTTCATTGTGAAATTCGTACTCTACGACCCAAAAAACGTCTGGAAATCATTTTTCAGAACGATCTGACAACTTCGTTTTTTGGCTCATTTCGGGCTCCAGCTCGCCGAGCACAAATGGTATGAAATCGGTTTCAACATTTTTTGAATATATCGACCCTAGGTTATCACCCGAAAAAAATTCAGCCAAATCGGAAAACATTTTGGCGCCAGTGCATCAGTACTTCAGGGGTTGTTGAGTAGATACAAATAACGCATGTTAAAAACATGTGTTGCTGATAGCGCTCAAATTGTTTTGTAATCCTTCTGCACATGAGTCAGGAAAGAAAATCTGCAAGGATTGATTGGACAATGTCCTCCTCAATACTGTTGTTTTATGACACACATAAAACAGTCATTTTTGTTTGTCGTTTCCTTAAATTGAGAAACGCATTCGGACTTGGAAGTTCAGATGATAAGGAGACTAATACTGAAAATCAATCGCATTTCTATTTATAATTTAAACAAGACCTAATTTTATTACCACGACTATAAAAGCGTCAAACCACCCACCGCAGACTTGGAACAATAAACTGTTACAGCAGTCCTCAAATCAGGGCTTGCCAGAAAACGATGATAATCCTAAAACATGTGTTCTGATTTTCTGAAAACCAGCTGAAAATGCGATTTAATTTTCAAAAGAAAAAGGCCTTATTGAAAAATCTGAAACTTCTATTTGTTTGCTGTTTCACAAAACTACCGAACGTTATCGATGTTGGAGGTTGAATTCGTTAGTATACGTAGGTAAAGAAGGTTACGAAACAAATCAGCATCCAATCGGGAAAACAGCGGCCTTCCTGGAAAATCGATATTAAAACGGATCGTAACTCGTAAAGACCCATTTTCAGATTCAGTTGAAACAATGAGCTTTATCTTAATGTTTACATGACCAAACCCCTAGACGATTGTTTTCGAATGATAGAGTTGTTAAAAATAACACTATGAAACTGTAACATTTTCATTATTTAAAGTGAAAAACAGTAATTTCAATTCGACCAATAAGCGCGGATAGAAACTTGCATTCTTCTGAAATATTTGAGACGGAATGTGTTTGGAAATGTAAACACCTCAACCATGTTTTCGACAAATAATCTCTCAAAAGTTGCATTTTCGACCATTCTTCACAAACACATCCAAACTTTCGAACTTGTTTGAAATCGTCAATTATTATGAATTCCAGTTACCGCATAAAAATGCGGTAAATGACTGTCACATCATTAAACAGAATAGTGAAACTGTAAATTAAGGATTGCTGTTCACGAGAAGCCAAAAAGGAACGAAGGAGTCTGAAGCGAATAATGGTTTAAGAGAAACATAATGATTTTAAACTACCAAGCTGAAACTGAAAACTATTCAAGAATAGCGGTAGAGAACAATCTGACACTTTTTATTCGTTTGCAATTTCAGACACCCGTTAGATGGTGTTGGAATTGAATGATATTGCTTATGATCATGAACCAGTGCCCATCCAGATACTGCTGGCTTATAGTAGAGTAACTGAAACTAGGGTTCTCATTTCATTGTTCAAAGGGTATGAAGTGACAATTAATCCAATGTAACGTTCTTCTTCCCCTCGTTTAAAAACGAAGCTGGATAAAACGTTGAAAAAGGAAGCCAAACTCCATACCAAAAGATGAAATCCGCTGTTTCAATTAGAAAGTTTTGTTTAACTTACAATAGTACCAATCGCTCCTTGACCAGCTGATCCTATATTTTGTATCTGTAAATCATAATTTTTTTTAGAAATTCAATGTTTTAAAAAATTCTTTTTAAAGTAATTGTCTTGTTTTCATTCCAAGAGGCAAGTCCGGAACAGAAAGAAACAAGAAAAAACCCATGTTATTCCATAAATGAAGGTATTTTACCGTTTCAAAACATATATTTTATTGGGAAAATATGAACTCTATAATACATAGAGTACTGAGGATGACAAAAAATACACATGAAAATCGTGACTTTTCATTGTTATGTGACACATTAATTCTGCGTTTTCATATTCTTTTTTTATTCTCTTATTTGTCATGGAATCAAATCCTCGATCATACTATTAATGTTGTCTTGGGAATATTAGTCGAAACAAGATTTGCATGAGTGAAAAGGTTAGACATGCGAATACCTTTATCGACAAAATACTCAAGAACCACAGCCATAACTTTTTAAAACTAGCCTTCTATCAGATATTAACTTTTTGAAACAGGGAAAAAATGGGCAAGAGAATTTTTTTGGACAAGAAAATAAAAATTAGTCTTCGAGGAGTAGAAGAAGATTATTGAACTAGCTTTATGAACGTTAACCAGAGTAATTGAGTCGCACTCTCTCTACTGAAATCATAACATTGACACAGTAGTGATTTGAAAAAAATACTGTTACCCAATATTTGTTATGTATTTATAGAAAGCTCCGTTTAGAATCGTTCTATCATCAAAAACTGAAGTTTCAAAGCCTGAGCTTCATTCGGGAAAATTCCAATATGGAAAAAACCTTTGAAGATCAAAAAGTAATTTTTCGGCGGTTTCATGAAACTTTCAAGTCTTTTACAAAACCGTTTTTACTTAATGACACGAATTTCTTCTTTTTGTAGCAATAATTTGAAGACGCCTGCAGACAACTAGAAGTCTGTAATTTTCGTTAAAAAATTTTGAGAGTTAAAACTAACTCTTAAAGAAAATCAGTTCCCCATTTGCATTTCTCAATCTGTTGTGAAAAAAGTATTCAGTTGGTTTTTTTTTTGTTAAGGTAACAAATGTCAATTCATAGGGCGCGTCTACCAGACCCTAATAAGTTTGGCCGCGCCAGTTTATTCACAAAATGTGCTACGAAACGATACTGACAGAATGCTAACATGTTTATTTTCATCAAAACCTTGGAACATAATTTCTTTTAAAAGTGAGTTTTTTTGTACTGAAAAAATATTGAACGTATTCAAACCCGGAAAGCTCCATTTTCAGATTCAGTTTGGTTGTTTCGTTTCTTAGGCAATCAGATTTTTGGTTGCCGAAAAAATTCTACAATTACTGCCTTTCAGTTATAGAGTTTTTGAGTAACATTATGAACCTGAGAGGTTATCATTCTGTAAAAAAAATGATTGTAGTGAAATTTCAACAGTGACATGGCACTAAAGACTGCTTTTTCTGATTATTATGAAACCGAACTTTTTGGAAAAATAGACATCGGTATCTTGTTTTTTTACCAGTTAACTCATTGAGACTGTTGTTTTTACCTCTTCTCACGAATGCTTCTGAATTTCTGAACTTTAATGTGACGAAAGTTTTTGTATGTATCGATTGGAGGCACAATATAGAACAAAAACTGTCAAACATTCAATCAGAATAGTCACATTATACTGATAGTCACGGTCTTTATAATCAATCATCGCTAGGAGTATGATTAAGTATCGTATCAATTAATTAGTGACTTCAAGTTAATCAGATGAAACTGGAAGTTACTCAAGAAAAAAATGTATTGGGAAACCTGAAACTCTGATTCGTTTACAGTTTCACACAGCTCTCAAATGGTAATGAGATTGGTGTAGGTTCAATGAAGCTAGCGCAATGACAATTTTAATAATTTTTCTGTTGAAACTTCCTGTTCTACAATCGATTCGACAATTTGAAAAACATGCATCGGTCGCTATCATTTCCAGTTTCACCCAAAGATAATTAAAGATTTATTTTAATCGGTTGTAACTTGTTCAATAAAACTCCTGAAACGATAATTAGTCTTCCATACAGCCGACCTGTCAATGCCTATCCAAATAAACCTGAATTTTGATAGAGTTACTGAAACAGCGAATATTTGACAGTTTCTCACAAAGATTATCATTAGAATTTCTAAGAAGAATTTTTCATTATTTATGTAATTATAGGTTTATTCTCCCTATTGTTCTTAAACGAAATCGGCTGTAAAATTCAGTTTATAAAGTGAGTAAGAGCTAGACGCATAAAAAGGACCAGAACCACATTCTCCATGAAAATCAGATTGCGTCATCATAATTACACCTTGGAATTGTCTTGAAAATAGTTTTTGAGTTCATACAAGACTGTTGAAACTGCAAATTTAGTATTGAACAATATGAAACTTTGAATTGTTTGCAGTTTCACAAAGTTATTGATTGGACGACCGTGGAAATTTAGTAATTGGATGATTCTGTAATTTACTCAAAACTTTTGATGAGAGCTAACTTCAGTAATCTTTGATCTCAAATTTCCCATTCAGAAACTTTTTTTCAGTTCAACGTCATAAACAATCCCAGGAAAAATGCAAAGTTAAAACTTGAAATGGAAAAAGAAACGAATTTCATATAACTGACAACTAATTGTGAGTGATCGATTAAAAATGTTATTGAAACTGAATTTTTTTTTGTTTTCAAAATAATCAGAAATTTTTACGTTTTGTATATAACTTTGTTTATGGTCGGGAAAAAATTGTTTATGGTCGGGAAAAAAATTTTATCAGGTATCAGTTGATCGACGAGACGAAAGCAACAGATTTAGTTATAGCTTTAGTCTAGTGGAAGTTGAGATACGGTAAGTTTATAGTGGAGTTTGTCAAATCCAAAATTTCATCCAGAAAAACCTCGAACTGTAACATTTTATCAATGGCTTGAACCAGGTTGGCGGTAAAACCTTACGGAATTTGTTTTTACGGGATTCGTAAAACTGTAAATTCATCGATTGAAATTTCATAAAATTCCGAAACCAAAGTAAATTTTATTTACATAAAAGCTGTAAAACTCGGAATTAAGCGCGAGGCTCCTGTTTCAGATCGTTAATTTATCTGAATGTGAATAATTCTGAAGTTTACCACATCAGCCGTGTTTGTTCAATTTTTCCCATTTTTAGAGAAGTTCTGTTTCAGATTGATCGATGTTATTAACGCGACGCGAAATAAATCCCAAAAAAATCAGAAGCTTTCACAAGTATTTTGGAACAGGGAATTTTTAAACAATATTTACTTATTTACTGTTGAAAACACACATTTTGGAACAAGTCCCTTCAAAAGAATGGTAATTGACAGAAACATTGCAAACTGCAGTGTGTTCAAAAAAATAGAGAGGATACGGAACCGTTAAAATTGAACCGGGAATTGGTTGATTTTTTTTAGGTTTTGAAAAAATACCAGATACCATTTTTCCATAAAAAGGAGAAAATGAGTCAATTATGATTTTTCACAGTTGGAGGAACCATACCAGGGAATAGTAATTTTGGTGCCGAAAACAGGAAGATTTGCAACATATCCCGAAGATACACAATAAACTTTTGAAAAATCAGACGTTTTCGAAAATATGACGAAACAGGAAACTTCGGCGAATATGCAACATAAAAAATCAAAAATTGAAGGGAATAAAGTTAATTTGACAGAAAAAACTTCGAGTCAATATTTTGCTCAATTTCCTAGCAGAGTTGAAACAGTTAGTATTTTATCCTCTCAAATTGTCGAATTCAGAACTTCTCTTGATAAGAAGCATGCAAACTTTGTAGGAAACAGATACAATCAAAATCAAACACGCATAGTTAAACTAAGAGACGATACTAGAATTTTGTTCCTTCCAAATTGACGATGATATGAAAATGTTAAAACAGGCAACTCCTCGGAACCATCGGGAAGTGACTTGAGTTTGTTTATTTGTTTATTTTTTTTAGGTTCGCAATCAACGTTTGAAAAAAACTCTACAATGAAGCTGATAATAATAATTGTTCTAGAAATAGTTCACAAATTTAATACAAGATCCTTGAAACCGCATATTCACTTTTACAACAAAAAATTAATGAAAAATCCGAACCTTCCAAAATTTGTTTGCTGTTTCACAGAACTATCTAATGATACTGATGTTGGTGGAAATTTAATGTCACGTAATTAAAATTACCTCCATTCCTTTTTCTGAAAAACATAGGATAGTGTTTGAACTGGGAACGCCCCTTTTTACGATTTAGCTAGATAAAATCGTAATGAACACTTTGATATTATTGCCTTGGCCAAAATTTTTCCGAAAGTAACTCCACTTGCATTCCTGATTCATAGTAGAGTTATTGAAACTGGCACTGTGAAACTGTGCGATTTTCATTCGGTGAAAAATAAGAGGTCAAACTGGGATTGTAGTGCGCTTTCTTTTGATTTAATCAAAACAGAACACGTTCGGGAAAGATAACGTCTGACTCATGTTCCTTGGGCGATTTCGCTGAAGTTCTTCGTCTGGTTTCATGAACACGCCAAGTTTTCTAAATATGACTCTCCCATTTGTTTTATTAAGCAAAGGATGAGGAATTTCTTAAAGCGATAGAACTAATTATGAGACAAAAAATGCCACACCTTTAATCAAAACAAGAAAAAAAAATTGATAATCTTCATTGAATAGAACAACAATACATTCATGAAATCAATATCATCACCTGAACGGGGAACATGATTGGGTTACGATTGTTAGAAGATTTTTAGTTAGCCTGTTGGAACCGGAAATATTTCAAAAAAATCTGAAAGTTTGCATCGTTTGCAGTTTCACACACTTTTCTATTGATATTGAATATGATGGGATCCCAATCAGCCAATTTGATGTAAAGTTCAGTTTCAACGAGGTCCAATAATAATAATGCAAACTTCTTGGATTGCTGTTCGTGTTCTTCTCTTTGTTACTTTTTCAATCTCTCGCTATAATCAGCTCCAAAATTTCAATGGGTTAGTAAACAACAAGATACGGGCGGCTTATTATAGAGTTACTGAAACCTGATGTTTGAAAGAGTATCAAGGAAAAATACTGAAACGTTTGATTTTATAAAAAGGTAGAGCTTCTCTCTAGAAGCCTAAATAACAACTCTTATCGTTTTCACAGAAACCAGACCCCGTCAAGAACACCACAGTTGATACGAACTAATGTCCAAAATTTAGTTTTATAATTTTATACAAGCTCGTGGAAACAGCATTTTCAGGATTGAAGAATCTCAAATATCGGATTGTTGTCTGTTTCGGAGAGTTGTCAAATGAAACTGAAGTTAGTGGGACCTCAATCGGCGAATCTGCTCAGTTCGTCCCATTTCCTTCGTTTATTTCAATAACTTTACAAAATCAATAATCCCTATGATCAATGTCTTTCTCTAGACAGATTCCATATTTTAATTCTGCAAAAGCACTAAAAAGAGAGACAGAAACCAACCATCAACTAATTCCGAATCATTCATCTGTAATAGCGTTGCTGAAGCTGTGAAAATTTTCCGTTTCATGAAAAAAAGCATGAAATTTGATTTTATTTTTGAAAATAGCTATAAAATGTTTTTTTTAGTAATTCAGTTTGAAAATTGCTTGAACTTTTAAATGACCACCAAACATAATAAAAAATTTATGCTGACCTAATTTTTTTCTATGAAACAGGAGCTTTTCTTCCTATTTAAATTCGAAATTTTCTATTTTGAGTTTTCATGAAAGCTTCGAAAGATTGGGAAAGATAGGATGTGTCAGATATGTTCATAAACCGAACTCCCTCTGAAGTTCCTAGAAAAATGTACGCAAATTCTGAGACCGAAAAACAATTTTTTTTCCAACTAACTTCAATACGCTTCAGGTTTCTAAAATCATTTTTTGAAACTAAATGCCAATTACGCAGGGAGTATCCTCAAGTACATAACTCTCAAAAATGGATAAATCAAAAAATGGCCAATAAAGTGGTTCTTCGGGTTGGTTTGTACGAATTCAGTCCAATTCGAACCAGTTCCAGCTCACATTGGAGAAAATGCTGTCTTCTGTTTCTTATGAGTCATTTCCATTCCTTCTCGAAATCAGTTTTGTTACATGCAATATGCTTTTTTCAGTTTTCCGTGGTTTAGTAAAATACATTGAGGCTGAAAGATTCGGATCTGTTCCATTACTTCAAAATGAAACGATTAGAGAATCACCATCACAGTTTAAAGGGACAGTAATCGTCAGTACTTTTTAGGAATCAAGGACAAAAAGGTGCGCTTAGATTGGCTCAAAAAAATCAGAAAAGAGCTTTGAGCTTTTATTGAAAATGTGAATATTTCATTCCAGTTTTGATGCGTTGATGAAACATCTGCACATTTTGAAGCGGTATTGTTTTCGCGAAAATAACTAGGCTATTTTCAACTTTTTCATTTGTTGAAATTTGTTAGAAATAAGTCAGTATACATAATATTGAAATGTGAAAAATATTATTTTTCACATTTCAAATACTTTCTTATCAAGAAACGCATAACTCGTCAAAGTAATAACACACTAATGATACAGTAAGAATCAAACGAAAGTCGCGATTTTCTCAATTCTAATAGAATTCAGTCTGAAAATCACTGTTCCTCGAAATAATTTTCAGTGCATGCTTTTGCATTGATTTAGTTGCGCTCAGTTTTTGTTCTCTAACAAAAACAAAAAGTAAAATAATCCTCACTTATGCTCGCTACTGTATATCTGAAATGAAAGATCGAGATGATTACCTTTTGTTTTGTCAACATAAGCATCTAAAAGTCTAGACCTTCTTGAAATGTTTGAAACGCTAAGAATTCTGTTAGATGACTCAATCAAACAATTAGAAAACCGGCGCACCAACGTCAGAGTACGAACTTATAATTACTTGTAACACTGCTTGGCTCAATTGTTTTCTTTTCGAGTGAGTTGAAAATGGAATTATGTTATAACAGTCGAAACCAAAAACGGTCAGCGTGCCTAAAAACGTTAGTGTGAGGGAACACCTATTCAAGGTCGACTGAACATCACTTCCAGATCAACTCTGCCTTTAAAAACTCCCAGAAACAGATATCACCTTTTGTTAATTTATGGGAACGCCGCTCAAAAAAATCTAAAAAGCCTATCTTTTTTAAAACATCATTCTGGGGTGTTCCCCTTTTGTCTTCGTGGACAAAAGGCAGCTGGTTGACTCAGCAATATCTGTTTTAGTATTGCTGAAAGACCTAAAACAATGAATGCTTTCATGAAACATCACAGAAGACACCACTCGAATATAGTGTTCAAATACACGTCCAAGTAAAATGTTTTGAAAACAGAAAAGAAACAAGATACAGGCTATACAGTTCAAATCAGTATTCAAGGCAAGTTCTGAGAAAATAAGTTCGGATTCAAGTAGTTTATGTTAGTTGACACTGTGAGTTAGCAACTTGATAACGAAATATCAACACTGGGTTCCAAACGTTGAAACAAACTCCAATGCTAACATTGGAAGCAGATAATGAGTTATCAGAAAGCTTTTCTTTAAATTTAGCTGATTTTTCGAACAACTTATTTGTCACAAGCAATTGAACGCCCATTAATGAAAACAATATTCTTATGGATATTATGATTTCGAAACAATAATTATTTTTGAAAACATGCGGTTTCAGAAGATTGAGATAGCAGCCTTTCTACAATAAACAATTGATCAAAGCCTACATCTTTTAAACTTTGCCAAACAGAAAAGTATTAAGAGAAATGGTAACAAGGCATGCAAGTAATTTTAATGAAAGTTCTAAAACAGACATTTTATGTGGAAAAATTGCTGTTATAAAAAGTATGGTTACATTTTTTCTAAATCGTTGAATCAGTAAACGCGAAGAAATTTCAAAAATGAGAATTTCTGAGAGCACAATGAAAGATGACTATATATTCGCCTTGACTTGAACTTACATCAAGGAACATGCTTCGATGATTTACTAAGAAATAATATTCAAAAGAATTGAACGAAGAAAAAGTGTGATACTTCGGTGAAAATTGCCTGCTTCAACTAATTTTTAAAGTTTTAATGTAAACTCTGACTTTCAATAAGTATCTCATCCTAAGAGTGGAAAAAATGCAGATTGAAGACGATCTAGACGGCAGAACAGTTTACTTCCCAGTTTGTAGATGGAACCAACAAGCCGATTAGCTAATCCTAATCGAAAGCCCACTTTTCTATCAAGCTAATTGTGAACTGGAGAAAGAAATGATTCCAGGAAAACATCGACGTAAATGAAAGTAAGGAGAATCAGTTATTCAAATTTTTTTTTTGTTTTCAAGCTTTGCTTTCAGAAAGTCTCGCAAGTATCATAATGTTCCAAAATAAAACAATAGGGAAAAAAAGAAGAGTGAAAAAACAAAAATAAATAAAAATTAGAATCAGAAGGCATAAGAACGACCACAGCCACACCATTAACGGACTTCAGCAGCTCCCCGAATACCAAATTTTTGAAACAGTAAGTTTTTGGCAAAAGTTTCCGTCCCTTTTGATCAAATTCGGTTTTTTCATGATTTCAAAACTGACAAAAGTTAAAAATATGTTAGTTTAGTGACAAAATCTTCTCTTATTAATACTTGCCTCTTCTGATAATTCTGGCAGATTTTGTTGCAATTATCATTGCAATTGCCTGACTGTTTTACCGGCTATGTGAATAGGGTCTGTCTATACTTCTAACGTTAAATAAAAAACTCATAAACCATGCGAATCCTCTCAATATCAAGGAAAGGTTAACCCAGAGCTGAATCAAGATTTCCATGGTTCAAATGCATATGAAACATTGAAAAATTTAAAAGAATCACATACAGTTTTGGGTGATTGATTTGGGAGAAGACTAATCAACTGGATCTAGTACACCGTCGATAAATATTTCCACAAGTCAAGTTGATAGAAATCCAGAAAATCTAGTTCAATCAGTGATACGAAAAAAACGCTCTTCCAATTGATAAGTTCATTTAAACCTTTTTTTAATTTTAATTTAATTTTAATTTTTTAATTTCATCTGTCTTTATTCGTTTTCAGTTATTTATCTGTTTTTTTTTTCGCAACGTTTTTTTTTTTGGACTTCTCTCACTAAAACGGAACTTCCTTATGGAATTTGTCATTTTTCAGAATGTCAGACTCTGAATCTGAGACCGACGTCGACTATCATTTGATGAACAATCTTATCGATTTCACAATATCAGTAGAATGGCCGATTTTTTTTTCGGAATATCGTCATAACAAAACGGGTTTTTTTTAAATGTTTCAAGTGTACGAACCAGACACGAGCGGAGTTCCGTCTTCCGTGCTTTTTCTTCTCTTATCTTCCGTTTTCCGATTTCCGTATTTTTAAAAGTTTTTTGTCTTCTATAAAATTTGAGTTTCTGTTTCAAGTCGTTTTGAAATCTCATTTCTATCTTCAAACATATTTTATTTAAGACACACACTGAGATAATTTGAGTCAAACTTTTGAAGAGAATTGAGAGCTTCGAATAGGTTGTTGATTTGGAACGATAATGAGTTCGCTGAATCGAAAAATGATAAGAAAAAAATTCTGTAAATTGACCTGTGGAATATCACTGTTTTGAATCGATCACATCTTCATGAAGAAAAATTCAACTGATATCGCTAAAAAATGAAAAATTGTGGGTTCAACTAGTTCTGCAATATCAGTTTTCTATGCTTCTATTTCATTTTTATTCATTTTCAAACTGAAATCTTCGAAATTATTCGTGAACTCAAAAAAGAAAACCGGGGTAGTAAACCGTGAAAGTTCATATTCGACTTCCCGTGCCCATAAAAAATCCATTTCCTATCTCAACCAAAACGAAATAGAAAATGGTTAACTTTTCGATGTGTAAGTTTTCAAAAAAGAGTGCGAATAGGCACGAGACGCAGAGAAAAAACTTTTCTTGGCGTCTCTTACCTGCGCGCGCTTTCTCGATTTCACTTTTTTTTAGAATATCAGCCAGGCCACAAATCGTCGATGCGATCCTCGATACCGCTGAAACTTTTAAGCAAAGAGCCTCACTTATTTCAGTGGTCCAGTGGCGCAGTGGTATACGCGCGCGCCTATCGTTTTCAAGGATCGGGGTTCGATTCCTGCTGGGGCCAATTTTTTTTTTGCCTAAAAAGTGCTAACATCCCGACAGACCAACGGACATACCTTTCTAGCTTTTTGTATACAAAAATAATCATTTTCTTTACAGACCCACTCAAAGGCACTTGCCGATTCCCAAATATAATGGAGCAATTGGCAAATGGAATTGTTAGTGAAATGACTGTGTATTATGAAGATTTTATAATAGAAGATTGGTAGGTTATCTAAATTTGAATCTTCTGTAAATGTAGTTTTTCAGGCAAATTGGGATAAGTGTCAAAGAAATTGATGGCGAGATGCATTTGATTCCTTTTTTTTGCTACACAGAAGAATGGATTCCAAAGTGTCGAATTGGATATTATCTTGGGATCAAAAATCACTCGTCGAAATATTCTAGAATGATAAAAGACATAATTTTGCCCTATAATTGGCTAGCTCAAGGCTTTTTTATGAAGATTTCGGATTTAAAACCGGAACTTTTGGATGATGGAGCCCTAATAATTGAATATGGACTTCGATCGGAATCAGTACAAACTATAAGAAAAATTTGGCTTTTTCCAATTTGGACCGATTTATTTGACTCGGAAGGAAAACAAGTTATGATCCCACTCTGGAAAGAATATAACCGCCGATGTCATCCACAGGTGGGTTGATGCAGTTTTTTCAGAAAAATTCATTAGTGTTTTTTACAGATAAAAGCTATTCATTATGATGATAGAAACAAGCAAGATCCATCTCGTGACGAAATTACTCTACAAGCTGCTCACGGTGTTCGAAATCAATGTTCACCCGATAACGGTACAATCTATAGAGCGGGAACCGCTCGTAGATTGGGATTTCGGAATGTAGTCCATTATTTTCAATGGGAAATGATTCAGAATCCACCGGAATATTTTGAATCTCAAAACATTATAACGGCAGTGGAACTTGACTTGAGATTCTATTTGGCTCATTTGATTCGGGAAATGAATTCAAATAAAAAATTGAAAAGGATTCTGAAAAAAGACGTGGATATTAATAAGATGTCAGGAGAATCTATGAAAACTTTTATGAAGTGTCTCATGTTTGACTAGTTGAGCGGCTGTATGAATGTCAATAAAGTGACTGTTGAAATGAAGTTTTTTATTGTAAATGTGTTTTTTTTCTGTTACAGAGTTTTCACATTCTAGATGAATTCTATGATTCCATTGATATGACGCTTCATAGAGTTTCATTTGCAATAACTTCAGTGCCTAATTAATAATGAACTTCAGGATCTCGAGCTAGTCGATGATAACGTTTGGTTTATTTTTTTTAGCTTCAAAACGAGCTGAAAATCAAAGTTTCATCATGTTTTTGAAAGTTATTCTTGTGAGTGTTAGTTGCTTTGAATGTCGGATTTATTGGACACATTTTATTTATATCCAAAATACATATCTGTCGAAAAACTTTTTGAGATTAAAAATGAAACGAAAAATGTTTCATTTTGAAACATTTTGAAACGTTCAGCAACGATGCTCCGACATGACGCTAGTACGCATCGTTTAACGGGATTTATCTTCACATACAGACTCCAATGGGTGTGACCTCATCATCCCAGGAGAAAACTCTGCGTACACAGCCAATACGCTACCCATTTGAACGCCATTCATTCATTCTTTTCCGTCCTCTCACAGTTGGTTCTTTCATTACTGCTTCCCTAAAACAGTTCTTTCTTTATTGATTTTTTAGCGCGTCTATTACAAATGCATTAAGGGAACTAGTACCTATGATGTCTAGATCTGCCGCCTAAATTCAGCACTCTTTTCAATTGCGGAGCTAGTACCTATGATGTCTAGATCTGCCGCCCAAATTCAGCACTTTTTTCAATTGCGGAGCTAGTACCTATGATGTCTAGATCTGCCGCCCAAATTCAGCACTTTTTTCAATTGCGGAGCTAGTACCTATGATGTCTAGATCTGCCGCCCAAATTCAGCATAATTTGCAATGCAAAATGTTAGTCAAGTTCTGTGATTTTCTAGTCAAAAAAAGGTATAAGAATACATTTATTAAAAGAAATTACGTCAGAATTTCATTTGGTGTTTTTTAGGATTTTCAGTTTTGTGTTAGAGGCCCTTGAAATATTAAAATGCGCGTATCTTTAAAAATCAATCATAGAATTTCCTGTTTTTGTGATTTTCTAGTCAAGAGAAGGTTCTAGAACACAATTATCAAGAGAAACTACGTCAGAATTTCATTTGGTGATTTTCAGGTTTTTCAGTTTTGTGTTAGAGGCCCTTGAAATATTAAAATGCGCGTATCTTTAAAAATCAATCATAGAATTTCCTGTTTTTGTGATTTTCTAGTCAAAAGAAGGTTCTAGAACACATTTATCAAGAGAAACTACGTCAGAATTTCATTTGGTGATTTTCAGGTTTTTCAGTTTTGTGTAAGAGGTCCTTGAAATATTAAAATGCGCGTATCTTTAAAAATCAATCATAGAATTTCCTGTTTTTGTGATTTTCTAGTCAAAAGAAGGTTCTAGAACACATTTATCAAGAGAAACTACGTCAGAATTTCATTTGGTGATTTTCAGGTTTTTCAGTTTTGTGTTAGAGGCCCTTGAAATATTAAAATGCGCGTATCTTTAAAAATCAATCATAGAATTTCCTGTTTTTGTGATTTTCTAGTCAAAAGAAGGTTCTAGAACACATTTATCAAGAGAAACTACGTCAGAATTTCATTTGGTGACTTTCAGGATTTTCAGTTTTGTGTAAGAGGCCCTTGAAATATTAAAATGCGCGTATCTTTAGAAATCAATCATAGAATTTCCTGTTTTTGTGATTTTCTAGTCAAGAGAAGGTTCTAGAACACATTTATCAAGAGAAACTACGTCAGAATTTCATTTGGTGATTTTCAGGTTTTTCAGTTTTGTGTTAGAGGCCCTTGAAATATTAAAATGCGCGTATCTTTAAAAATCAATCATAGAATTTCCTGTTTTTGTGATTTTCTAGTCAAAAGAAGGTTCTAGAACACATTTATCAAGAGAAACTACGTCAGAATTTCATTTGGTGACTTTCAGGTATTTCAGTTTTGTGTTAGAGGCCCTTGAAATATTAAAATGCGCGTATCTTTAAAAATCAATCATAGAATTTCCAGTTTTTGTGATTTTCTAGTTGAAAGAAGCTTCTAGAACACATTTATCAAGAGAAACTACGTCAGAATTTCATTTGGTGATTTTCAGGATTTTCAGTTTTGTGTTAGAGGCCCTTGAAATATTAAAATGCGCGTATCTTTAAAAATCAATCATAGAATTTCCTGTTTTTGTGATTTTCTAGTCAAAAGAAGGTTCTAGAACACATTTATCAAGAGAAACTACGTCAGAATTTCATTTGGTGACTTTCAGGATTTTCAGTTTTGTGTAAGAGGCCCTTGAAATATTAAAATGCGCGTATCTTTAGAAATCAATCATAGAATTTCCTGTTTTTGTGATTTTCTAGTCAAGAGAAGGTTCTAGAACACATTTATCAAGAGAAACTACGTCAGAATTTCATTTGGTGATTTTCAGGTTTTTCAGTTTTGTGTTAGAGGCCCTTGAAATATTAAAATGCGCGTATCTTTAAAAATCAATCATAGAATTTCCTGTTTTTGTGATTTTCTAGTCAAAAGAAGGTTCTAGAACACATTTATCAAGAGAAACTACGTCAGAATTTCATTTGGTGACTTTCAGGTATTTCAGTTTTGTGTTAGAGGCCCTTGAAATATTAAAATGCGCGTATCTTTAAAAATCAATCATAGAATTTCCAGTTTTTGTGATTTTCTAGTTGAAAGAAGCTTCTAGAACACATTTATCAAGAGAAACTACGTCAGAATTTCATTTGGTGATTTTCAGGATTTTCAGTTTTGTGTTAGAGGCCCTTGAAATATTAAAATGCGCGTATCTTTAGAAATCAATCATAGAATTTCCTGTTTTTGTGATTTTCTAGTCAAGAGAAGGTTCTAGAACACATTTATCAAGAGAAACTACGTCAGAATTTCATTTGGTGATTTTCAGGTTTTTCAGTTTTGTGTTAGAGGCCCTTGAAATATTAAAATGCGCGTATCTTTAAAAATCAATCATAGAATTTCCTGTTTTTGTGATTTTCTAGTCAAAAGAAGGTTCTAGAACACATTTATCAAGAGAAACTACGTCAGAATTTCATTTGGTGATTTTCAGGTTTTTCAGTTTTGTGTAAGAGGCCCTTGAAATATTAAAATGCGCGTATCTTTAAACATCAATCATAGAATTTCCTGTTTTTGTGATTTTCTAGTCAAAAGAAGGTTCTAGAACACATTTATCAAGAGAAACTACGTCAGAATTTCATTTGGTGATTTTCAGGTATTTCAGTTTTGTGTTAGAGGCCCTTGAAATATTAAAATGCGCGTATCTTTAAAAATCAATCATAGAATTTCCTGTTTTTGTGATTTTCTAGTCAAAAGAAGGTTCTAGAACACATTTATCAAGAGAAACTACGTCAGAATTTCATTTGGTGATTTTCAGGATTTTCAGTTTTGTGTTAGAGGCCCTTGAAATATTAAAATGCGCGTATCTTTAAAAATCAATCATAGAATCTCCAGTTTTTGTGATTTTCTAGTCAAAAGAAGGTTCTAGAACACATTTATCAAGAGAAACTACGTCAGAATTTCATTTGGTGATTTTCAGGATTTTCAGTTTTGTGTTAGAGGCCCTTGAAATATTAAAATGCGCGTATCTTTAAAAATCAATCATAGAATTTCCTGTTTTTGTGATTTTCTAGTCAAAAGAAGGTTCTAGAACACATTTATCAAGAGAAACCACGTCAGAATTTCATTTGGTGATTTTCAGGTATTTCAGTTTTGTGTTAGAGGCCCTTGAAATATTAAAATGCGCGTATCTTTAAAAATCAATCATAGAATTTCCTGTTTTTGTGATTTTCTAGTCAAAAGAAGGTTCTAGAACACATTTATCAAGAGAAACTACGTCAGAATTTCATTTGGTGATTTTCAGGTTTTTCAGTTTTGTGTAAGAGGCCCTTGAAATATTAAAATGCGCGTATCTTTAAACATCAATCATAGAATTTCCTGTTTTTGTGATTTTCTAGTCAAAAGAAGGTTCTAGAACACATTTATCAAGAGAAACTACGTCAGAATTTCATTTGGTGATTTTCAGGTATTTCAGTTTTGTGTTAGAGGCCCTTGAAATATTAAAATGCGCGTATCTTTAAAAATCAATCATAGAATTTCCTGTTTTTGTGATTTTCTAGTCAAAAGAAGGTTCTAGAACACATTTATCAAGAGAAACTACGTCAGAATTTCATTTGGTGATTTTCAGGATTTTCAGTTTTGTGTTAGAGGCCCTTGAAATATTAAAATGCGCGTATCTTTAAAAATCAATCATAGAATCTCCAGTTTTTGTGATTTTCTAGTTGAAAGAAGCTTCTAGAACACATTTATCAAGAGAAACTACGTCAGAATTTCATTTGGTGATTTTCAGGATTTTCAGTTTTGTGTTAGAGGCCCTTGAAATATTAAAATGCGCGTATCTTTAAAAATCAATCATAGAATTTCCTGTTTTTGTGATTTTCTAGTCAAAAGAAGGTTCTAGAACACATTTATCAAGAGAAACTACGTCAGAATTTCATTTGGTGATTTTCAGGTATTTCAGTTTTGTGTTAGAGGCCCTTGAAATATTAAAATGCGCGTATCTTTAAAAAGCAATCATAGAATTTCCTGTTTTTGTGATTTTCTAGTCAAAAGAAGGTTCTAGAACACATTTATCAAGAGAAACTACGTCAGAATTTCATTTGGTGATTTTCAGGTTTTTCAGTTTTGTGTAAGAGGCCCTTGAAATATTAAAATGCGCGTATCTTTAAACATCAATCATAGAATTTCCTGTTTTTGTGATTTTCTAGTCAAAAGAAGGTTCTAGAACACATTTATCAAGAGAAACTACGTCAGAATTTCATTTGGTGATTTTCAGGTATTTCAGTTTTGTGTTAGAGGCCCTTGAAATATTAAAATGCGCGTATCTTTAAAAATCAATCATAGAATTTCCTGTTTTTGTGATTTTCTAGTCAAAAGAAGGTTCTAGAACACATTTATCAAGAGAAACTACGTCAGAATTTCATTTGGTGATTTTCAGGATTTTCAGTTTTGTGTTAGAGGCCCTTGAAATATTAAAATGCGCGTATCTTTAAAAATCAATCATAGAATCTCCAGTTTTTGTGATTTTCTAGTTGAAAGAAGCTTCTAGAACACATTTATCAAGAGAAACTACGTCAGAATTTCATTTGGTGATTTTCAGGATTTTCAGTTTTGTGTTAGAGGCCCTTGAAATATTAAAATGCGCGTATCTTTAAAAATCAATCATAGAATTTCCTGTTTTTGTGATTTTCTAGTCAAGAGAAGGTTCTAGAACACATTTATCAAGAGAAACTACGTCAGAATTTCATTTGGTGATTTTCAGGTATTTCAGTTTTGTGTTAGAGGCCCTTGAAATATTAAAATGCGCGTATCTTTAAAAATCAATCATAGAATCTCCAGTTTTTGTGATTTTCTAGTTGAAAGAAGCTTCTAGAACACATTTATCAAGAGAAACTACGTCAGAATTTCATTTGGTGATTTTCAGGATTTTCAGTTTTGTGTTAGAGGCCCTTGAAATATTAAAATGCGCGTATCTTTAGAAATCAATCATAGAATTTCCTGTTTTTGTGATTTTCTTGTCAAGAGAAGGTTCTAGAACACATTTATCAAGAGAAACTACGTCAGAATTTCATTTGGTGATTTTCAGGTTTTTCAGTTTTGTGTTAGAGGCCCTTGAAATATTAAAATGCGCGTATCTTTAGAAATCAATCATTGAATTTCCTGTTTTTGTGATTTTCTAGTCAAGAGAAGGTTCTAGAACACATTTATCAAGAGAAACTACGTCAGAATTTCATTTGGTGATTTTCAGGATTTTCAGTTTTGTGTTAGAGGCCCTTGAAATATTAAAATGCGCGTATCTTTAAAAATCAATCATAGAATTTCCTGTTTTTGTGATTTTCTAGTCAAGAGAAGGTTCTAGAACACATTTATCAAGAGAAACTACGTCAGAATTTCATTTGGTGATTTTCAGGTTTTTCAGTTTTGTGTTAGAGGCCCTTGAAATATTAAAATGCGCGTATCTTTAGAAATCAATCATAGAATCTCCAGTTTTTGTGATTTTCTAGTTGAAAGAAGCTTCTAGAACACATTTATCAAGAGAAACTACGTCAGAATTTCATTTGGTGACTTTCAGGATTTTCAGTTTTGTGTTAGAGGCCCTTGAAATATTAAAATGCGCGTATCTTTAAAAATCAATCATAGAATCTCCAGTTTTTGTGATTTTCTAGTTGAAAGAAGCTTCTAGAACACATTTATCAAGAGAAACTACGTCAGAATTTCATTTGGTGACTTTCAGGATTTTCAGTTTTGTGTAAGAGGCCCTTGAAATTTTAAAATGCGCGTATCTTTAAAAATCAATCATAGAATTTCCTGTTTTTGTGATTTTCTAGTCAAGAGAAGGTTCTAGAACACATTTATCAAGAGAAACTACGTCAGAATTTCATTTGGTGACTTTCAGGATTTTCAGTTTTGTGTTAGAGGCCCTTGAAATATTAAAATGCGCGTATCTTTAAAAATCAATCATAGAATCTCCAGTTTTTGTGATTTTCTAGTTGAAAGAAGCTTCTAGAACACATTTATCAAGAGAAACTACGTCAGAATTTCATTTGGTGATTTTCAGGATTTTCAGTTCTGTGTTAGAGGCCCTTGAAATATTACAATGCGCGTAACTCTGGAAATCAATCATAGAATTTCCAGTTTTTGTGATTTTCTAGTTGAAAGAAGCTTCTAGAACACATTTATCAAGAGAAACTACGTCAGAATTTCATTTGGTGATTTTCAGGTTTTTCAGTTTTGTGTTAGAGGCCCTTGAAATATTAAAATGCGCGTATCTTTAGAAATCAATCATAGAATTTCCAGTTTTTGTGATTTTCTAGTTGTAGGAAGCTTCTAGAACACATTTATCAAGAGAAACTACGTCAGAATTTCATTTGGTGATTTTCAGGATTTTCAGTTTTGTGTTAGAGGCCCTTGAAATATTAAAATGCGCGTATCTTTAGAAATCAATCATAGAATTTCCAGTTTTTGTGATTTTCTAGTTGTAGGAAGCTTCTAGAACACATTTATCAAGAGAAACTACGTCAGAATTTCATTTGGTGATTTTCAGGATTTTCAGTTCTGTGTTAGAGGCCCTTGAAATATTAAAATGCGCGTATCTTTAGAAATCAATCATAGAATTTCCAGTTTTTGTGATTTTCTAGTTGTAGGAAGCTTCTAGAACACATTTATCAAGAGAAACTACGTCAGAATTTCATTTGGTGATTTTCAGGATTTTCAGTTTTGTGTTAGAGGCCCTTGAAATATTAAAATGCGCGTATCTTTAGAAATCAATCATAGAATTTCCAGTTTTTGTGATTTTCTAGTTGTAGGAAGCTTCTAGAACACATTTATCAAGAGAAACTACGTCAGAATTTCATTTGGTGATTTTCAGGATTTTCAGTTTTGTGTTAGAGGCCCTTGAAATATTAAAATGCGCGTATCTTTAGAAATCAATCATAGAATCTCCAGTTTTTGTGATTTTCTAGTTGAAAGAAGCTTCTAGAACACATTTATTAAGAGAAACTACGTCAGAATTTCATTTGGTGATTTTCAGGATTTTCAGTTCTGTGTTAGAGGCCCTTGAAATATTACAATGCGCGTAACTCTGGAAATCAATCATAGAATTTCCAGTTTTTGTGATTTTCTAGTTGAAAGAAGCTTCTAGAACACATTTATCAAGAGAAACTACGTCAGAATTTCATTTGGTGATTTTCAGGTTTTTCAGTTTTGTGTTAGAGGCCCTTGAAATATTAAAATGCGCGTATCTTTAGAAATCAATCATAGAATCTCCAGTTTTTGTGATTTTCTAGTTGAAAGAAGCTTCTAGAACACATTTATCAAGAGAAACTACGTCAGAATTTCATTTGGTGATTTTCAGGATTTTCAGTTTTGTGTTAGAGGCCCTTGAAATATTAAAATGCGCGTATCTTTAGAAATCAATCATAGAATTTCCAGTTTTTGTGATTTTCTAGTTGTAGGAAGCTTCTAGAACACATTTATCAAGAGAAACTACGTCAGAATTTCATTTGGTGATTTTCAGGATTTTCAGTTTTGTGTTAGAGGCCCTTGAAATATTAAAATGCGCGTAACTCTGGAAATCAATCATAGAATTTCCTGTTTTTGTGATTTTCTAGTCAAAAGAAGCTTCTAGAACACATTTATCAAGAGAAACTACGTCAGAATTTCATTTGTTGATTTTCAGGTTTTTCAGTTTTGTGTTAGAGGCCCTTGAAATATTAAAATGCGCGTAACTCTGGAAATCAATCATAGAATTTCCTGTTTTTGTGATTTTCTAGTCAAGAGAAGGTTCTAGAACACATTTATCAAGAGAAACTACGTCAGAATTTCATTTGTTGATTTTCAGGTTTTTCAGTTTTGTGTTAGAAGCCCTTGAAATATTAAAATGCGCGTATCTTTAAAAATCAATCATAGAATTTCCTGTTTTTGTGATTTTCTAGTCAAGAGAAGGTTCTAGAACACATTTATCAAGAGAAACTACGTCAGAATTTCATTTGGTGATTTTCAGGTTTTTCAGTTTTGTGTTAGAGGCCCTTGAAATATTAAAATGCGCGTAACTCTGGAAATCAATCATAGAATTTCCTGTTTTTGTGATTTTCTAGTCAAGAGAAGGTTCTAGAACACATTTATCAAGAGAAACTACGTCAGAATTTCATTTGTTGATTTTCAGGTTTTTCAGTTTTGTGTTAGAGGCCCTTGAAATATTAAAATGCGCGTAACTCTGGAAATCAATCATAGAAATTCCTGTTTTTGTGATTTTCTAGTCAAGAGAAGGTTCTAGAACACATTTATCAAGAGAAACTACGTCAGAATTTCATTTGTTGATTTTCAGGTTTTTCAGTTTTGTGTTAGAAGCCCTTGAAATATTAAAATGCGCGTATCTTTAAAAATCAATCATAGAATTTCCTGTTTTTGTGATTTTCTAGTCAAGAGAAGGTTCTAGAACACATTTATCAAGAGAAACTACGTCAGAATTTCATTTGGTGATTTTCAGGATTTTCAGTTTTGTGTTAGAGACCCTTGAAATATTAAAATGCGCGTATCTTTAGAAATCAATCATAGAATTTCCAGTTTTTGTGATTTTCTAGTTGAAAGAAGCTTCTAGAACACATTTATCAAGAAAAACTACGTCAGAATTTCATTTGTTGATTTTCAGGTTTTTCAGTTTTGTGTCAGAGGCCCTTGAAATATTAAAATGCGCGTAACTCTGGAAATCAATCATAGAATTTCCAGTTTTTGTGATTTTCTAGTCAAGAGAAGGTTCTAGAACACATTTATCAAGAGAAACTACGTCAGAATTTCATTTGGTGATTTTCAGGTTTTTCAGTTTTGTGTTAGAGGCCCTTGAAATATTAAAATGCGCGTATCTTCAGAAATCAATCATAGAATTTCCAGTTTTTGTGATTTTCTAGTTGAAAGAAGCTTCTAGAACACATTTATCAAGAGAAACTACGTCAGAATTTCATTTGGTGTTTTTCAGGTTTTTCAGTTTTGTGTTAGAGGCCCTTGAAATATTAAAATGCGCGTATCTTTAAATATCAATCATAGAATTTCCTGTTTTTGTGATTTTCTAGTCAAAAGAAGCTTCTAGAACACATTCATCAAGAGAAACTACGTCAGAATTTCATTTGTTGATTTTCAGGTTTTTCAGTTTTGTGTTAGAGGCCCTTGAAATATTAAAATGCGCGTATCTTTAATTCAAACTCTCTGTTCAACGCGAGGTGAGGCCTGTTGAGCATTGTACAGTTTCAAGTCAAACGGGTCTGTATACCTTCTTATGGTGTATGGTGAACACCCTTGGACTTCTAAGACATATGACACATGTTTCATCAGGCTCCGCCCCCTACCTACAGTAACCCTATGAAAAAACAATTTTTTTTTCCTGAAGAGATAATAACGAAGTTCAAGCGGAAATCGATTGGCGCCACTATTTGAATATTTTTCGAGCACAAAACAAAATTCTGACTTCTCTCCATCAAAGAAAAAAATTGAAAACTTTTCAAAAATTGTCGACTTTTTCAGTTTTTTCACTCAAGCACCTCAGAGAAAGCCAAGTCCCACGAGATCTTTACGGATTCGTAATCCTCGCAAAATTTGCCTTCAATCACCTCTATTCAGAAAAAAATACAGGAACACAATGTCCGAGATAATTTTGGTTTTTTGTAAAATTTCATGAAAATTTACCGTATAGGGGTACATGATGAAAAACTCAAAGTCTCCAATTTTGCCCATATTTGTTTTGTGAGTTGTACTGATCCTCAATATACAATTAACAGAGTTTTAGCTCATCTCGATTAGAACTGAAGCCGTGGCATAACTTTTAAAACTCACATATATGCAAATTTTTCTGAGGTCTTAGTTCTGTTAATTGCATCCAGGATGAGCTAAAACTCTGTTAATGGTATATTAAAGACCAGTACTACTCAAAAAACAAATATGGACAAAATTTGAGACTTTGAGTTTTGCGTCATGGACCCCTATACGTTAACACTAACTATCCATAACTAGTCGAAGTACTAATTCACTGGAGCCGAAATGTTTTCCGATTAGGCTAATTCTTTGCAACAGGGTGGACTGGGGTCCAAATAGTCAAGAAACGTCAAATTCAGGACCATAAAGTTGTTGCTCCGTGCACCGGAGCACGAAGTATGGACCAAAAAAAAAGTTGTCCGATCTTTCTGAAAAATGTTTTCCCGACGTTTTTCAACACGTAGAGCACGAATTTCACAATGAAAAATTTCAAAAGTTATTTTGAAGATTAGCTGTAGTGCTAAATTTTCACTTTTTTGTAGTTTTTTGGTCACCCTGAAAATTTTTGCATTTGAGGTGCAAAAACAAATTCTATATTCGGATTCTACGCACCAAAATACGTCGATTTGCTGTATTCATCTTGAATTTGAGATATACATTCATTGAGATAAATCGGTTTTTCAATGTTTTTTCATTGAAAAAAACACCTTTTTTTGAGATTTTTTGAATTTTCTGAAATATTTTGTACTTGAGGTGCAAAAGTTAAACTCAGATTCGAGTTCTACGCATTAAAATACGTCGATTTGTTATATTAAATCTGATTTTGAAGTATACATTCATCAAGAAAAAAACCCTTTTTCCAGATTTCACCACTGAAAACACATTTTTTTGAGATATTTCGAATTTTCTGAAAATTTTTGTACTTGAGGTGCAAAAACTAACTTCAGATTCGGATTCTACGCATCAAAATACGTCGATTTCGTTTTAGGAATCAAAAATTGAGATATACATTCATCGAGATAAATCGGCTCCAAAATATCCATCTCCCGATCCAGGATCAAAAAAGTCAAAATTTTAAATTTCGTTTTTTTCGAGCGGAAAGAGTTGGAAAGTGTCCAGTAAGTCCTAAATAGCCGTTTTAGACAACAATCCGCTCAAAAATCTGACGTTCCACTCATTGTTTGGTGGTAAGGCAATTATTCGAAGAAATTTCTGAAAATTTTATATCCTAACGAAGGAAACGTGATTTTGCGTGAAATTGTTGTCCAAAACGGCTATTTAGGATTTATTTGACACTTTCCGACAGTTTCCGCTCAAAAAAACGAAGTTTAAAATTTTCGATTTTTTTGATCCAGGATCGGGAGAAGGATTTTTTTGAAGTGGTGCCAAGACTACATATCGAATTTTCAAAAGCTGAAAATTGGTGACCGAGTCACATTTGGATAGGGGAACATGCCACAAAGTTTTTGTACGGATCTGAGACTATGACTTTTTTCACCGTGGAGGGGGGTAGGTTCTGAAAATGTATAAAAGCCGATTTATCTCGATGAATGTATATCTCGATTTTTGATTTCTTATTAGAAATCGACGTAATTTCGGGCGTAGATTTCGATTCTGGCGTTTGTTTTTGCACCTCAAACGTTAAATTTTTCAGGAACAAAAAAAACGTCCAAAAATCACAAAAAATTGAAAATTTAGTACTACAGGTACCTTTTAAAATTGATACCAAGTGATATAAATGTAAATTCGTAATCTCCATATCAAAAAACGTCGGGAAAACGTTTTTGAAGACAATCGGACCATTTTTATTTTCGGCTCTTTATTGTGCTCCAGCTCCTGGAGCAAGGATGATACAGACTCGAATTTGGTATTTTTTGACTATTTGGGCCCTAGATGGATGTCTGTAAAAAATTGAACCCAATCGGAAAACATTTCGGCTCCGGTGAATTGGCCCTTCAGTGTTTGTTGAGTAGTTAGAAATAACGAGTGTTAAATTTTCATGAAATTTTACAAAAAACCAAAATTATCTCGGACATTGTGTCCCTGTATTCTTCTCTGAATAGAGGTAATTGAAGGCAAATTTTGCGAGGATTACGAATCCGTAAAGATCTCGTGGGACTTGGCTTTCTCTGGGGAGCTAGAGTGAAAAAACTGAAAAAGTCGACAATTTTTGAAAAATTTTCAATTTTTTTCTTTGATGGAGAGAAGTCAGAATTTTGTTTTGTGCTCGAAAAATAATCAAATAGTGGCGCCAATCGATTTCCGCTTGAACTTCGTTATTATCTCTTCAGGCAAAAAAAATTGTTTTTCATAGGGTTACTGTAGGTAGGGGGCGGAGCCTGATGAAACATGTGTCATATGTCTTAGAAGTCCAAGGGTGTTCACCATACACCATAAGAAGGTATACAGACCCGTTTGACTTGAAACTGTACAGTGCTGTCCTCGAAAAATTCGAATAACGTGAATTAAATATCAATCATAGAATTTCCTGTTTTTGTGATTTTCTAGTCAAGAGAAGGTTCTAGAACACATTTATCAAGAGAAACTACGTCAGAATTTCATTTGTTGATTTTCAGGTTTTTCAGTTTTGTGTTAGAGGCCCTTGAAATATTAAAATGCGCGTATCTTCAGAAATCAATCATAGAATTTCCAGTTTTTGTGATTTTCTAGTTGTAGGAAGCTTCTAGAACACATTTATCAAGAGAAACTACGTCAGAATTTCATTTGGTGATTTTCAGGTTTTTCAGTTTTGTGTTAGAGGCCCTTGAAACATTAAAATGCGCGTATCTTCAGAAATCAATCACAGAATTTCCAGTTTTTGTGATTTTCTAGTTGTAGGAAGCTTCTAGAACACATTTATCAAGAGAAACTACGTCAGAATTTCATTTGGTGATTTTCAGGATTTTCAGTTTTGTGTTAGAGGCCCTTGAAATATTAAAATGCGCGTAACTCTGGAAATCAATCATAGAATTTCCTGTTTTTGTGATTTTCTAGTTGAAAGAAGCTTCTAGAACACATTCATCAAGAGAAACTACGTCAGAATTTCATTTGGTGATTTTCAGGATTTTCAGTTTTGTGTTAGAGGCCCTTGAAATATTAAAATGCGCGTATCTTTAGAAATCAATCATAGAATCTCCAGTTTTTGTGATTTTCTAGTTGAAAGAAGCTTCTAGAACACATTTATCAAGAGAAACTACGTCAGAATTTCATTTGGTGATTTTCAGGATTTTCAGTTTTGTGTTAGAGGCCCTTGACATATTAAAATGCGCGTATCTTTAAATATCAATCATAGAATTTCCAGTTTTTGTGATTTTCTAGTTGTAGGAAGCTTCTAGAACACATTTATCAAGAGAAACTACGTCAGAATTTCATTTGGTGATTTTCAGGATTTTCAGTTTTGTGTTAGAGGCCCTTGAAATATTAAAATGCGCGTATCTTTAAATATCAATCATAGAATTTCCAGTTTTTGTGATTTTCTAGTTGTAGGAAGCTTCTAGAACACATTTATCAAGAGAAACTACGTCAGAATTTCATTTGGTGATTTTCAGGATTTTCAGTTTTGTGTTAGAGGCCCTTGAAATATTAAAATGCGCGTATCTTTAAATATCAATCATAGAATTTCCTGTTTTTGTGATTTTCTAGTCAAAAGAAGCTTCTAGAACACATTCATCAAGAGAAACTACGTCAGAATTTCATTTGTTGATTTTCAGGTTTTTCAGTTTTGTGTTAGAGGCCCTTGAAATATTAAAATGCGCGTATCTTCAGAAATCAATCATAGAATTTCCAGTTTTTGTGATTTTCTAGTTGAAAGAAGCTTCTAGAACACATTTATCAAGAGAAACTACGTCAGAATTTCATTTGGTGTTTTTCAGGTTTTTCAGTTTTGTGTTAGAGGCCCTTGAAATATTAAAATGCGCGTATCTTTAAATATCAATCATAGAATTTCCTGTTTCTGTGATTTTCTAGTCAAAAGAAGCTTCTAGAACACATTCATCAAGAGAAACTACGTCAGAATTTCATTTGTTGATTTTCAGGTTTTTCAGTTTTGTGTTAGAGGCCCTTGAAATATTAAAATGCGCGTATCTTTAAATATCAATCATAGAATTTCCTGTTTTTGTGATTTTCTAGTCAAGAGAAGGTTCTAGAACACATTTATCAAGAGAAACTACGTCAGAATTTCATTTGTTGATTTTCAGGATTTTCAGTTTTGTGTTAGAGGCCCTTGACATATTAAAATGCGCGTATCTTTAAATATCAATCATAGAATTTCCAGTTTTTGTGATTTTCTAGTTGTAGGAAGCTTCTAGAACACATTTATCAAGAGAAACTACGTCAGAATTTCATTTGGTGATTTTCAGGATTTTCAGTTTTGTGTTAGAGGCCCTTGAAATATTAAAATGCGCGTATCTTTAAATATCAATCATAGAATTTCCAGTTTTTGTGATTTTCTAGTTGTAGGAAGCTTCTAGAACACATTTATCAAGAGAAACTACGTCAGAATTTCATTTGGTGATTTTCAGGATTTTCAGTTTTGTGTTAGAGGCCCTTGAAATATTAAAATGCGCGTATCTTTAAATATCAATCATAGAATTTCCTGTTTTTGTGATTTTCTAGTCAAAAGAAGCTTCTAGAACACATTCATCAAGAGAAACTACGTCAGAATTTCATTTGTTGATTTTCAGGTTTTTCAGTTTTGTGTTAGAGGCCCTTGAAATATTAAAATGCGCGTATCTTTAAATATCAATCATAGAATTTCCAGTTTTTGTGATTTTCTAGTCAAGAGAAGGTTCTAGAACACATTTATCAAGAGAAACTACGTCAGAATTTCATTTGGTGATTTTCAGGTTTTTCAGTTTTGTGTTAGAGGCCCTTGAAATATTAAAATGCGCGTATCTTCAGAAATCAATCATAGAATTTCCAGTTTTTGTGATTTTCTAGTTGAAAGAAGCTTCTAGAACACATTTATCAAGAGAAACTACGTCAGAATTTCATTTGGTGTTTTTCAGGTTTTTCAGTTTTGTGTTAGAGGCCCTTGAAATATTAAAATGCGCGTATCTTTAAATATCAATCATAGAATTTCCTGTTTTTGTGATTTTCTAGTCAAAAGAAGCTTCTAGAACACATTCATCAAGAGAAACTACGTCAGAATTTCATTTGTTGATTTTCAGGTTTTTCAGTTTTGTGTTAGAGGCCCTTGAAATATTAAAATGCGCGTATCTTTAAATATCAATCATAGAATTTCCTGTTTTTGTGATTTTCTAGTCAAAAGAAGCTTCTAGAACACATTCATCAAGAGAAACTACGTCAGAATTTCATTTGTTGATTTTCAGGTTTTTCAGTTTTGTGTTAGAGGCCCTTGAAATATTAAAATGCGCGTATCTTCAGAAATCAATCATAGAATTTCCAGTTTTTGTGATTTTCTAGTTGAAAGAAGCTTCTAGAACACATTTATCAAGAGAAACTACGTCAGAATTTCATTTGGTGTTTTTCAGGTTTTTCAGTTTTGTGTTAGAGGCCCTTGAAATATTAAAATGCGCGTATCTTTAAATATCAATCATAGAATTTCCTGTTTCTGTGATTTTCTAGTCAAAAGAAGCTTCTAGAACACATTCATCAAGAGAAACTACGTCAGAATTTCATTTGTTGATTTTCAGGTTTTTCAGTTTTGTGTTAGAGGCCCTTGAAATATTAAAATGCGCGTATCTTTAAATATCAATCATAGAATTTCCTGTTTTTGTGATTTTCTAGTCAAGAGAAGGTTCTAGAACACATTTATCAAGAGAAACTACGTCAGAATTTCATTTGTTGATTTTCAGGATTTTCAGTTTTGTGTTAGAGGCCCTTGACATATTAAAATGCGCGTATCTTTAAATATCAATCATAGAATTTCCAGTTTTTGTGATTTTCTAGTTGTAGGAAGCTTCTAGAACACATTTATCAAGAGAAACTACGTCAGAATTTCATTTGGTGATTTTCAGGATTTTCAGTTTTGTGTTAGAGGCCCTTGAAATATTAAAATGCGCGTATCTTTAAATATCAATCATAGAATTTCCAGTTTTTGTGATTTTCTAGTTGTAGGAAGCTTCTAGAACACATTTATCAAGAGAAACTACGTCAGAATTTCATTTGGTGATTTTCAGGATTTTCAGTTTTGTGTTAGAGGCCCTTGAAATATTAAAATGCGCGTATCTTTAAATATCAATCATAGAATTTCCTGTTTTTGTGATTTTCTAGTCAAAAGAAGCTTCTAGAACACATTCATCAAGAGAAACTACGTCAGAATTTCATTTGTTGATTTTCAGGTTTTTCAGTTTTGTGTTAGAGGCCCTTGAAATATTAAAATGCGCGTATCTTTAAATATCAATCATAGAATTTCCAGTTTTTGTGATTTTCTAGTCAAGAGAAGGTTCTAGAACACATTTATCAAGAGAAACTACGTCAGAATTTCATTTGGTGATTTTCAGGTTTTTCAGTTTTGTGTTAGAGGCCCTTGAAATATTAAAATGCGCGTATCTTCAGAAATCAATCATAGAATTTCCAGTTTTTGTGATTTTCTAGTTGAAAGAAGCTTCTAGAACACATTTATCAAGAGAAACTACGTCAGAATTTCATTTGGTGTTTTTCAGGTTTTTCAGTTTTGTGTTAGAGGCCCTTGAAATATTAAAATGCGCGTATCTTTAAATATCAATCATAGAATTTCCTGTTTTTGTGATTTTCTAGTCAAAAGAAGCTTCTAGAACACATTCATCAAGAGAAACTACGTCAGAATTTCATTTGTTGATTTTCAGGTTTTTCAGTTTTGTGTTAGAGGCCCTTGAAATATTAAAATGCGCGTATCTTTAAATATCAATCATAGAATTTCCTGTTTTTGTGATTTTCTAGTCAAAAGAAGCTTCTAGAACACATTCATCAAGAGAAACTACGTCAGAATTTCATTTGTTGATTTTCAGGTTTTTCAGTTTTGTGTTAGAGGCCCTTGAAATATTAAAATGCGCGTATCTTTAAATATCAATCATAGAATTTCCTGTTTTTGTGATTTTCTAGTCAAAAGAAGCTTCTAGAACACATTTATCAAGAGAAACTACGTCAGAATTTCATTTGTTGATTTTCAGGTTTTTCAGTTTTGTGTTAGAGGCCCTTGAAACATTAAAATGCGCGTATCTTCAGAAATCAATCATAGAATTTCCAGTTTTTGTGATTTTCTAGTTGTAGGAAGCTTCTAGAACACATTTATCAAGAGAAACTACGTCAGAATTTCATTTGGTGATTTTCAGGTTTTTCAGTTTTGTGTTAGAGGCCCTTGAAACATTAAAATGCGCGTATCTTCAGAAATCAATCACAGAATTTCCAGTTTTTGTGATTTTCTAGTTGTAGGAAGCTTCTAGAACACATTTATCAAGAGAAACTACGTCAGAATTTCATTTGGTGATTTTCAGGATTTTCAGTTTTGTGTTAGAGGCCCTTGAAATATTAAAATGCGCGTAACTCTGGAAATCAATCATAGAATTTCCTGTTTTTGTGATTTTCTAGTTGAAAGAAGCTTCTAGAACACATTTATTAAGAGAAACTACGTCAGAATTTCATTTGGTGATTTTCAGGATTTTCAGTTTTGTGTTAGAGGCCCTTGAAATATTAAAATGCGCGTAACTCTGGAAATCAATCATAGAATTTCCTGTTTTTGTGATTTTCTAGTTGAAAGAAGCTTCTAGAACACATTTATCAAGAGAAACTACGTCAGAATTTCATTTGGTGATTTTCAGGATTTTCAGTTTTGTGTTAGAGGCCCTTGACATATTAAAATGCGCGTATCTTTAAATATCAATCATAGAATTTCCAGTTTTTGTGATTTTCTAGTTGTAGGAAGCTTCTAGAACACATTTATCAAGAGAAACTACGTCAGAATTTCATTTGGTGATTTTCAGGATTTTCAGTTTTGTGTTAGAGGCCCTTGAAATATTAAAATGCGCGTATCTTTAAATATCAATCATAGAATTTCCAGTTTTTGTGATTTTCTAGTTGTAGGAAGCTTCTAGAACACATTTATCAAGAGAAACTACGTCAGAATTTCATTTGGTGATTTTCAGGATTTTCAGTTTTGTGTTAGAGGCCCTTGAAATATTAAAATGCGCGTATCTTTAAATATCAATCATAGAATTTCCTGTTTTTGTGATTTTCTAGTCAAAAGAAGCTTCTAGAACACATTCATCAAGAGAAACTACGTCAGAATTTCATTTGTTGATTTTCAGGTTTTTCAGTTTTGTGTTAGAGGCCCTTGAAATATTAAAATGCGCGTATCTTTAAATATCAATCATAGAATTTCCAGTTTTTGTAATTTTCTAGTCAAGAGAAGGTTCTAGAACACATTTATCAAGAGAAACTACGTCAGAATTTCATTTGGTGATTTTCAGGATTTTCAGTTTTGTGTTAGAGGCCCTTGAAATATTAAAATGCGCGTATCTTTAAATATCAATCATAGAATTTCCAGTTTTTGTGATTTTCTAGTTGTAGGAAGCTTCTAGAACACATTTATCAAGAGAAACTACGTCAGAATTTCATTTGGTGATTTTCAGGATTTTCAGTTTTGTGTTAGAGGCCCTTGAAATATTAAAATGCGCGTATCTTTAGAAATCAATCGTAGAATTTCCAGTTTTTGTGATTTTCTAGTTGAAAGAAGCTTCTAGAACACATTTATCAAGAGAAACTACGTCAGAATTTCATTTGGTGTTTTTCAGGTTTTTCAGTTTTGTGTTAGAGGCCCTTGAAATATTAAAATGCGCGTATCTTTAGAAGTCAATCATAGAATTTCCAGTTTTTGTGATTTTCTAGTTGTAGGAAGCTTCTAGAACACATTTATCAAGAGAAACTACGTCAGAATTTCATTTGGTGATTTTCAGGATTTTCAGTTTTGTGTTAGAGGCCCTTGAAATATTAAAATGCGCGTATCTTTAAATATCAATCATAGAATTTCCTGTTTTTGTGATTTTCTAGTCAAAAGAAGCTTCTAGAACACATTCATCAAGAGAAACTACGTCAGAATTTCATTTGTTGATTTTCAGGTTTTTCAGTTTTGTGTTAGAGGCCCTTGAAATATTAAAATGCGCGTATCTTTAAATATCAATCATAGAATTTCCAGTTTTTGTGATTTTCTAGTCAAGAGAAGGTTCTAGAACACATTTATCAAGAGAAACTACGTCAGAATTTCATTTGTTGATTTTCAGGTTTTTCAGTTTTGTGTTAGAGGCCCTTGAAATATTAAAATGCGCGTATCTTTAAAAATCAATCATAGAATTTCCTGTTTTTGTGATTTTCTAGTCAAGAGAAGGTTCTAGAACACATTTATCAAGAGAAACTACGTCAGAATTTCATTTGGTGATTTTCAGGATTTTCAGTTTTGTGTTAGAGATCCTTGAAATATTAAAATGCGCGTATCTTTAGAAATCAATCATAGAATTTCCAGTTTTTGTGATTTTCTAGTCAAGAGAAGGTTCTAGAACACATTTATCAAGAGAAACTACGTCAGAATTTCATTTGGTGATTTTCAGGATTTTCAGTTTTGTGTTAGAGGCCCTTGAAATATTAAAATGCGCGTATCTTTAAATATCAATCATAGAATTTCCAGTTTTTGTGATTTTCTAGTTGTAGGAAGCTTCTAGAACACATTTATCAAGAGAAACTACGTCAGAATTTCATTTGGTGATTTTCAGGATTTTCAGTTTTGTGTTAGAGGCCCTTGAAATATTAAAATGCGCGTAACTCTGGAAATCAATCATAGAATTTCCTGTTTTTGTGATTTTCTAGTTGAAAGAAGCTTCTAGAACACATTTATTAAGAGAAACTACGTCAGAATTTCATTTGGTGATTTTCAGGATTTTCAGTTTTGTGTTAGAGGCCCTTGAAATATTACAATGCGCGTAACTCTGGAAATCAATCATAGAATTTCCAGTTTTTGTGATTTTCTAGTCAAAAGAAGCTTCTAGAACACATTTATCAAGAGAAACTACGTCAGAATTTCATTTGTTGATTTTCAGGTTTTTCAGTTTTGTGTTAGAGGCCCTTGAAATATTAAAATGCGCGTATCTTTAGAAATCAATCATAGAATTTCCAGTTTTTGTGATTTTCTAGTTGTAGGAAGCTTCTAGAACACATTTATCAAGAGAAACTACGTCAGAATTTCATTTGTTGATTTTCAGGTTTTTCAGTTTTGTGTTAGAGGCCCTTGAAATATTAAAATGCGCGTATCTTTAGAAATCAATCATAGAATTTCCAGTTTTTGTGATTTTCTAGTCAAGAGAAGGTTCTAGAACACATTTATCAAGAGAAACTACGTCAGAATTTCATTTGGTGATTTTCAGGTTTTTCAGTTTTGTGTTAGAGGCCCTTGAAATATTAAAATGCGCGTATCTTTAGAAATCAATCATAGAATTTCCAGTTTTTGTGATTTTCTAGTCAAAAGAAGCTTCTAGAACACATTTATCAAGAGAAACTACGTCAGAATTTCATTTGTTGATTTTCAGGTTTTTCAGTTTTGTGTTAGAGGCCCTTGAAATATTAAAATGCGCGTATCTTTAGAAATCAATCATAGAATTTCCAGTTTTTGTGATTTTCTAGTTGAAAGAAGCTTCTAGAACACATTTATTAAGAGAAACTACGTCAGAATTTCATTTGGTGATTTTCAGGTTTTTCAGTTTTGTGTTAGAGGCCCTTGAAATATTAAAATGCGCGTATCTTTAGAAATCAATCATAGAATTTCCAGTTTTTGTGATTTTCTAGTCAAAAGAAGCTTCTAGAACACAT
This sequence comes from Caenorhabditis doughertyi, assembly GCA_963572265.1. Classification (NCBI taxonomy): domain Eukaryota; kingdom Metazoa; phylum Nematoda; class Chromadorea; order Rhabditida; family Rhabditidae; genus Caenorhabditis; species Caenorhabditis doughertyi. The sequence continues at coordinate 24,615,329 of OY751556.1, read as the reverse complement.
TTATCAAGAGAAACTACGTCAGAATTTCATTTGTTGATTTTCAGGTTTTTCAGTTTTGTGTTAGAGGCCCTTGAAATATTAAAATGCGCGTATCTTTAGAAATCAATCATAGAATTTCCAGTTTTTGTGATTTTCTAGTCAAGAGAAGGTTCTAGAACACATTTATCAAGAGAAACTACGTCAGAATTTCATTTGGTGATTTTCAGGATTTTCAGTTTTGTGTTAGAGGCCCTTGAAATATTAAAATGCGCGTATCTTCAAATATCAATCATAGAATTTCCTGTTTTTGTGATTTTCTAGTCAAGAGAAGGTTCTAGAACACATTTATCAAGAGAAACTACGTCAGAATTTCATTTGGTGATTTTCAGGTTTTTCAGTTTTGTGTTAGAGGCCCTTGAAATATTAAAATGCGCGTATCTTCAAATATCAATCATAGAATTTCCTGTTTTTGTGATTTTCTAGTCAAGAGAAGGTTCTAGAACACATTTATCAAGAGAAACTACGTCAGAATTTCATTTGTTGATTTTCAGGTTTTTCAGTTTTGTGTTAGAGGCCCTTGAAATATTAAAAAGCGCGTATCTTCAAATATCAATCATAGAATTTCCAGTTTTTGTAATTTTCAGTCAAGAGAAGCTTCTAGAACACATTTATCAAGAGAAACTACGTCAGAATTTCATTTGTTGATTTTCAGGTTTTTCAGTTTTGTGTTAGAGGCCCTTGAAATATTAAAATGCGCGTATCTTCAAATATCAATCATAGAATTTCCTGTTTTTGTGATTTTCTAGTCAAGAGAAGGTTCTAGAACACATTTATCAAGAGAAACTACGTCAGAATTTCATTTGGTGATTTTCAGGATTTTCAGTTTTGTGTTAGAGGCCCTTGAAATATTAAAATGCGCGTAACTCTGGAAATCAATCATAGAATTTCCTGTTTTTGTGATTTTCTAGTTGAAAGAAGCTTCTAGAACACATTTATCAAGAGAAACTACGTCAGAATTTCATTTGGTGTTTTTCAGGTTTTTCAGTTTTGTGTTAGAGGCCCTTGAAATATTAAAATGCGCGTATCTTTAAATATCAATCATAGAATTTCCTGTTTTTGTGATTTTCTAGTCAAGAGAAGGTTCTAGAACACATTTATCAAGAGAAACTACGTCAGAATTTCATTTGGTGATTTTCAGGATTTTCAGTTTTGTGTTAGAGGCCCTTGAAATATTAAAATGCGCGTAACTCTGGAAATCAATCATAGAATTTCCTGTTTTTGTGATTTTCTAGTTGAAAGAAGCTTCTAGAACACATTTATTAAGAGAAACTACGTCAGAATTTCATTTGGTGATTTTCAGGATTTTCAGTTTTGTGTTAGAGGCCCTTGAAATATTACAATGCGCGTAACTCTGGAAATCAATCATAGAATTTCCAGTTTTTGTGATTTTCTAGTCAAAAGAAGCTTCTAGAACACATTTATCAAGAGAAACTACGTCAGAATTTCATTTGTTGATTTTCAGGTTTTTCAGTTTTGTGTTAGAGGCCCTTGAAATATTAAAATGCGCGTATCTTTAGAAATCAATCATAGAATTTCCAGTTTTTGTGATTTTCTAGTTGTAGGAAGCTTCTAGAACACATTTATCAAGAGAAACTACGTCAGAATTTCATTTGTTGATTTTCAGGTTTTTCAGTTTTGTGTTAGAGGCCCTTGAAATATTAAAATGCGCGTATCTTTAAATATCAATCATAGAATTTCCAGTTTTTGTGATTTTCTAGTCAAGAGAAGGTTCTAGAACACATTTATCAAGAGAAACTACGTCAGAATTTCATTTGTTGATTTTCAGGTTTTTCAGTTTTGTGTTAGAGGCCCTTGAAATATTAAAATGCGCGTATCTTTAGAAATCAATCATAGAATTTCCAGTTTTTGTGATTTTCTAGTCAAGAGAAGGTTCTAGAACACATTTATCAAGAGAAACTACGTCAGAATTTCATTTGGTGATTTTCAGGATTTTCAGTTTTGTGTTAGAGGCCCTTGAAATATTAAAATGCGCGTAACTCTGGAAATCAATCATAGAATTTCCTGTTTTTGTGATTTTCTAGTTGAAAGAAGCTTCTAGAACACATTTATCAAGAGAAACTACGTCAGAATTTCATTTGTTGATTTTCAGGTTTTTCAGTTTTGTGTTAGAGGCCCTTGAAATATTAAAAAGCGCGTATCTTCAAATATCAATCATAGAATTTCCTGTTTTTGTGATTTTCTAGTCAAGAGAAGGTTCTAGAACACATTTATCAAGAGAAACTACGTCAGAATTTCATTTGGTGATTTTCAGGATTTTCAGTTTTGTGTTAGAGGCCCTTGAAATATTAAAATGCGCGTAACTCTGGAAATCAATCATAGAATTTCCTGTTTTTGTGATTTTCTAGTTGAAAGAAGCTTCTAGAACACATTTATCAAGAGAAACTACGTCAGAATTTCATTTGGTGTTTTTCAGGTTTTTCAGTTTTGTGTTAGAGGCCCTTGAAATATTAAAATGCGCGTATCTTTAAATATCAATCATAGAATTTCCTGTTTTTGTGATTTTCTAGTCAAGAGAAGGTTCTAGAACACATTTATCAAGAGAAACTACGTCAGAATTTCATTTGGTGATTTTCAGGTTTTTCAGTTTTGTGTTAGAGGCCCTTGAAATATTAAAATGCGCGTATCTTTAGAAATCATTCATAGAATTTCCAGTTTTTGTGATTTTCTAGTTGTAGGAAGCTTCTAGAACACATTTATCAAGAGAAACTACGTCAGAATTTCATTTGGTGATTTTCAGGATTTTCAGTTTTGTGTTAGAGGCCCTTGAAATATTAAAATGCGCGTAACTCTGGAAATCAATCATAGAATTTCCTGTTTTTGTGATTTTCTAGTTGAAAGAAGCTTCTAGAACACATTTATTAAGAGAAACTACGTCAGAATTTCATTTGGTGATTTTCAGGATTTTCAGTTTTGTGTTAGAGGCCCTTGAAATATTACAATGCGCGTAACTCTGGAAATCAATCATAGAATTTCCAGTTTTTGTGATTTTCTAGTCAAAAGAAGCTTCTAGAACACATTTATCAAGAGAAACTACGTCAGAATTTCATTTGTTGATTTTCAGGTTTTTCAGTTTTGTGTTAGAGGCCCTTGAAATATTAAAATGCGCGTATCTTTAGAAATCAATCATAGAATTTCCAGTTTTTGTGATTTTCTAGTTGTAGGAAGCTTCTAGAACACATTTATCAAGAGAAACTACGTCAGAATTTCATTTGTTGATTTTCAGGTTTTTCAGTTTTGTGTTAGAGGCCCTTGAAATATTAAAATGCGCGTATCTTTAAATATCAATCATAGAATTTCCAGTTTTTGTGATTTTCTAGTCAAGAGAAGGTTCTAGAACACATTTATCAAGAGAAACTACGTCAGAATTTCATTTGTTGATTTTCAGGTTTTTCAGTTTTGTGTTAGAGGCCCTTGAAATATTAAAATGCGCGTATCTTTAGAAATCAATCATAGAATTTCCAGTTTTTGTGATTTTCTAGTCAAGAGAAGGTTCTAGAACACATTTATCAAGAGAAACTACGTCAGAATTTCATTTGGTGATTTTCAGGTTTTTCAGTTTTGTGTTAGAGGCCCTTGAAATATTAAAATGCGCGTATCTTCAAATATCAATCATAGAATTTCCTGTTTTTGTGATTTTCTAGTCAAGAGAAGCTTCTAGAACACATTTATCAAGAGAAACTACGTCAGAATTTCATTTGTTGATTTTCAGGTTTTTCAGTTTTGTGTTAGAGGCCCTTGAAATATTAAAATGCGCGTATCTTCAAATATCAATCATAGAATTTCCAGTTTTTGTGATTTTCTAGTCAAGAGAAGGTTCTAGAACACATTTATCAAGAGAAACTACGTCAGAATTTCATTTGTTGATTTTCAGGTTTTTCAGTTTTGTGTTAGAGGCCCTTGAAATATTAAAATGCGCGTATCTTTAGAAATCAATCATAGAATTTCCAGTTTTTGTGATTTTCTAGTCAAGAGAAGGTTCTAGAACACATTTATCAAGAGAAACTACGTCAGAATTTCATTTGGTGATTTTCAGGATTTTCAGTTTTGTGTTAGAGGCCCTTGAAATATTAAAATGCGCGTAACTCTGGAAATCAATCATAGAATTTCCTGTTTTTGTGATTTTCTAGTTGAAAGAAGCTTCTAGAACACATTTATCAAGAGAAACTACGTCAGAATTTCATTTGGTGTTTTTCAGGTTTTTCAGTTTTGTGTTAGAGGCCCTTGAAATATTAAAATGCGCGTATCTTTAAATATCAATCATAGAATTTTCTGTTTTTGTGATTTTCTAGTCAAGAGAAGGTTCTAGAACACATTTATCAAGAGAAACTACGTCAGAATTTCATTTGGTGATTTTCAGGTTTTTCAGTTTTGTGTTAGAGGCCCTTGAAATATTAAAATGCGCGTATCTTTAGAAATCATTCATAGAATTTCCAGTTTTTGTGATTTTCTAGTTGTAGGAAGCTTCTAGAACACATTTATCAAGAGAAACTACGTCAGAATTTCATTTGGTGATTTTCAGGATTTTCAGTTTTGTGTTAGAGGCCCTTGAAATATTAAAATGCGCGTAACTCTGGAAATCAATCATAGAATTTCCTGTTTTTGTGATTTTCTAGTTGAAAGAAGCTTCTAGAACACATTTATTAAGAGAAACTACGTCAGAATTTCATTTGGTGATTTTCAGGATTTTCAGTTTTGTGTTAGAGGCCCTTGAAATATTACAATGCGCGTAACTCTGGAAATCAATCATAGAATTTCCAGTTTTTGTGATTTTCTAGTCAAAAGAAGCTTCTAGAACACATTTATCAAGAGAAACTACGTCAGAATTTCATTTGTTGATTTTCAGGTTTTTCAGTTTTGTGTTAGAGGCCCTTGAAATATTAAAATGCGCGTATCTTTAGAAATCAATCATAGAATTTCCAGTTTTTGTGATTTTCTAGTTGTAGGAAGCTTCTAGAACACATTTATCAAGAGAAACTACGTCAGAATTTCATTTGTTGATTTTCAGGTTTTTCAGTTTTGTGTTAGAGGCCCTTGAAATATTAAAATGCGCGTATCTTCAAATATCAATCATAGAATTTCCAGTTTTTGTGATTTTCTAGTCAAGAGAAGGTTCTAGAACACATTTATCAAGAGAAACTACGTCAGAATTTCATTTGTTGATTTTCAGGTTTTTCAGTTTTGTGTTAGAGGCCCTTGAAATATTAAAATGCGCGTAACTCTGGAAATCAATCATAGAATTTCCTGTTTTTGTGATTTTCTAGTTGAAAGAAGCTTCTAGAACACATTTATTAAGAGAAACTACGTCAGAATTTCATTTGGTGATTTTCAGGATTTTCAGTTTTGTGTTAGAGGCCCTTGAAATATTAAAATGCGCGTATCTTTAAAAATCAATCATAGAATTTCCAGTTTTTGTGATTTTCTAGTTGAAAGAAGCTTCTAGAACACATTTATCAAGAGAAACTACGTCAGAATTTCATTTGGTGATTTTCAGGATTTTCAGTTTTGTGTTAGAGGCCCTTGAAATATTAAAATGCGCGTATCTTTAAATATCAATCATAGAATTTCCAGTTTTTGTGATTTTCTAGTCAAGAGAAGGTTCTAGAACACATTTATCAAGAGAAACTACGTCAGAATTTCATTTGGTGATTTTCAGGATTTTCAGTTTTGTGTTAGAGGCCCTTGAAATATTAAAATGCGCGTATCTTTAGAAATCAATCATAGAATTTCCAGTTTTTGTGATTTTCTAGTTGAAAGAAGCTTCTAGAACACATTTATCAAGAGAAACTACGTCAGAATTTCATTTGGTGATTTTCAGGATTTTCAGTTTTGTGTTAGAGGCCCTTGAAATATTAAAATGCGCGTATCTTTAGAAATCAATCATAGAATTTCCAGTTTTTGTGATTTTCTAGTCAAGAGAAGGTTCTAGAACACATTTATCAAGAGAAACTACGTCAGAATTTCATTTGTTGATTTTCAGGTTTTTCAGTTTTGTGTTAGAGGCCCTTGAAATATTAAAATGCGCGTATTTTTAGAAATCAATCATAGAATTTCCAGTTTTTGTGATTTTCTAGTTGTAGGAAGCTTCTAGAACACATTTATCAAGAGAAACTACGTCAGAATTTCATTTGGTGATTTTCAGGATTTTCAGTTTTGTGTTAGAGGCCCTTGAAATATTAAAATGCGCGTATCTTTAGAAATCAATCATAGAATTTCCTGTTTTTGTGATTTTCTAGTCAAGAGAAGGTTCTAGAACACATTTATCAAGAGAAACTACGTCAGAATTTCATTTGTTGATTTTCAGGTTTTTCAGTTTTGTGTTAGAGGCCCTTGAAATATTAAAATGCGCGTATCTTTAGAAATCAATCATAGAATTTCCAGTTTTTGTGATTTTCTAGTTGTAGGAAGCTTCTAGAACACATTTATCAAGAGAAACTACGTCAGAATTTCATTTGTTGATTTTCAGGTTTTTCAGTTTTGTGTTAGAGGCCCTTGAAATATTAAAATGCGCGTATCTTTAAATATCAATCATAGAATTTCCAGTTTTTGTGATTTTCTAGTCAAGAGAAGGTTCTAGAACACATTTATCAAGAGAAACTACGTCAGAATTTCATTTGGTGATTTTCAGGATTTTCAGTTTTGTGTTAGAGGCCCTTGAAATATTAAAATGCGCGTATCTTTAGAAATCAATCATAGAATTTCCAGTTTTTGTGATTTTCTAGTTGAAAGAAGCTTCTAGAACACATTTATCAAGAGAAACTACGTCAGAATTTCATTTGGTGATTTTCAGGATTTTCAGTTTTGTGTTAGAGGCCCTTGAAATATTAAAATGCGCGTATCTTTAGAAATCAATCATAGAATTTCCAGTTTTTGTGATTTTCTAGTTGAAAGAAGCTTCTAGAACACATTTATTAAGAGAAACTACGTCAGAATTTCATTTGGTGATTTTCAGGATTTTCAGTTTTGTGTTAAAGGCCCTTGAAATATTAAAATGCGCGTATCTTTAGAAATCAATCATAGAATTTCCAGTTTTTGTGATTTTCTAGTTGTAGGAAGCTTCTTGAACACATTTATCAAGAGAAACTACGTCAGAATTTCATTTGGTGATTTTCAGGATTTTCAGTTTTGTGTTAGAGGCCCTTGAAATATTAAAATGCGCGTATCTTTAGAAATCAATCATAGAATTTCCAGTTTTTGTGATTTTCTAGTTGTAGGAAGCTTCTAGAACACATTTATCAAGAGAAACTACGTCAGAATTTCATTTGTTGATTTTCAGGTTTTTCAGTTTTGTGTTAGAGGCCCTTGAAATATTAAAATGCGCGTATCTTTAGAAATCAATCATAGAATTTCCAGTTTTTGTGATTTTCTAGTCAAGAGAAGGTTCTAGAACACATTTATCAAGAGAAACTACGTCAGAATTTCATTTGTTGATTTTCAGGTTTTTCAGTTTTGTGTTAGAGGCCCTTGAAATATTAAAATGCGCGTATTTTTAGAAATCAATCATAGAATTTCCAGTTTTTGTGATTTTCTAGTTGTAGGAAGCTTCTAGAACACATTTATCAAGAGAAACTACGTCAGAATTTCATTTGTTGATTTTCAGGTTTTTCAGTTTTGTGTTAGAGGCCCTTGAAATATTAAAATGCGCGTATCTTTAGAAATCAATCATAGAATTTCCAGTTTTTGTGATTTTCTAGTCAAGAGAAGGTTCTAGAACACATTTATCAAGAGAAACTACGTCAGAATTTCATTTGGTGATTTTCAGGATTTTCAGTTTTGTGTTAGAGGCCCTTGAAATATTAAAATGCGCGTAACTCTGGAAATCAATCATAGAATTTCCTGTTTTTGTGATTTTCTAGTTGAAAGAAGCTTCTAGAACACATTTATTAAGAGAAACTACGTCAGAATTTCATTTGGTGATTTTCAGGATTTTCAGTTTTGTGTTAGAGGCCCTTGAAATATTACAATGCGCGTAACTCTGGAAATCAATCATAGAATTTCCAGTTTTTGTGATTTTCTAGTCAAAAGAAGCTTCTAGAACACATTTATCAAGAGAAACTACGTCAGAATTTCATTTGTTGATTTTCAGGTTTTTCAGTTTTGTGTTAGAGGCCCTTGAAATATTAAAATGCGCGTATCTTTAGAAATCAATCATAGAATTTCCTGTTTTTGTGATTTTCTAGTTGTAGGAAGCTTCTAGAACACATTTATCAAGAGAAACTACGTCAGAATTTCATTTGGTGATTTTCAGGATTTTCAGTTTTGTGTTAGAGGCCCTTGAAATATTAAAATGCGCGTATCTTTAGAAATCAATCATAGAATTTCCAGTTTTTGTGATTTTCTAGTTGAAAGAAGCTTCTAGAACACATTTATTAAGAGAAACTACGTCAGAATTTCATTTGGTGATTTTCAGGATTTTCAGTTTTGTGTTAAAGGCCCTTGAAATATTAAAATGCGCGTATCTTTAGAAATCAATCATAGAATTTCCAGTTTTTGTGATTTTCTAGTTGTAGGAAGCTTCTTGAACACATTTATCAAGAGAAACTACGTCAGAATTTCATTTGGTGATTTTCAGGATTTTCAGTTTTGTGTTAGAGGCCCTTGAAATATTAAAATGCGCGTATCTTTAGAAATCAATCATAGAATTTCCAGTTTTTGTGATTTTCTAGTTGTAGGAAGCTTCTTGAACACATTTATCAAGAGAAACTACGTCAGAATTTCATTTGGTGATTTTCAGGATTTTCAGTTTTGTGTTAGAGGCCCTTGACATATTAAAATGCGCGTAACTCTGGAAATCAATCATAGAATTTCCTGTTTTTGTGATTTTCTAGTCAAAAGAAGCTTCTAGAACACATTTATCAAGAGAAACTACGTCAGAATTTCATTTGTTGATTTTCAGGTTTTTCAGTTTTGTGTTAGAGGCCCTTGAAATATTAAAATGCGCGTATCTTTAGAAATCAATCATAGAATTTCCAGTTTTTGTGATTTTCTAGTCAAGAGAAGGTTCTAGAACACATTTATCAAGAGAAACTACGTCAGAATTTCATTTGTTGATTTTCAGGTTTTTCAGTTTTGTGTTAGAGGCCCTTGAAATATTAAAATGCGCGTATTTTTAGAAATCAATCATAGAATTTCCAGTTTTTGTGATTTTCTAGTTGTAGGAAGCTTCTAGAACACATTTATCAAGAGAAACTACGTCAGAATTTCATTTGTTGATTTTCAGGATTTTCAGTTTTGTGTTAGAGGCCCTTGACATATTAAAATGCGCGTAACTCTGGAAATCAATCATAGAATTTCCTGTTTTTGTGATTTTCTAGTCAAAAGAAGCTTCTAGAACACATTTATCAAGAGAAACTACGTCAGAATTTCATTTGTTGATTTTCAGGTTTTTCAGTTTTGTGTTAGAGGCCCTTGAAATATTAAAATGCGCGTATCTTTAGCAATCAATCATAGAATTTCCAGTTTTTGTGATTTTCTAGTCAAGAGAAGGTTCTAGAACACATTTATCAAGAGAAACTACGTCAGAATTTCATTTGGTGATTTTCAGGATTTTCAGTTTTGTGTTAGAGGCCCTTGAAATATTAAAATGCGCGTAACTCTGGAAATCAATCATAGAATCTCCAGTTTTTGTGATTTTCTAGTTGAAAGAAGCTTCTAGAACACATTTATTAAGAGAAACTACGTCAGAATTTCATTTGGTGATTTTCAGGATTTTCAGTTTTGTGTTAGAGGCCCTTGAAATATTACAATGCGCGTAACTCTGGAAATCAATCATAGAATTTCCAGTTTTTGTGATTTTCTAGTCAAAAGAAGCTTCTAGAACACATTTATCAAGAGAAACTACGTCAGAATTTCATTTGTTGATTTTCAGGTTTTTCAGTTTTGTGTTAGAGGCCCTTGAAATATTAAAATGCGCGTATCTTTAGAAATCAATCATAGAATTTCCTGTCTTTGTGATTTTCTAGTTGTAGGAAGCTTCTAGAACACATTTATCAAGAGAAACTACGTCAGAATTTCATTTGTTGATTTTCAGGTTTTTCAGTTTTGTGTTAGAGGCCCTTGAAATATTAAAATGCGCGTATCTTTAGAAATCAATCATAGAATTTCCAGTTTTTGTGATTTTCTAGTTGTAGGAAGCTTCTAGAACACATTTATCAAGAGAAACTACGTCAGAATTTCATTTGTTGATTTTCAGGTTTTTCAGTTTTGTGTTAGAGGCCCTTGAAATATTAAAATGCGCGTATCTTTAGAAATCAATCATAGAATTTCCAGTTTTTGTGACTTTCTAGTTGAAAGAAGCTTCTAGAACACATTTATCAAGAGAAACTACGTCAGAATTTCATTTGTTGATTTTCAGGTTTTTCAGTTTTGTGTTAGAGGCCCTTGAAATATTAAAATGCGCGTATCTTTAGAAATCAATCATAGAATTTCCAGTTTTTGTGATTTTCTAGTTGTAGGAAGCTTCTAGAACACATTTATCAAGAGAAACTACGTCAGAATTTCATTTGTTGATTTTCAGGTTTTTCAGTTTTGTGTTAGAGGCCCTTGAAATATTAAAATGCGCGTATCTTTAAATATCAATCATAGAACTTCCAGTTTTTGTGACTTTCTAGTTGAAAGAAGCTTCTAGAACACATTTATCAAGAAAAACTACGTCAGAATTTCATTTGGTGATTTTCAGGTTTTTCAGTTTTGTGTTAGAGGCCCTTGAAATATTAAAATGCGCGTATCTTCAGAAATCAATCATAGAATTTCCTGTTTTTGTGATTTTCTAGTCAAAAGAAGGTTCTAGAACACATTTATCAAGAGAAACTACGTCAGAATTTCATTTGGTGATTTTCAGGATTTTCAGTTTTGTGTTAGAGACCCTTGAAATATTAAAATGCGCGTATCTTTAGAAATCAATTGTAGAATTTCCAGTTTTTGTGATTTTCTAGTTGAAAGAAGCTTCTAGAACACATTTATCAAGAAAAACTACGTCAGAATTTCATTTGTTGATTTTCAGGTTTTTCAGTTTTGTGTCAGAGGCCCTTGAAATATTAAAATGCGCGTAACTCTGGAAATCAATCATAGAATTTCCAGTTTTTGTGATTTTCTAGTCAAGAGAAGGTTCTAGAACACATTTATCAAGAGAAACTACGTCAGAATTTCATTTGGTGATTTTCAGGATTTTCAGTTTTGTGTTAGAGACCCTTGAAATATTAAAATGCGCGTATCTTTAGAAATCAATCATAATATTTCCAGTTTTTGTGATTTTCTAGTTGAAAGAAGCTTCTAGAACACATTTATCAAGAGAAACTACGTCAGAATTTCATTTGGTGATTTTCAGGTTTTTCAGTTTTGTGTTAGAGGCCCTTGAAATATTAAAATGCGCGTATCTTTAAAAATCAATCATAGATTTTCCTGTTTTTGTGATTTTCTAGTCAAGAGAAGGTTCGAGAACACATTTATCAAGAGAAACTACGTCAGAATTTCATTTGGTGATTTTCAGGATTTTCAGTTTTGTGTTAGAGGCCCTTGAAATATTAAAATGCGCGTATCTTCAGAAATCAATCATAGAATTTCCAGTTTTTGTGATTTTCTAGTTGAAAGAAGCTTCTAGAACACATTTATCAAGAGAAACTACGTCAGAATTTCATTTGGTGTTTTTCAGGTTTTTCAGTTTTGTGTTAGAGGCCCTTGAAATATTAAAATGCGCGTATCTTTAGAAATCAATCATAGAATTTCCAGTTTTTGTGATTTTCTAGTTGTAGGAAGCTTCTAGAACACATTTATCAAGAGAAACTACGTCAGAATTTCATTTGGTGATTTTCAGGATTTTCAGTTTTGTGTTAGAGGCCCTTGAAATATTAAAATGCGCGTAACTCTGGAAATCAATCATAGAATTTCCTGTTTTTGTGATTTTCTAGTTGAAAGAAGCTTCTAGAACACATTTATTAAGAGAAACTACGTCAGAATTTCATTTGGTGATTTTCAGGATTTTCAGTTCTGTGTTAGAGGCCCTTGAAATATTACAATGCGCGTAACTCTGGAAATCAATCATAGAATTTCCAGTTTTTGTGATTTTCTAGTTGAAAGAAGCTTCTAGAACACATTTATCAAGAGAAACTACGTCAGAATTTCATTTGGTGTTTTTCAGGATTTTCAGTTTTGTGTTAGAGGCCCTTGAAATATTAAAATGCGCGTATCTTTAGAAATCAATCATAGAATCTCCAGTTTTTGTGATTTTCTAGTTGTAGGAAGCTTCTAGAACACATTTATCAAGAGAAACTACGTCAGAATTTCATTTGGTGATTTTCAGGATTTTCAGTTTTGTGTTAGAGGCCCTTGACATATTAAAATGCGCGTATCTTTAGAAATCAATCATAGAATCTCCAGTTTTTGTGATTTTCTAGTTGAAAGAAGCTTCTAGAACACATTTATCAAGAGAAACTACGTCAGAATTTCATTTGGTGTTTTTCAGGTTTTTCAGTTTTGTGTTAGAGGCCCTTGAAATATTAAAATGCGCGTATCTTTAAATATCAATCATAGAATTTCCAGTTTTTGTGATTTTCTAGTCAAAAGAAGCTTCTAGAACACATTTATCAAGAGAAACTACGTCAGAATTTCATTTGGTGTTTTTCAGGTTTTTCAGTTTTGTGTTAGAGGCCCTTGAAATATTAAAATGCGCGTATCTTTAAATATCAATCATAGAATTTCCTGTTTTTGTGATTTTCTAGTCAAGAGAAGGTTCTAGAACACATTTATCAAGAGAAACTACGTCAGAATTTCATTTGGTGATTTTCAGGTTTTTCAGTTTTGTGTTAGAGGCCCTTGAAATATTAAAAACTGCCGGTTGTGGTCTGTAGAAACATCCGGTCTACAGACCGGATGTTTCCTGTTCTAGTGAAATCACTTTTTTTTTGTTTTATTTCAGTTGAGCGCTTATTTTGCAACTGGCTTCCATCGCATCTGTTCAATCACTGGGTTTTGTCCGTTTATTACTAAGTTTGTTCGAGTTGAAGGCTAAGGTTGTTGATAGAAACAGGCTCTAAATTAAATTCAGCTTGAAAAAATAATCATAGTTGGAAGCTGTACCATTTCTAAGTAACCGGGTTTATCAACGTTTAAGTTGATTAACAAAAACTTGATGAATATCCAATAGCAATATTATTTTTATTAATTGAACATTTTTTGAATAGTGTTTCAAAATGCTCAGTTAAGTTTCAAAAAAACCGTACAGTTTACTCGAGATTTTGTTGATTGGCTTGTATATTGTTTGACAAAATATTTTTGGAGAACTTTAAGATTTTCGATAAATTCTTTAGGAAGAGTTTTTCAATGTTTCGCTAGTCAGTCCTGAATTTTAAGCTATTGATACTTTTGTACATAAAGTAGATATACTTGGAATCAAAAACGGGAAACTTTGCAGTTTTTCTGAGTTCAGAAAATACTTGTTGATTTGAGAAATGATCAAAGATTCAAGGACTTTTTAAGTATTGTGTTTCCAAAAACCTTTGCAGAACTTTCTTACGTTTCAAAAGATGAATATTTTACTCGTCCAAAAACGTGGAAATCCTCAATACTAATTTGCACTGAAATCAGTTGAAAACGGCTTTGAGGATTTTCACGTTTTTTGGACGAATAAAATATTCATCTTTTGAAACGTAAGAAAGTTCTGCAAAGATTTTTGGATACACAATATTTTCTAATTTTTTTTTTACTTTGTTTACTTCGTAGATCACTGCCAAATCATTCGTTTTCGTATGTCAGCTGCTTTTCTAAGATAAAATTCGCTGTTCCTCTGAATTCACTAGTTCAATTCTAGTTTAATGAAAACTGTGTCGCGAATGTGTAATTTTGCTCAGCTTACTTTCACTTCATTAAATCACCAACCAGACGGTTCTCGGCGCTTCGCGCCTTAACCGTCTGGCTTCTCCCGAATTATTAAAATTAACCACATTTGTAGACCCACTTTCTTACGCAAAAAGAGAGACGACCACCTCTCTCTTGCCTCCCGGGAAAACACAGGGAGACGCGATTTTGGCTATGTGCATAGATAGCACAGAGCTTCTCAAAGCTCCAATCAAAAAGGGGAAAAGACGGGCATCATCTCCGACACGGGCTCTATCGATCCATGCAAAATTCATAAAAATCGCTTCATAAGGGACTGCGCTATGATACCGGACAGACAAACACACACACACACACAGAATCTGTCTAGTAACTTATTTTTTTTTCAAAATCTCTCAGATCTTTTCCAAATTGGTTATTTGTTTCACGAAACTGCTTGCGAGCTGTCAACCTTACAGAAACAACATTGTTCTTTATCAAAACATCCATAATGATGTCTATCGCAAGTTTTGAAAAATATCGAAAAGTCCACAAAGACCCCACTTTCTCAAGTTTCTTATGACTCACAAAAAAAGTAAAAAAAATCTGACCATTCATGGAATCGAACCCTCGCCGTGTGTTTACCGGACATTCGTGTCCACCACCACACCACGCTGCTTCAATAGTCGACTTTCAAATGAGTTTTTCTCGAAAACTGTGAGACCGATTTCCGTTTTGAAGAACTTTTTTGTCTCTCGAGACCGAGACGAACAAAATGAGCTATCAAACACAAAAATCGGTTGAGTCAATCGAACCCCTTACCTCAAACTGGGGTAATTGAACCGGGCAACTACGAAGGCGCGGCATCCTCACTAATGCACGCAGCCGACACCAATCCAGGCTCGCGATGACCGCTATACTTTGTGTGCAGGTGGGCGGGGCTTAGGCTTCGTGCTCAGAGTGCGTGCTCAGAGTTCGTGCTCAGAGTGACGGGCATCATCGCGGGGAAATTCTCTATCGTTCTGTCTTTGTTTCGGAAAAATTGGTTCAGTAGGAAGGACTGTGAGACACCGGACCCACAAACAAACACACAGAATTTGGTGATTGTTAATAGTAAATCAATCATAGAATTTCCAGTTTTTGTGATTTTCTAGTCAAGAGAAGGTTCTAGAACACATTTATCAAGAGAAACTACGTCAGAATTTCATTTGGTGATTTTCAGGATTTTCAGTTTTGTGTTAGAGACCCTTGAAATATTAAAATGCGCGTATCTTTAGAAATCAATCATAATATTTCCAGTTTTTGTGATTTTCTAGTTGAAAGAAGCTTCTAGAACACATTTATCAAGAGAAACTACGTCAGAATTTCATTTGGTGATTTTCAGGTTTTTCAGTTTTGTGTTAGAGGCCCTTGAAATATTAAAATGCGCGTATCTTTAAAAATCAATCATAGATTTTCCTGTTTTTGTGATTTTCTAGTCAAGAGAAGGTTCGAGAACACATTTATCAAGAGAAACTACGTCAGAATTTCATTTGGTGATTTTCAGGATTTTCAGTTTTGTGTTAGAGGCCCTTGAAATATTAAAATGCGCGTATCTTCAGAAATCAATCATAGAATTTCCAGTTTTTGTGATTTTCTAGTTGAAAGAAGCTTCTAGAACACATTTATCAAGAGAAACTACGTCAGAATTTCATTTGGTGTTTTTCAGGTTTTTCAGTTTTGTGTTAGAGGCCCTTGAAATATTAAAATGCGCGTATCTTTAGAAATCAATCATAGAATTTCCAGTTTTTGTGATTTTCTAGTTGTAGGAAGCTTCTAGAACACATTTATCAAGAGAAACTACGTCAGAATTTCATTTGGTGATTTTCAGGATTTTCAGTTTTGTGTTAGAGGCCCTTGAAATATTAAAATGCGCGTAACTCTGGAAATCAATCATAGAATTTCCTGTTTTTGTGATTTTCTAGTTGAAAGAAGCTTCTAGAACACATTTATTAAGAGAAACTACGTCAGAATTTCATTTGGTGATTTTCAGGATTTTCAGTTCTGTGTTAGAGGCCCTTGAAATATTACAATGCGCGTAACTCTGGAAATCAATCATAGAATTTCCAGTTTTTGTGATTTTCTAGTTGAAAGAAGCTTCTAGAACACATTTATCAAGAGAAACTACGTCAGAATTTCATTTGGTGTTTTTCAGGATTTTCAGTTTTGTGTTAGAGGCCCTTGACATATTAAAATGCGCGTATCTTTAGAAATCAATCATAGAATCTCCAGTTTTTGTGATTTTCTAGTTGTAGGAAGCTTCTAGAACACATTTATCAAGAGAAACTACGTCAGAATTTCATTTGGTGATTTTCAGGATTTTCAGTTTTGTGTTAGAGGCCCTTGACATATTAAAATGCGCGTATCTTTAGAAATCAATCATAGAATCTCCAGTTTTTGTGATTTTCTAGTTGAAAGAAGCTTCTAGAACACATTTATCAAGAGAAACTACGTCAGAATTTCATTTGGTGTTTTTCAGGTTTTTCAGTTTTGTGTTAGAGGCCCTTGAAATATTAAAATGCGCGTATCTTTAAATATCAATCATAGAATTTCCAGTTTTTGTGATTTTCTAGTCAAAAGAAGCTTCTAGAACACATTTATCAAGAGAAACTACGTCAGAATTTCATTTGGTGTTTTTCAGGTTTTTCAGTTTTGTGTTAGAGGCCCTTGAAATATTAAAATGCGCGTATCTTTAAATATCAATCATAGAATTTCCTGTTTTTGTGATTTTCTAGTCAAGAGAAGGTTCTAGAACACATTTATCAAGAGAAACTACGTCAGAATTTCATTTGGTGATTTTCAGGTTTTTCAGTTTTGTGTTAGAGGCCCTTGAAATATTAAAAACTGCCGGTTGTGGTCTGTAGAAACATCCGGTCTACAGACCGGATGTTTCCTGTTCTAGTGAAATCACTTTTTTTTTGTTTTATTTCAGTTGAGCGCTTATTTTGCAACTGGCTTCCATCGCATCTGTTCAATCACTGGGTTTTGTCCGTTTATTACTAAGTTTGTTCGAGTTGAAGGCTAAGGTTGTTGATAGAAACAGGCTCTAAATTAAATTCAGCTTGAAAAAATAATCATAGTTGGAAGCTGTACCATTTCTAAGTAACCGGGTTTATCAACGTTTAAGTTGATTAACAAAAACTTGATGAATATCCAATAGCAATATTATTTTTATTAATTGAACATTTTTTGAATAGTGTTTCAAAATGCTCAGTTAAGTTTCAAAAAAACCGTACAGTTTACTCGAGATTTTGTTGATTGGCTTGTATATTGTTTGACAAAATATTTTTGGAGAACTTTAAGATTTTCGATAAATTCTTTAGGAAGAGTTTTTCAATGTTTCGCTAGTCAGTCCTGAATTTTAAGCTATTGATACTTTTGTACATAAAGTAGATATACTTGGAATCAAAAACGGGAAACTTTGCAGTTTTTCTGAGTTCAGAAAATACTTGTTGATTTGAGAAATGATCAAAGATTCAAGGACTTTTTAAGTATTGTGTTTCCAAAAACCTTTGCAGAACTTTCTTACGTTTCAAAAGATGAATATTTTACTCGTCCAAAAACGTGGAAATCCTCAATACTAATTTGCACTGAAATCAGTTGAAAACGGCTTTGAGGATTTTCACGTTTTTTGGACGAATAAAATATTCATCTTTTGAAACGTAAGAAAGTTCTGCAAAGATTTTTGGATACACAATATTTTCTAATTTTTTTTTTACTTTGTTTACTTCGTAGATCACTGCCAAATCATTCGTTTTCGTATGTCAGCTGCTTTTCTAAGATAAAATTCGCTGTTCCTCTGAATTCACTAGTTCAATTCTAGTTTAATGAAAACTGTGTCGCGAATGTGTAATTTTGCTCAGCTTACTTTCACTTCATTAAATCACCAACCAGACGGTTCTCGGCGCTTCGCGCCTTAACCGTCTGGCTTCTCCCGAATTATTAAAATTAACCACATTTGTAGACCCACTTTCTTACGCAAAAAGAGAGACGACCACCTCTCTCTTGCCTCCCGGGAAAACACAGGGAGACGCGATTTTGGCTATGTGCATAGATAGCACAGAGCTTCTCAAAGCTCCAATCAAAAAGGGGAAAAGACGGGCATCATCTCCGACACGGGCTCTATCGATCCATGCAAAATTCATAAAAATCGCTTCATAAGGGACTGCGCTATGA
Source organism: Caenorhabditis doughertyi (assembly GCA_963572265.1). Taxonomy (NCBI): domain Eukaryota; kingdom Metazoa; phylum Nematoda; class Chromadorea; order Rhabditida; family Rhabditidae; genus Caenorhabditis; species Caenorhabditis doughertyi. The sequence continues at coordinate 24,597,248 of OY751556.1, read as the reverse complement.
TACCGGACAGACAAACACACACACACACACAGAATCTGTCTAGTAATAACCAGAAAATTGCGTCGCCTCCGGCGACTCCATTTTCTGTGGAGCCTGGGTTGGTATGTCTCCCTGATGTTTATAAAAATACACCGTTGAGAAAATTCATAAGATTATTGACAGGTTTTACAGAATTTGTTTCGCTCAGTGTACAACCGCATGGTCTTTAGGTTTTTTAGAGGTTTCATCTTCTTCTTTTTTCCACTCCATATTCTTTTTTGTTAACTCGTTAAACTTCTACAACTTCCGCCCGCCTCCCTCACAACCGGCAGTTTGAGAGAGTTGTGCAATAGTTGTGGCGAACGATGTAAAAAGGTGTGGCCGAGCCACAACTTTTTCCAGCATTTGCAACAACTGTTGCACAACTCTCTCAAACTGCCGGCTGTGAGGGAGGCAGGCAGAAGTTGTAGAAGTATACCGAGAAAAACCGGTCTGCTCTTTAACTGTTCCTGTCTTGGAAAAGCCCCTATTTCCGCTCTGAGATGAATCAAAATGAGCACTAAAGCATTCAAAACATGCCCGATTGTTTCCTGAAGTTGATTTTCCCAATTTAAAAATGATTTAAAAACACATAATAACACTCCCGAACTGTTTTCAAAACTATTCACGCATCTTTTTTGAAAAGTGGTGTCTTCAGTTCTTTTTCTTTTAAGCTTTTTCTTGTTGAAAAATTTTATCCCATCCAAAATGAAAAATTGAAAACACTGTCTCTCTCATTCAGCACTCATTTTCACCGGTCCTAGACATTTGTACAGTTTCGGCCGAGTTTCCACGTTTTAGAAATAATCCCAACCTGGTAAACATTTTTTTTTCAAAATCTCTCAGATCTTTTCCAAATTGGTTATTTGTTTCACGAAACTGCTTGCGAGCTGTCAACCTTACAGAAACAACATTGTTCTTTATCAAAACATCCATAATGATGTCTATCGCAAGTTTTGAAAAATATCGAAAAGTCCACAAAGACCCCACTTTCTCAAGTTTCTTATGACTCACAAAAAAAGTAAAAAAAATCTGACCATTCATGGAATCGAACCCTCGCCGTGTGTTTACCGGACATTCGTGTCCACCACCACACCACGCTGCTTCAATAGTCGACTTTCAAATGAGTTTTTCTCGAAAACTGTGAGACCGATTTCCGTTTTGAAGAACTTTTTTGTCTCTCGAGACCGAGACGAACAAAATGAGCTATCAAACACAAAAATCGGTTGAGTCAATCGAACCCCTTACCTCAAACTGGGGTAATTGAACCGGGCAACTACGAAGGCGCGGCATCCTCACTAATGCACGCAGCCGACACCAATCCAGGCTCGCGATGACCGCTATACTTTGTGTGCAGGTGGGCGGGGCTTAGGCTTCGTGCTCAGAGTGCGTGCTCAGAGTTCGTGCTCAGAGTGACGGGCATCATCGCGGGGAAATTCTCTATCGTTCTGTCTTTGTTTCGGAAAAATTGGTTCAGTAGGAAGGACTGTGAGACACCGGACCCACAAACAAACACACAGAATTTGGTGATTGTTAATAGTAAAGATACGGCCTATGAATTTATACTTTCCTTCACATTACTTTTCCAAAACTTCAATCTTCAACTGTTTGGCGAGGGATTGAGAATTGAATCTCTACAATAAGTGATCAAAAAAGTCTTGAAAAGGAAAAACATTCAAACACAGAAAATATAGATTTTCTGTATTTCAAAGGAATTCACTATTGTATATTTTTGTTCATGAGCAAGCGCGCCCCACTAGACTCAGTTCATTTTTTGGAAAATTTTTTTTCAGTTTCGCCAAATGAGTTTTTTGGAGATATTTCCGATTTTCGCTGAAAAAAACACTTATTTCTGTCATTTTTCGACTATTACTAACTGAAATATGCATTTCTCGCTTGAAAATAACATTTTCAGCCCTAACTCCGACCTAAATCTGGTCAAAAACCTAGAAAAAAAGAAAAATTTTCCATTAAAAAATTTTACTTTTTTTCGGTGAAAAAATCTTTGGAATATGTGTTTTTCTTGCGAAAACCGGAAAATTCACCAAAAAAATTCATTCGTCAAAAGTGAGAAAAATTGAAGTATTGAGTCTAGTGGTGCGCGCTTGCTCATGAACAAAAATAAACAATACTGAGGCGTAACCAAGCAGAATTGAGTTGTCATACATATTGCACGAGTTGACTGCCTGAAGCAGTAATGTCGTCGAAAAAACGTACTGCCTGAAACGGTAGATTTTTCTTGAAAAACAATTTTGGCAATGAATTTTAATCAATACTTCGGACTAAAAGCCTAAAAGTACAACAAAAAAGGGAAAATGCCAACCACAGTGTATATTCTAGAACATTAGTTTTCAATCGTGTTGGTTCTTAGACACACTAAAAGGTGATAATTATTCCGTGGTTATACGCGCAATTCCAAACAGTAATGTTGACATGAGAAGTGACACAGAACAACATTCAAAAAACACAGTGATTGGCAGATATATCCAAAGAGATTGCGCCAACAAATAACTGTTATCAAACGAAAGCATCCGTTCTTCATAACCTCTAACAACTTTGAGAAACATAATATTTTTTAACTGTTCCCAACACTTCGCAAATTTCTAAGCAACATCTTTGATCAGTCAGGAATGATCTCTGGACTTATCCCTATAAGGAAAGCTGAATTGGAAAACGGGAACAAATTCCTTAGATGTCGTACAGTCGAAACAGAAAAAGACTTATAGAATTGAACTTGGGAATTTGATCTTTCAAAATCAGAATAAAAGGTGAAATCGTATCTAGAAAAAACTGATTAGTACATAGGAGAAAAAAGGCGACTTTATTCATTTCTGTTTCTATTAGCTGCTTTTTTTCTAATTGAAAAGGCTGATTTAGTAACAAGGTATTCTGAACCAACTTGGATTAGCTGAATTGGCACAATTGTTATTCACGTTTTTATTTAATTTTTTGTGATGAATAGGAAACGGAACAGATTTTTGGGAGCGGCAAAATTTTTGATACTTTCTTATATTTATCCAAAACTGGGCGAAAACCAAAAAAAACCATGAGAAGGAAATGAAAAATATTATCGTTCCAGGGAAATTATGAAGTTCAGAATACTCGCACTCATTAGTTTTTAAAAAAATATTCCGCCAACTCGTCAGATGTTGAAAAGTAGCTCAGCTTTTTCAAGAAAAAGATATTCAACAGAAAAATCGCACGTGAACTCCGACTTAACAAACGTGGAACAGAAATTACCCATTGGAAATAGTTTTTTTAATCCACTGAAAACAAGAGTGAAAATATACGGTTTGAGGTTTGCTATTTATCAAATTTTTTCAGGTGTTTCACATTGACTCGACGGATTGCTTGCTCGCTTATATTTCTTTTATTGCTCGATCATACACAAATCCTACTGGCTTCAAAAATGCGCATAATAGAAATGAATACTTGAATCATACTGAATTTTCATTAATATGATTTTTCTCATATCAAAACTGGTACTTTTAGAGCTCAAAATGATGTGTACCTAGGTGTTTGGTTGCAACAAGTGTTTGATAATGGTAAAACAATTCCAACAGTTTGTCAGAAACTTCAACATTTTCGTAATGGTTCTTTAGCAAGGATGCACTGGCTCCAAAAACATGTTTCCTTCAACACATAAAATTGAAAAACAAAAGAAAATTTCCACAATAGTCATGATTTTGAGAAAAATTGACTGGTTTTGTTATGGTAGGATGTTTGATAAGCTCCAGATATTCTTTGGCGAAAATATTCAAGGTAGTTAAGATCAGAGTACCGCCAATAACAGCGCACTGTCAGAAAATGAAATGTCTGAAACGGAATAATTTTCCGATTTTCAGTTCGAATTGTACCTTTAAAAATTTAAATTTTTCATAGGGATTTTCCAATATTTGGACATCCCGTTATTCTTTCTTTATCGAATTTGTAGATGTGTGCTCTAAATGCAACCCTGACAGTCAGAACAAAAATATGAAAAATCAGAAACATTGTCTGTTTCAATAACTAGAGATAAAACTTTAATTCAGTAATGTTCACTTCGTTCACGTCGGAAACTTTCAAAATGTTCAGAAATAAAACGCACCAGTGATTTCCAAATGGGTGCATGATGGTTTCAGTAGATGGTGTGGTGTGATTTCCCGCATTGCATAATAAATTGAACACAAAAACTCAGAATCACCAATGAAAATTACAGCAGTGATGTTTCATGAAAATTCTGAAACAGCTGGGAATGTCGAACTATTTCCGAAGAAGAAAACTACAATTAAAAGCGTTGGTCACTATTCAATTTTATTTTCAGAGTGAGAAAACGATGAAAAGCGAAAAATCTAAATTCACTCGAAACTTCAAATAATAAATCAACAGAAAAATAAACTGGACGGGATCAGACATGAGCGGAATTCCGTCTTCCGTTTTCCGACTTCCGGATTTTTAAAAACTGTTCCGTCTTCCGTGTTTCCGGACGGTAAAAAGCTTCGAGAAAACGGAAATTGGGGGGAAATGATACCAATTTTCCAACTTTTCAACACGGTTTTGTCGCTTTACAACATTTTTGGCTAATCATCGAACTATGTTTTTGTCCCCAAAATTCCAGTTTTATGCCACAAAATTTGATTTTTTCTAGCTGGATCAGTTTAGAGCATTTCTTGTTCCTTCCGTTTCCTTCCTTCCGTCTTCCGGGATTTTGAAATTTTTTCCGCCTTCCGTCTTCCGTCTTCCGAGTTTTCAAAAACTGTTCCGACTTCCGTCTTCCGTCTTCCGGATTCAAAATTTTCTCTTCCGCTCATGTCTGGACGGGATGACAAATCAAAAAAAACATGTTTGAAACTAATATGTAAATAAAAAAGCACTATAAAAGTTTTTTGAAAAAAAATAGGCAATTCATACACAGAATTATAAAACATTTTTTAAAAATATTGAGTGATCGTCAATGTTTTTATTATTGGTACGAAATTTCATCCGAGCTATTTGAAACTGAAAAATTCAACAGCTTTCAATCGAGACGACGTTTTTTTCTCGTTTTCGACGGTGATATCAAATGGTTATCATAGAAAAGCAAACAATTTCCCATTAACACAACTATAGATTACAGAAATCTGTTGACTGCTCCGTTACCAGGAAAACAATGAATGGCCAACTAACGTAGCGGTATTTTAGGTGAATGAGAGCTGAACGAGAGACCAGGTAAACGGAAAAAAACTTTCTTTTTGAAATTTGTGGAAATTCTGTTACCGAAAATCAGAAAAAAATAAAAGTTGAACATGGCAACACTACATTATCTTAGCGGGGGCATGGCAACACTACATTATCTTAGGTGGCAACACTACATTATCTTAGCGGTAAACCCCTAAAAATGAAACAATTCAATAGACTTGCAAAAATTATGAAACAGTCGCAAAATAGGTTTTTGTGTTCCATTTTCATCGATTCGAAAAATATGAAATTTCGAAGGATTGTTGTTCAGCGTTATAAGTCATTTTTCTGAAATTCATAAAATTTTTCAAATGTTTCTCTGAGTTTTGATGTAGAGCCAGTTTTGGTAAAATATGTTTATCCAGACGACGCAAATGCAAAGTCCCACAGGACGAGAAACCAATTATCCGCATAACAGTTTTTGAAATATTTCACGTGTTTCTGGGACGGGAAATAATCAATTTAGGCTATTTTTTAGTATTTGGGCTCAAGTGTTACTTATCATACTTCGAAATGAGAAACTGTTAGGAAAACAAGGAAATTGAGCCAGGATTTCTATTCCAATTTCGACGCTGGCAAAAAAGTTCAGAGGAAAGAATGAATCTGAAAGTAGTATAAAACCAATGATAAGGAGGTTAGCTGCCTATAAATTCAAGAACCCAAATACAAAATAAAATTCAGACTAACGTAAATGAAAACGCTGATATATGAGATGTCAAACTATTCAAAAGAGACGAAGATTCAGATGTTATTCCTGGCGAGCTAAGCTCTTGAAGAGCAAGTAGATGTCTATTTTTAGCCACATTATTCGTTCATTCACTGTCCAGGAGTTAGGAGACAATATGGAAGGGGATGAACAAAATCGAATTACGAATTATGAAAACCGTGATGGACTTCTTTTCCTCCATGGTTTACATTCACATGAGTTATTGCAAAAAAAATTTTCTGTGAAACTTATGGAAATGTTGTTACCGAAAATGAATAAAAAAAGATACGAAAGTTTAATGATAGCCCGAGATGTGATGAAAAAAGCGTTGCTGCCAGATCGAAGTGAGTGCTCAAAAACCTTTGAAAAATCATTTTTTATAGGGTAGAACAACTCAAAAAAAGGTCCAAAGCCTTTCAAGAGCTTCTGGATTCGCGTTTCGTTTGTACTGGGATTGAAGATGAGTGGTATTTTTGCCAAAATGACTCTAACTTTCCTTATTATCTTGTTGTAACTTTCTAGCTTTTTTACAATTATCAAGAAACATTATAGGATTATTGCAAATTTGGTTATGTTCTGTTACATATCGTCAATGCTCTCATTGCCTTATGATGGTACTGAAAACAACATTATTAATATGAGAGATGACGGAAACGATCTGAAAACATGTATAAAATATGAATCCGGTTTCACGAAGATTTTGAAACATCTTGAGAGTTGTGGAATATGTTCAAGATGTTTTTTCAAACCTTTTAAAAAATACATAGAGGAATCGACTAGTTCTTGAAAAAGTTTTATTAGAAGCCCTAACAGTGTGTGCAGACGGAAAATTCTTGTTAAAAATTATCATGTGCTCACATTGTATTAAATTATTTTCTCATAAATTGGTCCATAATGCAGTTTCTGCATTTTCTACGAGATTCATGTTTTCTGAAAATGAAATTTAGGGTTGATGAAGCGAATGAAAAATCGGTGAATTTTCAGAGTTCATGAATTACGGTAAAATTATTCCAAACAAAGTGTCTAAAGTATAATTGGAACAGCGAACAGAAAAAAATTCATTAAAACCATCAAATGTAAGTGTGGAAAAGCATCAAACTGGTTTAGGTTATTCTGTTCGTGGGGATACTGAAACACGGATAAATTTGTTATCCCAATTGACAGCATGAAATCGAAAAATGGAGAATATAACAAAAACCAAACTCAAATAGAATCGAACATCTTCTCAGTTTTTGCTTAATACTATTACTGTTCCAAGTAATTGTCAAAATAGTGAATTTGCTATGAACATTAATTCGAGCTGCTCAAATTTCTGTAAACTAAATTTAAAAAAGATTCCGCTTCATAAAGTTCTTAAATTGTTTTTTTCTGAAGTCGGTTCTGAGTTGGTTGGCTTCCATAAAAGAGAATTACTGACAGTGAAAAAAGACAAGATTTGAACAACTAATAAATGACAGCGCATTATAAGATATAAAAGTGAAACAGCTGTTTTTCTGTAAGCATTACTTTTATTTTCAAAAAGGTATTGCAGTTTAATCACAATCGAAACGGAGCTTAAACGGAGTTGATGAAAATTGCGTAAAGTGTCTGTTTCAACAATGTGGAATAAATTTTTTGAGGGCGTTATTGGGTAATGCAAATGGTATTCTAGTAATTCAGTCAAAACATCAGGTCAGCTCACGCCGAACAGATTATTTTGGTTGCTCGAAAAAACGAAAAAAGAGCTTGTTGATGTTTTGAGGTTTCCAGAGCAGCACCAAGTTATTTTTCACGAATTTTTTCTCAGTTACGGTTCCGCTTTCCTTCTCACTAGCCACGACAATCAATTCAACTCTTCCCACAATCAGTTCGTTAATGATTTTGAACATTTTCGATTTTTATACTCATTTTCTTCATTTGTCGGTTTCTTCGTTATTGTAAACTTGTCGATATCATATGTGAAATGCTTTGACTACGATATTATTTCCAATTGGTAAGCTAGTCAAGACATAACAATTTTGAAAAATTCTACTAATAGCACTGAAGCTATTGCAGGAAAGGAGTAATTCGAAAAGGCTCTATTTTATCGAGAGATAATAGGAAAAAAAACATTAGAAATTAGTGTGCCGTCTCGCGAGACAATTCTCGCAATTCTCGTTTTGTCTCGCAATCGTCCCGCCTCGGGCTTGTCTCGCCTTGTCTCGCAGAAGGATCGTCTTGTCTCGTTCTCGCAAAAGATTGTTTTTGTCTTGTCTCGCAATTTCTCGTTCTCGCAATTTCTCGCAATTTTTATTTCTTGCAAAAGGATCGCAATTTCTCGGAATGCTCGTCGAGCACGTGAAATACACTATTTTCTGGCCAAAATTTTCTCATAAAAAATAAATGGAATTCTTCGTGGATTTTTATTTTTTGATAAAATGATTCCGTGACCATTTTTTTCAACTTTTTTTGCCTGTACGACACTGTATTTTACGTGCTCGACGAGCATTCCGAGAAATTGCAATCCTTTTGCGAGAAATGAAAATTGCGAGAAATGGCGAGAACGAGAAATTGCGAGACAAGACAAAAACGATCTTTTGCAAGAACGAGACAAGACGATCCTTTTGCGAGACAAGACGAGACGAGACTCGCGAACAAGAAAGCAAGACTCGCAAAATTTCTCGTGCTCGACGAGCATCAATGCTCGCGAGACGGTACACTATTAGAAATGTATAGAATTCTTTACGGAATTTCACAGTTTTGATAAAGCTACTGCACTACGCAAACGTTTCAAAAACAACATTAATGGCAACTATGAAAAGTTTTATTACTGCAGTCTCTACTTGATAACCGACCCTAACCAATTTTGAAATTTATATTTCGGAAATATATTGCCAAAAAAATATTGTTCCGACCCCGCGAAATTAATTAGGTGTAAACAAGTGGGGTCGCTAGGCTCCTCCCGTCGTGTGCAAGTTTGCCGCGCACTGTTTTTTAAACATTGGCTACAAGCAAAGCCTTACAGATATTGAAACAACATGCGGGATCTTTGCACACGATGGGAGGAGCCTAGCGACTCCATACTTGTGATTTGGCGGGCCGGGCCGATAGGAAATTTTGCCGGCCCGGCCCGGCCCGGATTTGAAAAAATTTCAAAAATTGGGGTAATTTTTTCAAAATTTTTCGTGATTTTGATGAAACTTCCGACTTTTTCCTACTAAAAATATTTAAAATTTTCTCTAGAAAACCATTCCCCCATTTATCGAAAAAAAGACAAAAAAATAACTTTTTTTCAGTACAAAAAATTTTGACCCCCCTCAGAGACTAGCCGACCGGGCCGACCGGGCCGGGCCGGGCCAGGGCCGGTAGAACTTCCTCAGTCGGCCCGGCCCATCACTCACACATGAGCGACCCCACTTGTTTACATCTAATTAATTTCGCGGGGTCGGAACAATATTTTTTTGACAATAATGACATTCGAAACATTTTTACGGTTTTCAAATCACGTTATGAGCGGTTCAGTGGCTTTCAATTGTTTTCCGACAATTCTGCAAAACTATCACTACGTTTGCTGATTTTATCAAAAAATGGGGAGAACTATAGCAAATTTTTTATTCGGTGTGTATTAATTGTACTGTTCGGCATCTATCATCTCTCAAAGAAGAATGGAACATTATTTTTTTCTGTATCAGTAAAGTTCCGAAAGTCTCAAATTTGTGAGTTCAATTAATTGGAGCGATTTGTCAACGGAATATTTTATAACTGATAGGATGAGCCTTCAAATTCAAAAAAGTAAAAGATTGTGTATTGTGAATGAAGATGGAAATAGTTTGTTGTAAATATTGTTGAAAAGTATGGTAGTTGTGGACCTGGAATAATTTAAGCTTGTGATAGGAAATCGCAGAGGGAAGCATCAAAAAACTGAGTTGTGCCCTGACTGAATAAACTATTGCGTTGGCGAAACCGTTTCAGCCTTGTTTGAAACAGTTCAAAAGAAATTGACGGTGGTGCAAATCGTTGTTGTAAAAGTAATTGTCAAATGGTCAATGAGATCATTTGATCAAAGAGTATGTTAGCAATTCTGCAAACCCAAAAGCGGGGGTTTTTATTGTTTTATTGTTTATTGCAATATTTATGTTTCCGAGGGTAGTATATAATGTGCCCTCCGAACGCTCCACTATCACTTTTCCTATCACTTTTCTTTTCTTTCTTTGTTTATACTTGTAAATATAATAAAGGTTTAATTACCCAAGTTTGAGATCGTCTTGGATTCAACAAGTGGTGACCCAGCGGTTTGGTCCGACCAGCAGCCATGAGTGGTTCCCTACGGAAGCTCATCGGGCAGAGCAAAGCTAGGCTGCTACCGCTGATCCAGGAGGCTAAGGATGTGGATTCACTGGAGGACGTTCAAGAGAGCTCTGAAGCTGAAGTCTTTGATGACATCTGTGAGGTCGTGGATATAGCGGTTCGACTCCATGTGGAGCTCAGCCGTATCGATCGGTATGAGCAGGAGTGGCAACAACTGATCAACAAGGATCCTAACGAGCAAGCAATCAGAGACGATTACAAGAGCAGACTTGGTGATTATTCCATGGATATCGAGGAAGCAAGACGACTACTGGCTGGACTCTCCGATAAGTATCAGCAGTTCGTGAAGATTCATCGAGGCAAGAGTAACAAGCAGGAGATCTATCCCGCGTTTGAGCCTCAATCAATCGTTTCTCTTTATCAAGTAGACCCCACGAGGGGCGTCTACAACTCTCAATCAACTCACAATCTAGTGAACAATCAATCCGTTGGAGCTAGCACAGTTGCCAGTCAACCAAACATGAATGTCAATGTGCCAACGGTCTACTCTCTGACATTGCAATCAGTGCAATCGACTCAACCTGTACAGTCATTGCAATTCTCTCAGCCGATGCCGCCAACTCTCTATGGGACATCCGGACAACTACCAGTGCCACTCGGGGCAGCTGAATCTTCGTCAGTGCCGTTTGGGGCAGCTGGACAACCATCTCAACAGTCTTTGCCACTTGGAGCAACTGTTCATCAAGGGTATCAAGTCCCATCGTTTCAATACACTCAACTCGTGTATCCTGTCTCTCAACAACCTCAATTTCCGATGATGATGCATTCAAACAACTACTCTGTACCAATTCCGCTACCATCTATACAACTTCCAGTCTTTACTGGAGATCCACTGCAGTACGGATCATTCATCGCACTGTTCTCATCAATTATCGATTCTCCACATCTCCAAGATATTCACAAGTATGTTTATCTACAAAATTCGTTGCAAGGAAATGCTAAACGACTCATTCAACACCTGCCACTGTCAGCCGCAAGCTATTCTATGGCTCGACAAATTCTCCATGATCGCTATGGGAATACAACTCCTGTATACCAACAGCTACTACATCAACTTCAAGATCTACCATCTGTCGCTCATTGCCAACATGTCAATCAAGTCCTGGACTTCTGGACTGATGCCACTACCATCTTCTATCAACTCCGTAATATCGATTCTGAATGTGACAACAGCATTACTGCACATATCATCTCTCGAAAACTGCCAATCGAATACATCGAATTCCTATACACTGGGCCTAATGCTGATCGCCGTTACAAAGCTTCAGAACTTCTGGAGACACTTCGAAAAAGGGTGCAGGAAAATGCTATGATCGACAATATCTTCAAAGATAATACGTTCACTGACAACCGGAAAGTCACAACAATGAGTATTCAACAGACTCATCAACCTCATCAGTCTCAACACCAGCAGCTCAATGAACTTCGTCATCAACAGTCAACCAATCATCATGAACCATCTCACTCTGCCCAACACTGTGACAAGCCGTTCAAACCAAAATCGCCGTGTGCTTTCTGTATGGACTCCAACAACTTACATCGACATGAAGATTGCCCAGTTCACCAAACAGCTGAAGATCGCAGAATGCAAGCCAACTATTTGAGACTATGCTTCAAATGCCTAAAGACTGGGCACAACAGCTATCAATGTGATCGATATCGTCTGTGTTTCTACTGTCAAGGAACACATCATTCTGCATTGTGCGTCTCGGATCTACAATCCTGTCAACCAAATCTACCTGACGATTCCTACTCGGAACATTGCGGACAATCAGAATCAACAGAACTCAATCATTCCCAGCAACCTATTCATTCTTCTCGCACTACTTTTGCAATCAGCACCAAGATAGAAGGCAACCAGCCATTGGATGATGTTCAAACTATCACCTTCTCAGCTACTTCTCAAGCACTTCCGATTGTTGTGCCACCTACGATTTCACCTGAAGAACTTCCCAACCATCAACACGTGGACAAGCCGCGTGGAGTTGCAATGATGACTGCCAGCACAACTGTCAACAATGACAATGGAGATCCAGTTCAAGCTACTGTGTTCTTCGACAATGGATCTGATCACTCGTACATTAGTCAACAACTTGCTAAGGATCTAAGGTTAGACGTAATCGATCGTCAACACCTCTCAATTCAATCTTTCCAATCTGATGCCAAGAAAGATATCATCGCCAATCGTGTCTTGGTCGAATTCAACATCCAGGACAAGAAAATCAAGATCCCACTAACTGAAATCTCCTCAATTTTTTCACCCGTCACAACTGGAAAACTGGATGATGCTTCACTCATTCAACTGCTTCATGACCCGAATGCAGTTCTTCCAAGAACAAATGTACAACCAGATATTTTGATCGGACTCGACTACATGAGTCAATTGCTTGGAGACACTATCTCCAAAAGACTTCCTAACGGAACCACAATGCACTGGACGGATTGTGGTGTCATCGTTACTGGAACGGAACCGGAACCTGAACCTCCACCTTTGGAGACAACCGAATACTCTGTCAAACCTACTGGAATATATGCTCATCAATCTAACTTCGACCAAGCTCTCGTCAACTCATTCTCTAGCGACAATGTTTGCGGTAACAAATCTACCATTTCTTTTCAGAATTCTACAATTCGCTACTCTATACTATTCCATCTTCAATCCCACCTATTGTTCTATCTACTGTTCTATTTCCATTACTATTCTCGTCTACATCGAGCTATTCAATCTCTATGCTACTCAATCGATTTAGGAGAAATACTCGCTTCCCGTCTACTACTAGGGATCCACCCTGTCACATTTGCTTCTGCCTTCGGTGTTGACCCAAAAACACCACTGTCATCTCAATCCTTCCTCCCTTCTTTTTTTCTCTGGGAGCGCCTGCGAAATGGTTCACAGGAACAATGCGATGTGTACGATGTGAAGTTTTCATGATGAGAACGTCAACTGTGGAAAAATGTTTTGAATTTGGAACTCAACTCAAGCTATAATGCAACAACTGCTTACGACTTGAAGCAACCTTCATCTATATTTTCTTATCGTTTATTCTATTGTCAATGTAACCTTTCTCATCACTTTTGTAGATTTTATTGTAATCCTAACACCCTCAGCTTCCTCCTTCCTTTTCTTAGTTTAGGAGTGTCAAATGGTCAATGAGATCATTTGATCAAAGAGTATGTTAGCAATTCTGCAAACCCAAAAGCGGGGGTTTTTATTGTTTTATTGTTTATTGCAATATTTATGTTTCCGAGGGTAGTATATAATGTGCCCTCCGAACGCTCCACTATCACTTTTCCTATCACTTTTCTTTTCTTTCTTTGTTTATACTTGTAAATATAATAAAGGTTTAATTACCCAAGTTTGAGATCGTCTTGGATACAACAGTAATAGAAACTTCATTGGCATTAAAAAAGATAGGTAAATGTAACAGATTTGTTTTTTACAGATAATTCGTGTTACCCAAACACTATGTTAGATGATTATTTTTGTTGGAAAAAGACACATTTTCAAAAATACAGTGTTTGTTTCGAGCTCACATACCAATAATTGAGATGTTTGATGCCGTCGGACTGAGAATATTGACCCCGACCAAACAAAATTGTTTCGAATTCATATTGAACTGGCGTGAGAATTGTGAACTTCGATTCGATCCATTCCATGTGCACTCTTGGTCAAACGTTCTGCATTTATACAGTTTCAGCATTTTTTTTTAATCTGGTAGAATCTGGTTGATTTGCTTGTTCTTTCAAGTTTGGATGCCATTTCATTTTTCAAAACCGGCAGAAGAAAAGGGGTAAAACGCGGCGAAGCATAGCTTTCAGAGTCCTTTTGGAAATTTTGCAGCTTCCTATAATCTTCTAAAACCACATTAATAGCTTTTTTCCATGCATGGGTAAATTATTTGTCATTCAAAAAGTATGCCCTCCTATATTTTTTACGGGTGAGACTTGATTCAATTTTAATTTAAATTTTTAATTTAAAATTGAAATTTATAATCAGCATAGAAATAATGATTTCTGTGGTTTCTAATGAAAGAAATACTGCTTGTTCCTAACTACAAGGTTTTATTTATCTGTTTTTGAATGTGTTCATGGCCACTACGAAAACACCTTGATCTATTCCTGCACAGGAGTGTATTGTCACAGCACTTTTGAAAAACTATGTAATGTTTACGCAAGGTTTCTGAAAAAACGTCTACGTGTTAATAGAACTCACTAAGGCACTTAAACCTTATGAAACTTACGAAACAGCGAAATAAAATGACGACATTTGTTATTCCTATGATGAAAGCTATAGTTCTACCAGGATAATTCAGAATTAAGCTAAAAAGTTCGCCAGTTGAGCTTAAAGCCAGCATTAGAAGGTGATGATATATGTTTGACATAAGCTCGTCCATTTTTCCATAACCAAACTCGAAACAAAAATTAGACGAAAAAGCTTACATTAGGTCTGTTTTTTTATTTTTAATAACTTTGTGGAATTGCTATGCATGCTCAACCTTCGTCCAATTAAGATAGAAAACAAACACGATTATTATTAAAACCAAAAACAGATTTAGACATTTGGCAATGATGTGTAACTGTTATTTTATACATAGTTGCCGAAAAAAATCTGAAAATTCACAGATTTTTAGATATTCAAAGCTCGGTACGGTACCGCGGTACGTCTGAACAAGATGCCAGCTTTCTGTATAAGACCAAACGTAAACAAGTGGATACGTATTCAATTCAAATCTCCTACTATTTTTTTCAGGAGCATGTTTTAAGCTGAAAAGGAAAAATTTGAACGTTATAAAATCTACAACTTTATGTGAAGCTGTCAATGAGTTAAGTTCATTTTCGGTAAACTCCCGTTTCATCTTGTTTGTATGATATCAAGATGGAACATATTTCTGATGTGTAATTAATTTGAATTATGAAAATCACTTATGTTCCTAAAATTGCATGAATAAGTTGCTAGTTCTCAGTTCGAAGAAAAGGGGTTGAGGAAATTAGGCTGAAGGCTGCAAAAAAAAGGAAAATTTTTTAGTGTCACTGATCTCCATAAAGCTGACGATGAAATTAAGTAATAGTATTTACTTATAAATTTCACAATTTCATCAAAATCAGTCAGAAAGGCTTACTAATTTAACGTTGGACAATTATATTCAACTCTTACTACTTCGAATTTTGGGATAAAAAAAGAGGCACTGTTCTAAAATCGTGGACCCAACAAAAAAAATCGTGGACCCAAAAAAAATAGCGGACCAAGAAAAAAAATAGCGGACCAAGAAAAAAAATCGTGGACCAAGAAAAAAAATCGTGGACCGATTGAAATTTGTGTTTTGAAAAAAATCGTGGACCAAAAAAATCGTGAACCGAAAAAAAAGATAGCGGACCGATTGAAAAATAGGTTCTGAAACAAAATCGTGGACCGAAAAAATGGTGGACCGAAGTTGAGGCTTAGTTTCCGTCTAACTGTTTTAAAGAATCAGAACTAGTCAGAACAATCCAGAAATGGTCGTATAAGAACTGGACAAATCAGAACCGACCAGTTGTGAGTTGTTCTGGCTGGTTCTGACGATTTTAAACAAACTAAGCCTCAACTTCGGTCCACGATTTTTTCGGTCCACGATTTTGTTTCAGAACCTATTTTTCAATCGGTCCGCTATCTTTTTTTTCGGTCCACGATTTTTTTGGTCCACGATTTTTTTTAAAACACAAATTTCAACCGGTCCACGATTTTTTTTCTTGGTCCACGATTTTTTTTTCGGGTCCACGATCTTTTTTTCGGGCCCACGATTTTTTTTGGGACCACGATTTTTTTTGTTGGGTCCACGATTTTAGAACAGTGCCAAAAAAGATTCCTCAAAGTGATCAGACTAACTCACTATTGTATGTTTAGACAACAAAACATTTTTAGAAACTATAGAAAACTGTAAGAAAAATAACCAACTTGAACACCGATCAAGTTTACTGAAACGCTCAAGATTTGCCACGGATACTGTTTTTTTTTGCCGCATTTGTGAAGTGATTCAGTAAAACAATACAAACCACGGCGGTTTCTTGCTCACTCTAACTGGCCTATTTTTTATGTCTACTGTTGTGATTTGTTGTAAGTACAGTTTTGCAACTGCTATATGAACTGAAGAAATTATGCAAGCCATCAGTATATTCAATACTCAAACTTGAATTTTATCAACTCACTGATGGGTTTGATAGCTTTTACTTGATAAGAAGTAGGTGAGCTCAACAAACTGGAAATTGATGAGCATAAAGAAAAATACAGTTTCAAAATCATCTGAATCAGTGGAAAATGTTATTTGATTCGATAAGTGCTCTATGAATTTTCCAAACTTGATCATTTTTTCTAATAATGTATGTATCTTACTGCTTTCAAGCAAAGTATGTACCACATGTCCGTATTATCAGATTTGTATATGTATTTCAATTACAAATTGCACGACCATTGAAATAAAACCCTCTAGTCAATTTGGATACACTAATAATAATAATAATAAAATTTTCCGCTTCTTGTCACTTATAGAAACATCTATAAAAATGTTGGAGGTGTGAACTTATACAAGAAAAACTTTTCGTTTTAAAAAAGCTGTGAAAACAATTTTTAAAAAAGTGATTCTGATAATTCTTGCAGTTAACCCATAGGTGCAAATGACAAATCACCACACTCGGCCTTTTCTATCAATAGAAATTATAATAGAAATCATCATGATATTTTGAATAAAACATTCCAAGTTTCAGATGATCTACTTATTGAGCAACGTTTTTCTTGTATGTTTCCTCGCCGACAATCTGACAGTTCAACAAATTTATGTTTTTGGTTACGTTGCAACCTTCAGTAGCGCCCAAAAATGTAATACCTTTTTTTTTCTCCGTCACATTTTCAAATGAAAAGTATAGCTGGCATAAATAATCACGCATCTTCAAGAGTTTTTTCAGAGTTTTTTCTCTCCAAGAGTCCACATTTCGAACCTATTCTCAAATCTCTATCAAAATAACGGAATCGGCAATGTAACGCTTTCGGATTCAAAAATTTGATCGAAAACATTCACAGTTTCAATTAACCGACTTATCAAGTGATAATGTCGCGGGAAGTGATTGTTTTGCAACTCTTGTACTCGAACATGTCTCGCTGGTGCTTTTAAAATTATTTAATTTTCAAATTAATAATAGTTGCGCAAGGAATTCGAATTTTTCTTTTTGCGGGCGGTCCGCCTTTTTTTAATCCAAGCTACTTTTGATTTTAAGTAGTGCGATGTGAAAGTGGGCGGACCACGCGCGAAAAGAAAAATTTGAATTCCTTGCACAATTATTATTATTTAACAGTATTCCTGTTGCTTTTCACCTAAACCATGTCGACCACAAACACCTTTACTAACTGTTTCAACGGTATAGTTTGAGCCTAACATTTTTTGATTTTTTGTTTCTCTGATCTAGTGAAGTCTCCGCCAATCAACTGATAGTTTTCGTGACTGAACATGTTTAGAAATTGCATAGTGGAAACAATTACAAGAGTTTCATTTTTCAAAAGAATTCAAAAACTCGGTAGTGATTGTTAAAAGAATATTGTGAAAACTATCAACTTGTTTCAAATGGAAAGAATGAAAACGAGAAAAAACTATGACTGATGGAAAAAGACAAATTATTCAGGAAGATCACATTATATTGATAAAATTTACATGGAAAAAAACTTGTGAAGTTTAAAAATGAAAATGTTTCACATCCACGTTATTTGATGTAACAGCTGACACCACGGTTAAAACGATAGGAAAAAATGCTTAGTATTCTCAATTCTCTTTAGACCAAGATGAGCGAAACGCGTGAAATGATAGGGTTGATATTTCCAGTTGGAATACCGCACCCGGTCTTCAGAAACTGAAAAACCTGGCTGTCCGTCTTATGTTATTTTTTTCAGTTTCAATTGGTTCGGATATGAACATCATTACACAAAGTTGTCGTTTGATCTGCGTTTAACACAGCTGCGATAATTCCTGGTTAGTGGTATCAGATAAACTTTTTTTCCCGATTTCGACCTACAAAAGAAAAATCGGTTTGCTGCTCATTGTAGTTTGATTTTCTTTTATTTTTTCGAGTATCTCAAAATCTTTTTGTTGTGTCCTTGGTGGCACGAGAGACGATGTATAATAAAGGTTTATTTACATAGGGAAAACCGAAACTAAAGAGTTCCATGAGCTTATATAGGCAGTTCTTATCGCCACGTCAGATCTGGAGTGTCGGCGGTCATTTGGCCAGTTCACGCCACAACACTTTTACTTCTACAGTGTCACATCTATCTCATAAATTGATGAGCGTAGCGCCTTAATACTAAAATTTGGAGATAAAACTTGAATTAACATTTCCAGCCGCATCCTCACAACTCCAAAAGCAATCTTTTTTTTCAACGTTCCTATTTTGGTACATTAAACTTTTTCTTCGACCAAACCGTTTCAGTTCTTTTTGAAACAGCCATGAAATTCGGGAATGATTAATGACTAGAACCTCAATGTGGATTAGAGTGAAACAAGAAAACAAACAGAAATCAAACTTTCGAAAATGTATTGAAAAAACTTTTTGAAACCGTAATGTAAGGTCCATTTCTTCTAATGCCTGAATGTCGTTGGAACTTATTGAATGAATGTGACCGAGAAAATTTCAGTTTTGATGCGAGTCGTCGATAATCGGAATCCTTTCAAGTTCAAAAATTAATTAAAGAATTCCATGGTTTTCCGGCTCGTCTTTTACCAAATCACCGGAACAGAAATGGTTTTTCTGGAGGATCCCAATTTCTACACCGACTTTTCAAATCTAAAGTTTGAGCTCACAGTTAAAAAAAAGTTGATTTTGCTTTCTTAGTACGCGCATGTACTTTTTCGCTTTTCGGGATGACAGCAAAACGAATAATAATATCTTCGTAACCAAAATAATTCAAAAACCACATCAAACAACTATTTGAATATCAAAGGGCAATGAACTAGCAACGAAGTTATGCAGGTTGAGAAACAGAGAAAAAAAAATTAAATCCCACAGACACGAGAATTTCAGAAAAATTATTGCAGTTCAGGAAGTACTGAATAACATTTCGGATATCCCAAAATCTGTCCAGACTGTATCAACATTACATTCATGCGAACAGAAACTTTGGATTCGAATATGTTTTGTTCTATAGACTTTTCAAAAATGATCTCGTTTTGAAAAAAGGAACGCCTTTTCCTGTTCAAAGACTTTATCGGTCAATAGCTCTGCAACGAGTCTACTGCTCCAAGTGTTATCACAGGTCTTACAAATAGATAATAAAACAGGAAACTTCACCTTGAAATGGGAAAAGAAGAATTATGTTTCAAAATTTTCTCAAATAACTTTCAGAATTGCTATTACGTTTTTATGAGTTTATTGTAAAATTGAAACATTAGATTGCAGAAAATCAGCTCAGTGCTTCGTTGACAATTTTATCAGAAAAAAACGAAATTCCCGAGGGAAAACAAAAAGTAACATTGTTAAGTCGTTAAAAACATGTTCAGTTTCAGCTGGTTTCATTACAAAGCACAGCTTCAATAAATCATTGCTCTAGGCTTCTCTTGTCTTAAAAAATTGTTTTTCTTTTTATACAGTAAACGGATTGAGATACCATGGGTCTAGTTCTTGGTATGATTTCTGGCCGCCCACAAAACGTTTACTAACTGTTTCCAACTTTTTATTTTAGAACAAAAATTTCATTATTTTTCATTCCACCGTTTCAGCACTGAAAAATCACAAGGTTATTCTCAATTTCATTATTCCATGTTGTTAAAAAACACTTGAAAAGTTGCAAAATCACTGTATATGGCAACAGTAACTTGTGTCATTTCTCTGAAACTGTAGTTGAACATATCCCAAAATATAAAAAATATATAAAGGTGTGCGGAGCAAGTAGTTATTATCTGGAAAACGAGTGGAAAGTGGAGCTGTTGTTCAGTAAACGTGCTTTTTCAAAACGAATCAACTTGTCAGAAACTGCTGAAGTTTCAAAACTGGTAACGTTTCACATACATGTGAAACAGTAAGGTAGTTTGATGGAAATTGATAGCTAGCTCTAATTTGATCCCTTTTATCTACTCGAATCAAGAGGAGCAACAACGGAAGTGTTGGTTGTAGACTCCAGCTTAGTGCAAGATATAATTCTTTCAGCTACTGCAGAAGCGAGAAAAATTCACGCAGTGTGTTCCATTTCTCAGTTTCAAACTGTTCCAATACTACTCTCATTGAACAAACTTGTATTCTCTTTTCTCTTCATCCAGAATGCTGTTGTTCCCAGTTATTGAAACTTGAAGCTTCTTTTTTTCACGACGGTTTCTTGCTTAATTTAGGCAGATTATTTTCGTATTTACCGCTTCCATTATGTGCATTTTCTCAAAATATTACTGTCGCAAAAATTCCAGGTATGTATATTGTCAGAAGAACGGACCAATTTGTATTCAGTAATAAATCTAGTAAAATCATACCGTTTCAAAACCATTTGAAACCGTAGAGAATGTTTTTGGTTTTGATGTGTGTATTTCCAATAACGTAACTTCAATCACAATTCTGGACGTATATAGAGATAAGCATTTGGGTTGCTCACTTATTACGCTAACTGTTGCTCAAACATCACAACCATCGTGGCATAAGACGTTTGAAAACCATTTGAAACCGCGAAAACTGACTGGAATACCCATCCCATCAGCATTCTAAGTTCCTGTTCAATGTCCTTTTTTTTTAATGCTCCATGCGCAAAATAACTATTTCTCACATGCATAACCTTGATTCGTCTTCTTTTTTTTCCTCATGGACTCACAATCGGCAACATTCCGAGCTCAAATTCTTCTTGCTTACTAATTTATAGACATTGAAGAACATTTCTGGCGATCTTAATCTAAGTGGCAACCCTATTCGCTGAGATATAGTCGATTTCGCTGTTGTCCAAACTTAAAAGCCACCCTGTATATGAAACTGTCAATAGAATCATTGGCGATAATTAAAAAACGCTTGGTTGCTCTTCTTTTTCAGATGCGCCTTCCCGGGTTACTGCATCGTAGTGAATAATCAATGATAACAATACAATCACAGAGTTTCATTCCAGTTTTTTGTCACATTGTGGAGTTGTAAGAGGAACGATGATAGCCCAAAAGTTCTAGTGGAAGTGAACAATGTGAAACTGCTATTTTTAATTTTCAGTGTCTCGTTGGTTTCTGTTTCTGTAGCATTGGAAGTTCAGCACTAAAAAACGACCTCTGATAGCCTATTGATTATAGTGCAAATTGAAGTGAGCAGTTGGTGCTCAAAAATCTCAACAAAATTATTTTTTATAGAGTAGAACAACTCAAAAAAAAAGGTTCATAGTCTTTCAAGAGTTTTGACAATGAATAAAATTCGACTATCTTTCGTATTGGGATTAAAGATTAATGGGTTTCTATTGGAAAAGTATTAAAACAGCAACAATTTTTAAAAAACTATGAAATATTTCCAAGATAAGACATCATGGTCTCGGGAAATTGGATGGCTCATGACAAATTGAGTCGTTTATAAGCAAGGATAAAAGTTTCGAATTGAACGGAAAACAACGGGAACGGGAACTTAACGGAAAACGTGAACTAAACCAGTTTTGTTTCTCTTAGCGAAAAATTTCAAAGAACGGAGTGGTAACAAACTTATTCGGTATAAAAACTTTTTGAAAAAGGTGTGACTTGTAAGAAAAACTTGTTTCTATCAATCTTTTTTCTAGAGAACGAGAGGCAATTTGCGCAGCGAATCAGAAGAAGAAAAGTTCCGTTTTTTGGCGTAGTACGCACAATCTTAAGAGAAGAAAAATTCAATTACATAAGCCAGCACTGGAACTGAAAAACTTCATTGATCGATTTTTATTTTTTTGGTTTCGAAGACCTTCTACTTCACAATCATCGACAATTCGCATTGTTTCCTTGATATTTTACAAGTGTTATTGGGAATTTGAACGTCGAATATAATACGGATGCAGTAACAAAAAGTTAATGCCATGTCATATTACCTCACGAAAAATAAAGACCAACAAAAGAAATTTCGGTTTCTTGTTGCATGTAAATGGATTAGTTTTCTCTGTTTATTAATTCCACTTCCTAGAGATATTTTGAATCTTCCGATTGAATTTGAATTTCTTGCAGAGTGAGTTATGCAAAAAAAAGCAGAATCATCTGAAACTGCGAGAGATAAGATTAGTTTCAAAATGCTCAGTTTCTCAGTTTCATTTACACAATTTCAAACGCATAGGTTTTTGGTTTTCATTCCTGCATTTAAATTTATCTGTTGTAGCTCTCGCAACTTCTCGGCTATCACTGATCTACATTATCAACTTTTTTAATGGGATCTCTGTTTTTGAAAAAAAAACTAATCAGGTTTGTTCATCAAGAATGATGAAAAATAATTATCCGGTTATCCATGTGATATTTTATGGCGAAAATGTTTCCAAAAATGATTGGAAGTAGAAATTGAATAACAATTTTTCATTTTCAGAAAATTGAAAAATTTTTTGCAGAGTGCGCATGTTTTGGTGAGTTTGTACAATAAATTGAACAAAAATTATATTGCAAACGTGCCAAGATACTTTCATGTGGTTATATTGACAGAGAAGTCGTAGAGGCCTGAAATTTTTATTTGAGGCCATGTCTCTATCAATCTCAACATTATCAATTTTTATTTTCACAGTTTCACATTTATATGAAATTGTCAATAAATTCTGTTTTGAGAATCCGCGGGCGCTATTCTGGAAAAATGTTGTGTGTGTTTTTTTCAACAAACATGCAAAAAAAAAGCATAATGGTTCAGTAAATAAGTGTGACTGCTAGCTTTTACTTGGTTCAAAAATTAATGCAATTTTTTTGTTTCTGTTTCTTAGACATTCCAAGTTTGTACAAATAAATTAAGAACTGATATTGTGGCTTTTAAGAAACACGTTTCATTTGATGTAACTATCAGAGTTGTACGGAATTCCGGATTCCGGATTCCGAATTCCGTTTTCCGGGTTTTTTTTTCATTCCGTATTCCGGATTCCGAAAAAGTGGATTTCATTCCGGATTCCGTTTTCCCGATTCCGCAAAATCAAATATCATTCCGTTACAACTCAAAGTTTTCAAGTAAAGAAAAAAAGAAGAATTATGGAGAATGTTTGAGCGATATTCCGGTTTTTAATGCTTCGAGCATGAAATGGCTTCTAAAATGCACTTAAAAACGGAGCCAAACTATTTTTCGAGCTCAATCGCTGTTTTAAGCATTGAATCTCGCAAAGCCAATCATTCCGGATTCCGAATTCCGAATTCCGGGAAAAAAGAGTTCATTCCGAATTCCGGATTCCGGATTCCGTAGTTTCGAAGCTCATTCCGGATTCCGGATTCCGAATTCCGGAACCGAGAATATCCATTCCGTACAACTCTGGTAACTATAAGAAAAAGCTTTTATCAAGCAACAAATTTCGGAGAGTTCAGTGAAACACAGATACACAGATACCAGCTTTCAGGCCCAGATAAAGTCTTTGAGCTTCAAAAATAAAAGTTATAATTTTCATTGATAAGTGTAATTGTCTCTTCTCAATAAGAGAAATTTCAGGAAACAAGGGTACTATCTTGAACAGCCAACTATTTTGTACAAACTGCAGAATCTTTATTCGGCTGTTTCCAACATGTGGCACTGATTCAGTTTCATCGCTTCACTTTCTGAATGTTTGTGAAACTAGAAGAAACAATAATAGAGAATGAGAAACGGTAATATATTTCAGGTTTTAGCCTTGTATCTGCCTTTTTACAATGTCCTAGAAATATTGTTTGAATTATGAAACAGGCCCAATAGCAAGCAGATTACAAGAAATAGCAATTCATGTTTACATGATGTTCAATAAAAGGTATCCCAAAAGTTGCTTTGTAAGTCCTGGTAGATAGCTTGAGTAATGAAAAAGTAAATTAAATCATTGGAAATCAATTTACCGTTTTCCCAAAATATTTTGCACTAATTATTAGACCCGAATTTTAATTTAAAAACATGATCTTTTTTCCAATAAGTTTCTTTTTCTTTTGATATAAGATTGTAGAAATCTAGCAAAAGCGATGCCAGCCTGATGGTCACAGTTTCAACTTTATATGAAACTGATAAGAAATTTATTGTAAATAATCCGTAATTGGTGATGATCTTATGTTCGTAAAACCTTCTGTGGTCGGCCTTCTTGTATTAGTGCAGCGGTATTAGTTAACAATGGTAACGATGCAAAATTATAGCAGTATCGTAAGCCCATACTACCGAAGACATAATGAACACAGAAGGAAACCCGAAAAACTCATGGCTTGTCTGAAACAGATACCTATTATCACATTCTGGTTTTTTTTGCTTCCGAATCATTTATCGCCCACGACAACTGTACTAGTATTGAATTCTAGTCGTATTTTTCCTCTATAAGATTTTTTCGAAACGCGGAAAAAATGAAAAAATTTTGAAGTGTTCCTCCTCAATTAACTTTCGGAAGCTTTTCCGTACCAAGACGTATCCAATGAATGCTTCCTTTTGGAAATGTGTGAAACTGGTTGAGTTCCTATTCTGTTTCTAAATGAAGAAAAGCCCAGAAAAAACAAAAGGATTGAATACGGAACGTCTACCCAGAACAAGCAAACTTTACAGCGACCTCTGATAGAAGTTCTTTTACACATTTTTGTTTTATAGCCACTGTTTCACATGGGTCTTTTTGTTTACCAAGTTTGTAAAATATACTCGGAATCGGATTTCAGCAAATAAAAACTCTGTTAGACAAACAATCAGTAGATAAAATGTACATTGAGTCAAAATATCCACAAAATGAAACTGTGGCTTCTGGGCTTCTTAAATTTATCAATAGTCTCATAGGTTTTACAAAAACCAACGTTTCAACATTTAAAAAAATAGAGAAAATTCAAGTTGAACCACTGAATTCCTTTCAACAATATCGTAAAATCATTTTTTACCGCTTATCATACTGTTTTATTACTATTGCCAGCCACATATTTCTATTTGGGTTCCTAAACTAACTTTTCCTAACGACTTCATTTTAATCAAAGTTCATTATATTAGATTCATTCGAAACCTACTTAAAATAGTAAAAAAAACCAAAGGAATAAGCTCCATTAATGAACTGAATGGTGATTATCGATTTTCAGGTATTTTCAGCTTATGAACTGAAAAGCAAATCTCAGTAACACTCTTCTGAATGATATGAAACAGTGTTTTTCAACGTTCCGTCTCTGATTTCCTATCTGTTTTCCTTGTCGAGTGTACTCAAATTCACCATTGTCCATTATTTCGCATAAGGAAACAATAACTAATTTTCTAGCTCTGTTGCAGGTCCATCTGAAAACACTAAGAACAATATTTTCGACATTTTTGCACTATTGTATTTTCATTCAGCAAAAAATATATTCTAAATAATTTTTTCGTGCGGAAAGAGCCTTTTGTGAGTTGAAAAAAAAGTCTAGTTTTTAAAAATTTAAATAATTATATTTTTTCGGTTTCAAATAGTTTTTAAGACTTACAGGTATTATAGTTTTCACTAGTTGTGCTTTCAAAGAGTTTTTGCTAATCATTCAAGCTCCGATAACTGAGCTTTTAGATTTTGATGTACCGTAAATGACCCAAAATTGTCAATTTTCTCAAATACCCATATTAATATTTTGTACTCAATTTCTTAATGGTAATGTTGTTGGCATGAGAAATTTTTTCTGATAAGAAACGTGAAATATAGTCCATAAAACGAAAAAATTCAGGCAACTCGTTTCTAATTAGGCGTTCATAAGGAAATATGCTGATAATAATATCTTGAAGGTTAAGAAATTAAAATAAAAACAAACATTTTGAAAAAATGATCAGCTTAAAGGTTCAAATTTACGTTGTTGAAACAAAGTTTATTCGAAAAAAAAAACTGAATCTAGACATGTGAAGTCTAAACTAATAAGTTATAAAAACGGGTACCGGTTTTCCAGACATAGTGGAACAGTAGTTTTTAATTTCTTGATGTGAATAAAAATGCAGCAGTTGCCACGATTCTTCGAAGATTGCTGGCTTGCGTTTGAAATTGACTTTTTCCGTGCTATGATTACAGTAATTTTCTGTGCAAAGTAACTGTAATCTTCTAGTGAACATCAAGTAATAGCTGTTGCAAAAGCTTTACAATTTAGTGCATTAACAATAAACCACAATCTCAAGATCGAAATTGTATATATTTTTCAGGTTTCGTGAGCTCTATGAAACTGGAAGTTGCATCAAAAAGTTGCTTCTTGAGGAACCGCGTGATGAATAATGAACCACAAGGATTTCAGAAACTTCAAGAAGTTTGGACCAGCAATATTTCCCCATTTCAAAAAATTAATAAGAGCGGAGTGGTCTTTGTAGTTTTAATGATTGGCTGTGAAATTATGCCTATGCATCACAACACTTATTTTGATACATTCCAGGAATTTGGAAAGAGTAGTCCACTGCTATGAAACTTGGAAAGAATCGGAGCTCTAGATGTTTCAAAAAAATCAAAACAGTTCCGAATTTGCACATGCACAAACATAAATTTGGAATTTTCGCGCAGTAATCACTTGGGTCGTTCTAAAAGTGCAATAAAGAAACATCAAGAAACTTGAATAATTTATTTAAAATCAAAATCAAGTTTTTACCATTCAATTTAATGACCAAGGCCAAATTCATTTTTTCGATTTCCAGAGCTTCACGAAGCAGGATAAATTGGGTTACAACCATTAGTAATCGCATAACTATGATTCTCATAAATACTTTCGGTTTCAGATACCTCATGAATATTTGATTCTTAGATTCAAATAATTCCACGGTAAGTTTTTTAAAAAGTAATATTGGTGCCAATGTGTGGTGTAATGCAACGATAATTGAAAATGAATAATTCCATGGACATATTTTGAACAAACTTTATGGAACACTGCTGCGATTTATCAGATGACGGGGTGGGTCCGATTGTCAATGATTTCAATATGTCGTTTAAGTTTTGAGAACCAATTGAATCATCAATTACTGGACCTGACTAGAGAGCCTGCTTTATTCGATGTACAAAACCGGAAAGAAATCAAACTGAAATATTGTTACTCCAGGAATTCCGGCTATTGTTCTTGGCATCTACAGTGTTGGTTAATCTTTTTTTCGGTAAAAAAGGGTTGGAGGTTTAAATAAATATCTCTAAGGTTCCCATTCGATTTTCAATTGAACTAGAAAAGCTTGTTCATTAAGGTTGCGTAGTTGCTACATTTCTTTTCAAAATATGCCCCATTTCTTAACTAAAACTGTGTGGGATTTAATGCACTTAGAATTCCTAGTTTCGATATATTTCGGTAAAGAAAAGGGCCAGCTTGGAAAAATCAACAAGTCCTGTAAACTTTCGGTTCTTTTAGAGCAAGATAAATAGAACAACCATACAAACAACTTTTAATGTATCAAACATTTCCAGTTTCTATAACTTCATTAATAATTCTCTTCGTTTTCAAATTAATCCAGTTGAATTTTAAAACGAGCAATTATAACAATCAACAATGAAGAAAGGGACCACAAAATAACTTACGAATAGGATTCTTTGTGGACAAATACAAAAATATCTATTTCCAGTTTCAAAAACCAAGTAAACCGGAGAGTCATTGCGAAGTAGACATGAGAGGAATTCCGTCTTCCGTCTTCCGTTTTTCCGGACGGTGAGAAGCTTTGAGAAAACGGAAATTCGGGAGAAGTTTTCCAAAATTTTCAACATTTCGAATCAGTTTTAGCGCTTTTCAACATAATTAATTAAGACAATCTCTCCTCCCGGAGCGAGGAATGCACTGTACAGTTTAAAAAAAGTATAGTCCATATGAGTTGACATTGTGTCTGGTGGATACCCAAACACTTCTAAGACCTATGGCATATGTCTCATTAGGCTCCGCCCCCTAACTACAGTAACCCAACTTCTGTGTGTAGAAAAAAAATTTTTTTGCCCTTATAGATAATGACGAAATCTCTTCGGGAATCAATTTGAGGTACTATTTGAAGGATTTTTTACCAACGAAAATTTTTTCTAATTGTCCATCTTCAGGGAGAAAAATTCATTTTTCTCGAAAAAGGACCAGTTTCTGTCAGTTTTTCGACTCTGGTGCCTCGGACAGGCCGAATTAATGACCGATCTCTCCGGATTATTAATCCTCATAAAATTCGCCACCGATTTGCTATATTTCGAAAAAAATTCGTTGACACAATGTTCGAGATATTTTCGGGTTTTTGTGAAATTTCACGAAAATTCCATGTATAGGGGTACATGATGAAAAACTCAAAGTCTCAAATTTTGCTCATTTTTATTTTCTGAGGTCTACTGGTCCATAATATACCATTCCGAGAGTTTTAGCTCATCTCGATCAGAACTGAACACGCGGCAAAACCTTTAAGATTCATTGATGTGAATACTTTTTTGAGATCCTGATTCTCTGAATTGTAATCGAGATGAGCTAAAACTCTGGGAATGTTGTATTAAGGACCAGTAAAACTCAGAAAATAATTTTGAGCAAAATTTGAGACTTTGAGTTTTTCATCATATATCCCTATACGTTGAATTTTCGTGAAATTTCACAAAAACCCGAAAATATCTCAAACATGGTACCAACGAATTTTTTTCGAAATATAGCTAATCGGTGGCAAATTTTATGAGGATTAATAATCCGGAGAGATCGGTCATTAATTCGGCTTGTCCGAGGCACCAGAGTCGAAAAACTGACAGAAACTGGTCCTTTTTCGAGAAAAATGAATTTTTCTCCCTGAAGATGGACAATTAGAAAAAATTTTCGTTAGTAAAAAATCCTTCAAATAGTCCCTCAAATTGATTCCCGAAGAGATTTCGTCATTATCTATAAGGGCAAAAAAATTTTTTTTTCTACACACAGAAGTTGGGTTACTGTATGTAGGGGGCGGAGCCTAATGAGACATATGCCATAGGTCTTAGAAGTGTTTGGGTATCCACCAGACACAATGTCAACTCATATGGACTATACTTTTTTTAAACTGTACAGTGGCCAACAGCCTGCAGCCGTAAAGAAAATTTGTCTTAATCATCAAACTACGTTTTTGTTTCAAAATTTTGAAATTCGTGCAAAATTTTGTTTTCTTCTCGCCGGAGCAGTTTTGAGCACTTTTTGTTCCTTCCGTTTCCTTCCTTCCGACTTCCGGGATTTTAAAATTTCTTCCCCCTTCCGTCTTCCGTCTTCCGAGTTTTCAAAAACTGTTCCGACTTCTTCTTTCCGTTTTTCGGATTCAAAATTTTTTCTCTCTCATGTCTGTTGCGAAGTATCATCTATGTTTCCTGCTTCATAAGTTCCATGAAAAAAAATTTATTGATTTGAGATTACTTGTTTCATTGTACCTGGCATTATTCGATTTTGTGTATAAAGCGATATCAAAACCCATTCCAATTCATTCGTATCTTGATCTTCTTTTTTTCCTGACGAGGCTTTTGATATCGCCAATTTCACGGTTCAAGCCCATGTAAAAAGCCGCCTTGTAATACCCGATCAGTTATCTTCGAATTATTGTCAATAATGTGAAACTGTTAACTAAAGTGCTTAATTCAGATTTTTATTCTGCTTCAGAATGTTGTCAAACTTGGTCCAAGCTGACCTTAGTAGTTATTGCTCACTAAAATATGTTTTCAAACAAACGGAAATTTAAAAAAAACAATCTGAATAACTAATTGCTTTATCATATCGAACGAACAACATTTGTCTGATTATTATAAACTTTTCCTGGCAATTTCATTACATATAATACATGTTTCATTGATAACGGAAAAAAAATTTCCACTGGCTATCATCAATTTTATAACAGATTAATTACCTTGTGCTAGCTCAGTTTTCACTTTTTCTAAAGTTTCAGAATGTTATCATGACACTGTTTATAATCCCTGATTTCCATTCAATTTGTGGCTGTTGTTGTCTGAAAAAAAAACAAAGCTCTCTGAAAATTCCACTAGATTCCCATTTAAATGTGGAATACATTTCGTTAGGAACTAGAAGTTCATACATGTTGCATTATAATTTTTAGTTTCGTTACAGAACTTTCTGAAACTTATCATTATGTGCTCTATAACTTTCGATAATATTGAGTGAGATATTCCTATGGCTTAGCTCAACTTTCACTTTTTCAATGTTTCAGACTGTTTTCAAGACACATAATTGCTGGTTTCCATTTAACTTGTGGTTGTTGTTGTCTGAAAAACTTTTCGAAAAGGCTCCCAGCAATAAAAATTTTGCAAAAATAACAGTTCTGGAAAGCAATATCACGAAATCACCTGAAATTTTCGACAGGAAGAAAACGAAGTGTCAGAAAATGAAAAAAATTTAGCTACCGGAACGAAGTATACCGGAAGCTAGTAAAGAAAAAGTGATTCAGCGAACCGAAGTCTCATTAATTGATTGTGTGACATAAATTACCACCGCAATCAATTCACTGAACAAAAAGAATTGGGGGTGAGAAGTAGTGTTTGGGATGTAGGCATTTGACGTTTTAGAAAAAGTTCCCGAGGTTAATAAATGATTATTAAGCAATTATACTGACAGAATTATGTTCTGGATGAAACATTGCAATAAAAACCAGGTGTTAGACATTACCAGAAAAATAAGAAAAGTCGTATTTATTTTCGGTTTCAGAACGATCATGAAACAGAAATTTAGAGATTCACTTCAATTTTGTAATTGTCTCCGCTTCATCGGAATTAATCGGGAAGCATGGACATGAATTTTCTTGGAAGAACCACTGTTTATTTTAATATCAAGTAACTTAAATTACAGAATTGAGTTTTGGATGAAACGTTGAGTTTTGAAAATTATTCTCTTTGCTAAAAACTAGCAGTCGTACTCTCAACGCCCTCAAAATTGCTTGAACTTTTTGAAATACGCTCTTGGTAATGCAATGACAGTGAAAAAAGTCTGAAGTTTACCGAGTTTACCGAGAAAGTTTTTCGAGGAGTAATTACATTTTTTAGCTTGTCAAAAACCGAAAATGATTTGAATTTATTTTCAAAAATTTGCAGTTTAGATGAAATATAGCAAAGAGTTTTGAGAAATTTCATGGAGGGAAAAATGAATTTGAGAAACGACAGAAAATCCAATAACAATTTTCGAAAGCACACGGCCCGTAGCTATACCCATTCATGATTGCTCCTTGAACAAGAAATGAAGATAATAAGAAACAGGAAAAAAAATCGTGAAAATGTTCACTTTGAGCTGAATAAATATTGTAAAAGATGGTATTTCTCTGTTTCAGTTTCGAACTTCTAGCGAAATCGCTTTTCACAGTAGAGTTTCACAACTTTTTGGCAATTAGTGAATAGGTGAAATAGAAAAATTGGATTGCTGAGAAAACATTCTCCAACCTTCTCGTCGGACTACAGTCTTCTGAAATTTTGTTGTAAAATCGGTTTAAAGCTGACACTAAAAAATTCACTTTACAAGTTAGAGGTGGTTTGAAAAAGCCCGTTTCAACTATTGCTTCTCCAAAAATACATAATGAGAGCTCTGATTCATCGATCTTTTCCGAGTCTTCCTTATTTTCTGCCGAACATCAAAACGTGATTTCATTCCTTCAAAGCTGCGCGGATCGTTCTCTGAAGTTTGGGTAGTACTTTTCGAATCGGAGAGTAGAAATAAGATAATTTGTAGTCAAGTATTACGAACAGAGATCAAAATTCTCAAAATCAGAACTGGCAGGACTAATAGTATTAAAAAAGCTATTAGTAAAATGTAAAAATCAAATGCGTTGACAATAGAATTGTGAAACTGAAATTTATTTTTACGTAGCAATAAGAGAAGCAATTAAAATGAGCCTCAGATTTCAGTGGATTCATGGCTCAACCAGATGTAATTTCCCTAAATTTTGTTGTAAACAATCAACATTATCCAAGCTAACAATCAGTAGCACAGTTCTGAACTGATTGAAACGGGAAGCTTTTCACTTTGCTGTTTCATCAGAAAGTCATCAAGACATTTTCAATTTCGAAAATGATAAATGTGGAAATTTTAAACAGAATTACGATAAAATTGCCTCTAACAAAACGCTCAAAATGTGGAATCTGAAATAACTCCCAAGTTTGTCTGCTACAAGAATTTCATAGATTCGAGCAATTTTTAAATTTGCGATTGAGCTGGACCATTTGTTGCTCAAACCTGGACTAGAAAACTGGGAATTGCCTGGTATCACCTAAGATCGTCTCAATAACCATTTCAAAGTTTTTTAAAGGTTAAGTGTAGTTTTTGAAACCAAAATCTAAACTACTTATTTTTATACACAATTTGAATACCCAACGACTATGATTACGACGATAAAGAATTAAGCAAGACGGTTATAATATGAAGGTTTAGTAGGGTTATTAAAAAATCATAGCCCAGCTTTTTATAATAATAAAGAGTTTTAGATCTTTATTCTTACAGTTTCCATCATTCTTCAACCTACGCCAATTGGATAATCATCTCAATCAAACAACGCCTATTGTGAATTGATATAGCAGAGAACTTCTCAGAGCTCCAATCGAAAAACGGAAAAGACTGGCATCATCTCCTCCAAAAGCTCAAACGATCCATTTGATGTTTTTTATTTGAACTCAGCGCCAGAGGTTCTTTTTTAGCAACATCAACTAATCGGTGTTCAAATTATCTATTCTGTGAAACCTAAAAAACATTTTACACAACAGAAATGCTCAACATAACTAAAATATTTCTTTGTTATTAGGTGTTTCGAAATTACAACATTAAAATTGTATCTGAATCAGTTATAATGTGAACTAACCAGGCATAAATTTTCTAAATCTCAGGAAACACTACAAAAAAGTCAATTGCCTTCTGTAACCAACTAACAAAAATATCGGGCAGAACTTTCCTGAATGAGCGGTCGCACCAAATCAAGGAACGCATTGAACACGGTCGAATGAATAAATGAGACAGTCGAAACAGTTTTAATTGTGATTTCTGAAATTCTTTGTTTGTCAAGCACCTAATCAAGAACCCACGGTGTTGAATATTGAGAGTATGAAACGGTGAAAAAAAAAACAATAAAAACCTGCAAAAAACTTTGAATACGTGCCTGGGATCAATAGTTTTTGAGTAAAAAAGTTTGTCCAATCTGTGCCACAACATTCGGAATGTCGCCCAATTTGCAGTCTTATCGAATAGTAGGTGCATGCAATCAAAAAATTTTTCAAAAAAAAATATTTCAGTTCCATTCTAAATTAAACGTAGGTACGAAGCGGGCAAAAATCGATTGTTGGAATTAGCATGGAATTAAAATTAAAAGTTGGATTCTCCTATAATCTTCAGAAGTTACCAGATCATTGCTGCATCATCAACCAGTGATTTCTGTTTCCGTTTAGTCAGAGAGCAATCAAAACTTTTTTACAACTGAGTTGGCTGATAATTACCGTCCTGAGCACACATATCACTAAACTCCCTTAAATTGTTCCTGGAGAAGCCTTAGTTGTGAAACAGTTCATGAACTGGAATATCGTACAAGCTTTTGAGAAAATGAATTTGGTAGCAGAAATCTTGACAATTTGTGTGTTATGTTTTGAAAAAAATTTAATAATCGACGCTGACAAAAAAGTTCAAAGAAGTGACGGGATCTGAATGTAAATGCAATCAACAATAAGGAATTTCACGTCAAAAATTACCCTAATTATGAAACAGTACAGATTGATTCTGAATTGAATACAGAAACTTACTTCAGAATTTGATCTAGTCAAGAAACAATAAGAAAACTTATCGAAATCATGTTTTGCTTTTTCTGGACAGTCACGTCTGCCAAAGTTGTCCACAATGCGTAGTAGCAACAGTAGTTGACCACGAAGCGTGTTGAGCACGTTCGAATGAGGCAATAAAATAGTTGAAACTGAAAGTTTTACAAACCTAGAATCAATACTTTTTGGGTGAATAGTGAGTCAACCACTGTGTTCCGAATATTGTTATTAAAGATATAAGAGAGTTCAGATTTCAAAAGTTTTCGTTTTCTTTTGGATTGGGCCATAATTTGAATTTTTCTGTATGGATTACGTTATATTTTTGATAAAACAAAGCGACAGTTTTTTCGTATAGTAATACAGAAACAGTTTAAAAAATAGTAAAGAGAATAAGACTCTGTATATACAGAAAAAGAAATATTTCAATTTTTGTATATTTTAGTAGAGGAGAAGAGAATGAAACGTGGATATACAGAAAATATTATTTCACTTTTTCTGTATATTTCGGGTAAAACGTGGAATATACAGAAAAGTAATTGGTTCTTTTTCTGTATTTTTTGAGGGGGGTGTGAAATATACAGAATTTCGTTTTTTTCGTTTTCTGTATATTTTTTATTTTAAGGGAAAGGTCGTCCACGTGGAGGTCAGCCACGAGAAAAACAATCATTTCTCAGCATTTTTGAGAAAAAGACTATCAATCGTTTGCTATCGGAAAACTTTTGAGCTTCAATTGGGATCAGAGTGACCCAACATCCTTCTGCAACTTCAACTCTTTTTAATTCACCATGAGAAAACGCGGCGTAATGGAAAAACTGTAAAACCAACTTTTCATCCACTGATTTCGAAAAGTTTTGAGAGAATGTTTGAAGACTTCCACATTCTCATGGTGAATTAAAAAGAGTTGAAGGTGCAGAAGGATGTTGGGTCACTCTGATTCCAATTGAAGCTCAAAAGTTTTCCGATAGCAAACGATTGATAGTCTCTTTCTCAAAAAAGCTGAGAAATGATTGTTTTTCTCGTGGCTGACCTCCACGTGGACGACCTTTCCCTTAAAATGAAAAATATACAGAAAACGAAAAAAACGAAATTCTGTATATTTCACACCCCCCTCAAAAAATACAGAAAAAGAACCAATTACTTTTCTGTATATTCCACGTTTTACCCGAAATATACAGAAAAAGTGAAATAATATTTTCTGTATATCCACGTTTCATTCTCTTCTCCTCTACTAAAATATACAGATATTGAAATATTTCTTTTCTGTATAGCTTTTTGACTCATTCTTATCGTACTTTAAATGTTTTTTTTTCCTTTTTCAAACTATGTTAAAAAACTGTATTTTTATCCCACAATTTCATGTGGTAAAAAAGACCATAACAAAAACCGTATAATGAATACAGTTTTCATGGGAAATGGGTGTTTTCAAAAAGAAAACTAAAACTTTTGAAATTCGATGCTTCTTATATGTCCAACTGATGAATAATATTAGATGTTTGAAACAATATGGTGAGACAATTAGATCAACCAAAGACTAAAACAAAGTTAAGGTTTCATGACTAAAACATAATCAAAATAGACAGTCGAAAAACGAAAAAAGTATCTTGCGAGAATCGAAAACACGTATCTGGAGTGAATCAAAAACTACGCATTAAAACAGTTGCAATGTTTTCGAAATTCAACACAAATCAAAAAGTGAATAAGTATTTTTAATATTCTCTATTCGAGAAATTGCAATTTTATCCGGAATTTAAAAGACACGCAAAGGTATGGATGTCGCATCTGAATGTTTCATTTTATGTATACTTTCTTGCCAATTCATTATTCAAAAAACATCTTTATTTCTAAATTTTAATCCAGGTATGAAACAGTCATGAATTTTTCTGCAATACATTGTGAATTTGCTTACAACTTGTTCGGAATGGCTAAATGGCGGTTTTATTGACTACAAACCCCAAAATATCAATGAAAACTAAAAAATGAAACCGTCAA
The DNA here is from genome assembly GCA_963572265.1 of Caenorhabditis doughertyi. Lineage (NCBI taxonomy): Eukaryota > Metazoa > Nematoda > Chromadorea > Rhabditida > Rhabditidae > Caenorhabditis > Caenorhabditis doughertyi. The sequence continues at coordinate 24,561,270 of OY751556.1, read as the reverse complement.
AATCCAATTATTACCCAAATAAGAAAGTAACTTTTGAATTTCAATTCTCTAATTGAATAACACCTATGACATTACTGTAATCAACTAAATTCACATAGTTTTAATTAGGGAAAGTCTTAGTTGTGAAACGATTCATAAATTGAAACTACCAAGTAACTGAAAGCATTGCTGCCGTCAGAACTCGTTACTCTTTTAGCTGAAAGGACGGATAACAGCTTGAGTGGATAGTAGGTGATACTACCAAGTAACTGAAAGCATTGCTGCCGTCAGAACTCGTTACTCTTTTAGCTGGAGAGAGGGATGACAGCTTGAGTGGATAGTAGGTGATACTACCAAGTAACTGAAAGCATTGCTGCCGTCAGAACTCGTTACTCTTTTAGCTGGAGAGAGGGATGACAGCTTGAGTGGATAGTAGGTGATACTACCAAGTAACTGAAAGCATTGCTGCCGTCAGAACTCGTTACTCTTTTAGCTGGAGAGAGGGATGACAGCTTGAGTGGATAGTAGGTGATACTACCAAGTAACTGAAAGCATTGCTGCCGTCAGAACTCGTTACTCTTTTAGCTGAAGGGAGGAATAACAGCTTGAGTGGATAGTAGGTGATACTACCAAGTAACTGAAAGCATTGCTGCCGTCAGAACTCGTTACTCTTTTAGCTGGAGAGAGGGATGACAGCTTGAGTGGATAGTAGGTGATACTACCAAGTAACTGAAAGCATTGCTGCCGTCAGAACTCGTTACTCTTTTAGCTGAAGGGACGGATAACAGCTTGAGTGGATAGTAGGTGATACTACCAAGTAACTGAAAGCATTGCTGCCGTCAGAACTCGTTACTCTTTTAGCTGGAGAGAGGGATGACAGCTTGAGTGGATAGTAGGTGATACTACCAAGTAACTGAAAGCATTGCTGCCGTCAGAACTCGTTACTCTTTTAGCTGGAGAGAGGGATGACAGCTTGAGTGGATAGTAGGTGATACTACCAAGTAACTGAAAGCATTGCTGCCGTCAGAACTCGTTACTCTTTTAGCTGAAGGGAGGAATAACAGCTTGAGTGGATAGTAGGTGATACTACCAAGTAACTGAAAGCATTGCTGCCGTCAGAACTCGTTACTCTTTTAGCTGAAGGGAGGAATAACAGCTTGAGTGGATAGTAGGTGATACTACCAAGTAACTGAAAGCATTGCTGCCGTCAGAACTCGTTACTCTTTTAGCTGGAGAGAGGGATGACAGCTTGAGTGGATAGTAGGTGATACTACCAAGTAACTGAAAGCATTGCTGCCGTCAGAACTCGTTACTCTTTTAGCTGAAGGGAGGAATAACAGCTTGAGTGGATAGTAGGTGATACTACCAAGTAACTGAAAGCATTGCTGCCGTCAGAACTCGTTACTCTTTTAGCTGAAGGGAGGAATAACAGCTTGAGTGGATAGTAGGTGATACTACCAAGTAACTGAAAGCATTGCTGCCGTCAGAACTCGTTACTCTTTTAGCTGAAGGGAGGAATAACAGCTTGAGTGGATAGTAGGTGATACTACCAAGTAACTGAAAGCATTGCTGCCGTCAGAACTCGTTACTCTTTTAGCTGGAGAGAGGGATGACAGCTTGAGTGGATAGTAGGTGATACTACCAAGTAACTGAAAGCATTGCTGCCGTCAGAACTCGTTACTCTTTTAGCTGGAGAGAGGGATGACAGCTTGAGTGGATAGTAGGTGATACTACCAAGTAACTGAAAGCATTGCTGCCGTCAGAACTCGTTACTCTTTTAGCTGGAGAGAGGGATGACAGCTTGAGTGGATAGTAGGTGATACTACCAAGTAACTGAAAGCATTGCTGCCGTCAGAACTCGTTACTCTTTTAGCTGAAGGGACGGATAACAGCTTGAGTGGATAGTAGGTGATACTACCAAGTAACTGAAAGCATTGCTGCCGTCAGAACTCGTTACTCTTTTAGCTGAAGGGAGGAATAACAGCTTGAGTGGATAGTAGGTGATACTACCAAGTAACTGAAAGCATTGCTGCCGTCAGAACTCGTTACTCTTTTAGCTGGAGAGAGGGATGACAGCTTGAGTGGATAGTAGGTGATACTACCAAGTAACTGAAAGCATTGCTGCCGTCAGAACTCGTTACTCTTTTAGCTGAAGGGAGGAATAACAGCTTGAGTGGATAGTAGGTGATACTACCAAGTAACTGAAAGCATTGCTGCCGTCAGAACTCGTTACTCTTTTAGCTGGAGAGAGGGATGACAGCTTGAGTGGATAGTAGGTGATACTACCAAGTAACTGAAAGCATTGCTGCCGTCTGAACTCGTTACTCTTTTAGCTGAAGGGACGGATAACAGCTTGAGTGGATAGTAGGTGATACTACCAAGTAACTGAAAGCATTGCTGCCGTCAGAACTCGTTACTCTTTTAGCTGAAGGGACGGATAACAGCTTGAGTGGATAGTAGGTGATACTACCAAGTAACTGAAAGCATTGCTGCCGTCAGAACTCGTTACTCTTTTAGCTGGAGGGATATGGGACATGTGATTTTTCTTCGCTCTCTGCGCAAGGGAAATGGCTACGGCCGCGCGAAAGAATCGCGTCCACATAATTATCGATTTATAATGCGCTCTATTTGATAATTGTGACCTATTTGAGACTTTCTCCCCCTTATGACATACCTGATTATCACTTGTTCCTTATCACTCATTTGTGTCTCCTCGATCACTGTGATATCATCATCCCACCAGCCATCTGGATCGTGGCACATTTGAAAATATCGACTTTCGAATAAGAACAAGAATAGAATAGAAAATAGATGGGTCACCGGCCCGCACAAGAAAAGAGAGAAAGAATGAGAGGGTTTTCTGGGTGTATGGTGTAGGTGCGCGGAGTCTCTGAGGGGGCGGAGTCTTTATGGTAGGGCGGGAGGTGCGCGTATTCCCGTGGGAAAGATTGGGAGATAACGAAGACGAGCGGGAAACCCTTTTTGGGTCAAGACAACAAAGGAGGTACTGTTGTGTATTGATTTTTTATTGTCACAGTGCAAGAGAAGAAAGAGGTACAGGTGTTTCAATGAGGGAAATGCCCGTGGGAAAAATTGAGAGAAAATTTGAAAATCGATCAATAAAAAATCCTAATGAGAAGTATTCGTTGAAGAACGGTCTAAATAGAATGCCGCTGCAAGCAGACGCCCCACAAAATCTGTCGAAGGGAAGTTAGTGAGTTTTGTTGTCAGGAGCGTTTCAGAAAAGTCAGTTCGTGAAAACTGTATCTAACATTGCAAAAAAAAAACCGGTCAAAATCATATAAGTTTAGAAAAACAGAAATAAAACCCTTTTTTGGATCTCCAATTGGAGAAACAAAAATTACTTCTGTTACAAAAAACCAACTCAAGAAGCTCAATACTAGGAATGTGTTTAGTGGTTGCAAAAATAGGCTCTCTTGGAAGCTAATTGGTTGTAGAAACTATATGAAATTGTGACTTGATTATTTTTTCGCAGTCTTTTTCAGCCTTTGTTGCTATTTCCTTATCGGCCAACGATAAGAACGCACCTTGGCCAACATAGTGTAAACAAAAGGGTTTGTGTTTCATACAAATAATAAAATAAAATTGAAACAGTATTTGTTTGTTTTTTCAACTGTTTCGTTATGACTCATGCTTTCGCAAGATTTGTTTAGTATCAATTCGAATTTATATCTCTTCGAAAGCAATAAATTGAATACTGGATGTCAAAATCTTTTTTTCTGAAACTGTAAAGTTTAGCTTAAATTCATTTCTGTAGAATGTCACTGGAAAACTGACTACTCTTTTTCCTTCATTCTTACAAGAGTCTTTTCAAAAAGGTTTGGGAATTGGCCGAAAATTGGCAGTTTGTGATCAAGTTCACGAGAATGAGAAATGGATAGAGTATGGAAGTCAATCGAAATTGGGTTTTATGTAATGTGTGAAACCGCTATTATTCTGGGTTTTTTTCATTTTTAGAGCTAGACTTTAAAAAAAGATTAGCCCATAGTAGTCTGAACTCCCACTGGATCACGAAATGTGAAAACGGTTCACTGTTTCCATCAGTTCTTAAATTTGTTTAATTTTTTCTAATCAATAATCCGTTTGTGTTTCTATGAGAACTCCCTATAAATAAAAACTGTTATGAAAGCGAACTGTTACAATAGAAAACACAACACATGGGAACGTGACAAATGATAATCGCTACAAGTGTGAGCTCGAAAAAAAGCCACTGGCTCACGAAATTATTGTTCACACGGGTGCAGCTCCTTATGCGCTCTACTGCACTCAGTTGAAAAATGGCTCTCTGAAATTCTGATATTGGTCATCAAATTATTTTTTCCGAAAATGTCATAAAAATACTTATCACTTCGAAAAACATCATTTTAACTATTTTGAAAAATGCAATTTGGCGACGAAAGTGGAAAATCTCCAAGTACTGAGTGCAGTAGAGCGCATATGGAGCGTCACCCATATATACTGTAGAAAAAAGTTCACTGTTCCTTGAATTTCCAACACTTTTCTTCATTTTATCTGATTCGTTATTTACGCATCCTCGAATCAATTCAAACTTTTTTGAACTTGTTTCAATTTTTCAACTTTCAGCCTCGTTGGGAACAGGTCCTAATGTTTCAGAATTTTTTTTTCCAACTAAATGTTTGTCGCACATCGGATCACTTACAAAGTTGTTGGAATATCACTAATACTTGAAACTGTAACTTTACGGTTTTTGTGCATTCTCTTAGCCTACCTTGCAATTTTCTTGCCTTAATTCAAACTAGCCTGGGACGCTATTGATGGTTCTAAACCTTGAAATGCTCCCACTTTCAGCTTATTTTTCCCTGTTTTATCTCCCACATAAATTCTTGAATAGTTCGAACTTTTTCAGTTCCTTGCAATGTCTTACACAATGCCCGACGATCCACTCACCAAGGGATTCCGTATCTGGAATCTGGGTATATCTGCATTTTTATCTGAAAATCAAGAGGAAGAGGATCATCGAAACAGTCTGAAAACTCAAGATGAAGAATCACCCGATGAGAAACCCTTGGATCGCTTGTCATCAAAGACTAATCAGTTTCAGTTTCCAATCAACACTTTTTTGGTATAGAAACGGGTGAGTTTGGGAAAATGTTTTTTTTGGAACACATCAAATTTAAATAAAGTCGATGAAACTGAAATTTCGTTTTTGGTCAATGAAAAAAGTTCCGTGTTGGAATCTTGTTGGAACCGCAATAAAAACTTGATCTTGAGATACCAAAACTTCAGAGAACATCATAAAACCTGTAATAAAGTGGCACCATAACGAATGAAAAATGAAAATGTAACTGCCAACTGAAAGCCACCCATGTTGTGAGCTTAGCCTGAAACTGTATTCATTCCAGTCATGAGCGGAATTCCGTCTTCCGTCTTCTGGGCTTTTTTCTCTTCCGTCTTCCGTCTTCCGAGTTTAGAGACAAATCGGTTTTCCTGCTTTCCAACAAAATTGGTTAATCAGCAAACTACGCTTTTGTTCAAAAAATTTCAATTTCTTGCCACAAAGAAAAAGTTTTTTTTCTGGCTGGAACAGTTTTGAGCCCTTTCCGTTTCATTCCTTCCGTCTTTCGGGATTTTGAAATTTTATCCGCCTTCCGTCTTCCGAGTTCTCAAAAACTGTTCCGACTTCCGTCTTCCGTCTTCCGGATTCGAAATTTTCTCTTCCGATCATGTCTGTTATAGAGGAACAACTGAAGTTTTCAAATCTCTGAAGATATAGGGGCTTGTTGGAACCGCAATGAAGACTTGATTTCGAGATACCAAGGCTTTCGAAGACATCATAAAACCTGCAATAAAGTGGGTCCAAAACGGATTGAGAGAAAGAGGCTCAATTTTAGACTTCACTGCAATTAGAATGAAAATGTAACTGCCAACTGAAAACGTTCCATGTCGTGAGCTTATCCTGAAACTGTATACATTCTGATCTATATTGCATTACCAATGTGGAATTACAACAGTATAACTGACGTTTTCAAATTCTAAAAAAAATATGGTTTTGTTGAAATCGCAAAAAAATAACTTGCATCTCAAAATATCAAAACTATAAAGTGTACTCTTGAACCTGAATGCTATTTAGGTATAAAACACACTTATAAAACAGAAGATCATAGAATGTCATGGGACCTGTAATAGAGAGGCACCATAAATTGCAAAACCTGACTGGCAGACCGTCTCTCGCAGATTTCACTATAGCCGTAGTTAGCAATACTGTCAATTGATTATTTTTCCTAATTCTGAGTTTCGACTAAAACCGTTTTCATTTCCTCTCATTTTCATTAAGAAACTCCTTGTAGAAAACAATACTCTACTTCAACAATTTTTTGGGCTGTTCCATTTTGAAAATCTTGGTTCTTCTTCGACAAATAGAAGTTTGTTTGGTATTCCGTTTCAAATCAACTCGAAACTTGCAATTGTTTATTGAGTAACTGATGGGTCATGGTCTAAGGAAACACATAAAACTAGATAGCGCTTATCACCACTTGAAAAGGGTTATTCTAAAGAAGGTTTTCCAAATTAGATTTTGAATGTTCAGAGCAATATCAGTTCGTGTTTTATTTTCAAAGATATATGGTTTTCCTGAAATTTCAATAAAAATTCGTCCCCTCAAAATATCAGAACTATGAAAGAAATAATCTTGAAATAGAAATCTATTCAGAGATTTTTCTAAAACAGACAGGAAAACCTTAAACATCATAAAACCTGTATTTAAGCGGCACCATAATATATTGTGAAAAACATATCGGCTCCGGCCGTGCAATTACAGTTTTTATGTCGAAAAAGAAGTACAACTGCCCCTTGAAAAGCTTTCAAAAATATGAGATTTGGTTGAAACTGTATCTATTTTCTTCCAATTTTCATTAAGAAACTCCTTGTAAAAAATGTTTTTTTCTCTGTTTCGACAACTTACTTTATTGAAATGTCTCTCATTTGGAGAATATTACTGCACTGGCTGGCAGTTATTTCATTCTTCACAAATAAAGTATTAACCAGAAGTTTGCTATTCTGTTTCAGAATAATGTAGAACTTGGAATTATTTATTTAAAAAATGATGGGTCAATGTATAAGCAAAAAAATAAAACAAGAAAATATGAAAATTACAAGCTATGGAAATCGAAACATGAAATCGTACTAAAAGTTGTTGTAGTATGACAGCAGTTTTTTTTAATCACTCCAAATTATTAGAAGTTAGTTGAAACAGAGTTTATTAGTCTCGATATTTATTTCAAATCTCTGTTTCGGAACTTCATTATTTTGAGGACTTTTTTGATGAAAATATTATGAATGAGAATTTCTGTTGAATTTTTTCAAATTTATGGGATTCAGCAAAATGCTCACAATATTCTGTTGAATGATGACATATAATGGCTCTGGTTTTTTTTCTTTTGATTTTCAGCGATTCACATTCCCTCTTTCGACTTTGACATCGTGTACAATTCACTTTGACTGGAACAAATTGATTATGTTTCATGAAAACAATAAAATATCATTGAAATAGTTATAGTTCAGTTCATTTGCCATGCTTTTTTCACGGTTTTCGTTTTCTGAGTAATGAATTATCTTCAAGTACTAGTTTAGTGTCGATTTTGGCATTCGAATCAAATTTATGGAATATTAAAATTACAAATCGATTTCCAGAAACTGTAAAGTTCAATATATCATTTTTGTAAGTTGTCGTTGGAAAACTGGCTGCTTCAAACTATTTTCCTCTTTTTCTAATTTATGATCAAATCCTTTAACTCCATTATTTTGGCCCTGGAATGGATAGTGGAAGATTTTCATTGAAAACTCTGTTTCAAAAACCCATGGCATGGGAAAAATTTTTGATAGAGTATTGCGCTCTTCAAGTGTATTCCATTTTTCTTTAAATCAGCAGCCCGTGAAAAATTGAATTTCAAAAAATCTGAAACTGTCTTCAAATACATCGAAGCCGAGTGGTATTTGAGCATTTTACTGTTGAATTTCGTACTAACACTTTTTCTGAAACAGCATTTTCGTTGCAAGTTCGATATTTCAAAAGGGAGGTTTTTTATTGCTGTACCGAAAAACGAATATTTTGGGATGGCTCAAATGAAAAAGAAAATTTACTAATCCATTAAATTCAATTTATGATCGGTCCTTTTATTATTACTCAAACTTTGAAATTTTCCTGAAACAGAATACACTTTTTCTGTGAACGTTAATCATTGTTTTTGGCAAAAATGCAGTCTCAAGAAAGTGTGAAATTTGAAGCAGATTCCAGACAAACAATAAATTTTTTAGATAGGAAAGCATACACTTGTAAAGTGAACTTGAAGATGTGAGAAGAAAAAAACCAATCGAAATATTCCAATTCTTGAATTTCACTAGAAAAAAAATTAGAATTTCTAGTATTTTAAACTAACTTTTCAGAATAAATGAATATTTTTTGTTTTTTTTTTTCTACACTGTTTCAAAGTTCTATTTTTGAAATAGTGTAAGAAACGAAGTGTTTAGACACTCCGGAATATTTCGCTTCGCCTGATATTTTTTGACTATATTGTGAATTTTGAAGAAACAACCATAAAGGCCCAAATAATAAGTTCTATTTGTAAAGACTTCACTTATGGCTTGGCTGAAACTCAATTTAAATTTTCTGACCTAACCGTTAAAGTTTTTTTTCAAGCGCTCTGTTTCGAAACAATTTTAACTTTGAGACAATTTGATGACATCTTCGCACCAATTTCCCCCAAAGAAGTTTTCAAATCTATACACCTTTCCAATGCTATTCTAGTATGGATCGTTGACCAGGTTTGTCTGAAATTCGTTCAGAGTGAATAGGAATGAAATTGTTCGCAATATATTCTCGGCAACATTTCGGATTCAAGTAAGCTTTCTGAAACTGAACTCTTACTCCGAATAATCAATTATGAAATGTATGTTTCAAAAAGCCTGGATAACCAAATCGATTTTCCTTAAATTTTTTCCTTAAACTTAGGGGATTTCTTTGTTCTATTTTTCAAAACACGCGTTTCATAGAATTTCAGAAACTAAAAGAGTTTAGAGACATAGTGAAATAAAATTTCCTCTTCAAAAAGAAGTAAATCAATAGCAATAGAAAGTGGGAATCTCAAAATGCTTACCTGAAACACTAACTTTTTTGTTGAAAATGACTTATGCTTCAAGAGAAAATTTAACATTTCAGAAAAGCGTTCAAGCATTCAACCACGTTTTCGTTTTACTCAGACAACTAGCTCTGCTTTCCTATGAATTCTGAAAATCACAGTTTCAAAAAGAAATTTTTATCAAAGAAATATTATTTTTCACAATAAATGGTGCTGAAAGCTATTCAGTGGAAGCAAAGAAGCTAAAAGGCGTAGCGTAGTGGAGCGCAATTTCATTCGGTGTAAAGAAGAAAGTGCAGGTTAAAAAAAATTAAAACGTACATAACAGTGACTTCAATAGCCTTACTGAATACTTTTCCTTTTCTATGACACATATTTAAAACAGTGATGGTTTTGAAAAAAGTATAACAACCTGTCTAAACCCAGTTTTTTCTCTAATTTCCTCTGACTTTCGTTTCGAAAACGAACTGACAATCAGTAATATTTTTCAAATATTCTGTTTCAAAACATCTTTAACTTTGAGATAATTTTATGATAATTATTAATTCTAAGGCCGGCAAAAAATTTTATTCTTTTTTCCCAATGCTATATCGTTTCTAGTATGGAACGTTGACCAATTTTGTCTGAAATTCGAACTCGAGAAAGCTTTCTGAAAAAAAAAAACGAAAAACCAATTATGAACATTCTGTTTCAAAAGTTATAAGCAACCTAACAGCATTATTCATCGCTTTTTTGGCATTATTTTAACCTTTACAATCATTTCTTTATATAATGTGAGAAACTGAGGGAGTTCAGGAAAAGAGAAATGAATCATTTACTTGAACAAAAATCAAACTGGTTGAGAAAATTTGAATAGAATAGAGGCCGCACTAGTTGAAAACCTCAACAAACACAGAAGGCCAAAGTGTGAAACATGCTTTTTTTTTTTGGAAAATTAATTTTTTCTATAAAAATTGAGAAATATTTAGAATCACAATTCATCCCACTGGCTTTATTTCACTGTGAAATATAGTTAGCTCTGTTCGTCATAAATTTTGAAAATTACTGTTTCAAAGTGAACTTATTGACGAACAAATATAATTTAATTCGATGATGGTATGATTCTGACAACATGTTTCGTTTGAGAAAAGTAAAAAAAAACTAGGAGCGATTTCTTTCGGGAAAAAAATTTCTCGATTTTACAGCTCACTATCTGTTAAAATAAACTAGTGAAACATTGAAAAATCCCACCGGAAGAGATCGATAATTTCCAATCAAGTTATTTTTCCGATCCTATCCTTAATTTTACGGGTATTACCAAAGAGAACTAATAATCCAAGTTTGGCTTCTTCAGGATCCACCATAATTAGCGATTTGTTGTTGACACCAGTGTGTGTTATCGAGAAACTTTTATCGATAAATCTCTAATCCGACAAAAAACTGACAAAAGATCGACAAAAAATTATCGATAAATTGTCGACGAATTATCGACACTTCACGTTTATTTATCGATAAATTATCGATAGTTTGTCGATAATTTTATCGATAAAATCCGACAAAACCCGACAAAAGCCGTGAACAAAGATTAGCAATCTTGACGTGGAGTTATTTATTTTTTTCATCATTTTTTCCACGAAACCACGTGGGGAGGCCTCATTTCCCACGATTGTTTTTCTTTGTCTACAAAATTCTTTGTTTAAAAATGATAAATTTATCGATAACGTGTCGATCTTTTATCGATAAATTTTCGTCAGATTTTTTTCGATAATTTATCGACAAATTATCGATAGAATTATCGATAAATTTTCGATAAAAAACCGACAAAAATTTATCGATAAATTGTCGATAAATTATCGACAAATCTATCGATAAAATTTATCGGTAAATTTGTCGATCCCGTGTCGATAACACACACTGGTTGACACGGATGAATTAGCGATTCAAACAATACTGATGAGCTTATCATCGTTTTGATAACTCCCAAATTGCTCCCCAATATGCTCCAAAATTGCAAAACTGTTTTGTTGGCTTCTTTTCAAATTCTGGACTGAATAATAATTTTCAGAAACTTGAAATTAAAAAAAAACTGTAACGATCTGAACATTTATAATCCTACTTTTTAAACCTACATTACCTTCCATCGATACTCACGTGTTAACTACTACTTTGGGACCAATGAATGCATCTTATTACTAGATTCTAGAACCTCACTCAGGCTGTCTATATGCTAGAGTACCCAGGCTACTATTGTCAAAGTAAAAAATTTGCGACGGGTGAACCTCACAAAGCTGTGAAAAATTCTCTTGAATAAACTCCACCTTTTTTTGCAAGAGTGCCGCGCAGTTTTACACTGGTTATCTTACGCCGTTTTCTAACCTTTTCAAAGAGAAATCGACGGGAGTATATGATGTTAGAGATATTTTATTGCTATTTTAATAAAATACTCAACTTTTCAATTGATTAATTCGAGACTGGCGCAAGGAATCTATTGTATTCAGAAAATCTGAAAAGCGCGCCGCACTATTGCAAAAAAAGGTGGAGTTTATTCGAGAGAATTTTTCACAGCTTTGTGAGGTTCACCCGTCGCAACTTTTTTACTTTGACAATACTTCAATCAAAAACATCAATTATTTTAAAGATCTTTTCGAATCTGATGGAATGTGAAAAAACCAATAAAAAAAGTTTAAAAAGCAGAATATTGCATCTTTCTGAAACATTGGAAATAAATTGATTACAAAAACAGGAGTTATCGGTTTTAATAGGTCTTCATAACTACAAATTTTCATCAATGAAACAATAATTATCCAACATAATCAAATTATGTGCGTTTCTAAAAAGTTCCATGAAATTCAAATGAATTTCACATTTCCAGCGAATTCTGCTAAAACTGGAAATTTCTCGCAATTGGAAATGTTTTCATTTTTACTCAGAAAATTGGAACACATCTCACAGTTTCATTCAGCTTTCAAGACATACGTGACTATAAAACGCCAATGCGGCTCCTTGAAATTAAAAAAAAAACTTGAAAACAGAATACAGCATTTATTTCACAGAAAATTTTTTTTCATAAGACTCGTTTCTTTGAAGCATCGAACTAAAAAAAATTTAAGTCAAAAACTAGAATAACCGCTTCCAATGGGCATCCGAAGGTGCAAGTTCATATCGCTGAAACATTTTGGCTTTAGTCTGAATCAAATTTTGTTTTCCGAGTATTTCTAGTCAGGCGGCTCGTAGAGGGTTGAGAAAAGTGTAACTTCGTGGACAGAAAGATTTTCATGAAATTATCAAGAACAAAAGAACGTAGACATCAAACTCCCATCGAACTTCTGAAGTTTCTCAAGTTTTTGAAACACGAATATAAAGTCTTTATACAACTGTCAAAATAAAATTGACCTACAAAACGTGTTGTGAACTTCACAGTGTTCCAGATCTCATAAAGTTTTGAAAGGATTTGGTTTCGTCCTTTCAGATTTTTTATGAGTAGGTTTTTTTTCCAAATTGATCACTTGAAAAAAGGAACTCAGTTTTAATTTTAGCTGTTTGAAGTCAATACCCTAAAGACATTATGACAGGTTGTTTGCCTTTTTTTTTTGTTTTTGGTGATGGGATTAGAATTGAAGTGGTTCTGAGTTTATTAAAGTTTCTACTTTTAACTTTATTGTCGAGAAAAGAGAAAAGATGCAGGGATCTTTCGGTGTTCAAAAAAGCAAGTTTACATTAGCTTCAAAATTTTACATTCTTCAACTGTAAAAAATTTCCGCATCATAAATCTACAATAACTGAGTTTGGTATTTTGGAATAGTTCTCTTGGAGATTTTGTTTTCTTAACAACCTAATTTATGTTTTATATTTTCGTAAAACAAAAGTGATGTTTATTGCTTTTGTGCACTTCACAATGGTTTGAAAAAAAGTGGACCCTTTTTTGAAGAATTTGAAAGAGTAATGAAAAGTGAAATATACGTTTTCATAGAGTTCAAAACTTTTTTTATTTTACAAACTGAAACGCTGAAAAATTTCACTAAAGCTTGAAAGTCTTAGTTTTGGCAATAACTTTTAAATTCTTTGTTGAGCCCAGTTTCTAACATTCGACTCCAGGAATCTAATTTTTTGATGCGTTTTCCAAGACAGAAAAGATCTGTAATTCGAAGATACTAAATATATTTTGTAGTAAGGATTATTCTTTACCGCATTATTTTAGAAAAAAATAGAAACGAATGTTTTCCTAGTACTGAAACAGTAATGAATTTTTACAACGAAAGTCAGTAGTTTCATGAAATCTTTACTATTATTACCACACAAATTCCGTGTGTGTGTTTGTCTGTCTGTCAGGTGCCCTAGCTAAGCTCCTACTGAACCAATTTATGTACATGAAACTTGCACTGATCGATAGAGAAGGCTGACAGGATGATGCCCGTTTTTTCCGCTTTTCAAAATTCGAACTTTGAAGCCGTCTGGAGCAAAAATAGTGAAATTACAGGGGAAAGTTGCGCGGTGGGAGTGGGCGGAGCTTCGTAATAGAAGTCATAGCGGCGCGCGGAACCCGGCAGATGTCGGCTGCTGCGTTGAAAGACCCTCTCCGTTGCTGTCTGTCGGTCGGCAGAGTGCGAATGGAAGAAAGAGGATCGAAAAAAGAAACAAGAAAGATGGGAAACAATTACAGTAATTGCTTTCCACCAGAAAGTTCTCTAATTTTCTGGAGAAGCTTTGAAACCTTCAGAAGAAGGTGTAGAGATCATGAAAAGGAGCGAAGGTTGAAAATGATGAATGAACAAAAACTAGGAGTAATGCAGTTATTATGCGTACACGAAGTGGTGAAGGTTCGGTTAAAGGCGCATTGAATTTTTTCAATGAGTCCCTCGCCACGACTTTAATTTATTTCCAGCGCCGGGAAAAAGTTTATGGTAAAAGAACTGCAAACTACGGTTGCATCACTGTAATCGTTGCGGGGAACACATAGAAAAAATTCGATGCACCTTTAACCGAACCTTCACCACTTTGTGTACGCATAATATTATTGGTTTCAAATGAACTGTCATTCTCATGGGGACCCACGCTGAAAAACTTTCATGATAGTTTTCTCTCGGGATTTTTTTCAGGCAATTTTGCTCGCAAATACAATTATTCTCCACAAAATACAATTTTTTGAGCATAAGAATTAATTTTTAATTTTTTTAATTCCAATTCTCCCAGAATTTGGGGACAAAAGGTCTTACCCAACTATTTGCTCAACATCTGGATGTCAAACTATAATAGTGCCAGTTTTTCGGAGGTTTATAATCTGATATTTCTGAGTTTAAGAATGATTCGGACCACGATTCTGTCAAATTATGGGAGGTTTATTCTGCTGTATTTTGTGAGAATTAGGCTCCGACTTTTTCCATTTTTCGAGAAATTTTGGTTAAGATTCCACCGGTTTGTGAGAAGATCTGGCTTTGGCTTTTGTCGGTTTAAGTAATGATACAATTTTGCCAGTTTTCGAAAAGTTCAGGCTAACTTTCTGCTGGATTATGGGAGAACTACATTCTGAAATTTCGATTTTTCAAGGAGAAGGGCTATGATCGTGCCAAGTTTAGGGAAGATGAGACTTTTTTGCCGAATTCAGATTGATCTAAGCTATAACTCTCTGATGTTATGGGAATCCCAGGCTATGATTCCTTCTTTGCCTTGCCGTTTTTTGAAAAAAACAAACTTTGCCTATGATTCTGCCAGATCAGCCGGCTTTTACTTGCGATGGTCATTCACAAGTTGCAAGGCCAACTTTTTGAAAAGATTCTGAAGTTGAATGAGCCGAGAACCTTTTTTCTCTTCTCTTTACTTTTAAGGTAGACCATTCGCAAATTCTTTCTCTATCTTTTCACTTCAACCATGAACATCTCCGTATATTCACCCGGTTTTGTAAAAAATGTTTAGTTTTTGCTATTCTCTGAGTGGACGAATTTTGGAAAGGTCGTGACTATTCAAGTTCCATTAGAATTTACTCATTCATAGCGATGCCAGGAGGTTTAGCCGCCGTAGGCGGCGTAAACCGACTGGTTGATATTTATTTGTTAAGAATTGAAAACTGATAAACTCTTGAAAGATAGTAATAAATTTCCTCCGGTTTTTTAGTGTTGTAAACAGTATTTTTGCTTATAGTCATCGGAATCGTGGGGTTATCAGTGATCTAGAGTTTAAACAAAAAATATTAGATCAGTGAAACATTGAGGATTCTAGTAAAAGCGGTATAGAATTATATTTTGAGCTTTGAAGAGAATACAATTTGGGAGAATAAAATGAGTTCGTTGGATAGACCAAGCACTAAAAATTGAGAATTCTGTAAGATATACCTACATTTCGAACCACAAAGTTGAGCTGGAAGAAACAATTAGAATACAGAAAACGATGAATTAGAATCTGGCATCAATTAAAAAATTTAGAGAAGAAAAAGCTTGAAACTCTAATTTTCCACATAATTTATACGGTAAATATTAATGGACCGGTGTTTTGAATTTTATCTTTGTAACACACAGAAACTGTGAATTCACTGTTGCTTTTTCTATGTATTGCTAATTTCTGTGTAAATTAAGAGCTGTCATGTTCATAAGACTTCGACAAAAAACATTTTAGAAGTTTTCTCCGCTTTGCGATATTCTACTGGGTTTTTTTGTAAAAGAGAAGTTGATTGGGATATTGTTTGGAGTCAGACACGTTTTTGCTTATTCATCAAATTGAAATGAACGGCAATTCATCACAGTTTCATTAAGTTTCCAAGTATTATGATGTTTCTGAAGCACCAATAGAAGACGCAATTTCAATTTTTTAAAGCATAAAGCATAGAGAATTGCTCTGAAAAACATTGAAGTAACAAAACAATTTGAATTTACCAAATCTTACGGCTTCAACCAAGTATTTTTGCTACGCTATCTGAACATTTTAAGAGGAACTTTCCCTACGGTGGAGACTTCCACTGGCACAAAAACAAAAACTTCTTTCGATCAGATTGATTGGTTGACAGTATGTACCCATAGGTAAAGTGTTTCCAAAAAAGGTACCACCAAGTCCATGTGACGTCATCACCCTGAGATAAAGCTTGAAGTTGTATTTTCAGTGCAAAAAGTGGATTTTTTTTCAACTTTGAGATAACTTTTCCGAATTTTGAGGGTAACATTTAATAGCTTTGGAGCATATTCACAACAATTTCCAGCCAGATACAACTACTGAAAACATATTTTTCAAAAAAATTTTAACGTTTTTTTGATTTTTCTCAATAATTTTCCACAGAGCGGGTAGTCAGAAACAATTTTTTCAGATTTCCCATCAAATTTGCTACAAAAAAGTCTCTTGGACCATACCGAATTTCGAGGACTCAAATCTGCTATGAACGATTTTCTGAAAAACACATAAGGGTCCCCCCTTATGAAAATTTATTTTTGGAAAAAAATGAAAAAATTTTTTTTCTTCGAAAAGTTTATTTTCTCAAAGAATTTACCATAAAAGACTGTCTGACAAAGTATGAGACCTTAATTCCAACTTTTAGCCGAGTTGGAGATCATAACCTGAAATGAATGGATTTTCCCATTCATTTTTGAACGATTCGCCAGATTGAGCTCCAAATCGGCTAAACGTCGGAAATGAGGCCTCATACTTTGTCAAACAGTCTTTTATGGTAAATTCTTTGAGAAAATAAACTTTTCGAAGAAAAAACATTTTTTCATTTTTTTCCAAAAATAAATTTTCATAAGGGGGGACCCTTCTCTGTTTTTTGGAAAATCGCGCGTAGCAAATTTGAGTCCTCGAAATTCGGTATGGTCCAAGAGACTTTTTTGTAGCAAATTGCATGGGGAATCTGGGAAAAAAATTTCAAATACCCGGTCTGTATATTTTTTTTGAGAAAAATTTAAAAAAGCTTAAAATTTATTTAAAAAACATGTTTTCAGTAGTTGGATCGGGCTGAAAATTGTTCTGTGTATGCTCTAAACTTCCCAAATGTACCCCTGAAAATTGCAAAAAGTTATCTCGAAGTTGAGAAAAATTATACTTTTCGAGCTGAAAACCCTATTTTCAGCTTTATCTCAGGGTGATGACGTCACAGGTACTTGATGGTATGTTTTTTGGAAACACTTCACCCATAGGGTCTTACTAACACAGAAGTAATTCCGGTTTGAATAACTTTTTGTTTTTGTGCCAAGGCCTAGTGGGGAAAGTCTCGTCCTTAGAGATAGTTCTTCTTAAAGATAATGTTAAAAAAACCACTGACTTTTCGAAAAAAAAATCGCATTTCTGTCGAACCAGAAACAAAATCGTAGATAGTGATAAAAAGATGTACAGAAAGCTCTGATAACAACACAGAGCTGAATTTCCAACTGTTTTAGGCACTGCTTTTTTAATTCAGCATCACACACAAACTTCGATTCGCTTCGCGTCTTTATTTTTCGATCTGCTTCCACCCTTTCAATTCATTTCCTATTCATGGAAATCTACAGTTTCTGACCTTTTATAATACGAGTGCTAAAGAGCCAGCATCATTTTAATGAAAATTTTACCGTTTCTGAATTTTGTTTTTGAGCATTATGCTTCTTTCTGCTCGGACGTTGGTTTCTGTAAATTTGTTTTTGTTCCGTTTTAAATTTCACAATTTTAATTGTGAAATCGTAATTTGAAAATAAGTCTACAGTGCATATGTATCGTGCATATGTATCAGAGTTTGTTAATTTCACAGCTTTTCAGGTTTTTCAGAAACTTTTTTTTTCAGTTGCAAAATCGTTTTTTTTTCTCAAACAATATTTTTTCACAGTTTTTGCACTGCTAGCTGTTTAGAAAATTCTTAATTCTGCAAATGTTGCTAAGCTAGGAGTGAGAAGTCAGCTAGAAAATCATTTTCAAGTGTTTTCCTTATGAAATTCGTAATCTAAATGCCAAAAAATCTCATGAAGAATTTTTCAAACTGATGGAAAACATTTCTTTTTTTTTGATATCCGGCTCCTGCTCGCGGAGCAAAAATGATATTCATAGGTATCACCCACCCAAATTTTTAACCAAATCGAAATACATGTTGGCGACTGTGAATTAATCCATCTCTCAATGTTGAGAAAACTGTTTTATTCGAATTTTCTCATTGTTCAACACTTTGAAGGAACAGTACAGAAGAAAAGGTCCGAACAACAAGTTTTCTCTTTTCTCATTTACTTTTTTATCGTTTCATAAACTTTATTAGTTTACAAATGTCGAGAGATTAACAGTAAGTAAGTGGCATATGCATGCAATAATTTGTTGAATATCATAAAGAAAATTCGAACAACTTCAGATTACAAAAAAATTTTTTGGTTCTCCTTCAGGCAAAATCTAGAGCAACACAATTTTTCACGATTTCACTGATATCGTATGTTCATAGAATATTTGGGATAGTGATAAGTCGCAATTTCTTTAGACTATGTTTTTGATCATGGTTCTCTGCCACTTCCTGACTACTTAATTCGAACCTATTTCTCACTGGTTCACTGATCCAATTAGCCGATTTGTGGTTGATCGGGTTTTCGGCTTTGTTCGAAATCGAAAGAACTGTGATAATTAAAAAAAACAGACCAAGCTTGAAGCACGATTTCTCACGGTTTCGTTGATTCTGTAATATCCTTTTAACTTTTGGTGCTTCATTACCTCAAAGATCCACTGGAATTTTATACATTTGCAAATACATACAGATCCAATTAGTGGCGGCAGTTCATTAATTCCCACAACAATGTTGATTCGTAATGTTTGGGACTCTAAGAATGTTGATGTTTGTGGTTCAAAAAACGATTAAATTCAAGATATTGATTTTCAATAAAGACCTTTTTTAGTCAGAATTATTTAGGTTTACAATTCTGCTGTTTCATCAAGTCTTTGAAACTTGAACTTTTTTCCGAGACAATCTGCGACTTTGAGTAGGTGCCACAAAATCTTCCATCAATTTTGTTGCAGTTTCTCGGGATGGTTTCGATTTTTCTGTTTCGATACAAAAAGACTTTTTATCTCGAAAATGTTGGTCTGGATGAGTTGAAATTTGAATTTTTACTACTTTTTCAAAACTTATCCTGGTTTAAGAAGGAAGAATCAGGCTCAAAAACGCCTGCAAACTTAAACGAATGATGAAGACAGTAAATTTTGTTTTCAAAAACTTATATTAATGTTCGTGACGTTGGTAACCCGGAAAAATTTATCAAAAATTGTTAGAAGGGAGGATCACTTCACCACCAAATCGAAAAACATGTTGGCGACTGTAAATTAATCCATCTCTCAATGTCAAAGTTGAGAAAACAATTTTATTCAATTTTTCCCATAGTTCAACACTTTGAAGGAACAGTACAGAAGATAAGATCCGAACAACAAGTTTTCCCAAATCTGACTTATTTTTCTCGTTTCATCAATTCTATTAGTTCCCGTATTTGAACAGATAAAACTGTTGTTTGCTGTTTCATCCTGCTTCCAAAAATAGTTGTTACTTTTCGACGCGTTCTGTGGATAATTTTTTTGTTTTGTGGCTTTGAAATGATTTAAAATCAAAAGAATCCAATTGGCGACACTAATTCAATATAGAACTGTATTTCAGTTGTTTCATCTTAGACAATCCGTCACTCCGAGAAGATGGCACAAAAATTTTCACTCAATTTAGTTCTTGCGATGGTTTTGAGCTTCTCGCGATGGTTTCGATTTTTCTGTTCTGGTACAAAAATACTTTTCATCTTGCAAAAGTTTGCCTGGATGAGTTGGAATTTGAATGTTCCCTTTTTCCAGAACGGATCGTTCATGGAAGTAACTTGATATTTCGGGGAGTCAATGTAACTGCTCTTTTTCCTACTCGTTATTGCTGGCAACTAACATTATGATGGCTTTTTTATTATTTGTTTATAGGAATTTTACCAGTTTCACTTCCTTAATTTGAGTTTTTCAGTAATCTCATTATCAATAAAATGTAATAAAAAACCCCTTTGAAAAGACACATATTCGGGATTAGGCCCGAAAAGACCTGCAAACTATAAAAAATGACTGAAAACAGTAAAACTTGTTTTCAATAACTCCTTATATGTTCCGGAAGATTTTGAACTCGGAAAGCTTCGCTTGAAAATCATTTTTGAAACAATCGTTACTAATAAAACTGAAACTCTGAAGTTAAATCAACTAGAGAAAACAGTTATTTTTGCAATTGTTTTCAATTTTTTAACTGAATTTCGTAATGTTTCGCGTAGTTTTTAAGACTATGAAAATCAGTTGGTCGTTACTCTGCGAGTGCTGACATGTTTATTTGAATCGATTAAGTTTCAATTTTACAGGTATCTAAAAAAACTCGTGTGCTGCAGACTTTTTCCAAAAAGATAATTTCCGGTTCCACCTGATCTTTACTATTATTACCATAAAGATTCTGTGTGTCTGTTTGTCTGTCTGTCAGCCGCTCTAGCTAAGCTCCTACTCAACCGATTTTCATAAAATTTTGACTGATCGATAGAGAATGTTGACAGGATGATGCCCGTCTTTTCCGTTTTCTGATAAGATCACTGATAAGTTCTGTGCTATCTATGCACATAATCAAATTTGCGTTCCCCAGCAGAAACCAGGCGGTTGAGGCGCGAAGCGCCGGAAACCGTCTGGTTTTCTTCATTCTTGAAGTTATTTAGTCCCATTGGATTTGAAGTAGCCGGTCCATATCCACTAATCATTCATTATCCACCCCAAAACTATCAACGTTTCGAAAAATTCATAGAACGGGGACTCAAAACAAGTTGTCAGTATGACGTCTATATAATGATTGAAAATCGAAAAATTTTCAAATAAAATTAAAACTT
The DNA here is from genome assembly GCA_963572265.1 of Caenorhabditis doughertyi. Lineage (NCBI taxonomy): Eukaryota > Metazoa > Nematoda > Chromadorea > Rhabditida > Rhabditidae > Caenorhabditis > Caenorhabditis doughertyi. Next base: position 24,540,401 of record OY751556.1, on the reverse strand, counting down.
GAGTTTGGAGTAAAACTGGGATGGTTTTGATCACATTCAGAAACACCATGCTCTTTCAAATCGACAGTTTCAAACTTTTTACTCAATTGTATTCGGGATATAAGAGAGGGGTAATTTCAAAATTATTTTTCACGGAAAACTTCCTAAGGGATTTAAGAATACTTTGGGCTTTTTTTACAGGAAAGTATTTCATTTCTAACATTTGTAAATTTTCCGAATTTTTACTAGCAAGCTCACGAAGTTTTCGAAGGTCAACTACATTCTCATTTTCTCCGTATTTCTCATTTTCAAGTGTTCCCATACTTGCATCTGGCGCAGTTATGTGTTCTTTTTTGAATAATCTCAACGTGAAAATGTTCATTTTTCACTATTCAGAAATGAACAACACAAATTTACGGGAACAAAAATACAGAGAAATGAAAAAATGACATGACCTTCCCCAATTCCGTGGATTTCCTTGGAAAACCACAGAAATAACAAAAAACACGCAGAATTAAATGTTTTTGATATTTCACATGGAAATGAATATTCCTCTGATTTTTCTTACACGAAAAATAATTTTGAAATCACCCCTCTCTTATATAATTTCCGTTTCACAAACTTCGTTAATCTGTTTGAGAGAAAATACGTAAGTGAATTGTGATTTGATTATTTCTCAAATGTTTGTTATTTATTTTGAAAAGTTCCGGAAACTTCTTTTCGTTTGCTTAGTCATTGATAATGTTATTTCACTGTTACTCTTCAAACACATGTGGAACAGAGTTGTACGGAATGGATATTCTCGATTCCGGAATTCGGAATCCGGAATCCGGAATGAGCTTCGAAACTACGGAATCCGGAATCCGGAATTCGGAATAATCTCTTTTTTTCCGGAATACGGAATTCGGAATCCGGAATGATTGGCTTTGCGAGATTCAAAGCTTAAAACAGCGAATGAGCTCGAAAAGTAGTTTGGCTCTGTTTTTCAGTGTATTTTAGGAGCCATTTCATGCTAGAAGCATTGAAAACCGGAAAATCGCTCGAAAATTCTCCATAACTCTGCTGTTTTTCTTGACTTGAAAAAGTTGAGTTGTTACGGAATGAAATTTCTTTTCGCGGAATCCGGAATGAAATCAAATTTTTCGGAATCCGGAATCCGGAATACGGAATGAAAAAAACACCGGAATACGGAATCCGGAATCCGGAATCCGGAATTCCGTACAACTCTGATGTGGAACAGTAAAATTTCCGATCAGTTAGAGAACATATCTCAAATTTTACTTCTATGAATTCAAAAGTGCTCACAGACGTATTTAATTCTTTGTCATTGCCAGATGCAGTTTCAATAGTTTTTAAAAAATTTTTTTTGTTGAAATCAAAACAGCAAAATCAAACATTTAGTGCTGTTAAACTTGAGGCTTTCACAACTAACTTAAGTTGATCTTTTTCAGTTTCGAAAAGTTGGAAAATTGGAAAAATGTGGAGCTTTTTAATTTGTTTTGCTCTCTCTGAGATAGTAATCAGGATTATCGGTTTTAGGGAATTAAAAAAAGATAAAATTACCTATGTGCAACCGGAACCTTTATTTGCCAAAAGTTTTCATGTTTCGTAGCATTTTTATCTTGTTTTCTAAGCGTTTCTAATCAGTCCTTCTGTCATTTTTCTGAAAACAGTTTCAGTGAAATAAAGCTGAAGGAAAGATCAAGAAAAAGTTCAATCAGTTCCGTGATAGTATCCAACAGAGTTGTACGGAATGGATATTCACGATTCCGGAATTCGGAATCCGGAATCCGGAATGAGCTTCGAAACTATGGAATCCGGAATCCGGAATTCGGAATTAACTCTTTTTTCCCGGAATACGGAATTCGGAATCCGGAATGATTGGCTTCATGAAATTCAAAGCTTAAAACAGCGAATGAGCTCGAAAAGTAGTTTGGCTCTGTTTTTCAGTGTATTTTAGGAGCCATTTCATGCTAGAAGCATTGAATACCGGAATATCGCTCAAGTATTCTCCAAAATTCTGCTATTTTTTTTGGAATTGAAAATTTTTAGTTGTAACGGAATGAAATTTCATTTCGCGGAATCCGGAAAACGGAATCCGGAATGAAATCCAATTTTTCGGAATCCGGAATTCGGAATACGGAATGAAAAAATCCCCGGAATACGGAATTCGTAATTCGGAATCCGGAATTCCGTACAACTCTGGTATCCAACCCAATTTTTCGGAAAGTGAAACAATTTGTGAAATTGTGAATTTTTGTGAATTTCTTGATTTTTTCACAACTTTTTTTCAGTTACACTTCCTCTGGAACTTTTTTGGAGTCATTCAGTTGACAATGAACGATCAAGTTGTATCGCCAAATAATCTCATAAACTTTTTCAATCCCAACCAGGTAAACCAAATCTAGATTTAAACACCGTTTTTTACAGTTTCATCTAAACAGTAATATTCTGCAATCTCCGGGTCTTTGGTGTATTCCTTGGTCATACAAAAACCGAACAAACCAATTTGATTCTAGTAAAAAAGTTTTTTTTCTAATAAAATTATCTTGAACTTTTTCCATACAAAAAAGATGTGTGATGCTAATCGAATATTAGATACCACTAACTTTTATACGGTTTCACTGCTTCCGTAAGTCCCTTCAATACATCTGTTGATAATAGGATATCGCCATATGTTCCAGTGTTCATTTGTCTTTTTCTATTACCGGTTCTTTGCCAGAATTCTTACTACTGGTTCAGTGATTCCGTAAGATCGTTAGGGATAAAAGTGATCGTTAAAAAACTTTCTTTCAAATCATAATTCAAGCTTTTTTCGGATTTTCAAAACGCGATGAAAACTACCTGGATTGAAGACGACGTTCCTTTTTGCTGTTTCATCAGGCTTTGATAAATAAAGGTCATTTCTAAAATAATTTGTTTCATTATCAGTTTATGAATCCCAGCTTTTTTGGTTGCTCAGTATCTATACTTATTGCTACCAGAATTTTTCAGTTCGAATGAATTTAGATGAATTGGAAAAAAGACCAGTAACTCTTCGAATGTGTATGTTTTACCCGTTTTTGAGCGAATTATGGAGATAACAACAGAGAATAACTTGCGACTTTCTACAGTTTCACTGGTACTGTAATATTTTCCTGGTTTTTGGTGCATTAGTTTTTTAGATCCTCATAAATCTTTTCCAACTTTTTATCAATATCATGCCACAAACCGGCCACAAAGCCCGTACAATTTTCCCAGCTTCATTGACCCTGTACGTTTCTTGGGACCTAGAGAAGGTATTATTTGTCTCTCATAAAATAAAGATAACACAAAATGAAAAAAACTCAGGATACTCATTTGAAAATTTTGCTTTTTCGACAAAAATAGCTGATAATCAAGGACTTCAATTAGACAAATGGTTGTTATTTTTCTGTTCGTCATTGCTCATAATCATTCTAGTTCAAGGCCACTTCAATGGAAAAAAATCGTCTTTTCGAACTAAAATTGAATTTTCAGTACTTTCCCAAAGTTATTCCGATCTATAATTTTGACTTTTTTGCCAGAAATTTCAGCCAGTTGATATACTTTCTTATTTACTTCCAAACATAAATTTTGATTTTGGTTTTACAATAATCCTGAATGTCTTAATTAGCAACGAGCTGTGTTAAATTACTGGTTTTGTGAAGTTCAATATTTTATTCGTTTCACTTCCTGAATTTCTATTTTAATTTAGTCACTTCTCGATTCCTAGACTCATCCTAACTGAAAACTTGATACCGAGAGATAATCAAATTCAGCATCCGTCACAAAGTTATTCAATATCAGTATTAAAGCACTTTTTTAAAAATCTTTCAGAGTAAAACATTGGAAAAAAATGTGTTTCCTAAATCCCAAATAAGAGAATACTGATATTTTTTGAAATTTTGATTTTATATTATGAAAATTCAAAATGTGAAGCAAGAAAGTGTACTAGGAGCATGAAAACTGTCTGAAAAAATGTATCGAATTTGAAATTTTTAAAACTTTGATGTGATCATCGCATCAGTAATATTTCCCGTTCCTTTTAGACAATAAATAAATGTTTTTTCGGAGGGATACTAATCGCAGAATACATTTGTGTTTTTGTAAACTGAAATATAGTGCTACCGATTTTTGTTTTTAATTTATGATTTGCACCAGTGACAAAAAGGACTATCAAGTTTAAACCGGTAAAAATTTTGGAAATCCAATACGAGAATTCTACTCAGTTTGAGCTGTATCTCGAGTGAATTAACCAGTTTAGAATAGTACTCGTAACTATTCCAAAAAAAATGAAGAAGAAGAGTTGAGCCACCAGAATTATTTTTTTCTTTTGGCAAAATAAATATATTTAATATAAACCCAAAAACACAGTTGGAAATGAAACGTCTTTGAATAGCACATTTTGCTTTTTCACTTTGCTTTTGCACTTTTTGAAAACTACTCATCTGTGAAGAATCTACTTAACGGTTAATCAATTTATCATTCGCAAATTGTAATGAATGAGAAGCAGTAAATTTTCGCTTATTCATGTACTTAAAATCATGCTCATTGAGCCAAGAATGTTGTTTTTTGTACAAGATGCTAGACGATTAAACCAATAATCAAACTGAACAAAATGTACATATTGTGAAATTGAAAACTTCCAGAAACTGAAGATTTTTTCTACAAATTCGTGGTTTTTTTGGTTTCACATTTTTCGTTTTCAGTTGTTTTCAATTTTTGATAAGATTTCTATTCCAAACATGTCGCATTGAAACAAAAAAAATTATTTTGGAAAGTTAAAAAAAACTTTTTTGTACTTCAGCAAGATAATCCAACTCGGGTTCCTTATTTCAAACGAAGATCAAATCGGACTGCTCGCCAAAATCATTCCGATTTTATAACGTTCAGAAACGGTGAATTTTTAAAAATACTGCTGAAAATGAAAGACCGTTAACTATGAACCCATTTTCTCGAAAACTCATATTTTACAGTCAGATCTTTGTATTTTGACTAGCTATACAAAAGAGGTACATAACTGCCTAGTTTTCACAAAATTATATTTTGGAAAATCATCTGCCTATCCAGACCAGTATTATCCGAAATGCAATTCGTGCTTAGAACAATGTGGAATTCGTAAAAAACTTGGCGTGGCTATAGCTGAGCTTCACTAAAAATGGAATTATACCCAGATTTCGAAAAATAAAAAACACAGTTTCCAATTGTTTAGTTTAGATAACAAACAAGTAGCCAGATTTGATGAGATATTCCTTAGGCGTGTACGAAATAACTCAAGAATTCGAACTCATTAAAGTTGTACCCTATAAGCTTACAAGTTAGCAAAACAGTAAGAACCAATTTAGTGTTTCAGGAAACGTATGGAATTGAAGAACTGAATGAATCTATGATAGGTAGTCTGCTTGTGATAGGTCCACTCGAAACGCAATCAAATTATCCCTAGTTTTCCAGAACTTATGAACCGAGGAGCTAAAATTATTTTGAAGAGGATAAGTGAAGCTAAATGGATGTTCTTTGACTGTTCCCCAAAAGTTTCATGTTTTGACGAGAGTGGAGTTTTTTGAAAATGTGTCAAAGGACATCCCCAGGTCTTCATACGCAGAACGTAATCAATCTTTTTACGTTCTTCCACTCTGAAAAACAGGGCTCTAGTCGGGAAGAATGGACCCAGTCAAAAAAAGAATGGACCCAAAAAAAAGAATGGACCCAAGAAAAAAAGAATGGACCCGAAAAAAAAAGAATGGACCCAAAACGAAAAAAGAATGGACCCAAAATGAGGAAAGAATGGACCCAGATAAAAACCAAAATTTCATTATTTTGAAGGCTTAGGCAATTCCAAGACACTTTTCTAAACTGTTCATAGTTGGTGTATCTTTGGAATGAGACTTTCGGTCATGTAAGTGCTTCGAGAGTGCCTAAGCCTTCAAAAAAATGAATTTTAGGTACTACTAATTTTGGTGATGGGTCCATTCTTTTTGTAATTTGGGCCCATTCTTTTTTCATTTTGGGTCCATTCTTTTTACAAGAATTTTTACCCGGGTCCATTCTTTTTTTTTCGGGTCCATTCTTTTTTTTGGGTCCATTCTTTTTTTGCTTGGGTCCATTCTTCTCGACTAGAGCCAAAAACAGCAGGAGTGCTAGAAATGGTTTTTTTTGGGAAAAGTCTACTGAATTTCGGCTTTCATTCACTTTATCGCCACAAAACTCCACTCGCCTATTGTCGCACTTATAATTCGCATTACAATCCCAATGGTTAGAAACTGTAAACTAAGCAGCTCTCGAACTGAATTATTTAGTCTTCGAAAGCTTCATATCCTGAATCTGTGAAACACGTTCAATAGAATTCAAATGTCAGAAATTTTCTTTGATAATAGCCGAAGTAGCCGAAGGCGTAGCCAAAATAAGGTCGAAGTAAAACTTTTACAGAAAACTGGAAACAGTAAACTTGTAAAGTTTTTCATAGCTCGGTAACTTACAGGCCTAATCGTTTTCTCATTTCTGCAAGCTCTACCATCTTCTTTTGGAGCTTACATATTTTCTAGACTTAATAGTTGTTTTGCATAAACTTGTACCGTTTCACTATTTCGATGAAAGTGTGACCGAAATTAATATGATCGTTACCGAAAACTTTTTTTTTGTATTCCTTTAGTTCAGAATAGAAAACTTTTTCTCCATTTCTAAATCAATTAATAAGGCTCGTCGATCCAATCGGCTCTTAAGCAGCCCAGAGACTACCCATTGTGCCAAGAATAGCTTTTCTGATATTTATGGAACAAAATTCGATTCTGAAGAATTTCTATGTTAAAGTAAAGAAACATTTTATTGATACTGTCTGCGCTATATTTTTGTTTTTATCATGCGACAATAGTGTTGGATGCAATGTTGCTTCAAAAAAAATCGGAATTTACGGGTATCACGAATAGGGTTTCCATGCGGGCGATGTTTCGCCCGCCCGCGCCCGCCCGCGCCCGCGCCCGCCCTCGCCCGCCCGCTTCGCCCGCATATCGCCCGCTTGCCCGCGGGCGGCCCGGGCGGCCCGCTCGCCCGTTCGCCCGCCTTCACTCGCGCGCACACTGTTACTTGCCTAAACCTGTCTGTTTGAACCTAAGAGGGAAATAATACAACTTTTTCAGTATTTTTGAATAATAACGAAAAGATAGTGATGTTTTTTCAGAAAAATTAGCTCAAAATTTCAGACAATATTTTTTTCTGAATCAAAGTTTTGTGAGTATTTAATGAAAAAAATAAAAGAATATATCTCTATCGATGCTTTTTCATAAATTTTATGTCTAAAAAGCTCAAGTTAACAGCCGTTTTCACCACAAACACGAGAAGCGAGAGAGCGGGCGGACGGGCGAGCGGGCCGCCCGGGTCGCCCGCGGGCAAGCGGGCGGGCGAGGGCGGGCGAGGGCGAGGGCGGGCGCGGGCGCCCGTTTTTTCGCCCGCCCGGATGGAAACCCTAATCACGAAACAGTAATTCAAACTGAGCTTTTGGTAGAATAAGCAAGAAAATTCTAACATAAATAGATTTTTTAACTGAAAAAACGTTTGGTTTTAGAAACACCCACTTCACCTAAATCGGCCAAAATAATTGATAGTCTTCTAGAGATCTTCTCAAAAGCAGAATCAAAAATTTATCAACGAATGAGCATTTCCTCACAAAATAAGATGATTTTAAAACAGTTTATAAAAGAGTCGATTGTTGCGATAGTACTTCATTTTGCTTCTAGAATCAATCTACTTTTTGAAACCGTGAGAAAATGCGTAATCATGTAAGATCTGAGAAGCTGAACCCTAGCATAACGCTCGAAACTTTGTCAAACAATGGCAATACCAAAATATCACCAAGTCGGAGAAAGTTTTTAAGGAGGCGCTTTTTATGAAAAAATAAAAAACGAACTAACACTCATAAATAACTGTCAAAACCTTTTCTGGAACCTTTGAAACCGTTTTTTATGTGAAAAAACTTCAAGAATTTTTTTACATTTGTCTTCTCTCATTATTTGTGCATTCAAAATTTCAACTAAATAGTCTCTAAAGCCCTGTGATTTGATTTTCTATTAGAAGGGCATGTATTTTTCCAACGAGTTTGTGATTATCTCTCCGAGTGGTACGACCAACAAAATCAAATAAATTTTGAACAAATACGTTGAGTTAGAAACAGAAAAATCTGTATCCTTTTGTATTATTGAGAACTTTCTTCTTTTTTGTTGAATCCTTCAAGTTTAAAAAAGAGATTTGTTAAGGTTAGATCACGGGTTAAGTTACGGTTTCATAAGTTTTTTGAAACGCATACTTTTTTCAGGGGTTTTGTTTTACGGTGGAAAACTTGAAGCATTGGAATTTTGAACATGCAAGATCTGGTATGTTTTTCGATAGAAATTGGGCTGCTTCGATCTGAAATTGCAAACTTTGAACAATTTCAAACACAACTCAGTTGATTTCCGTACTTGTAGCCTAATTTCTAGAAGTTTTTACTGGATTCAGAAAAGTTTATTTGTTTTCAGAGTGTGGATTCAGGACTTCTACTTGATCTGAAAACTCCCAGAAACATTGAAATGATTTGATTTTTAAAATGCTTTTTGATTTCGAAACGTTTGAAAGACAATATCGTTCCTTTTTTCCTTAATGGATTAACACCGAACTTACTGAGTTACTCAAAGCATCTGCTCAACAATAATGAACATTTGAAAGTGAAAAATTAGATTGAAATTGGAAAATACCGTAGTTTTCCTTAGTCTTAGACAAAATCTCAACTTGATTAAGTTTTCAAATTTCGATGGGATTTCGGTCTGGGAATAATATTGACATAAAAACTTGTTCTCAACTCGAAACATTAAGGAAACGGTAAAATTTTTCACTTCGTGAAGCTTTTTGCCGCGTTCTCGGTATCAAAAAAAGGGGAAAAGAGGTGACAAAAACAAAGACAATGTTGAAGAAATAATTGAATCAGGTAATCAGTAAGCAAAAACTCATACTTAATATAAAAGTCAAATAAACAGTAAACTTCGCTTCAATTTCAACCTTGAAAGTTTTCTTTCAAGAAATGAACATTTCTTCGTTTTTATCACACCAAAAATTATTTTGAAATCCCATCTCTCTTATATGGTCCATATGCGAATATTATGCGTTGCAAACTCAGGGACACCCTTAACATTGAAGATTACTGAATTGTTAATTGTGGAGTTCAGGAAACAGTCGAGAAAACTGTTCCTTTCTAGTTTTAAAACTTGAATTAGGGTATAACTTCTTGATTTCCGAAAAACTGTTCAATTAAATGAAAATAAAAAGACGGAGTTTTACCTATGGTCTGCTTCGGTGTCCAATGTTACTACTGTTGTTTCAGAAACCCAATGATTTTCAGAAACTGTATGAAACTGTGTTTGCTTTTCACATTTTTTTGAAAAACACTGTTAATGAATTTTAAAAATTATAGCGAGATTTCCATACATTGCCCTTTTTTTACCTTACCTTCCTCTCTAATGAGCGACGTTTTTAGAACTTATCGTTAAAGCGATGAAATCTTTTATACTTCTGTTTGTTTTGAAACTTAAAATTGATTAGATTTTTTATTCACATTCAAAATTCTTTCCATGTTTCAAGAAGATGATGTCTTTGGTACATACTCCTGAACTATGGTAATGTGAATATATGGCTCGCATATTGTTAAACTGTTGAATGTTTCAATTAGTAGAATTGAGTTCATAAATAAGCGGTAGACGATATAATTGACCCTCTTCTCATACCCATTATTATTGCAGGCTAATCTCTAGCTTCCATAAAAGTGGCTTGAAACTGTAAGCTCCACAATCCACAGTTTGAAGAAGTAACCCCACAAACAGTGTAATATCCCAAAAGACAAGTTGTGGAAAACGCATTTGTGTAGCAGGAAATTTTTCTGTTGCGGAATGATCATAGATCTTTGCTTTGTGTTATCAAAACTAATAATCTCATCATCTGGATTGAACTTCGAAATTCTGAAAAAAAGTCAAGCATCAATCTCAAAGTTTTCTGTTTCAAGTTGCCTACAATTCAGTTATGTTTATAATCAAACCCGTCTTGTCCTGTTCATCGATAGCTGAATTCTTGATTATTCTGACAGAATTAAATTTCAATCGGTTGATATTAATCCAGTCAAAAATAGAGAAAACATTCATCTTTTCGAAATTTAAAAATGTCAAGTGAACTGGGCCAGCTTTTTTTGGATGTCCCGTTTTTTCTAGCAATGATTACCCGGTAAATACGTCAAAAAAAGTATTTTTTTCCAAATGAAACCTACTTTTAAGAGCACTTTGTTACCCGATTGAACGGAGTGAAATAGAGAATTACAGTTTTTTGAAATCATTAATCATATGAACCAACCGTAATACTTGTTCGTCCTTCGAAAAGTTCACAAATACTTTCTAATATTTGAAATTAAGGCTTCCATTCGGCCGAAAATTCAGCAGGCGGCGCCGTCCGTCAGCCGCGCCGTCCGTCGCAGGGGCGTGCGGAAAAATTTTCGGATATCCGAAATTATCCGTTTATCCGAAAGAATTTCGGATATTCTGGTGTCGGATAATTATCCGAAAAAGTTTCGGGCATTTTTCGGATATCCGAATATCCGAAAACCAAATTCGGATAACTTTTCGGATATCAGATTTATCGAAAAGCTACTTCAAGCAAACCTTTTCGTGGGATGTGTTCCTAAAAACGGAATTCGAACTGTCCTTTTTGTGAAATTGACATAAAATAATGCGAAATGAATATCATTTTTCAACTTCGTCGAAATAAAACCAATGCAAAATTTAAACTAACTTGGAATTTCTTTCCAAAAGAAGCGCTATTTTTGAAAAATTAGAATATCCGAATATCCGAAAAACTAAGTTCGGATAAATTCCCGGATATCCGATTATCCGAAAAAAAATTTCGGATAATTTTTCGCGTATCCGAATATCCGAACATTTATTTCCGCACAGCCCTGGTCCGTCGGCCGGCCGCGCTGGCCGTTTGTGTGTGACTTAGCGTCGGCGTGATTACGTACTCGACCATCATTTGACGACAGTTGCGACATTTTCTGCCAAATTAAAGCTCAGAAACTAAAAAAAAGTCGTGATATTTTAGTGGTCTTTAATGATAAACATGTGAATTAATAATTATTAGCGCATTATCTTTCTTTTATAGAGCTCAAAGCACAAAATAATGTCAAACAGAAGGGGTTGCTCGTCATTTAAAATGCCTGGGGTACGCAATCACGCTCACGCAATTAATGCAGACGGCCTGCGCGGCTGAGCGCGGCTGAAGCGGCTAGCCGACGGCTGGCGGCCGAATAACTTCACTTCAGCCGGATGGAAGCCTTATTTGAAGTATTGATACTATCTGGTGGTATACTTTTGAAGAATTACATGAACAAAGGTTCTTTGCACAAAGTTATATTGAATTTCGCAATTTTTGACTAGCCGGAATTGAACCTCTTGTTATTCACACATCAGTTTTTTAACCGCATCGCGAAGAGCAACCAACTTTCAGGCTAATTCTTGTTTCTGTTCTTTCTTGGTATGTTGTACATTTTTCGTCGATCAAACTTAGGTTTAACAACTACAGTAACTAAAGTTAGGTATAACAACAGCAAGCATTACTGTTTTTGTGAGTTTATAACGCTCTCTCCGGTTAATGGTGAACATTTATTTTGAAATCGTCCAAAAATGTTATAGTTTTAAGACAGTTTCAAGGTCTTTGTATTGTTTTTGTGAAACACTTTGCAGTGAGTCTTCTTTAGTCTGCATGCAACATTCACCGTGATCTCTCTATCATAAGGGCACACCAGTTAGAGAGGTTCAGAATGACAAATAAGGTCTTGGAGAAGGTAGCAATACTAGTTTTTTCTGCTTCAGAACTCCATTATGAGGTAATCTAGAAACTGTTTGTTCAGTGTGTGTTTCCATTTACGTACACTTAAAATTAACGCAATTTCTTCTCTTCAAAACCTCTATTAGTGGTACACGCACTAATATTTTTCTAATTAAAAAATGGAGTAATGTGTAACAATCGGAAAACAAAAAACTCTAAGAGAAAATAAAAATTGAGGAACAGAAAATTAAAGTTCCGAAGAGCCTTTATATTCGTTTTAACATGAACACAGTAATACGTTGAACTCAAATAATTAAAATATCTTTCCTTGTGGGCTCCTTTTTCATTCTCACCGTTTTAGGTAATTCTAACTTTTTTCAGACATTTTCCTGAACCTAGCTCTATACAGCTGAACCCACCGTTCACCGCCCATTGGCAATCGTCTTTCAACCATCAACCGTCGATGTCAAACTGAATCTCGTTTTTGAATTTCTTTCTATTGAGACTGAGTAACAGGAAATAATTTTAGAAATGAATTTGTTGTTTTCATTTGTTGAATTTTCAAAGAATGAGCATTGCTGAATTGAAATAATTTGCAAACATTCCATAAAACGATTAGGACGTGTGTCATTTTTCATGTTTCTATAAAAACTTTAAACTGACTTTTGAACTTCGAATAGATTCATATTGCTGGTTATCCTGGTTGTTTCCGAATCAAAGCGGATATCCAGTCGTTTTCTTTGTCATTTTTTTGAAACGGGAAAAATGTCTCAAAATGTCACATTTATGTATTTTCTTCTTGTTAGGGATATTTTCTGCAAAATTTTCCAGTTTCAATTATATTTTGAGATTGTTTGGATTCAGCTTCACTTCAAATTTCTGTTATCACATTGGTAGATTTTCCGTGGTTCGCAATCATTTACTCGCAGTTTCACAACATCTAGGAATATTGTTCCAATAATGCTGCTCTATTCCTGGTAATGACATCGCATTGTTATGCTTTTTCATCGATACACGTTGGATTTAAAAAATGTGATTTAACTTTTGAAAGTTCAGCTGAAGATCTGAAATTGTACAGTTTTCAGTTATTTTCTCATTGTAAGACGAATTATGTTCCAAAAAAAAATCGGGACAACTGCTTTTTTTTGGCAATTTGTTCGTTCGAAATTCGGCTTGAAGTAATAAAAATTTGAAAAATAGTTACAGTTTCACGACATTTAAAACTTTTTTTCTCGTTTGTCCGAAATACTAAAAATATAGCATAAAATAAAAAATGGCTTAGAGATCAAAAAAGGCGGACCGCCCGACAAAATAAAAATTTGAATTTCTTGCACAACGAAGAGTCACACAGAAAACATCACTGAAATGAACGATTTCAACGCTTAGAAATTTATGTCAAAAATGTAAACTGCAAAATTTAGACTCCCACCCTTATGTCTGCAAGCTGAAAAACAAGTTCAAAATTGCTCACAAACATTTGTACTGAGAAATTAATAATCAGGAAAACTCTGAAACTCAAATGGAATCCAAAAAACAGGAAATTTTTTCAACTGTTTTAATTTTTTCAACTGAATTAAAAGAACTACAATTTTTAATATTTCGTCCAGCTTCAAAAATCATGAAAATATAATGTCGATTAATCGGATTGTTTTGATTTGAAGATTATTTTTAAATAAAATCTTTTGTAAAACGGAAGAACATGAAATCCCCAAAAAAATAAAATGGCTTGGAAAATATGCAACACTTGTCTTTCATTGGTCGTTTTCATTAGAAATGGTCGATTTCCACTATCATAGTAGTCTAGAAAATCTCAAATTTTATTGCCCGAAAATATTTCCAGAAGGTCATACTCGATTTCACATTCGTATTATTGGGAAAACTTGACTGTTTCGATAATTATATTTCAGCTGCCAAAGAAACAAAGAGTAGTTGGTTGGGCCCTGAAGTTTTCATACGTCCGATCGGAACATGAACTTCATTTACTTAGTACTGCTGATTAAAGTTTAGTTTTTATAATAGTTTTTTGAAACTGTGCTCCGAACAATCTACAAACTGTATACGATGAAAAACAACAATTTAGTATTTCAATACCCTAAGCTTTTGAGAAATGTCACATCTGTAGCAGAACATTTTTTTGAATTGGCTTTACACTTACTTTTTTTATTAGTACACGCTTTGAAACTTATGAAATGAAAAAAAACTTGTGTAACTTAGACAAATGAATCAAAAACCAATCTTAGACAAATGAAGTTGTAACTTATGAAACTTGTTTTTGAATTATTATGTATAATGTGCTCTAGATTTCAATTCGAGAGAAATTTTTCAATAAGTATTGCTGGCGGAATAAAAATTGGATTTAAACCTCAAAATTCTGAAAATCTAAAATTTTCTCGATACTCATTATCACTGTTGTCATGACTTTGGAAAAATGGCGCATTATCATAAACTTGTTGACTGATCATCAAGGTTTATAAAAAAATACTTTTTTTTCTGGAATTAAATAAAACTCCTCTTTTTAACCGCAATTTTCAAAAAGTTATTTGAAATGAAAACTTCACAATTCTCTCACTCACTTGATAATGGCGGCTCACATGTAGATTATTCGGTAATGTTTTTGTCTATCGGTCATTTCTTCTGATTTTTCCTTCTAAAAACGATGGTTTACCTTTATCTCCGAAAATCCAAGATAGTGATATTAGAATCTTAGCTTCATTGGTTTTTTTTCTTACAACAAAATCAGAAATAGGATTATGTCATCAATTTTTCAAATTAAAAATAGACAGGAAAGCACTTTGTAAAACAGTTTTTATTCAGAATTGTGAAATGAAAACATTGTGTTCTGAGTTCCGATTAAGTTAAAAGAAATATAATCGGAAATGATATGAAAACAAAATCAATTTATGAGTTTTGGACACAGTTTTGGATAATATTTTTGAAGTTTCTTATCACAGTTTTCCTAGTTCTTGAAATTAATTTGTCACAAACAAAAACTTGTTTCTTTTTCATTGTTTTTTTCAGAAAAAAATTACTCCATTTTCATCAAATGCATAACAATGATATCCCGATTGGAGTGTCAATAGCAACATACATTACTTTTTTCAACTGGAATCTGAAAACCTACATTTTATTTGTGAAGTTCTGCTGTGGATTACTGTAAACGTGACAATGCTCGATAGGCATGTAAAATTTATTTTTGTATTTCAATATCACCATTCATCAAGGACCTGAAGCCCAGTTCCACTTGATGACTCAGTTACTCAACATCATTATTCATTGTAATCCACTTTTCCGGGACTAAATTTCCTACAGAACTGTTTTAAGCTCCTATATTTTCAGGAAAGAACCCACCTTTTTTGCAAACAACTAGAGCCAAAAAAGTATGAAAATTGATGTGTAGCATGCGGGAAAATAGCTTTCTGCCCGTAGACCTGCACATACTTTGATGCTGAGAAATTATTTGTCAACATCTATGGCAATAATGAACTCCAAGAATAACCCGACTGATACAAAAGTTATGAAACCGAATCTAGATATGTGAATTTTTTCCAAAAGAGTAAACTCGTAAACGTAATGGGAAAAAATTTTTTCACTTTGCCAATGAATCTGTTAAGACTGGTTTCCGGATATTAAATCCAATATTAGTCAATGATATTCATTGTTGTTGATAATTTTCGCTGGATTTTTGTTTATTGGACACACAGAAAAATGTTTTCCCTCAAATTCGCGGTTAAATCTATGAAGATTCGATAGCTGAGAATTGATAATATATAAGAGACTATAAATAATTTGCCCAAAATATCCAGCTAATACAAATATAATGAAGCAGATAGTACTTCTATCAAAAATCAATGAAACCAAAATTTCCGTTTCAACGTATCTTTTTCGAGTGTCTGTAGGGTTGAATCCTAATTTAGCTCGAGGCTTGTCAATTATAGTTCAGTTTCAATTTCCTGATTTTTGTTCCAAAAAAAAACAGTCTAAATTGAAATTAGTTTAATTTTCAGAAAATGTAAAAAAAGATGCTTTAGCAAATAGCGCTGATTTTTCGAGAATGTAAGTATGAGGAAACTGATCAGAAAGACTTCAAAATCTGAAAAAAGCAAAAGTCATCCACAGAAACTACTAATGAAGCCACAATGAAACTGTAATTTTTTGAATTATAAATTTTTTATCGTTTCGAAATTCAAGTTTACCACTGGTCAAAAATTCCAATTGTATGTTTTGGAATTTTTTTGAAAAACAGACAGATGTGGCTGGATTATTAAACCACCCAGATTATCAAGATTAACTCACAAATCGTAACAGAGAAAAAGTCTGCAATAAACATGGAACATGATTAAAACAAACTGTTTTATCACGCCTCAAAACTAGTTCTGAACTTTAATGAATTTTTAATAGAAATAGGGAATGTCGTCACGAAAAGCCGCTGTACCAGTTGTGCAGAACGTATTTGAAGCCAGAGAAGCGAATTGAAGAAGAGAAGTTATTCTATAGAGATAATATCCATTATTTACTTCAAAAAAAACCAGCTGATACAAATGAAATAAAACCGAAAAAATTCAGTTGGAAGTGAGGAAAATCTGCAATTTAAGTTTCAGAGCGTTTATTTCTATTTTCGAAAAACTTGTGTTCACAATTGTAGCATCGAACACGAAACCAAATCGATTGTCTGACTTCAAAGAACAATCTAAAATATAACATAGGAATGGGAAGTTCTTGGAAAAATTCACTAATTAGCACTTTAAGCTAGAAATGTATGTACATCATAACAAACAAGATTGTTTCGATAAATAAAATTTACAATAGTGTATTGTGTGTATTGAAATTAGCAAATTTTATCTATAAGTTCTCAAAATACAAAAGCAATGAAAAAGATAATTTTTTTTTTTTTGAAAAATGAGATTCGAAATATTGAGCTTCCGTGTTTTAATTAAAATTATTTTTTATGCTTCAAGCACTTGTCAAAGCTCCCAATCGCCGATTCATTTGATGTGTGAGCTTTTTGTATTTCCCGCAGTTTATTTTTCAGAGACTAAGTTGTCTACATAAATGCTATCAGGGAATACGTTAGTTAAGTACACCTTTGTTTTGATCACATTTCTTTTTTTAATTCGCTTGAAAGCATATACAGGACCTGAAACCTAAAAATTAAAGGAAAATGTACAAACTTATACGAGGAATCAATTGTATATTTGAAAAGAATGTAGCTGATAGGGGAGTAAGTAAACCGGAATAGTTGTATTGAAAAATAGGAGATCTAAAACTCCTGTTGGAAACTGTTGAGAGGTTTTGAAATTGGATCAATGGCTAAATTGTCCGGACCGGTTATTGATGGTCTGGGTTTTCAACAGTAGGGCTGGGAAATTTTGAGATGATGGCCAGTGTTCAATCACCGTTTCATTCGATGAATAAAAAGATAAAATGGATGGAGGTAACCAATGGTTTCGCAGAAATAAATGACGTCAGAGTTCGAAATTGTCTTAAAGATTGAAAAATTTAGAAATTTTTGAAATTGGTGAAGCCGGTTTTTGTGAATAATCGCTTATAAGATTTTGCTAGCATATTACTACTTCACAAGAAAAATGATCAGTTTCCAAAACCTAGTATAACAGTAAAAATTCTATAAGAAACTGATTATGCACATGTTCCAGAAGAAAACTGACTAATTTGGCAGAAATATTTCGCGCGCATTTACATTCAGCCAATTGACCAATCGAATCGAAACAAAAACTGACTTCTGCTCATTTATTCGACGAGGTTATGAAACAGTATTTGTTAGAGTCAAAAGTTGACAAAAAAGTTGATTTGAGCGTCGTATTAACACACATACCAATGAAAAATATTCCCGAATTGATTTTAAAAATTTTCAGGGAAGCCATGGAAGTTTCATGTTCAACTAGACCAGAATGGGAGTAGTAATCAACACTGTCATATTTCTCTTTCAAAAATGTCATGAAACAGCGAAGTTTGGTAACTGATCGATTAATGAATGAAAAATTGATAATTAGAAAAGAAATTTGTTGAACTTCATGTCAGCTAGAAAGAAGCAAAAGCTTTAGATATAAAAGTTTTTTTACAGTACTCAATTGGATTTGTGACAAGCTAGTTTGGACAGTTCAAATAAGCAGATGATGCAGAGCGTCAAGCCATTATTGAAATAGTTATCTTTTTCAAAAACTTTGGAAAATAGGAATATTTTAGTTGCTGCTGTTTATTACAAACATAATCAATTTTTGCAGGCATACAGAAAAAATCACAAGTGTCATAGTTGTCACGAGCCGGGCCACGCTTTTTGGAAAAAAAAATCCCGGCCCGGCCCGGTGCGGGTCGGCGTGGGCTTGGAATCGGCCAGTCGGTCCCGGTTACGAAAATTAACATTTTTAACTTTGCTTTTTATAAAGTTAGAACCAAATTAACGTTGCATTTCACTTTCTGACAACATTTCGTTCTGGTTTCATCTCCAGAAAAGTTGATTTTTGTCAATTTTTCAGCCATTTCAGCGGTCCGAGATGAGGGACCCCGCGGGATTTTTCAAAAATTGACAACTATGCAAGAAAAGGAAAAAGTTATTCAAATTCACAGTTTCTAAAATTTATGAAATTATACATGTCCGTATAAGTTTTGCTCGGTAGTTGGTAATTTTTTTCAAACAGGAATTTGGCATCGAATTATCGAACCAATTTATCAATTATTATCATTAGAATATGAAGCGGGAGTTTTTTCAGGTCGGAAGGTTGCTATTGGAACATTGAAAGTTCAAAGATTCCAGTTTTATCAACTCATGAAAACAAAAAGATTTAGTGATATAAGTAATCCGTACATCAAAAGTTGGAAACTTCATGGAACTAGAATATTACTGCGGATACGACCTTTTCAAAACTAATTGAAACCGAATAAAAACAGATATTTTTCCTCTGATTTTCCTATAAAATCTCAGCTTCAGGAAATCGATAAATGAAGATCTTTTTCTAACAGAATAATTCCCTTTTAATTGGTTAACCCTAGTAATGTAAAGCAATTGTATCGTAAGCGCCATCGAATTGGCTATCAGATCTTTCGAACTGATCAGAATACAAACGATTTATCGCAAAATTGCAGAGCTTTAATGAATATTTTCGGCTTCTGAACTATCATAAATATCTTGACATCTGCAATCCATTGGTGAGTTGTCCATAGCTTGTAAATTCAATAAATTCAAAAAAATTCTCTTCTTTCGATGAGGTCTCTTGACATGTAAACGACTCAGAGGCTTCGTGTGGAACCCGTACGGCAATCAATTGGGAAATCGATTAGCCCATCGGTTCAAGAAATAACTGGAAATAATTTTAATGGAACGAAACTCGTTTTGTCAATGAAATACAATGACACCTTCCAGTTTCAAAAACCTAATGTAACAGTAAAAACTTGGAAAAAATTGACCGTTGGGACGTGTGGTTGATATCAGAAAAAAGCCTGAAAACATTTCGAAGTTGACTTTCAAAATTTTAATGAAGCTCCGGTTTCTGAGTCTCAATAACGAACAAGTGTTGGATGTAGTGAGCAATATTAGTTTTCAGTTACAAAAACCTTTTAAATCTGCCACTAGCTTCATAAAAACAATGAATCAGTGGTAGGATTTCCATCTAAAACGTTTCATTATTGATCTTTTCAAATCAGAAAGATGAGCTTCTTTCCACTTTAAACTAGTCCTTTTCACAAAAATTTACCATAGCAGGTTCAGAAAGTCTTAATGCAATTTCAATCGGCTTCCAAAAAAAATTTCCCATTTCCAAAAATTTGTTAAACAAAAGAATATTGATGACGATTGATGGCTCTTGGATATCTATTTTTTAAAAACTTGAAGCTGAAAAATATGTTGAAAAATTCCAAAAGACTTATGCCTTCGTGATAACCCTGAGTTTTTTTCTCGGTTTCATGAAAATGAGAATAGCTGTTATGAAACTTCCAATCGTTTGATGTTCTACGTTCAGCATTAAAAAGAGAATAATTCCAATGTTTAATTGAGATTTGATGGTTTGTTAAACGCGGTGCATGACAAAAACCTTGAATTGTGTTGCAATATATTTCGAAAGAAGGAGCTCACTAAAGTATTATTGTAGATGTTGATTTTTCAAACCTGGAAATCATAATTTGATAACAACAATGTTTTCTTCATTTATTTTCAGCTTCTAGAAATTGATAAGTGATAGTTCCCCATTGTGATAATGATTAGTCCACTAAAAACAAACATTATCATGAAATTTCACGCATGACTTTTTTTCGTTTCCAACTAACTTTTTTTCAAAATTTACTAGTTTGATAACAGGATACAATCCCAAATAGTTATTTTTTTTCCTTTTTCTCGTTATTAGTTTTTTGATGGTTTTTTTACATTTATATAATCCCAGCTTCCAAAAATCGATAAACTTCAGAACGCATCGAAACAGAAACTACCTTTGGATTTTTCAGAAATTTTCTCCAAAATTTCCGGTCTCAAAAATCTTATCAATAAAATATTCTTGCAACTTTGGACCGCTCTTAATCTTCCCTTGGTTTACCTGTTTCAATGAGACTTACATTGTCTTATTTGATAAATACTAAAAAAAACTTTAAACAGCAGATGGTCCGTCAAATTTATATGGAAAGTGGTCCTTTTTTTCCTGTTTTTGGTTCATTACTTTTACGACTAGTTTTTTTGTGAATGTTAGTTTACAGTAAATAAATGCAAAATTTTATCATAAAAAGTTTTACCGTTTTGAATAGTTTCCTTTTTTCACATTCCTTGTTCGCTCGTTATCTTTCCGCATTCACATGTGACTTTTTCCATTTCAAATTCAGAAAACTACCTAATATTCTATTCCCAGTTCACTTCTCCTACAAGGCTAGACAAGAGAATAACTTGATTATAAACATTGTCTATAGTTGGCTCAAAAGGCGGAGCAAATTTTCAGAGATTTTAAAAAAAAAAGTTTCAGAGATTTTAAAAAAGATTTTCAGAGATTTTTTCAGAGATTTTAAAAAACTTTTATTTTAAATAATCGGATTCATAAAGTTAATATTTTTGTCCAAACAACCCACTTAATTCAAATCCAGTTTTCTTTTCCAAATCTGCAAAAATTATTTAAAAACAAAATCGTAAAACAAATGCTTTGTTATCGACAAAAACCAACAAAAACAAATGTTTTTGCTCATTTTGTAAATCGGAGCTGTTTTTTTTACAATAAAAACTGGGTAGATATTCAAAAACGGAAAATTTTTTGCGCTGTTGAAGGAAATGTATTACAATTCCTTGATGAATTCAAAGAACAACTTCCAGTTTCCAGAACATAGTTTAACAGTAACAACTTGTCAAAAAATTGATGATCGTGCAATGTAGAATTACTGACAACAAATATACGGTGCTCCAGCTTTATAAAAACGTCAAGTTTGTTCTAAAATTCCAGTGATCGAATTAGAGAATACTTTCAGATATCACTTTCATAAACCTGAAGAAACTGAGAAATTGTGAATGGGTTTACAGGTAGGAGACAAAAAACTAACTGGGACACTCAATTAGTTGAAAATGCGTTTTGAAAATGACCGACAGTGCTCTAACTAGTGGAAATAGATGACGAATTTATTGATTTTAGTAGATAAAAAACTTATGGATTTGCTGAAAGAGAAAAATATTTCCCAAATTTGAATCAAATCGAAAGTTAAAACTTTCCCTGAAGTACAAAAATAAATTCAGTTTCTGAAACCTATATATTGTAAAAGTAAAAGTTGACGAATAATTGAATCTCCGGTCGGAACTGCGCGAACAGAAAATACTGTCCATAAATGTTCTATTTCTGTATTTGAACTTTCCAAGGTAGCTCGGAGAAGTTTGTAATTCAATTGAACGCAATGAGAGGAGTAGTCAAAAAGCGCAGTTCCAGTTTTAATAACTTTATAAAACAGTGAACTGATGTATGGAATAGTTCCATTTTTTTTCCTTTTTTTTACGAAAGTTCTACCTGGCTAGTTCCACTATCGAACTGAATTAGACAAATATGGCGGCCCTAAGCACGAAAGTTTTATAGATAAAACATTTGGACTTCAGCAGAACGAGGACAACAGGAGTGTCATAATACTGGAACTTCAATAATGCTTTCCTGATTCAAAAACTTTGCTGAACAGTGATATTCTGGTTTTTCTTGCTAGTGTTAATCAAGATTTGACATGATTTTTAATTTGCAATTACACTTCTGGAAACCGATTTCTGATGGTTTAAGAAAGTTTCGCTGCAACCCAATAGTCGCTTTCAAAGTAGCTTTTTTTTCGAAAACGATTGCTTCTACTCCGAATTGTTATACCGGTTTCAAGAACCTCATAACAAATTATCTAGACAGCTAAACTCAATTTCTAACGTCAACTTTTTCAAAGTAAATCGATAATCGGCAGTAAGATATATATACTTTTTTGAAGCTTGATTATTTAGAAAGACTACAGAAAGCTCACTACATCGGCTGTAATTGATGCTTCAGATAAAAGCCATGTGTTTTCATCTTATTGAAATATTGAAGTAGTGCATATCACGCAACATAGATTAATGATGTTATCAAACATTATCGAGGAATTCTATACAATATGATTATTCTTCCAACTACAGTAATCCAAAAGAAATTATGGTAGTGTCGATATTACCGTAAACGAGTTACATCCCGTGACTGCATTCCTATTTTTTTACACCTGTTTCAAATAAGAAATAAGCGCAACAGAAACTTTAGAAAAAACATTACAACGAGTTTTTGGTCATTAAAAAAACAACATGTTTTTTAATTAAATTAACCCTGTAGAACTTCCTGTAGAACTTCGAAGTACAGTAACTTTGAGCTCACCTAGTCTTGTTCATGTTCACACAACTTCTTGGGATTTTTTAGCCACGGAACAAAGTTCAGCGTATGCGTAGTGTCTTTTTTCGGTTTCAAGTATACATTTTAAGAGCTTTTTCGATTTGATATTCAGTCTTGGTGCCCTCTTGGCAGATACGAACCTCCTTAATTTTTTGCCGAACATGAATAAGTGATTTTATTCATCCAGTTTTCAATGAATGATGTTCCGAATTGGGTCGCGTTAACAAAAGCAGTTCAAAAAATACCGGGTAAACTGAAACATTGGAAACTGAATATAATTTTATAGTGATGTGTTTTTGAAACTTTTTCTGTTACTTATCCTTATTGTTGCATTTTATGAATTTTAGAACGCAATATGTCGATGAATATGAATTATTATCACAAACTCAGTCAAAACGTTTCCCTGTTTCGAGTTATTTCATTGTATGTACATTTATTTTTTGTTTGATAAAAGTCGCACGAAAAAAGTTTTTGTTTTTTTACCGTTTAGGTTTGTTTTCTTTTTGCTCACTATCAGATGCCGTTATAGTGAAATTGTTCATTCATAGTTTCGATTTTCAACTTTAAATTCTAAAAATTTTCCTTTTTTCTTTTTTCAGTTCATTCTCCTTTCAAGACTAGACAGTAGGATAACTTAATTAAAAACATTCCTCTTGTTGTTTGCAAAAAAACAAAAAACGATGTATTTTTTGTTTGTGTGGGTGTCCAAAAATATCTTCCAAATGATCCAAAAATAGGATGGCATTCATTAGAACAAAATTGGTTAGACAAGAGAGGGGAATGACGCAATCACCAAAAAACTAAAACTGACTGAAAAAAGGCAGAGCATATATTCAGAGAACTTGAAAAAGTAATTTTTATTGCAAATACTCAGTTTCATAGAGTTCATATTCTTTGCTTTGACAATATTATTCATTGTTGTTCCCTCATTTTTCAAAATTTTCAAATTATTTCCAAATTGTAAAATAATTGTTTTGTTATTGACAAAAGCCAACAAATACAAATAATTTCTAACATTTCGTAAATATAAACTCATAATTGTTTTTTTGGAATGGAGAATTGAGCACTTCTGATTTGACCTGGTTTTTGTTCTGGATTTGGTTGTCATATGGGACCAGAAGTATTCTGAATTTTTTAAAGTTAGCATTTTTAGCATAAATTAGAAAGATAAATTAGATGTCATTGGCCCCACATTTTCCTATAGAAATATGCATTGAATTCGAAACCGAAAAGATAGTTTGTTTCCAGTTTCGAAAAAGTCTGAAATCATGAAGTAGTAACGAACCAGATGGAAACCCGCGACCTAGTCGCGGTTGTCTGCTGCTTTCGGTCATTTCAAACATTTTTCGAAATTTCGGGTTACTGTAACTACCGTAATCCTACAGTAATCCGGACCTGATTTGGACGGTATGCAAAGGAGGTCCCATGCAAGCGTCCACTAAAAATTAGAGTCATTCAGTTCAGGCTGAACAGGGTTTTGAAAACTTGGGTTACTGTAGCTACAGTACCCCTACAGTATTCTGATTCCAGATCTTTCTGGAAATGAAGCGCTCGAGGACTTATGGGCACATACCAAATATCGTACAGATTGGTCAGAGGGCAGAGAAGATATGTCGGCCGAAGCACGGCACGGACACACAGAATTCGCGTCTTAGTATAGAGAAGTGATATTCGATTCAGCATCAATTGACAGGACAGTTCCAAAACTTCCAATAACTTTCATGTGCATAGCTGAAGAAGGTTTCACTGAAAATTACTTTACACAGATTTGGAAATGAATACATCTGTATAATTTCTAGACGTTATCATTTTCTTACAGATAGTCAAACAAAAATAGAGCTGATGCAGGCTCCATCGGATAAGCTTTGCTCTAGCCCATTGTGAATTCTACTTGCACACTAAATAATCATTTTGTTTACTGTCACAACAAGAACACGAAGTACCAGATATTTGAACCCGAAGTTCCCAACGGTTATTTTTCGAATGGCTATTTTGGATAGTTCACCATTGTTTTTCATATAATCTAACACTAACATGTTGCGAGAATTATTTGACGAAATTATCAGCCAAATTGAAACACTTGGGAAACCGTAAATTTAGCATAGTAACCATCTGTTATATCCACCGGAGCTTTGTCACCCGTTCAAATTAATCCCATTCCGCTTTACCGTTTTCTGCCCTCAAGTGTTTAATTTCGCTAGTGATTTCGTACTCTGATGTAGCTTACCATCATCAACATTGAAAAATGGGTAATTTACTAAAGCTAGTTTTTCAAAAGACTGTCCGCAAGGTCAAAGGTCGAATAAAATCAGTTCTTTTTGAATATGCTCTAGAAAAGTAGAAAGTTATGTTTCATTCATCTCTGTTAACTTTCAGAAATATTTTTAAAACCAGAAAATTGCGTCGCCTCCGGCGACTCCATTTTCTGTGGAGCCTGGGTTGGTGTGTCTCCCTGATTTTTTGAAAAAAATACACCGTTGAGAAAATCCATATGATTTGTTATCTCGGTAAATTTCCACAACATCCGCCCGCCTCCCTCACAACCGGCAAAATACCCCATTGTCGGCAGTTGTGAGCAAGTCGTGCAATAGTTGTGGCAAATGCTGTGGAAAACAGTAACCGAACCGCAATCTTTCCTAGCATTTGCCACAACTTCCTTACAAAGGTAGTAGCACTTCACAACTTTCTCCAATACTTCACGCAACTTTTTGGAATACTCTCTCAAACTGCGGACAATGTGGTCTTTTGCCGGTTGGGAAGGGGGCGGACGAAAGTTGTAGTTGTAGTATATTGAGAAGAAAAGGCCTGTTCTGTAACTTTTCCTGGCTTGAAAAATCCCCCTTTTTCCTTTCTCTGCAATGAATCTGAAGCATTCAAATTATGCCCGATTTCTCCTAAAACTGATATTTCCAGATTGAAAATGATCCGAAAGCACACAATAACTCTCCCGAACTGTTTTCAAACCTATTCACACATTTTTTCAAAGAGCCGTGTTTTCAAAACTTCGGAACTCTCTGAAAACATGGCTATTTCAGTTTTTTTCGGAGATTTGAATTATTTCTACTTATTTTTAAAATCCATATGAGTTTTTGTTCAAATTGTAACAAAAAAATTAGATTTGAAAAAATGTTTCAGCATTTTACCACATTTTGCACACTTTCGGCCGACACTTTCTGTTTCTTACAATGTCAACAGAAACTATCGAAATATTCACAAAGACCCCCCTTTTCCTTTAGTTTTTATGACTCAAAAAAAAAGTAAAAACAATCTGCCCTATCAGGGGATCGAACCCTGGACGTGAGTTTACCGGACAGTTGTGTCCACCACTACACCACAACGCTTCCATACCAGGGCTGTGCGGAAATAAATGTTCGGATATTCGGATACGCGAAAAATTATCCGAAATTTTTTTTCGGATAATCGGATATCCGGGAATTTATCCGAACTTAGTTTTTCGGATATTCGGATATTCTAATTTTTCAAAAATAGCGCTTCTTTTGGAAAGAAATTCCAAGTTAGTTTAAATTTTGCATTGGTTTTATTTCGACGAAGTTGAAAAATGATATTCATTTCGCATTATTTTATGTCAATTTCACAAAAAGGACAGTTCGAATTCCGTTTTTAGGAACACATCCCACGAAAAGGTTTGCTTGAAGTAGCTTTTCGATAAATCTGATATCCGAAAAGTTATCCGAATTTGGTTTTCGGATATTCGGATATCCGAAAAATGCCCGAAACTTTTTCGGATAATTATCCGACACCAGAATATCCGAAATTCTTTCGGATAAACGGATAATTTCGGATATCCGAAAATTTTTCCGCACGCCCCTGTTCCATACTCAAACTTCAAATGAGTTTTTCTCAAAAACTGCAGGACCGATTTTCATTCTGAAAAGATTTTTTGTTTCTCGACACCGAGACGAACAAAATGAGCTATCAAACATGAAAATCGGCTGGTTCAATCGACTCTCTTACCTCAAAGTGGGGTAATTAAACCGGGCAGGGAGCGCCGCGCGGCGACCTCACTATTGCGCGCAGCCGACAGCAATGCAGGCTCGCGATGACCACTATACTTTACGTGCAGGTGGGCGGGGCTTAGGCTTTGTGCTTAGAGTGTACAGAGCTTCACAGAGCTCCAATCAAAGCAGAAAATAGACGGGCATCATCGCGGTAAAATTCTGAATCGTTCTGTCTTTGTTTCAAGAAAATTGGTTCATAAGGAAGGGCTGGAGGATCAGCGCTAGACAAACAAACACACAGAATTTGGTGATTGTTAATAGTGAAGATGTTCATGCGATCGGCCCTATTTCCTTAAAGTCCATTCCCATCCTCTGAACCCTTCTAACCCACATTCTCCTCATCCCTCTTCCCCTTCTAAATAGGATGGTCCCATCCAATTTCGAATGACTCGTTTCTTTTTTTTTTTGAATGCAATTCAATCTTTTTCTTCTTGTTCTTCTTTTCATGTTTTCTCTAATTCTCGTCTCATTTCACTTTACTCTTTTTTCTGTTGGACATTGGTCCTTTTGAAAAAGGGTTTGGGTAGGTCAAACAGCTTTTTTTGGGAAGTGAGGGGAATCGTGTTTTGAATAGGGTTTATTTTAGAACTGCATGTCAAACTCACGGTGATACTATTGTGGCCTACTTGCTCAAAAATTATTTTAATTCTGAAACAGGTTTTTTTTTCGAAGGAATTGTGTTTTGAATTAGTTCATTTTCAAGGGCTACAGCGCACATTCTAGACATTTTTCGGTAGCTTTTTTAAAAAAGACGTTTTTGTTCCGTATCCATCGGCTTCAGGCGAACCAGATGTTATTTCCAAATATAATAGCAGGTTTAGGCATCTCGAAAGAAATATTTCAAACCAATGGTATAAAAGTATCATTGAGATCAAAATTCGGAGTGTTTATTTTCGTTTTGATACCGTGATGGTATCTAAAGTTCTTTTTAGTTCTCGCAGGACTAACATAGCAGCTGATTTTTGCAAAATCTTTCAGATCATAGTGAAACAGAACTTACTTTGATCCCAACAGTTGAAATGTGTAATTAGAGCATAATTGCGTAATAACTTTTTACTGCTGGTATTCAGTTATTGACACAAGTATTCCAGTAGCACTAATCAAAAGATTGTCTTAAGAAAAGTGAGTCAGAATATCAAGACTCTTTGAAACTGCTCTCAAAATGGAATCAATTCAGAATCATTAATTGCGAAGTCCCTCCATTTTCAAAATTTTCAGTTACCGTAAAAACATTGAAATATTACGGTAACATGGAGTTGTTAAATATAATGCAAATTCCTTTAGTTTTGATTGAAATACTCTCGCTGCTTCCTTCTAATCACTATAAACGCATTGAATTGCAAACTAAAATGAAAATATAGCTCTTTTTTACTAACAAAGCACAATAAATATCTGAAAATGATAAAAGCATTCTGGCAAGAAGATTGTGAAAGTAAAACTGATACAAAATAAATCAAAATAATGAAACAGATTTTACAAATAAATTTTCTAGTTTTTTTGCTCGAGCGAGTGGTTCGGCTCATAATTCGGACAATTCATCGCAGTTCCATAACCGGTTTATTTTTTTGGTTTTTTACTTCTAAATTAA
The DNA here is from genome assembly GCA_963572265.1 of Caenorhabditis doughertyi. Taxonomy (NCBI): domain Eukaryota; kingdom Metazoa; phylum Nematoda; class Chromadorea; order Rhabditida; family Rhabditidae; genus Caenorhabditis; species Caenorhabditis doughertyi. Next base: position 24,512,133 of record OY751556.1, on the reverse strand, counting down.
TGGACATTCAAACTGAAGCAACTATCATACTTTCCAATTCCCCAGACTATTCAATATTATATTGAAACAGTATTTTCCGATCAGCCCCACTGAACTCCCAATAATTTTTTTTTTCAGAAATTTCCCTTTTTCCTCTACAAGAATCCCTCAACTTCTTTTTCTCACCCCCATTTCCCTCCTTTCTTCTATCTTTTTTCGCTTTCAAGAGTCACGTCATAAACCTTATGAATACCAAATAACAGTGATCTCTAACCTCTGTTTGGTGTCGAAGACATCACTTTGAGAAACAAAATAGAACTTCACTGAAATATTATTTATTTGTTTACGAAAAAGGTAAGAAATTTAAAATGGAAATCGAACTAAATTTTCGAGATTAGGCTTGTTTATCTATAGAAACAGGAACTGAGAGAAAATGTAATAAATGGCGAGGTTGTTCTAATATTTTTCTCGTTATCTACTGGTTTAATTAATCTGAACAATATATGATGTCTGGTTCTAATTCTTCCGTATCACTGAAATCGATTGAATATCTGTGCGTAACTTGATAACATTATCCAATCCGAAATTCTCTATTCATTGAAATAAGAAGTATATCAGAACTTTTTCAAAATCAGATTCACTTTTCTGTTTCGAAGTGTCAATAGACAAATTATTGCAATTCCCATTTTGTTAAATTCTATTCGTCGGGGTTTTTTTTTTCAAAAAACGGTGAAAAATCTCACAGTACTCAAGATTTTCTAGATTTCGAGAATTCACAAAATGAAAACAATCGGTAATCAGCTAAACATTTAGTTTTACTATGTCTACACTTTCTGCTACCGTAATCCTCACAAAACTTAATAGCTGTCTGGAAACTAAAATGCGCCTTCTGTTGCTAGAAAAGTTTTCAAAATCTTTGATACTATTCAAAAAAAATTTCTAACAGAAACAAACATTTTTCGGTTTCATTAACATTTTCTAAAAAATACTAAAACATTTTCGATACTAATTGTATCTTTGTGTCATTTTTTCGGGTCTCATAAAAAATCTAAAATCCTAAAGCTCAGTTTGTCTTTATTTTTTCTATTGGCTTATTTATGTTAGACAGTGTTCCTGAACAAATCATTGGTTTCGCAAAACCTTTTCACAAAACTTTCACAAACGACAACTTGTCCCGTTGGGGAATTCTCAAAAAAGTTTCAATCCGAATTTACCACTTTTTTGAAACTAGCAATTATCGTAGTTGATTTTGTTCATAACCCATGAAAATGAAAAAAATAATCGACTGTTTTTTCAGTGCTTGAATTTTGTTTTCTAAAAGTTATGGTTAGTGGATGAATGTATTGTGAAATGGTCTTTTTCGTTGAAAAGAAGGCGCTGCAATACAGTTAGCCTCCTAATATTTTGTTTCAATTTTCTCTTCCATTGAATCGTTACATTATTGGTTTTTCCAATTTCACTTGTTCTGAATTTCATTTCATAACTTCAGTGATTTTACTGCCACAAAAAAATAATGAGTTAGCTACACATGCTTTGAATCACTCTGGAAACGCCGCAGCAATTTTCTTGGATTTTGGCCTAAATTCATTTGACTTTTGAATCATTCAATGTTTTCAAATCACGGTTTATGTACTTCGATAATGGAAACTATATTTTTTAATGTGTCAAATCTGAATTAACTGTTCTCAATCCAAAAAACCGTCACTTTCAACCGTTTTCTACAAACTTCACGTTTTTTTTCTCAAAAAAAAACATTGTTAACCTAAAAATTTGCATAGAAGGAATATCGCATTCTAAGAGTGTACCAATTCATGTATAATTAATGAAACAATATGAAAATTTATGCAGATGTTTTTGGTAATTTTGAAAAAAACTTGAATCTCAAATAATACTACATGGGCTTGTTTGAATAAGTTTTTCTTCAATATCCTCATCAGGCTTGGTCGGAAATAAAAACGGTAGGCGTACTTGAGGCTCCAATCATTTCAAAAACTGTAAAAATGGATTCATCGTTGCTGTGCGATCATTTTAAGACCCCACTTAACATAGTTGAATAATTTTCAGCCAAGTTATAGCATTTTTTTCCAAAAAATTTTCCGACTTTTTTTCCGAAAAAAAGTCTGAAAAAATCTTTATAACTTCAATTTTACAATACCAAACAGGTTGAATACGGGTACGAAAATGATCGTCTCGCTAAGATCAACAAGAATACACAACAAAAAAATTGGCAAAAAAAATTTCAAAACGCCGTTCTAGGCAGTTTTCCGACTTTTTCCGACTTTTTTTCCGACCAAGCCTGATCCTCATTCACGAGGTTCGCTTACTTTTCTCCACTGTTCCCATGTCTTGTGATACGGCTTGTTTGATTCCAAATGTAGTTCATCATTGGCAAAATTTTCTAGGGAAAACCTTTGGAAAATCAGAAAACGATGAAATTCTTGTTTACGCAGGATTTGTTTTCTTATTATAATGGCAGGCCAAAACCTCACAATGAACGATTTTCAAGGAAAAAGGAGCCAGTTTGAGTTTTCACGATTCTCATTTTTCATTCGAATTGTTCATTTTGAAAGTCTATTTTTCAAAGGAAGTAGGAATGATTTACTATCTAAAAAATTCAAATTACTAAATATGAACTTTCTGCTACAGTAATCCTCGAAAAAATTTTTAGATAGCTTCTGAAAAATATTAATACTTTCTTTCCGATTTTTAAGTGCAGTGGTGCAGTAATTTAAACTTTACGGTTTTATTAACTTCTTCTGAGAAGTATTTAGAAACCGACTTTATTTGCTTCGTACTTCGGCTAGAATCTAATAAAACCCTAAATTCACCCTAAATTTCATCATAATGTTCTCGATGTTGCCATCAAATTGTATTCTTCAGAAGAAACAAGAAAAAACCATCGATTACCCTAGACCGAAGATACTTCAAATCAAAAGATATCATTGATTTTAAGGAGAGATTAGAGAAAAAAAGAAACAACTACTTATATGTAGATATATAGAGAAAAAGTTAGAAAAGAAAAAAAGAAGAAGACTGATGACTGAAAAAAAGACTGAAAAAAAGTGAGTGATCGGGAAATGAATGACCACCACCTCCCGACTCTTGATTTGTTGATTTGACTCGATTATTATTCGTTTTTAATGTAGTGTCACCCAGTACGACACTCCGCCGGGGACCCATATTTAATAAATTTAATTCCTACTGTAATTTATTTTTTATTTGGCAGCCGCGAAACTATTTTTTGGCAGTTTTCGCGCGCAAACTGTATATTTTCATGCCAAAAATCGAGTTTTCCACCGAATATTTAGCATAAACAACAAAAAAGCGCGCGAAAACTGCCAAGAAATAGTTTCGCGGCTGCCAAATGAAAAATAAATTACAGTAGGAATTAAATTTATTAAATATGGGTCCCCGGCGGAGTGTCGTACTGGGTGACTCTACATTAAAAACGAATAATAACAACTGTTTCAAAAAGTTTATTTATTTTTGTGCTATTCAAATTGGTATTGTTGCTTTTTCAAGTTTCCTACATCTCCCTGGTTTCTGCAATTTTTATGATTAAGAAAACTGTTTTTGAAAATTGATGTTATAAGAAAAAAAATTCGTTTTTCGGTTAGCCTTACCCATCCATTCTCAATTATTAAATTCAAAACTTATTTTTTTCCAATGTTTATTTTTTTTTGGTTCAGATTTTTCCGTTTACCCAATATACCTCGCAAACTTCCCACAGAAAAACCATTTCTTGTAACGGAAAATAAGTCTCAGCCAACCAATTATGTTAACAACTTAAATAACTTACGTCCGATAAAACAGATTTCAAAAAGCAGCGTTTTTGGGCCATTTTGGTAAAAACGCCTTTTCTTCATTTGAACTTCGACTTGTACAAAAAATGTTTCTGTTTCACTTGTATATTTTTAAAGTTGCGTAAACTTAAATTTGTTCAGTCTGATCTGCTATTGTTCTAGTCTGAACCGTAGTAAAGTCATTTGACTACCATCCTTTTTTGGGTGACCTGGAAGCTTTGATTTGCTGTTTCAACTTTCTAATATTTATTTATCTTCAAACAACGCATTCGATCATATACTTTCAGCCAAACGTAATTAGGATTAAGATTTCCTGAATAATGCAATACTAAACAAATTTCAATTTCTGCATTATAAAATCAGAGTATCTAATTCATCCAACATTTCAAGCTGTTTCAGATTCAACTTACTGTCATATTGACACAGTTTTTTTATCGTCGTGTTCAAACTTGAGATCAGTACAGAAATCTTTTTTTGCGGTTTCAACCCTTTATTTTTTACTCTACCAAAATCTTGGTAGCATTCATTCTGTACATTGCAACGTCAAAAAAGAAGGCTTCCATAGATTTTGATCCGAAAAGACTACCAAGTATCTGAAATGTTCAGCTGTTCTACAATTTTCTTGTTCTTTTTTCTTTTCGATTTTTTTCCGAGAGATTTCAAGAATTCTAGTGGAGCTTGGTGAAAACTACTTTCAAATATCAAAAATTTGAAACGGTTTTCGAAAATTTTTTATTCAGTTTCATGAATGTTTTTTTTAAGTTTTCTGTGTAATTGTTACGATTCCGAAATCACTCGTGTGTCGTACTTAGGAAAACTTCAAAGTTATATTCCAAATTATTCAGTTCCAAGTTCTTATTTTCAAAGTTTCAACATCCTCCATGACAGTTTATTCTTTACTGTATTAGCTATTTCTACTCTAAAAACCTCCTTCTTTTCTGCCTTGTCCCCTTTTTCCCCCTATCAAACTCTATCAAACAAGGGCGTTCCCTTATTCTCCTCTCTAATTTCTTTTTCTTCTCTCAACAATCTGTGATTCGGATTGATTCGATTGACACAAGACACGATTTGGTCTCAAAAATCTTCTTGTGATCATCAAATTCTCTCTTTTTTTCTTTGTCTGATTTCTTCTTAGTCATCACTTATTTAGTGACAGAGTCTTCTAAAAAAAAAAGGAGATACTTTTGTGTTATGGTCGACTGGACATAGACATTGACACATCGTTTTTAGATGGGTACTTGGTCTTGACCCGTGATCTCTTTACATGTTTTTTAGGTAGTAAAGAGAGAGAGAGAGAGAGAGAGAGAGAGAGAGAGAGAGAGAGAAAACTTGTAGATCATCTGTTATTCAATGACTTTTGGATATATTCCTTATCAATTTTCAAATGTAAGTTTGTACCGCTATGCCCTTTTATTAGAGGTGTTATAACCCTTTCTGGAGCAATTTCTGACTCATTTCACATTATCAAGAAACGGATAAATTATTTTTCAGTTTTTGAAATAATTTATGAAGTGGCTTTTTTGTCATCCATGTTCCCTTGACTTTTTTAAACTTAGTTTTGAAATTTTGACCTCGACTTGATTTAGCTAAACCATCTGTAGGAATTTTTTTTCGGATTTTTTTACCTGTTTCTCTCTGTTTTCATTTGATCTCTTTTATTTTTCTGAACAATATTGAAAACAAATTGTGTTCCAAACTTATTAGTTTCATACTTGGGATGGGCCGGACCGACTGAGAAATTTCTACCGGCCCGGCCCAACCCGGCCATGGCCCGGTCGACACGGTTGGCTGGTCTCTGAGGGGTATCAAAATTTTTTGTACGGAAAAAAATTTCGTCTTTTTCTCGATAACCGGGGGGTTTTTAAAGAAAATTTAGATATTTTCAGTAGGAAAAAGTCGGATTCTCATCAAGACCACAAAAAAGTTTGAAAAAATGACTCCCATTTTTCAAAGTTTTTCAAATCCGGGCCGGCAAAACTTGCTATCGGCATGGCCCGGCCCGCCAAATCACAAGTATGATTAGTTTTTTGTTATTGTTTGCTGTACTTTTTAGTGCGAACCCGTAAAACACCAAACTCTTTTGCCGTTTCGAGCCCATTATGGTTCCTATGTTACAGTGTTTTTTCATCAGTATTTCTGAAAGTTTCAATTTTATCAAAGGAATCTAATAGAGAGGTACCACATGGATTGAAAATTCATATCAAACTATTCAAAACCAGTGAATTTTTCAGAATTAACTGAAACCGCATTAGAATAGTAAGTCATTGTGAGAGCACTAGACAAAGGGGGAGGTTAGATGGGCGATTGGAAGGAGATAGTACACAAGACTATGGAGAGCACTAGACAGAGGGGGAGGTTAGATGGGCGATTGGAAGGAGATAGTACACAAGACTATGGAGACCATTAGACAGAGGGGGAGGTTAGATGGGCGATTGGAAGGAGATAGTACACAAGACTATGGAGAGCACTAGACAGAGGGGGAGGTTAGATGGGCGATTGGAAGGAGATAGTACACAAGACTATGGAGAGCACTAGACAGAGGGGGAGGTTAGATGGGCGATTGGAAGGAGATAGTACACAAGACTATGGAGAGCACTAGACAGAGGGGGAGGTTAGATGGGCGATTGGAAGGAGATAGTACACAAGACTATGGAGACCATTAGACAGAGGGGGAGGTTAGATGGGCGATTGGAAGGAGATAGTACACAAGACTATGGAGAGCACTAGACAGAGGGGGAGGTTAGATGGGCGATTGGAAGGAGATAGTACACAAGACTATGGAGAGCACTAGACAGAGGGGGAGGTTAGATGGGCGATTGGAAGGAGATAGTACACAAGACTATGGAGACCATTAGACAGAGGGGGAGGTTAGATGGGCGATTGGAAGGAGATAGTACACAAGACTATGGAGACCATTAGACAGAGGGGGAGGTTAGATGGGCGATTGGAAGGAGATAGTACACAAGACTATGGAGAGCACTAGACAGAGGGGGAGGTTAGATGGGCGATTGGAAGGAGATAGTACACAAGACTATGGAGAGCACTAGACAGAGGGGGAGGTTAGATGGGCGATTGGAAGGAGATAGTACACAAGACTATGGAGAGCACTAGACAGAGGGGGAGGTTAGATGGGCGATTGGAAGGAGATAGTACACAAGACTATGGAGACCATTAGACAGAGGGGGAGGTTAGATGGGCGATTGGAAGGAGATAGTACACAAGACTATGGAGAGCACTAGACAGAGGGGGAGGTTAGATGGGCGATTGGAAGGAGATAGTACACAAGACTATGGAGAGCACTAGACAGAGGGGGAGGTTAGATGGGCGATTGGAAGGAGATAGTACACAAGACTATGGAGACCATTAGACAGAGGGAGAGGTTAGATGGGCGATTGGAAGGAGATAGTACACAAGACTATGGAGAGCACTAGACAGAGGGGGAGGTTAGATGGGCGATTGGAAGGAGATAGTACACAAGACTATGGAGACCATTAGACAGAGGGGGAGGTTAGATGGGCGATTGGAAGGAGATAGTACACAAGACTATGGAGAGCACTAGACAGAGGGGGAGGTTAGATGGGCGATTGGAAGGAGATAGTACACAAGACTATGGAGACCATTAGACAGAGGGGGAGGTTAGATGGGCGATTGGAAGGAGATAGTACACAAGACTATGGAGAGCACTAGACAGAGGGGGAGGTTAGATGGGCGATTGGAAGGAGATAGTACACAAGACTATGGAGAGCACTAGACAGAGGGGGAGGTTAGATGGGCGATTGGAAGGAGATAGTACACAAGACTATGGAGAGCACTAGACAGAGGGGGAGGTTAGATGGGCGATTGGAAGGAGATAGTACACAAGACTATGGAGACCATTAGACAGAGGGGGAGGTTAGATGGGCGATTGGAAGGAGATAGTACACAAGACTATGGAGAGCACTAGACAGAGGGGGAGGTTAGATGGGCGATTGGAAGGAGATAGTACACAAGACTATGGAGACCATTAGACAGAGGGGGAGGTTAGATGGGCGATTGGAAGGAGATAGTACACAAGACTATGGAGAGCACTAGACAGAGGGGGAGGTTAGATGGGCGATTGGAAGGAGATAGTACACAAGACTATGGAGAGCACTAGACAGAGGGGGAGGTTAGATGGGCGATTGGAAGGAGATAGTACACAAGACTATGGAGACCATTAGACAGAGGGAGAGGTTAGATGGGCGATTGGAAGGAGATAGTACACAAGACTATGGAGAGCACTAGACAGAGGGGGAGGTTAGATGGGCGATTGGAAGGAGATAGTACACAAGACTATGGAGAGCACTAGACAGAGGGGGAGGTTAGATGGGCGATTGGAAGGAGATAGTACACAAGACTATGGAGACCATTAGACAGAGGGGGAGGTTAGATGGGCGATTGGAAGGAGATAGTACACAAGACTATGGAGAGCACTAGACAGAGGGGGAGGTTAGATGGGCGATTGGAAGGAGATAGTACACAAGACTATGGAGACCATTAGACAGAGGGGGAGGTTAGATGGGCGATTGGAAGGAGATAGTACACAAGACTATGGAGAGCACTAGACAGAGGGGGAGGTTAGATGGGCGATTGGAAGGAGATAGTACACAAGACTATGGAGAGCACTAGACAGAGGGGGAGGTTAGATGGGCGATTGGAAGGAGATAGTACACAAGACTATGGAGACCATTAGACAGAGGGGGAGGTTAGATGGGCGATTGGAAGGAGATAGTACACAAGAATATGGAGAGCACTAGACAGAGGGGGAGGTTAGATGGGCGATTGGAAGGAGATAGTACACAAGAATATGGAGAGCACTAGACAGAGGGGGAGGTTAGATGGGCGATTGGAAGGAGATAGTACACAAGACTATGGAGACCATTAGTATATAAATTCTTGTGGGAAGAATTAATAGCTTTTTAGAGAGACTTTCTCGAAAGAGAAAGAATCTCAATTGAGTAGGGATAACTCCTGATTGGAGTTATTCCTTGGATGATAACGGAGAAGAGGAGGATTTCCGAGTGGGGAAATACCTCAGAGAGATTTACTTACCAATTAGGAAGGCTTGGCAAGTGGTGGGGAAAATGAGTGTGTGCTGAGCAAGTGTGAGGCGGCCAGGATGGCCAAGATGAGCGATGCAACAAGGGACCTCAAACTTGGGTAATTAAACCTTTTATATATACAAAAGTAAGGAACATAAAGACATAACAAATGATATATAAAAGAAAAGAAAAAGGAAAAGGAGATAGTCACCTTTGTGACCGACAAGATGAGGGAATGAGGCTCCCAGAGGGAGCGGGGGTGAAAGTGGGCGGAGCCCCGAAAGAAAGAGAAGGAGAGAACACAGACATACTGTTTTCTCCTGCAGTATTATGAATGAGTTATATAAATTCTTCGGGGAAGAATTTATAGCTTTTGAGAGCGACCTTCTCGAATGAGTAGGACCCTCAAGTGATGTGGGATAAAGGTGAGGTTGATAACCTCAGAGAAATGAACTTACCAATTAGGAAGGATTGGCAAGTGTGGATGAAACGAGTGTGGGAAGGAAGTGCTTTGCAAGTGTGAGGGGCCGAGGGCCAGATGAGCTGTGCGAGCAGGAGACCTCAAACTTGGGTAATTAAACCATTTATCTACAGAAGTTAAAAGCATTAACAAAAGGTATAAATGAAAGGAAAGAAAAAGCGGTCACTGTATGTGACCCGACAATGTGGAAGAAATGAGGAGGCTTAAGGTGTGAGGGGAGAAAAGGGGCGGAGCCTCCTTATTGCACAGATTGCATGGAGGGAGGAGAGAGACTGTTCTCTCGCGATGATGAATTATGAATCATAGATTGAGGGAGAGAAGAAAATAGAATCTGGCAAATAGAATGTGGCAATTTAGGAAAGATAATTAGTAAAAAGTAATACACGAAATCGTGTATACTCCGGGCGAGATGATGAAGGAAGGGGGACAATTGATTTTTCGGGAATTTGGGAAAGGAAAAAATGAGGGGAAATTGTCTGCCCAATTGGGGCGCAGGTGCATTGAAGATTGAACGAAATGGGTGAGAGGATCTAGCCACAAGTGGCGATCACTCTCACCAATGAGAGAAGGAGAGGGGAGGTGATCCGCTAGAGAATGTCTGACAAGCGATCACTCTCCTCCTCGTCCATAACGTCGTCCTCCTCGTAGTCCAGTTCCTCCCGGTCGTCGTCGTTGTCCACGGCGTTTTGGCTGAGCGGTTGCTCGGCTTCAACTTCAAGATGAACTTCCAAGTTCATTTTATCGGCTCGAGTTATTACTTTCGCCTTTTTGTTGATGGGGTGAGGACAGAAGGCCTCTGCATGGCCACTTCTTAAGCAGTAGCGGCATGTCTTGTCGGCTTGACAGCGGTGCTTAGCACGGCCAATTGAGAGGCATATCTTGCAGATATGCTCCTTTTCGGCGAGCTGATGGCGAGCGACTTGTGTGGTGACGTTTCCACACAAGTCACTCTTGTGATGTCTGGAGCAGAAACAACATTTTCTGGTCCAGCTTGGCGACTCGTAGTCCTGGGGACATAGTTTTCGTGGCGGGCGCCTGGCCTGCTTGGGGACCACTACAACGCTCTTAATTGATGAAGCGTCTGTAGGGCCCTTTGATGGTTCCCGAGATCTTGACGGATCTCGAGCACCCTGCTGGTGAGATCCTTTACGGATCTTGATAGGTGGAGGACCTTGGGGTAGTCCTTCATCCCTGGGGCGAGCGAGTTGAACTTCATCAAGGAAGTTCTCTACTCGCTCAGCCACCGTTCTGTTTTTGGGGCCGCCGAGTCCTGGTCTCGTAGAGAGGCTCCCCGGGGGGAAGCACTCTCTTTGGTGTGGTAGGGACTCGACGACTCCAAATGGTGTTTGGGCCGTTTCGACGGTCAGCTTTGCTTTGACCACAAGGGAGGCAGCGCCAATGACGTGTTGTCTGATGCCACCTACCTTAGTGGCCTTATTGTCGTATCCGAGACATGATATCTCGAGGTTTGACAGCTCTGTGACGGCATGTTGTAGTGCCTTGATTGCTTGGTTGAGCATTTGTGTGGTCGTTTCCGGTGGGGACGACGTGGATTGTGACATGGTCTCTGAAAAAATATCAGATGAACTTGGTTGTGAATGGATTAGTAGCATGACTACTAATAAAATGAGGGCTGTAATTTTTATCAGTAAGCAAAATTTTGAAGAATTACAGGAAACTTCATGTACTTGGCTTAAGCCAAGTGTTCTGTTTTGGGACGATTTCTCGTCCTCAAGCTTTGGACAAAAAAATAAATTTTTGCCAAAAGTTGGAATGGGAACAGTAGGAGTGCCAAAATTATTTGGATTAATCCTTGGACTGTTCTGATACCTGCTGCCACAATGATGGAGTAGGTAAGGAGGAAGATGGCTACTACGACAATCAGGACGATTGCCACAGTTTTGATCATTGACAAATATTCAGTGAATATATGTCCGATGTCTGGGAGGTTCCATTCGTCGTACACTGTGGTGTTGCCGAATATGAACCGGTCGATGGATGTCCAGATGGACGCGGTGAACTTTAAAGTTCCTTGGATGTGGAACTTTCGTTCTTCTCCTCCACAGCTGACTGTGCATTCACGTGTGAATGCCGCATAGTTCGCATAGAATGTGAGATTTGTTGCTACACCATTGATGGTGCATTTGATGGCGAACAAATCATCTCCACATTTGACGCTGGCGAACGTTTCTGTGGTGTCGGCTGTGCAGAGTACTTCTGAAGTAGCTCCGTTTTCACAGCTGTAGCAGCCGATGGCTGCTGAGGGGATGACCGTACACATGTCTTTCGTGTGGTACTGGGTCGTTCTCCACTCATCGTGGAGTTTGATGGTGAGGGTAGCAGTTGCACCATGGTGCATTTGCGCAATGACTTTGTCATTGTTTGACTGGATTTTCCAGTGTCCTTGATGAACTGGCAGTCTACGATCGGTTTGGGCAAACCATTGTCGCAGGTCATCTTGTTCGCAGGAGCACATCATTGTGTCCTCTGCTGGACTGCATTTGCACGTGTCCTTCAGAGTACAGTTGGTGGCATCCTCTCCGCATGTGTATGCTGGGAGATGGTTTGGAAGCCACGTGGCTGTTTCGTTTTCCTTTCGGATGAACCATGTGTTCAGAGCCGGTGAAGGTGGTGTCCAAACAGTGTCTAGTGTGACAACAAATTTGGAATGTGCCACTGGTGCTCCTATTGTGAGGGGCAAGTCGAAATCTCTCATGGTGTTTTTCAGTCCTGAGAGTCGGATGGACGTGAGTTTCACGACTGCTGTGGTAGTGTAATCCATGCATCGAAACACTTCATACTTTTGTGGTGTTTTGGGGATTGCGAAGACTCTGTAGAAGAGACATCCTGAGGATGGGAAGAAGCATCCACATCCAAATCCTCCGCAACTTTCTGAGCAGCGTGTGAATCCTGTATAGCCGTTGGCTATCTGGAGTTCTGGAAGCAGTGAATCACTGTTGATTGATGTGCATTTGCCATCATCACAACTTCCGGCTGTGTCACATCTTTTAGTCGACCAGACTCTGACGTCGACATCTTGAGTGATTGTGATCGTCTCTTTTGTGCAGGAAAGTGAAACTTCCTCAAGTTGGAGACGGATATCCCAGTGATGGGTACCATTCTTGGATATGCGAATGCATCCATCCAAGTTGATTTGGTTGAGATTGACTGAAACTTCGGTGAAGGTTTCACATTTCTCTTTTCCATCGATTTCCGTGCAACTTTGTTGAAGTGCCGATGTGAAATCAATTTCTTGGCAAGCTTGTCCAAGTGGCAGGATGATGATCAGAGCAGCGATGACTGCGATTGTTCGGAAGCGGTTGATTGGTCTTTTTCGTAGACCAGCCTTTTTCCAGAGGTATGCCACGATGGATCGGGTGAACGTCCAAACTGCCATCACAAGATTGGCTCCAAGTTTGAGCACGCTCACGATCTTGACTGGGACAAAGCAGAGCGCATAGATCATGAAGAGAGTGAGGAACGTGGTGAATCCGAGGCCCATAATAGCATATATTAAGTGGCATTCCGGATTTAGTATGTTCGAGAGGCAGAATGTGCAGTCGATGGTGTCACAGACATTCACCGATTGACACTCCAGTTCCCAAGTTTTCAGATCATGGCCATCGAAAATTTTTACGGTGGCATGGTGAGGTGATGTTTTTAGATGTGGAGGGATCCATACATCAACTGTGTCTGTGTTAGTCCATTGCAATCTAGAACGACTAGTGCAATAGTCTTTGACACACGCTTCGAAAGAGTCGTAGTATCCACGAATTTGGATACCAGTTGGAATGCAAACTGCATGAGTTGGCAATTGGGCTCCTTGACCTGCTGCAGTTCCCATGATGAGGAACATGGTGCACAGGTAAAGGAATGCTGAGTGGAACGGAATACCGAATGAAAATGAAGCAGCTGCAACCCGTTGTAAATCTTCGTTGTAGTCAACTGGTTTTCGTTGACGAAGATTGTACCTTTGTTCCGGTTGAGCAACTGGTAAGTCAGAATTGGTTTCTTGTTCACCAGCTTCTTCGGTTTGTGTGGTTTCGGAATCGGCTTCGTAGCCGTCCAGTTCCAGTGGGACAACTTGGTTGACTGCTCTTCTGAGAGAGCTTTTGATGTCTTGGTTTTTCCCAGTGATAGTCTCAATGAGAACTTCTCTGATCTCGTGATTTGTTGAATCTACGAGTTCTGTGATAATTCCGAGACGCCAGTAGTTGCGTGGCAACATTTCATCGCAGATGATCACGACTTGGCCGATTTTCGGAATTTCGAGAGTTCCTTTTTTGTTGTCCATTCGGGCTTTATGGTGAGCTCGGAGTTGGACAAGGTACTCTTTTTGCCATCTGTTCCAAATGTTTTGGGTAGCTAGCATGGATGATTCAAGAGCTTGAATCGTTTCTCTCCTTGTGGAGTTGGCTTGAGCTTCCACTGATGGGAGGTACTCATCGACTTCTTCACAATCCATTACTGGAATTGTTACTGGTCTTCCAGGGCAAATAAAATCCAATGGTTTTATTGGTAGTCTGGAATGTGGATCGTCACTCATTGTCATGGTGAGTGGACGGCTGTTCATGGAAGAAGCAATTTCCATGAATACAGTTCTGAGTTCTTCATAGGACAGAATGGATGTTCGGATGGATCGAACAAGATGCTCTTTAACAATTCGGATTAATCGTTCGAAGAATCCTCCTTGCCATGGAGCATATGGAGTGTTGAACTTCCATTTAATTGCATGGGTTCCTAGAAATTCAATAATTTCTGGGTCCATTTTTTCTGTCTCTTTAATGATGGATTCATTGATCATCTTTTCTCCAAGAATGTGAGCTGGAGCATTGTCGGAGACAATGGATGATGGGACACCATGAAGTGCAACGAATCTTCTCAAGGCTTGGATGAATGCTGTCGTGCTGTAGTTCGGTGCTACATCCATATGAGTGAGTCTGGTCACAGCACAGGTGAAAATGACTCCGAACGAAGTTCCGATTTCTGATGAAGAGATGCGATACTTCATGGGGCCAAAATAATCAAGACCAATGTGTTCATATGGTCGAGCTCGACGGACTCGATTTTCTGGAACATGACCCATGTTTGGATAGAGGAAGGGAGCCTTCATAGTCCGTTGACATGGTACACATGTTTTTCTCAACTTTTTTACAAGTTGTCGGAGTTTTGGAATCCAGAATTTCTCCATGACTCCAGCGATCGTATGATCTGTGGATTTATGGAATTTTGAATGTGCCATCCAGACAATCTGAATAGCCAGATCAGAGTTCGGAGCAATCATTATTGGGAATTTTGATTCATTCTCCAATTCTGAGTGTCCTAGTCTTCCTTGACTGATGATCAGTCCAATCTCGTTGACCGTAAGGTTGAGATTTTTCCATTTCTTGATGAGTTTCTCATTAAAAGATCCTCTTTGATGGTCACGGATGAGTGCTACCTCAGCATTTCTGATTTCTTCTGCTGAAATCATTGTATTGGATGTGCATTCCTTGATGGCTGGAATACTTCCAATCAATTTCTGTTGCGTTTCAACACTGCATTTCTGGAAGTATCGTTTGATGAACTTCATTGAGTATGCAACAACTCTCATCATCTTCTGGTAACTGTAAGTTCTGCTACAGTCAAAAACTGATGTGAGTGGTTCACCTGCGGACTTGTACGCGAAGGTGACATGATGAATGATTTCGGCTTGTTCGTCAATGATTGAGAACAATCCATGGCTGGTCCATGTTGATGGATCATCGTTGAGAAACTGAGGTCCTTTCCACCAGATTGACTGTGAAAAGTTTTCGCTGTTAGCACCTCTGGTGCCAAGGTCAGCTGGATTCTCTTCGGATACGACGTGTCCGAATTTGACTGGAATGTTGGATGATTCCAATCTTGCCGTGATGTCACGGATTGCTGTCAGACGATTTCTCACGAAAACTCCGACTTCTTTCTGGCTTGGTTGGCTTTTCAACCATGCTAGTGCGATGGCACTGTCGGTGAAGATAAAGATATCTGTCACAGTGATTTGTCCTTCAAGCAAAGCTTTTACGACTTCTTCGGTTCGTTCTGTGCCCATTTTCAGAGCTTGCATTTCCATTTTTGGAATAGTGAAAACTTCTTTGAGGTTTTTCACTTTTGATTTTCCGAAGAGGATGTTTGCGCCAAGTTCATTGACAGCATAGATACAACAGGATGTTGCATCTTTCGAAGCATCCGTGAAGGTAACAATAATGTTTTTGTTACTCTTCTGGATGACATTCCGGGGAAGGCTGATATCAAATCCACTAGCAGCTTCAATGATAGCCATCCATTGTAGTTCGTGCTTAGGAACCAAGGGTGTGTCCCATTCATAGCCAAATTCTTCTTCCCAGAGTTCTCTTTGGAAGAGTCTCGCTGGAAGCAAGATTGGTGACATGAGACCGAGTGGGTCGAAGATTTCTGCGATTGCTCGGCAGATGGTTCTTCTTGAATTGGATGTCAGGATCTCAAAACTTACTTTCATAGTAATGAGATCTGTTTGGCTGTCCCAAGAGATTCCTAGGACTTTCATGATTGTGTCTGTGGCTCTGTCAACGGTGTCGATGAGCTCGAAGAGTTCTTGAGAGTTTGTTTGAAACTCTCGAAGGTTCATGCAGAGACCTGAGAAGGCATCTTTTGCTCCTCTGTAGAGGGCAAATGCTTCTTGAGCGGATTTGTCCGTTGTCTGGATCAAATTGTCAACATAGAGGTTGTTAGCCATTTCTCTGGCAAGCTCTTGGTCTTCCAATTGTTCCAAGTGATGAAGTATGGTGGCTCCTAACAGGAACGGTGAAGCGTTGATCCCGAATAGTACTCGAGTGAATCGTAGCTCAATGATGTTGTCTCCTTCAAATTCCTCATCGATGTCTCGTACCCAAAGTACTCTGACGAGATCTCTGTCATCTTCATGGAGAAAGACTTGAAGAAATGCCTTTTCCACATCTGAGATGATGATGGTGAGTCCTGAACGGAATCTGAGGAGGAGATCAACCAACGAAGGAAGAATGGTTGGTCCTTGGTGAATGATATCATTGAGTGATATCTCACCTACGAAGTGGGCACCACCGTCCACTACTACTCTGCATTTCGTAGTGGTTTTGGTTGGAGTGAGTACCGGATCGTGAGGATTGTAATGAGATCCTCGGCTGCGGTGTCTTGACTTGGGAACATATTCAAGAATACCTTTTTCGATCTGATCGGCGAAGATCTTGTCGATCATTGTGAGAACTTCTCGTGATCGATTTCGTTTGACTCCTTTGAGTCGTTTCAGACAAATGGAGAAATTGTCCGGAAGGTTCGGATGACCTTCTTTGATGTGGAAACGTACATAATAGCCGTCTTCCCTTTTCTCGATTGTCTTCTTGAAGTGGGACCAAGTCAGCTTTTCAGCTTCTTTGATCTCTTCTGCAAGAGGTCCGGTAAACTCTCCGGGAGAAGTTACCTTCATCTCTTTCTTTTGAGCTTCTTCAACATCTCTTTCTGAATTGTTGAGACTGTTGATCATTGTGAACTGATGTCTATCCGGAATGATAGAATTGTTCTGGCTGACTTCATCGTCAGATTGTTCCTCAACAGGACATCCCATGATGGTATGTCCGAAGATTGTATCCATCAGGGTTATTCCAGATGGAAGAGTTTGAGGAGCGCCGTGAGTAATTCGGTTGAAATAGTTTCCTCCGATTATTACATCTGGCTCGACAATGTCTTCGTGACACTGTTCATTGATTTCGAGATCAAGCAGATTGCAGTATGCGAGATCTTGTGGTAAGATGGGATTCTTTCCGATCTTTCCAACGAGTGATGACTCGATGAAGGGTTTGATGATCAACGGTTTTTTGCAATTGGTCATCAGCTCCAGAGATGTTTGATCTCTCCTTTTGGCTGTTGGAGACAGATCATTGAACGACTTGACCGCGAAGGTCTTTGAATCGATGATTGGGAGCTTCCAGTTTTCAGCCAATTTTTGACTGATGTAGGACGCGTCAGCTCCGGTATCCAACATTAAAGTGATTTTCTCCCACGAGTTTGACTGTGGGTTGAAGGCTGACACTTTTACTGTCGGAATGATAGCTGCGGACCTTTTTGGTCTTTCGAATGCATGAAATGCGGAAGTTTTTGTGTCCACATCTGTCTCTAGATCTAACCCTGTGGTGATCACAGAGACAGTGTGGTTTTTTCCGCCTTTCGGCTTGCTTTGGTTTGATGAACCTTTGGCAGAGTTCGTTGAACTCTTGGTTTGCTGAGTTGAACTTGTTGAGTTCGATGAGTTGTTGGCGGATTGCTTCTTGGTACAGTTAGCCGAGAAGTGTCCTGGTTCGTTACACCATTTGCATGGTGCGGATGTGCATTTCGATGTGACGTGGTCACTACGAGCACACTGGGCGCATTTTCCTCCTGAGATGAGAATGGCCGTTCGTTTGGCGGGATCAGGGAACTTTTTACATTCGTAAGTCCAGTGATCCTTTCCAGAACATGCATGACAAAGTTTTGAGAACTTTGTTTTGGAGTCTTTCCCTTTGGATGGGTTTTCTCCTTTCTGATGTCCTTGGTCAGGTTTCTTCTTGTCGCGAGGAACGAGAGCGTCAAGTTCTTCTTCTGTCGAAACGATGTCTTCAATCTGGTTCAGAATGATTTCGATAGACCATTCTGTTGATTGAGTGGAATTGTCTGAATTCAAACTGGTGTTCACATCTGCATCATGACACTTCTGTCGTTTGAGTTTGGTTCTGAAAATCTCTCTCTGGATTCTCTGAGAGAATTTTTCGATGATCATGTCTTGTATGACGATGGTTTCCAGAGGCTCTTTCATCTCCGTCAACTGGGAGACAGTGATTTGGACGCTGTCCAAAAGATCTCTTTGATCCCTGGTTTTCTCAGATTTGGCGTTCAAATCTTTGAGCTTTCGGATCAGGGATGTGACCGTTTTTCTTTGGTCGCCATACTTTTTGTCGAGGATATCGAGAGCTGCTTGGTAGTTCTCTCCTCGTAGCAGAACCTTGCTGATGAGATGGTGAGGTTCTCCTGTGAGAGAGTTCACCAAGTGGTTCATCTTCAGGGTTGGACTCTGTCCAGAAGAATGAACTGTCTCCATGAATAGAGACTTGAAGTTCTGGTACTGACTGAGAGTACCGTCGAACTTCGGGAGTTTCGGAAGAGGGAGTGTGGACCGCTCTACGAAGATCCTTTCATTGAGATCCTCCATGTTGGAGTTATGGCCAGTGGTTCTTCGGTTGGGAACCACTGCTCTTTCATGACGGTCCATGATGATCTCAAGGTTTGTGAGGAGTTTTTGAGCGACTTCGTTTGCCTCTGCGAAGTTGTCAGCATATGTTTGCATGGCTGCAATTTCGTCATCATTGAGCTCTGTGTTGGTGGAGGCGACGATACTATCTGAAACTGATTCCAGAGTAGTCATCATCTTGCTGGCTCTGTCGATTGAGCGTTCCAACGTTTTGTAGTCAGCTCTGATGTCCTCAATAGCTGACGGTAGGTCTACATTGGACAAGGCCTTGTAACCGTTGAGATTCTCTTGAATCTCATCGCAAGTCCCTGTAAGAAACTTGCATGCTTTTGTAAGTTGTGTCTTGGCTGACGGCAAAGACATATTGAAGAGATATTTTTACAATCTCTTTGGGTGACTCACGCTCTCACGAGAGGGAGTCGGCTTCTTCTTTTGTCTGGACGACGGAGAAGAAAATTGTTTGAGAGATAGAATCTTTTCTCTTCAAACAGTAGACGACCTTACTTTCAAATATATTGAAAGAAGGAGACTTGCTTGCTGTTGTAATAACAACAATGTGCAACACAATGCTTTGTGTTACTGTCCTGTGGAGACCCAGACAGTGGATGTCGGGAAAAACAGGGAGAGTGGTTGGTTGGTGTTCACAGGAATGTGATAACCGGCTTGAAATTCGCAGACGTGGTCTGACAAATTTCGGGAGGCTAACTTCGAAAGGGCCGAAGTTGGGTTGAAATTTGCAGACTTGGGCTGGCAAATTTCAGGAAGGCTACTTCAAAAGGGCAGAAGTTTGGGTGAAATTTGCAGACTTGGGCTGGCAAATTTCGGGAAGGCTACTTCAAAAGGGCAGAAGTTTGGATGAAATTTGTAGACTTGGGCTGACAAATTTCAGGAAGGAATAACTTCAAAAGTGCAGAAGTTAGGTTGTTCAGTACGAACGGGCTTGCCACGCGGGACTTTTTGGACTGGGGTACGATCAACTAATGTCGATGCACCATATATAAATTCTTCGGGGAAGAATTTATAGCTTTTGAGAGCGACCTTCTCGAATGAGTAGGACCCTCAAGTGATGTGGGATAAAGGTGAGGTTGATAACCTCAGAGAAATGAACTTACCAATTAGGAAGGATTGGCAAGTGTGGATGAAACGAGTGTGGGAAGGAAGTGCTTTGCAAGTGTGAGGGGCCGAGGGCCAGATGAGCTGTGCGAGCAGGAGACCTCAAACTTGGGTAATTAAACCATTTATCTACAGAAGTTAAAAGCATTAACAAAAGGTATAAATGAAAGGAAAGAAAAAGCGGTCACTGTATGTGACCCGACAATGTGGAAGAAATGAGGAGGCTTAAGGTGTGAGGGGAGAAAAGGGGCGGAGCCTCCTTATTGCACAGATTGCATGGAGGGAGGAGAGAGACTGTTCTCTCGCGATGATGAATTATGAATCATAGATTGAGGGAGAGAAGAAAATAGAATCTGGCAAATAGAATGTGGCAATTTAGGAAAGATAATTAGTAAAAAGTAATACACGAAATCGTGTATATGAGTCAGAGGTGAGGAATGGGATTGAGGAAATGAAGGGAAAGATGGATAAATAAGTAGGAAAAGGATAAAAAGTAATACACGAAATCGTGTATACTCCGGGGGAGACAAATGATAGAAGGGGGATAAAGTAAGAGAAAAATTTATTATTATCCTGTTGTGTGGTGAACCATCCTCGACGATCCAGAAGCCATTGGCACTAGTGACAAATGTAGACCAAGTGGTAGGTGACCTGTTGGTCAACTACTTTGCTGAAGGCGACGAAGTCGCCATGGAGTGATCGACATGTTTGTCGATCTTGACGGTGATGAAGTCGCTGGTGCAGATGTAGACGAAGTGGTCGAAGACCTGGCGGTCGACAACTTTGCTGAAGGCGACGCAGTCGCCATAGAGTGATAGACATAATTGTCGATCTTGACGGTGAATTCTCCGTTGGATTCAACGAAGTGTGAGACGGTGTCTCGAGTTGGTCGAACTCGGCGTGGGAGTTCTGCGATCAAATCCCTTATGAATGGAAGGTCTCGGAGAGAGGCTCCCGGGGAAAAAGAATTTGCAAGAACTTCGGATGAAGTTGGGGTTGGAAATATTAGTAGCGAAGCTACTAAAAGATTGAAGATTGTAATTTTTGAGAGTGAGCATGTTGTGGAAGAATTACAGTAAACTTCTTGGACTTGGCTTAAGCCAAGTGCTCTGTTTTGGGACGATTTCTCGTCCAAAGGCTTTTGACAAAAAAAACAAATTTTTGCCAAAAGTTGGAATGGGAGCAGTATTGTCTCCTTTGTGCGAGAAAGTGAAACTTCCTCAAGTTGGAGGCGGAGAGCCCAGTGATGGGTGCCGTTCTTGGATATGCGAATGCAGCCATCCAAGTTGATTTGGTTGAGATTCACGGAAACTTCGGTGAAAGTTTCACATTTCTCTTTTCCATCGATTTCTGTGCAGCTTTGTTGAAGTGCACTGGTGAAATCAATTTCTTGGCAAGCCTGTCCGAGTGGCAGGATGATGATCAGAGTAGCGATAACTGCGATTGTTCGGAAACGGTTGGTTGGTCTTTTTCTGAGACCAGCCTTTTTTCAGAGGTAGGCCACAATGGATCGGATGAACGTCCAAACTGCCATCGCAAGATTGGCTCCGAGTTTGAGCACGCTCACAATGACTGGGACACAGCGGACTGGGACACAGCAGAGCGCATAGATCATGAAGAGAGTGAGGAACGTGGTGAATCCGAGCCCCATAATAGCGTATATTAAGTGACATTCCGGGTTCAATATGCTCGTGAAGCAGAAGGTACAGTCGATGGTGTCGCAGACATTTATCGACTGACAATCCAGTTCCCAAGTTTTCAGATCATGACCATCGAAGATCTTCACTGTGGCATGGTGAGGTGACGTTTTCAGATGTGGAGGGATCCACACGTCAACTGTGTCTGTGTTGGTCCATTGCAGTCTAGGTCGACTGGTGCAATAGTCTCTGACACAAGCCTCGAAAGAGTCGAAGTATCCACGGATTTGGATACCAGTCGGAATGCAAACTGCATGAGTTGGCAATTGGGCTCCTTGTCCTGCTGCAGTTCCAATGATGAGGAAAATGGTGCACAAGTAAAGGAGGTTGGAACGGGACGGTAGACCGAAAGAAAACGACGGTGCCGCCAGATTGAACCATTGTTGTGGTTGTACAGCTTCGGATATGAATGTGATAACCTTTTCAGGTGGCACGTCAGTTGGGGTTTCCCTGGTTACTTGAACCGTTTTGTCCAGTTCGTGTGTAACGACCTGGTCGGTAGCTCTTGTGGAAGAACTTTTGATGGTCTGGGTTTTGCCGGTGGCAGTCTCGATGAGAGCTGCTTTGTTTCTTCGGCGGGGACGAGTAGTTTCACCGAAGGAAGTCATCACCATGTCTCTTCTCTGGGCCTCTTCGATGTCTCTGTCGGAGTACCACTGATCAGTGACCATGATGAACTGGTGTTTATCCGGAATGAGATGACTGTCATGGGTGACATCTTCATTGGATACGTCTTCAAATGGACGACCCATAATTGTGTGTCCAAAGACGGTGTCTAGTAGAGTGATACCGGAAGGGAGTGTATGTGGGCCTCCAACGATTCGATTGAAATAATCTCCGCCAATGATTACATCTGGCTCGACTACTTCTTCATGGCATTGCTCATTGATCTCAAGATCAAGTAAATTACTGTACTTGAGATCTTGTGGCGAGATGGGGTTTTTGCCTATTTTGCCAACGAGTGAAGATTCGATGAACGGTTTGATGATTATCGGTTTCTTGCGATTGGTCATCAGTTCGAGATATGTCTGATCTCTTCGTTTGGCTGTTGGAGACAAATCGTTGAATGACTTGACCGCGAAAGTCTTTGAGTCGATGATTGAAAGTTTCCAGTTTTCAGCCAGTTTCTGACTGATGTAAGAAGCGTCAGCTCCTGTATCCAACATTAGTGTGATTTTCTCCCACGAGTCTGACTGTGGATTGAAAGCTGGCACTTTGACTGTCGGAATGATTGCAGAGGACCGTTTCGGTTTCTCGAACGCATGAAATGCGGAAGTTTTTGTTTCCACATCTGTCTCGAGATCTAACTCTGTGGTGATCACAGAGACAGTGTGGTTTTTTCCACCTGTCGGCTTGCTTTGGTTTGATGAACCTTTGGCAGAGTTCGTTGAACTCTTGGTTTGCTGAGTTGAACTTGTTGAGTTCGATGAGCTGTTGGCGGATTTTTTCTTGGCACAGTTTGCCGAGAAGTGTCCTGGTTCGTTACACCATTTGCATGGTGGGGTTGTGCATTTCGATGTGACGTGGTCACTTCGAGCACATTGGGCACATTTTCCTCCGGCGATGAGGATGGCTGTGCGTTGGGCAGGATCAGGGAACGTTTGGCATTCATACGTCCAGTGTTCCTTGCTTGAGCATGCATGGCATAGCTTGGAAGGCTTTGATTTGGAGTCTTTCCCTTTGGACGGGTTTTCTCCTTTCTGTTGTCCTTGGTTGGACTTCTTCGTCTCGCGAGGAACAAGAGCATCAAGTTCTTCTTCTGTCGAAACGATCTCTTCAATCTGGTCCAGAATGACTTCAATAGTCCATTCTGATGTTTGAGTATGATCTGAATTCAAACTGGTGTTCAAATCAGATTGACAATTTTGTCGTTTGAGCTTGGTTCTGAAGACCTCTCTCTGGATTCTCTGGGAGAATTTTCTGATGATCATGTCTTGTATGACTATCGTTTCCAGTGGCTCTTTCATTTCCGTCAACTGGAAGACCGTGATTTGGACACTATCCAAAAGATCTCTTTGATCCTTGATTTCCTCAGATTGGGAGTTCAAATCTGTGAGCTTGCGGATCAAGGATGTGACCGTTTTACGTTGGTCGCCATACTTCTTGTCGAGGATGTCGAGAGCTGTTTGATAGTTCTCTCCTCGTAGGAGAACCTTGCTGATGAGATGGTAAGGTTCGCCCGTGAGAGAGTTTACCAAGTGGTTCATCTTCAGGGTTGGACTCTGTCCAGATGAGTGAACTGTCTCCATGAATAGAGACTTGAAGTTCTGGTACTGACTGAGAGTTCCGTCGAACTTCGGGAGCTTCGGAAGAGGGAGTGTGGACCGCTCTACGAAGATCCTTTCATTGTGGTCCTCCATGTTAGAGTTACGACCAGTGGTGCTTTGGTTGGGAACCACTGCTCTTTCATGACGGTCCATGATGATCTCAAGGTTTGTGAGGAGTTTTTGAGCAACGTCGTTTGCATCTGCGAATTTGTCGGCATATTCTTCCATGGCTGCAACTTCGTCATCATTGAGCTCTGTGTTGGTGGTGGCTACGAGACTATCTGAAACTGATTCCAGCGTAGTCATAGTCTTGCTGGCTCTGTCAATGGAGCGTTCCAACATTTTGTAGTCAGCTCTGATGTTCTCAATAGCTGACGGTAGATCTACATTGGACAAGGCCTTGTAACCTTTGAGATTTTCTTGAATCTCTTCGCAAGTCCCTGTAAGAGACTTGCATGCTTTTGTGAGTTGTGTCTTTGCTGACGGCAAGGACATTTTGGAGAGATAGTTTTTCAATCTCTTTGGGTGACTCACGCTCTCACGAGAGAGGGAGTCGGCTTCTTCTTTTGTCTAGACGACGGAGAAGAGAATTGTTTGAGAGATAGAATGTTTCTCTGCAAACAGGAGACGACCTTACTTTCAAATATATTAAAAGAAGGAGACTTGTTGTTGTAATAACAAACACAATGTGTTATTGCGTTGTCTTACAGTTTTCTGAAGAGACACAGACAATGGGTGTCTTGAATTCCAGAAAAGATGGTTTCAGGTCACAAGGAATGTGAGAAACCGAAGGCTTGAAATTTGCAGAAGGGGTCTGACCAAATTTCGGGAAATATAACTTCGAGAGGGCTGAAGTTATAGGCTGGGGTGTTCAAAGTGAACGTGAAACTTGCAGACTGGGTCCGACAAGTTTCGGGAGGGCTGACTTCGAAAGGGCCGAAGTTGGGATTGTTCAAGGTGAACGTGCTTGCCACGCGGGACTTTTTGACAGGGGTACGATCAACTAACGTCGATGCACCATATATAAAGTCTTGTGGGAAGAATTAATAGCTTTTTAGAGAGACTTTCTCGAAAGAGAAAGAATCTCAATTGAGTAGGGATAACTCCTGATTGGAGTTATTCCTTGGATGATAACGGAGAAGAGGAGGATTTCCGAGTGGGGAAATACCTCAGAGAGATTTACTTACCAATTAGGAAGGCTTGGCAAGTGGTGGGGAAAATGAGTGTGTGCTGAGCAAGTGTGAGGCGGCCAGGATGGCCAAGATGAGCGATGCAACAAGGGACCTCAAACTTGGGTAATTAAACCTTTTATATATACAAAAGTAAGGAACATAAAGACATAACAAATGATATATAAAAGAAAAGAAAAAGGAAAAGGAGATGGTCACCTTTGTGACCGACAAGATGAGGGAATGAGGCTCCCAGAGGGAGCGGGGGTGAAAGTGGGCGGAGCCCCGAAAGAAAGAGAAGGAGAGAACACAGACATACTGTTTTCTCCTGCAGTATTATGAATGAGTCAGAGGTGAGGAATGGGATTGAGGAAATGAAGGGAAAGATGGATAAATAAGTAGGAAAAGGATAAAAAGTAATACACGAAATCGTGTATAATTAGACAGAGGGGGAGGTTAGATGGGCGATTGGAAGGAGATAGTACACAAGACTATGGAGACCATTAGACAGAGGGGGAGGTTTGATGGGCGATTGGAAGGAGATAGTACACAAGACTATGGAGAGCACTAGACAGAGGGGGAGGTTAGATGGGCGATTGGAAGGAGATAGTACACAAGACTATGGAGACCATTAGATAGAAGGGGAGGTTAGACGAGCGATTGGAAGGAGATAGTACACAAGACTATGGAGACCATTAGACAGAGGGGGAGGTTAGATGGGCGATTGGAAGGAGATAGTACACAAGACTATGGAGACCATTAGACAGAGGGGGAGGTTAGATGGGCGATTGGAAGGAGATAGTACAGCTGACCATGGGCTGACCATGGGCTGACCATGGGCTGACCATGGGCCGACCATGGGCCGACCATGGGCTGACCATGGGCCGACCATGGGCTGACCATGGGCTGACCATGGGCTGACCATGGGCTGACCATGGGCTGACCATGGGCCGACCATGGGCTGACCATGGGCCGACCATGGGCTGACCATGGGCCGACCATGGGCTGATCTAACCTCCCCCTCTGTCTAATGGTCTCCATAGTCTTGTGTACTATCTCCTTCCAATCGCCCATCTAACCTCCCCTTCTGTCTAATGGTCTCCATAGTCTTGTGTACTATCTCCTTCCAATCGCCCATCTAACCTCCCCCTCTGTCTAGTGCTCTCCATAGTCTTGTGTACTATCTCCTTCCAATCGCCCATCTAACCTCCCCTTCTGTCTAATGGTCTCCATAGTCTTGTGTACTATCTCCTTCCAATCGCCCATCTAACCTCCCCCTCTGTCTAGTGCTCTCCATAGTCTTGTGTACTATCTCCTTCCAATCGCCCATCTAACCTCCCCCTCTGTCTAGTGCTCTCCATAGTCTTGTGTACTATCTCCTTCCAATCGCCCATCTAACCTCCCCCTCTGTCTAATGGTCTCCATAGTCTTGTGTACTATCTCCTTCCAATCGCCCATCTAACCTCCCCTTCTGTCTAATGGTCTCCATAGTCTTGTGTACTATCTTCTTCCAATCGCCCATCTAACCTCCCCCTCTGTCTAGTGCTCTCCATAGTCTTGTGTACTTACTCCTTCCAATCGCCCATCTAACCTCCCCTTCTGTCTAATGGTCTCCATAGTCTTGTGTACTATCTCCTTCCAATCGCCCATCTAACCTCCCCCTCTGTCTAATGGTCTCCATAGTCTTGTGTACTATCTCCTTCCAATCGCCCATCTAACCTCCCCCTCTGTCTAGTGCTCTCCATAGTCTTGTGTACTATCTCCTTCCAATCGCCCATCTAACCTCCCCCTCTGTCTAGTGCTCTCCATAGTCTTGTGTACTATCTCCTTCCAATCGCCCATCTAACCTCCCCCTCTGTCTAGTGCTCTCCATAGTCTTGTGTACTATCTCCTTCCAATCGCCCATCTAACCTCCCCCTCTGTCTAGTGCTCTCCATAGTCTTGTGTACTATCTCCTTCCAATCGCCCATCTAACCTCCCCCTCTGTCTAGTGCTCTCCATAGTCTTGTGTACTATCTCCTTCCAATCGCCCATCTAACCTCCCCTTCTGTCTAGTGCTCTCCATAGTCTTGTGTACTATCTCCTTCCAATCGCCCATCTAACCTCCCCTTCTGTCTAATGGTCTCCATAGTCTTGTGTACTATCTCCTTCCAATCGCCCATCTAACCTCCCCCTCTGTCTAGTGCTCTCCATAGTCTTGTGTACTATCTCCTTCCAATCGCCCATCTAACCTCCCCCTCTGTCTAATGGTCTCCATAGTCTTGTGTACTATCCGTTTTTCAAAACAAACAAGGAACTCTCTTCTTAATTTCTATAGGAAGGATCCGAAACCGTTTTTTCATTGAAATTTTTTCATTTTATCTATCGAAACTGGTCAAAACTTAGCAAATGATCCTCTGATTCAAATCAAGCACAATTGAACCAAGTTGGTCTTATCTAGAATTCTGGTTGGTCCATTAACAATTCCCGGTTATTAAAAACGTAGAAACAGGCAAGTAGCAATTCCTGTACAAACTTGATTCAATTCAAATCAGACATGAGCGGAATAGAAAATTTTGAATCCGGAAGACGGAAGACGGAAGCCGGAACAGTTTTTGAAAACTCGGAAGACGGAAGACGGAAGAAATTTCAAAATCCCGGAAGACGGAAGGGACAGAAAGTGCTCTAAACTGCTCCAGCCAAAAAACTGAAATTTGTGGCATGAAATTGAAATTTTCGAAACAAGAGCGTAGTTTAATGATAAACCAAGTATGCTGAAAAACGCTAAAACCGTGTTTACAATTTGAAAATTTTGAAAAATTTCCCCCGAATTTCCGTTTTCTCAAAGCACCAAATCGTCCGGAAACTCGGAAGACAGAAGCCGGAAGACGGAACAATTTTTGAAAATCCGGAAGTCGGAAGACGGAAGAGAAAAAAGCCCGGAAGACGGAAGACGGAAGACGGAATTCCGCTCATTTCTGATTCAAATTATCAAAAAACTGATAAATTATTTTTCAGTTTTTGAAACATTTTTTGAAGTGTTTTTTTTGTCATTCATGTTTTTCGTGGCTTTTTACTATTTTGAAAATTCGACCTCAATTCGATTCAGCATGATTTTTGAAAAAAAGTTTTCAAAAATTGTTGAAACTTTCAGAGGTTAGTGGAATATTTTTGTTAGTCTACTGTTGGTTTACTACTGAAGCTTTATTGTTTTCAACTGTTTTCAGAATTCCAAAAAACTGCAAACTTTGTTTTATTTTATAGGTTTTACCGTGAATTCGCATTTTTCCCTTGTTTCTCTTGATCTTTAATTCTTTTTCATTGTCATGGTTTTGGCTATATGAATCATTTGATACTCTGTTCACTAAAACTCTAAAAACTTCAAAAATTGCCCAAAGTGAATTCTGTTCATTTGTTTAGAGAACGAGGATAATTTCACAGCTTCATGAAGCTGATAAGAAACTTGGATCTCGAACAACTGTTAGTGATTATTTTATTTCCATAGTGTTTCCAATAAAAAGGAGATAATTCATTTTAACTTCAGAAGATGAATTTCTCAAACTCTAATAATCTAATCTCTACTAACTTCTTATCGGGGATTTCTTTCATTAATTTTCATGTTTTTCACGAATTGTATGTTTCCTTGAATGCTTATTTCGATCAATTTAGAGTTCAGTAAAGCCTTTTCTTGTATTTCGGGGCTTACCGAAAAAAGATAAATTTGAATAGCCCATCCTTGACCTTCCTAAAAGTTTTCAGTTTCTGTAACTTTTCTAAATTGTTCTAGATTTTTGGAATTCACTACTCGCGTGAATTTTTTGATTTTTGAAGAGTCTAAATTCCGTGAATATCGTTAACATAGAATCAGAAAGTTTTGGTGATAAAATGCTTGAGAAGTTCTCAAATTCGAATTTAGACAGTAATTGCGCAAGAACACGAACAGAAATGAATTCTTAATTTACTGTTTTTGTGAAAAAGTATATGTTCTATGAGTTTGCTTGTGTTAGTCGGTAAATTTTATGCGAACTCTACCCGAGAAAACTATTCAATCCAAGTTTTTATCATTTTTCATTTGTAAAATCATGTTCGGAACACAGAACAACACGTTTCCGTTCGGATTTGATGCTCCCAGAACTTTATTTCACTGATTTCGAAGCTCCAGAAGCACCGTTTTCACAATGCGCTATTCAAGTAGAAAATTGAAGCATTAGAAAGGAAAGTTCCAACAAGGACTTTTTCAAACTCTCATGAACGAGCACCTATTAAATTAGAAAAAAAAGGAATAAAAAAATCTTTTACTTTTCCACGTTATCGTGTTTCAGTAGACCGATATCATAAGATTCATTTCTAATTTATTTGATGGACAAAATTATGCTTCATGATGCTTGTTATTTATTTTTGTATAGGGTCAACCATGTATGATTTTATCCTAAAAATGTCTGCTATTATAAAAGACACATTCACATAAATTTTTAAAGTAGGAATCAGTAAAACTTCTGATATTAGCTCGACGAACCAAAAACATCCTTCAGATAAAAAATCATCCTCTGTTCTGCAATTTGAATAAGTTTCTGTCATCAAATTGGCAGTGTTATTGTCTTGATAGATTTATGAACTATTCTTTTTGAACTCTTGCGTTTTTTTTTACATTGAAAATAATGAAAGCCATTTCCAAATTCAGTCAAAGCATAATTTTGGATGATCAAAACTGCTAACTCACAATGTTTCTGAAACAGTAAAACTTTTAATGGAAGGTTTAATGCTGTTTTCCTTAAAACATTTTCTGGCAGTTCCATAAACCTGGTATTAATGCTTTTCAGTTCTAACGTTTAATGTTATGACGTCTGAGTTCCAATAAAATTAGTTTCTATGTGTTTTGCAGTTTGATGGACTAATTGATAATGATTCCTAGTTTTTGCAGTTCCGGCCAGCCGATGAACGTAGTTCTGTCGATCTGCTGTAGTTTTAGAAAGAAAATTATTCGAAACGGTGAAATTTGTTTTGAAAATTGAATCCTTTCTGTCTCATCATCATCTCAAGTGTTGGCTTATGTCTGAGAACTACAGTAATCTTTTCACATTCTCAATGTCTGTAAGTTTAAATCAAACTGAAAGAAATTAGCATTTTCTATTTTTTTTCACTCCTCTTCTTTTGTTGCTCGATGGAATCTCATTGTGTTAGTAGTTCGTTCTTAGTTCGAATTGATTGTAGCCCTACATCACTACAAAAAATTTAGTGAACTATTCGATAGTCTAGGCTTTTTGCTCTGCCAAACCAATGGCGTAAACTTTCAGTCTAAAAATTCAAACGGATAATTAAATTTTACAGTGTTCTCATATTTTACCACTTCAAAATACCCTTTCCTTCTGTTTCCAAAAAAAAATTGTTTTTATCATCCCATATAGTTCCGTGCTTATCATCATCCTGACAAAAAAGGGTAGAATATTAACCAAAGAACAAATTGGTAGTAGCTCCGAATTTTAGCAGTTTCAGTCATTCGACTACTGTCATTGATCGGTAAATTCAAGAAGCTTTTTTGCATATGAAAATAAGAAGAAATTTAAAATTGAAACAATTGTCTGCTTCATTTGGTGGAAATAAGCATGTATCCGTCATATCAATACTGCTTCTCGTACATGCTTTCCTCAATTTTCATTGTATAAGCTCTTTCTTGTATATCCTTATGAATTGTACCTCATATCTTCACAACAAACTTATGGAACCTGGTCCAGACGAAATTTTTTATGTTTCACCATTTCTTTAAATCTCATCTAAGTGAACAAAATCGATGAGTTAACGACCAATTCGAAGTATGCTAGTGTGAAGAAATTTTGCATTTCTTAACTGTTTCAGTACTTTTATAAAGTTTTTAACTTTTTATTCGACTCCAATTATAGAATTTTTACATTATGGAAAAATTTCTCTGACAAATTTGGAAGGCATCTGTATACTTTTGATCCTTATTTACCTCATTGACCATAATTACAAGTTTTGTGCCATCATCCTGACGAATTTTTCCTTGATTTTAACTGAAAAATTAGCGTTTAGTTTGAAACTCAGAACGAAACTGTTTCACGCAAACGACAATTAGATCAGAGTTTTCCAATGTCGGTAACTGCTTTTTCTAAGTCCTGAAAACTGTTGTAATCATCGTATGTCTCCACTAGAGCAAAAAAGTTATTTGCTATCAGAAAATAAGACGAAATTGAAATTTTTCTGTTTTATCGTCATCACAATTTTTCGCTACGGATTGACATTATCAGTAGGCATTTGTTAACGAATTTATATAATTTTCCGGAAGTTTCTATCACCGGTAAAGACTTCTATCGCTATATTAGCTGCTTTTCGGTACTTCAAACAAATGGAACCTCACAGCTCTATAATAAAAAAGATGGAATTTTGTTGGCTAATACTCTTTTTGTTCTGTTTCATCATTGGCGTGAATGTTCGGACTAAAGGAATCAACCCAATACATGAACTTTTCTGTAGTTCAAAACATAAATATTTCAATATGACCTAATCTTTTATCCCCTGAAAAAAATGTTAGAAATCCTCAAATAGTTTCTGGCTTTAAATTCATTTTCAGTTTTTTTTGTCTCATATCTCCAAAATTTTTTTCTGACAAACTCACGGAATGTCTAAACACTTCTGAGTTATTGTTCACCCTCCATCAACCCTAATCATAAAATCCATGCCTATCACCATCCTGACTAATTTTTCTTCCTGATATTCTGACAAATAAGCTGGAACGATTGAAACAATTGATGATTTTCTTCTGTATAATTTTTGACAGCTTCAGACACTTGAAATGGAGTTAGCGCCGTCAAACTAGTACTAGTTTCTTTTCATTTCAACGAAAATTACAGAAACTTTGTTTTCTGCAAAGATGAAATAAATTCCTGCTTCATCTACACAAAATAAGTACGTTCAATTTTGTCATTTCAATTTTAACTTCAATTTCATTCCGTACATTCAATGATCAAGTTTCATTGCAACCGGGGTTTCTTTTTCAATCCGTATGAAACGATCCATCCATCTGCACACAAAATTTATAGAACTATTTATTAGCCTAGATTTTTTTTGTCCTGTTTCAACCACTCCTTAATTCTTGTTTTGGGTAAACGATTTATTGACATTGCTATCTGCTCCACTCATTCTGATCTGAGGAAAATGAGCATTTCTTATCAACTGTTACAATACTTCTATATATTAATTGACTTTTCATCCGTTTCAGTCATGCAGTTCCAATCAAACCATAAAGTATTTATCTATTAGGTTGGCTAAAAAGAAATGCGCGCTGTGTTTGCAGACGTGCGGTTTTCGCAAAACAAAACATTTTCAGGATCTGTTTTTTCCAGTTAATAGAGGAGATTATGGGGGTCATTTTGATATATATTGTGTCTAGGTTTTCATTAAATTCTATTGAGAAAATACAGGCGAAAAATGTTTTGTCAAAAATCGCGCTTCTCAATTTGGTCATCATAGGAATTCCTGAGAGTTCAATCAATATCCCAAAAATTAATTATCTTATTTTCAGTAATTGGGTAATTTCTTCTATCAAATTATTTATGCTGGCCAGCGACCCCACCTATTTCAACACAGAGTTGTCGATTTGTAGATAGCTCACTTTGAATTCGTTTCTAGTCCCCGATAACGAAATAAAAACAATTGTTTTGTTCTTATTTTAAATCAACCATTCAAAGTCATATTAAAGTTACTGTAGTGCCGTTTTGGTTTGGTCAGAAAAGTGATTAGACAAAAAAAATCGGAATAAAATGAGTTTTAGTTGATTTTTTGAGGCCTCAAATTTGCTATCGCAGTAACTTGGAGGATTGCTGAAAATGAGAGCAGCTATTTTAGAAGCTCCAATTTTGGCGCTGATTAGCCTAGAATATATACTATCTGAACCACATTTAATCTCGTCAGTGTTGCCTTCAGGAGTCAAGAAATACTCACGATTCTCAAGAATGTCGAATTCTGGCTACTGGTTTTCATTTAATTACAACGGACCTATTCCTTCATTTGAGGCTTTGAATCTTGGCTCGAATGTTGCCCATGTTAGGCCAATACTAATGCAAAAAACCATTTAAATGAAACTCAACAACATCCAATTTTATAATAAAAGAACTAAACAGTAAAAACGCGCATTTCTTTTTAGCCAACCTAATACTTCTGGATCTTATTTTATTCCCCTTCCATTCTAATCACAACTTCCATGCCTATTACCATCCTGACTATTTCCTCTCCTTGATATTCTGATAAACAAGCGTAGGCGACAAGGATTCAGAAATTGTAGTGCCATATGACAATTGTACCCAAATTCCACTTATACCAATTCAATGAGGGTGTTGTTTGTCACCCAAAGTCTTCCAGATCTTGGAATTGGAATCCTACAATTTCTAATGTCAAAACTCCAGATTTTTTCACGTCACAAAAGAAAAAAAAAGGAAATTTTTCATGAAACTTGATGAACTGTGGTCTATTAGAGAGGTACATGACATGTACCTAAAAACAAGTGAATTAATGCAAAACAGCGGTTTTCAACATTGATTGTATCACACATAGAGGTTTCTGGGGAAACGTGGGTTTTTAGAAAAGTCTGGAAAAAACAGGATAGTTGGTGTAAAAAACTGAAAACTGGAAACTTCATAAATATGGCTGGTGGACTGAGTCTCTGTGGTAAAAGGAGCTGATATCGATTGATCAAAACAAAAAAAATAATTACTTGATAAGAAAGTTTAAGCTGGTAACCGAGCGTTTTAAAATTGGATACGCTCAACAATATGAACTTTTTGCAGCGGATAAATATTGTATTACCTTTTGAAATGAGTATCTAGTTCAACCACAGTACCCCAGCAATAGCTGCAAAATTGTGAATTGATTCCGTAGGACCGCTATAATTATACCGATACCTCAAAAATTGGATCTCTGTTATGTGAACATCATGAAACTGGCAAGAAAAGTTGTTGGACCTGCTGGGGATTTCCTCTTTTTCGGATGCAGTAACAAAATTTGTTGCAATAACATGTGTCGTATGAGGAACTTTTTTTCTATAGTCAATTTTGCATGTAGCTCCCACTCTATATTTATCCGATTATAGCCAATTTTGCCTTTGGCGCACTTATAAGTTGGTGTTTCATACCATCCACAAAGAACTAAAACTGTTTTTACCTTTACTATGGCTGTGCTCCAGGGGTCTTTTCTCAGTTGAGCAGAAAAATGATGGTCATGCAGTTTTGTTAATATACCTTCAAATTATCAATAAAATCACGTTTAACCTCCAACGATAACACACTAGTTTCAGAAAAATTATAACTGTTATACAAACTTTGTGAAACTGTGCGAAAAGAGCTTCGGAGATTCAGCGCGTTAACGAAATTTTAAAAATATTCCTGGAAAAAACCGATGGCAAGTTAGAATGCAATTAGCTAACCAGGCTCATATTTCTCTCGAAATTATATGATACTATTATACCAATGTTTTGAAATAGAAATACATAATAATGAGAGCGGGTTTCTTTGAGCTCTTTTTGTTCCGAATTTTATTGAAACCTATCCTAATGATAAGTAGATCATGTTAGAAGACTTTTTGATTATGGATTTTTACAATGTCGATGATTTAATTCTGCTATTGCAACCACTGGATATCTTTCGACCGGGTGAAACATTATTTGGTAAATCCATTATCACATCATATCTTCTCTAAATTAGCTAAACTGATATCGAATCTGTGATATACTTATTGGACCGGTAATCCAAATGAAAAGTAATCACTGTTATGACAACTTTATGAAACTGGAGTAAAATTAGAAGCAGTAGTGTCTTATTTCCTACTTGTGGATAATTTTAATCGCATAAATTAATTAGAATGAATTCCCAGTTTCAACTGCTACAGTTGTGTGACCGAGCTTTCATGGTATATTCAAGATTTTGCTGTCATATCAAACTTTCAATTACATATATATTTTTTTCTGTTTGGGAATTATAATTTCTACTGAAACAACCTTGACTTGACGCTGATGCCAAAGTTCTCATTGTAAAAAAAACCAACACTCTTATGACAATTTGATGAAGAAAGAAAAAAAAAGTTAAAATAGAGATTCTACATCGATAGTAGAGTTTTTCTATTATTCCACTAATACACAAAAAAGTCACAATAAATTCCCAGTTTCAGCTGCATCTGTTCCGAGACCGAGCTTGCATGGCATAGTCACATTCGGATTCTGTGGTCATTTCCAATTTTCATACTTTTTTGTTCTGTTTGAGTATTAGCATATCTAGTTGTGCAACCGTAAATTGACGCTGGATGTACGATGTTGATTCAGGAGAAAGCCTGTGATAGAAATCTGTCTTTATAGACCACATATCCAGGATATCGATATGAAAAATTCGTGTTTCATATAGACAGTTTCTATGATGAAACTTCGTTTATCTGATCAGTAGATCATCATGAGGTTTTCCCGTATTCCGCTTCTTTCTGATCTACCATTCCTACTTTTCAAAACCAAGTTATTTTCCAGGAATCTATCACGAGGAAGCGAACCTACCAAAGGAATCAACAATGCTTCGTCACACACTTTTCTCATTTTTCTTCTTTTTATTTTTTGTTTACACCTCAGATTACCCTTTTCTGATTAGCCAAATCCCTGAAAATTTGCTACAATTTTCGTCTATAATCTCCTCTTCGGCTAACCACAATTTACCCCACTTTTTTCTCATTTCCGCCCAGAGAGCGGCTGAAAGTTAGAGCATTGCACTCTCCGCCCCTTTCCTGGAATGAGCTCCGCCCACTTAATTACCCAACCTCAAAGAAAGAAAGATTTCTTCATAATATTCTCTTGTGTCTTCTATTTGAGAACTACTAACAAAGTGATAAACTATCCTGACTCATTATCAATTTCGCCACGGAGTCGACAGGGTCGAAAAAAAACGAGAGTGTCTGATTTCCCTGAATACTCTCGGTCACTATAATCGTAAGACATTGTGAATTGTGCTTTTTTTTGAAAATTTGCAGCTTCTGAATAACCACTTTCGATCATTGATATTCACTTGAATAATGAGCGGGAAGAAGTTGCTCTATTTTTTCAGTTTTTAATTTTTTTACACGATTTTCCTCTGTGTAAAAAATACAATGTTTTATTTCAGCTGTAATTTTTCCACTTACCAACAATATCATGATTTTTGGTTTTTCGAAGTATGTATCTCATTTGCGATTATCTTCAACACGTTTTATTCGCATTTTTGCTGAAAATTACAGTTTCGAGATATTCATTTTTATTTTGAGATTTTTACTTGAACGATAAGATTAGACTTTGTTAACGATTTCATTCTTGTGTAGTTCTAATTTCTCGATATAAGATAGAGGAATTTTGAAAATTATTTTTCACGGAAATAATTCCTGGAATTTTCAAATATTTTGTGCTTTTTATATGAACAAAGTTGCATCCGGATGCAACTTTGTCTACAAAAAAGACAAAGAAATGAAAATTTCTTGGTTTTTATCACGCCAAAAATTATTTTGAAATCCCATCTCTTTTATATGTTTGACTGAAAGTTCGACTCTTCACAGAAATGAAATTTACGGTTCCGAAATGCTCATTTTTAAATGGTACTGTTCATTTCAGTGATAAGTTTTTTTTAATGTCTTCGATATCTGATTTTAAAACATTATAGATTCCAAAACAGTCTGATTTGTGTTTTTCGTTGAAAAGGTTACAGTTATTGAAAACCAATTTTTGTTCATTGATATTTAATTGAATAATTCCATGGCGCAAGTGACTCTACTTTTTCAATTTTAAATTTAGGTGCTTTTAACAACATTCATCCGTGAGAAAAAATAAAATGTTTTATTTCTGCTTTAGCTTGTCCACTTATCAATAGTTATCATGATTTTTGGCTTCCTGAAATATTTCACCGGTGCTGGTCTTTAGCATGTTTATTTGCATTTTCAATGAAAACTACAGTTTCCAGATATCCATTTTTATTTTGAAATTTTTACTTGAACGATAAAATTTGGGTCTCTTCGAAGGCTAGTGTGACTGCGACACTTGTTTAGTTGCTGCAAAAATCATCTCTTGAAAATTACGGATTCGAAATGCTCATTTTTACATCAAACTGTACATTTCAATGATGAGCTTGTTATAGACTATCTGTTCTATTTGATCGCTGGTATAAAATGAATCCAGATCGTAGAAAAACTAGTTCTTAGCCTATCTGTGCTCTCTCGACACTTTCAGTGCTTCCAATTCCGTTTGGGGGAGGAAATTACTGTTTCTAAATTTTTTTTTTTGAATTCTTGTTTTACTTGATGATATATAACTAATCAACATGAAAAACCAAAACCTTATCCAGCAAACCATAAAAACAAGCAGAACTATAAAAACGTTTTCAAACAGACAAATATTAAAAAAAAAAACACAGTTTCTGAAATTCCATATCAATTTGAAGTTTTCTAATTGAATGCTGCTCTCAAGACTAGCCGTTGTCAAAAAAAAGAAGTGTGTTCCCGATCATTTTCGAAAATGACAAATTTTGTAGTCGATGATCCCTTATCCAAATATAAAAGTATTCGAAAAATCGTCGGCTTATCTGGAGGAGATACAAAGGAGCCTATAGGCTAATGCAACGTCAGAAATGGCTTAGCTGATTTTTCCACTGTTACATGGAATTCAGAAAATCGCAAGTTTTTTGCCAACGGTGCTGTCTTGCCATTCTAACCATAAATGTATTTATGGAAATCACCTAGTTGTTCTGTGTTTTTAAGCTTTTTCAACCGAGTTTCTATCCCTTCTAGTTGCTGAATTACAGTGCATTGAAGTTCGCCTAGATCAGATCAGAATGTAGAGAAACCAGACACTCTCGTTTACCTGCGCTATCTTCTCTCTTTTTGAACCTTCTTTTGTTTATAACTCCCTTCAAAACAATGATATCGAAATGCAATAAAAACTGTTTCAGCTTCTTTTTTTTCGTGCTCTTCAATTCTAGATGACCACTCTTTCACCGATCAGTCGAGAAAAAAAATGTCCGAGAATGACCTAGAACAACCAACTACGTAATAACCTCTTATCCCTCCTTCCGATAATCCCACTTCTTAACTTTCGGGTCAATTCCATTTGAGTTATTGCGTATTCAGTTGTGGGTGCGATTTAAAAGTGATCCTAATTCTCTAAAAATCCTCTCAGAAAATCCAGATCCACCCGTTTTTGATCCGAGTTTCTTTGCGTTTTCTGCCAAATTCTTTTTGAAATCTGCCAAAATCCCTTATGGCAGATTGACAAGTTGACATAGTTTGTCAATCCTAGATTTGGCAATTGACGAAATGGGTGAAAAAGGGGCGGAGCTTGATAGAGGATACTATAAAAATGAGCTGGATTGGCTCTTTTTCAGTAGTTTTTTTTTGTTCCAAAATATTTCCAAAAAGAGAACAAATGCACGTTCCATATTATTTCATTGGGTACATTTCTTAGTAGAGAATTAGATTTTCCAATTCCATGAGTTCCATAACAGACTAGCTGAAAATGATCGCTTTCTCATCGCATAACCTATTTATAAGGGCATGCTCTCACATTTGAGGGACCTTCTATTAGAGGGAACTGTTCTTGATTGATAAGAAGAGTCATAAGTTCAATTCATTAATTTATCGTTTGAACAACTTTTTATTCTGAAAACGAGGTGGAAAACATATTTAGAAACCGTAAAATTTTGAGCCCCCTTGATGTACTTTCCGTTTCAAAAGGTCTACAGATTGTACTGAAATTTCTCAAAATTTAGTTTCATGATTCAAAGAATTTTTTCAACAGGTTCAACAGTTAGGCTTACGGAAGAAAGTCGAAATTTTGATCTTTTCCGTGATATTTTTTTCATGATTTTGTCCATACTAATCGCCCTTCCGAAACCGCTGAAAATGTGCTGAAGTCCAAATACGAACTGCTTGAAACTGTCAAATTTTGCCTTTTTAGGCATTTTTTTAATCAATTTTTCATCCATGACTGAAAACTTTTAATTGGGAAAAAACGTTGCTCTTTCAACAAGTCCACAAACTGTGCTCAACCCAACGAAATGTAGTAGATCAGATGATGATGTTGTTATGCTTGATAAATAGCGTAATAGGTTTTTGGATATGGTTGGGATTCTTATTTCTATTTTTTTGTGCATCATATTACACAGTTAGTGTCTGAAATCTGCGTTGAATCTCAAAATGACGTTTTAAAACCGTAAATGAGCGAGCCATTTCCATGATTTTTAAACATCAATTTCCAAAAATATGTGAAGATTTTTCTCCATTTCAGACGGTTCTGAAGTCTTCCTATTTTCTTTGAAAACTGCTCGTCAAAATGTTGTTTTTCGTATCCTCTTTGTATGCCCTTCAATTAAAAACTGCCCGTATTATCTTTCTAAAACGCTGGAATATTACAAACTAACTTTCTTTAAAACAAAGCCAATAATTCAAATTGATTTTTCAAAAGGTGCGAAAAAACTGGAAAATATACAAAAATCTATTTTTCTGGCACTACTATTACGCGTCAAGTTGAACTCCACTTTTGAACATTTTTTGAGTATTATTTCGTGTTTCAGATGATTTTCAAAGCTGTCAAGAAATCATTCAAATATTATGTGGTGATTTTTCTCTCTGACGTTATTTCTTCTACAAAGCTTTTCTACTAGAGGGATACTTTGTTTGTCACTGCCCTTCTAATAGGGGATTCTTTCCTATCGCTGTTTTTTACGGGAACTTCAAGCTAATTTCCATAAGTTTCACCGCTTTTTTCATGTTTCTAGTGGTTTTCAAGTGAATCTAGAATTAGTTCAGGCATTACTGCCTCGTTTGTATCGTCTAAACAGTCTCTGGTTCAACCACTCCTTGTGGTCAAAAGGCTTTTTTTTCATCCTATTCTCATCTCCTTTTCTTCCCAATCCCAACATTATTCCATCTGACGTTCTTTCCTCCCAAAAATCCTCATTATTTTGTCAAAATCTTCCCCAAAATCCCATCCTAATACACACCTTTCGACGTCTTTCTGGAAAAAAAATCTTCTTTTTTTGCCAAATCCTCTTTTTAAATTTTTCAAATGACGTGTGTTAAAAATGGCTTCGATTTCTGACATTTTGAATAGTTTTTTTTCTAGAAAAATGACGAGTTTTTCTAGAAAAAAACATAAAAATAGAATTTTTGACATATATTAAGTTGCAATTTGATTTATATCTCTTCATTTAGATTTGGAAATTTTTTGCATCACAACACTTTTTTTTGGTTTCGGGGCGGGGGGAGGAAAAAGAGAAAAAGAGGGGGAACGAAAATAAGACATAAATACATTCGCCAACGTGAACCAATATCTTCAAATCTCGCGCCAAATTCGGCAAACCCAGACTTGGATTCCTTTTTTTGAATGAATTAGCAAGTCGAAAAGATTAATTTACACACACTTGTTAGTATGTGTAAAGTGATAGTTGATCTGTGAATGATATCAGAGACAACAGTTAGATGAATGAAAATGGCCACGCCCCCCACATTTTTGTGTAGTTTGTTGGGCAGAATATTGTCTGTTAGAATTGTTATTGCGCTCATTGCTTTTTCTCGGACCACTGCTTATTTTTAAAAGGATACTGGTATGAGAATTAGGTGAAACTGTAACTTTTTTGTGCTGAAAATTCAAAAAATGGTTTTGACCACGCCCACTTTTTTGTAGTTTTCTCTTTCACATTTCAAATTACTGATCTTTCGGTTTTGAGTGGGATATTGCAGCTAG
Organism: Caenorhabditis doughertyi; assembly: GCA_963572265.1. Classification (NCBI taxonomy): domain Eukaryota; kingdom Metazoa; phylum Nematoda; class Chromadorea; order Rhabditida; family Rhabditidae; genus Caenorhabditis; species Caenorhabditis doughertyi. The sequence continues at coordinate 24,471,590 of OY751556.1, read as the reverse complement.
TTGAAACTGTAATAAAAACTATTTTTTGAGAAGTGCTCAACATTTCGAAACATCAAAGACACCTTGGGAAGCCTCAATATTTTTGTAAAATTTTGAAAATTTTCAAACTTGATTTTTTTGATTGGAAATGATAGAATATGTTAAATAAACCTTATTACAGATAAAATAAGACAAATAAACCCATTGGTAAGACCATAAATGGCTCTGAAGCCCTCAAGACCCACACAAATAGTGGCTTTTTTGCACAAATTTCAGATTTTCTCAAAAGTTCTTCAGTAAAAAAACTGTTAAAATTTGTGACTCTACCTTATTTTAGACGCTGAATTTTTTGAGCAACATTAGAAAAAAAGTTGTGGAAGTCGGTTTTTTGAGTTGCTCTTTGGAGCATTTTTTGGCTCTTTAGTTGTGAGCCTATTATAAAGATGCTTGGAGCAAAAAGTTGTATCACATTTGTGTCTACAATTTCGTTTTTTAACAGTTCAGAAATCTCAAAAATTGACTGAGATACGGTCGAAAAACCGAAAAATTTCGTAAAACTAGAAAAATCATGAAAACTCAAAAACTACAATACATTAAAAGAAAATATTTTGGGAAAGTTCTTACATCTAGGGGGAAAAACTCGAAAAATAATTTTGACCACGCCCACTTTTTTGGTGTCTTTCGCTGGGATTTTTCCATCCAATTCTCATGATGACAAGACCACTGTTGCAATATGATAGTGAGATATGGGAACTAGTTGGAACCGTAACTTCATTTTTGAAAATTGAAAAAAAAGTCGAGGGCGTCCAACAACTTTTTTTCGGTTACACATTCTAGAGGTTTTCAGCAATATTTTTTGTTAATTTTGTTAAAACCTAAGGTAAATTGGAACCAATGGTCCAACTCAATAAGAGTTTGATATTGCAAGTAGGTGAAACTGTAATTTTTGAGACTCAAAGTACAGAAAATTGAATAATTTTTAGTGTTTCTCACTGATGTCAATTTGAAAAAGCAAAAGCTTTTTTGATTGTTCTGTGATTTGAAAAATTTCAAAAAGAAAATGTTCCCAAATGATGCCCTGACGGAAGAAAACTGATATTTTGAAAGAAAGTTTTATTTTGATACAGTTTGTGACATAGATTACCATACAAACAAAAGTTACCAAAAGCTCAAAAGCTCAATGAGCAGCAAGATTATTGAATTAGCTTTTGTCTTATTCAATAGTGCTTTTGAGCCTTCTCCGTTTTCAATTTGTAATTATAAAAAACATTATAACTAATGACTAATGTTGGAACTCGTAATAATAAATCTAGCGGAAACTGTAAATATACATAGTCTTGGAAAACTCAGATATACAAGGATCAAACGCATATTTTTCTCTCGGTATACTATTCACCATTCAAGGAAAACATAATATCGTTCAATTTTATATTGACATCATGATGAAAAATAGGCGGAACTGTAAATTATAATTGAAAAGTCATTAAAAACCGTTTTTGGTCATGCCCACGATGTCGGTTTTGCTAGCTGGCTGTTTTGTTTTGTTAGTTTATTTGGTTTCAACTTGAAGCAACTATTGCTTCCTCATATGGAAAATAATTCAACAAAATATTTTGAAACTGCACTTTCTTGACTTTTCTTCTCGTTTTAGCTTCACCAATTTTTTTTTGGTTTTGGTTTCGGGCCAAGCGAATCAGCATTTTCGCACGATAGATCCAATATTAATATAAATATTAAGGTAATAATATTGTAAAGTAATTCATTTGCGTAATTCATTTATTTTTTTTTCGCAAAAAGCTTATGAAAACTATATGGAACATATTTTTCAATTTTCATCCTTTTGAACAGAGATTTGTCCGCACAACTTTTTGAAAGTGGTTTATTTTTGGTTTTCACTAATTATTTTGACAGTAGCAAGACTCTAATACACAAAAATACAGATTAGAATCGATTGCGCCCTCTTCTGGATTCAGAATATCCAGAAGACGTCAAATTTTTAACTTTTTTTCTAGATGAGATAGAGTCGAAATCTAAACGGGAATCAATTAACAGGATCATGAGAAGGTTTTTTGCAAAAAATCAGAATTCTAGCTCAACTCATTCATACTGAAAGTTCACGATTTCTGTCAAAAAAAGATTTCTGTCGCTACAAATGTATATTTTTTTCAGTTTTTCCGTTCCACTGGAAAATTTTTTCACTAACTCCGACGGGAGGTTATTATGAAAAAATACCCACACCCAAGGGTTATTCAGAAAAAAAATAGCTCCGAAAAAAATGGGTGTCTCAAAAGGGTTTTAGGCCAAAAACTGAAAATCACGTAAGGGTCCCCCCTTATGAAAGTTTTTTTTCGAAAAAATTTTGAAAAATTAATTTTTTCCAAAAGTAAGTATTTTGAATTCTCGCTCCAAAAATGAGTACCAGACGCAGTTTGGGACCTCAGAATTGAATTTCAGTCATGTTATAGTCGATGCCGCGTGAGATCCCATTAATTCTGGATAAGTGTCTATAACATCAATTCTGAGGTCTCAAACTGCGTCTGGTACTCATTTTTGGAGCGAGAATTCAAAATACTTACTTTTGGAAAAAATTAATTTTTCAAAATTTTTTCGAAAAAAAACTTTCATAAGGGGGGACCCTTACGTGATTTTCAGTTTTTGGCCTAAAACCCTTTTGAGACACCCATTTTTTTCGGAGCTATTTTTTTTCTGAATAACCCTTGGGTGTGGGTATTTTTTCATAATAACCTCCCGTCGGAGTTAGTGAAAAAATTTTCCAGTGGAACGGAAAAACTGAAAAAAATATACATTTGTAGCGACAGAAATCTTTTTTTGACAGAAATCATGAACTTTCAGTATGAATGGGTTGAGCTAGAATTCTGATTTTTTGCAAAACACTTTCTTATGATCCCATTGAGTCACTCCCGTTGAGATTTTCCCTCTATCTCATCTAGGAAAAAAGTAAAAAATTTGACGTCTTCTGGATATTCTGAATCCAGAAGAGGTCGGAATCAATTCTAATCTGTATTTTTGTGTATTACAGTATTGCTACTGTCTAAATAATAGGATAAAACCGGAAATAAACCACTTTCAAAAAGTTGTGCGGACGCCTACAGGCCCTTCCTCTATCGACTCATGGAAACTCTGTTAATAGCCACATTATGTCATTAAACCCGAATTTACTAGAATTGTATTCACTTTAGTTTCCTGAAAATAGTCCGGTTTTATCATACTCACTAAACATTTTTAGCTTTCCATCAATTTACTATATCTGCAATTGATTTAATATTAGCTTCTTTCCTACTTCCAACTGTCTCGACTGGAAACTATTCACATTATGATCAAAATTATCACCAGTTTCACTTCCTCAATTTCACCTTTCATTTATTCTTTGACTCATTCCGTTAGTACATTGAATTCTGCAAAATCTTATCACGCCTTCTCTCTCTAAATCGCACCTGCCCCTTCTTACTAATCACCAAATCCCTTTGAAACATCACATACTTGGTCTTTAGCCTCTGACCTCTCCTCTCCTGAAAATTTTCACAAATTCTCTGCTCGTTTTTTTGAAATTTCCAATTCCAAAAAGCCACTATAAACTTCCACAGATCAAATGGAAGCCCCATTTCCTTCCGGCCAGACGTAATTTAGTCCAACATTTCCTCTCTTTTTTTGACTCAAAAGAGATGGAAAAAGGTTGAAAAAGGGGTGGAGGGATGTCTCATTGAAATTCTTCGAACGGCTCTTTTTTCTTCTTTTTCTCTTTTTTAATCCTCATTCTCGGAAGCTTTTTCTTGCCTCTCTTTTCATTCGTTTTTTTCTTTTAGAAATGGTGGTGACGACACAAATTGCTCATTTTCCTTTTTTATTTTGTTGCTCTATTTTTTTGAGACGGGAAGCGTTCAATGGAGAAATGTTAATTGGAGTTTTTATTGGAGAAATATAAGTGCCTTTTCGAATTGGGGTTGTAAAAGACTATAGCCTTATATCGAAAACTGGAAACAGTGCTTTACATTTTTTTAAACTTCTGGGACTCGAAAAAGTTGACCTATTGGTAATTCAGGACAAGCACTGACGAACATGAAAACCTGAAAACCAAGTTGAAATCAGAAAACAGTAATTTTTAGAAAATTTCCTGAAATTATTGGCTTGTTTTTACACTGTTTTACTAGGTTTACAAAACTATCAAATTTTGTTGACTTCACTCGTTCCAAAGTTTTTCTCGCAACCTGTGAAATCTCAAGAGAAACTACTATCAAACCTGTAAAAAGGCGGACGCCCGCGCCGTTTTTCACTTCCTCTCTAACGGAGCGGCTCTAAGCCGTTGATTTGAAGGGGCTCTATACGGTATCTCCAACAGTTTTTTTTTCATTTTCACCCAGGTCATATTTTCTGAAATTTATGAAATATTCTTTAATAAATTAATGATACACGAATAAAACTCCTGCAAATTAGAGCGCCTTAGCTCACTGAACGATATTTCGAACTTCACTTTCATCAATATTCGCTTGGGAAGCTTGAGAAACAGTGCTTTACTGGTAGATAATTATTTTAAGGTTTTAGCTCAAAAAGTTCATTCTCTAATTAGTGGAGAAACACTAATAGATATGAAAATCTAAAAACCAAATTGAAATCTGAAAACAGAGTTTATTTAAAAATTTTTAGAGATTATTAGCCTGATTTTGTAATGTTTCAGTCAGTTCTCAAGTTCAACAAAATTTGTTGGCGTAATTAATTGTATATTCAGAATTAGTTCGAATGAAACCTGAGATTCTGATGGAATGCAAAATCAAAGCTTCTCCAACAATTTTTTTTCCAGTTTCACCCAGGTCTTATGATTTCTGAAATTCATTAACTACAATACAATTCTCGTACTTGAATTAAACTCCTGCAAATTAGAGCGCCTTAGCTCACTGAACGATATTTCGAACTTTTTCTCATCAATAATCGCTTGGGGAGCTTGAGCAACAGTGCTTTACTGGTAGAAAACTACTTTAAGTCTGTAACTCGGAAAATTTTTTCTTGTGGTAACACCGGCGGAAATCACTGATAGACATGAAAATCTGGAAATCAAATTGAAATCAGAAAATAGGGAACTTTTGAAATTTTTCTGAAACTATTGGCTTTGTTTTTTTACTGCTCCACTAGGTTTAAAAAACTAATAAATATTGTTGACGTAATTGATTCGATAATTCGCGCCATTCAAAATTAGAACTTCCTATGATTTTGAAAATCCCTCATGATTCGAAATTAGTTCGAATGAAACCTGAGATTTTAATCGAAAGCAAAACTAAAGCTTCTCCAACATTTTTCATTTTCATCCAGATCATATTTTCTGAAATTTATTTCAATATCAATGAAATTTCACCGATAAAATATTCACAAAACTCTTGTAAATTAGAGACATTACATAGATGGGAGCTTTTCCGTTTTGTCATACTCATAAAACTGTGATTGAAAGTATACAGACAGTGAAGCGAGGACTGTTGTTAAATTATGAAAATAGACTCAAAAGCACGGATTCCGTTGAGTTTTGTAACGTTTACTCTCAGTTTCATACACTGTATTTATTTTTTGAATTTTTGAATCAAATAATAACTCATTTGATATCAGTCAAATCACTATTATGATTCTCCTTCTTGGCACACGCTAGATGCCTTCCCCAGAAAATTTGTTTCGGTTTCACCCAGATTTCTTAATTTTTGAAACATTTCAACTATTAGTAATATTGATATACTTTGCGTCTATTTTCAATAGAATCCCACTGAAAATATGATAAATCTAGTCATTTGAATATCGTGAAACAAAAATTGACCAAATTACCTTTTATTGTAACTTTTGTGGCATTTTTTTTCAATTTCAAGAGGAGCATACGCATTCAAACTCATAATTTAGCCCTGACCCTGGAAAAGCTGTTGTTGACATTTAACTCATTTTTTCCAGAAATGTATACAAAATTCTACCGGAGCGCACGCGCCAACTGCCTATAAAAAAAGTAAAACTTCTCTAAAACTTTTCACATTTCAAAAACACCGTAAAACAGTAAATGCGGATCAACAATCAGTAATACGAACGGTAGAAGCAAGACGAGAAGAATTTAAAAAATTCACTGTTTATTTTCGAACTCAAACATCGGCGTCAAAAAATCATGTAATTACATCAATATAATCATTTTGATCAGAGTGGAATACCAATAAAACGCGACTAATTTACACCGATTGGTTTCACAACGTTTTTGGTTCTTTTGCAAGATCATTTACCGAAAGACAATCAGTTTGTATTTGTTTCAGAATTAATCTGCTCTATTTGAAACAGTAAAAATAAAAGTTTAGAAATATGTCTGAAAAGCTTAACTCCAAAAAAAAACTGCCAGAAAACTATTGTCAACAACTGCCTCATAGAACCAATATGTCCAACTTGAAACAGGGTAAATACACTTTTTTTATTCAGAAAACGCCTAGATTAAATCAAAATTGACCTGAAACATTCGGTTATAGATACATTGACATGTCTAAAAATACAGCGAATTAGTGAAGGAGAGGAAACAGGAAACATTTTTAGGCAGTTTTAAGCTCTAATTAATCTTACAAACATGCTGAAAATGCCTTGAAAAAGCCTCAAATAGCCAAAAGAGGTATTCTGGGGAACTAATAGACCAAACTGATTTTGATTGGCTTCGAAAACGGTCTAGATCAAATAGTGACGTTCATTATCATGGTAATATTTGCCATGAAACCGTCATAATCTTTCTGGAATCCTGAAAACAGGTTTTTTCTTTAAATTTTAGATTAGACTCCAATCTTTCTAGAAAGGTTAAAATAGCTATAACCGCCCCTATTTTTAACTTCTGACTTCAGTTTTCCATGAATCTTCGTTTATCACCATTCAACTAAACTTTCCGAATTATGACAACTTTCTGAAACCTCCTTTTTCTTGTTTTGAGATGCCCTTCTATTAGAAAGTTTGCAGTTTTAGATAAATATGTCTTACAGCACCGAACTACCTATCACCAATCAATTAAACAATTCAACCTTTGTCAACTTTCTGAAACCGCTCCCAAATTCTAACTTTTCTCTGATATTCTGACCTCTAGGTCAAAGAAAAAAACCTGACTCATTTGGCATTCATCATTCTCTCCCCCCCCCCCCCCCCCACTCTCTCCTTTTGTGCCAATTTTCTACCAAAAAGTCGTATACTGTTTCAAAATCTTAATAAATTATTGAAATGTATGATTGCTTCGGTCCATCAACCGTTTCTGGCGCTTTCTGATTTACCGTTAAAACCAGGAAAATCTTGGCATTTCCATCATTTCAATCTTTTTCACAGTTCATCTCCCAATTTTCCGAACTAGTCATATCTAAATCAAAAACCTTTCCGAAAAAAAAACCAACCAAAAACCCATTTTAAATGTCCTTTTTTCCAAAACACACCTCTTCGTATTCAATGTGCTCCAAACATTTTGAAGCAAGAAACAAAAAGTCGAAGCACATTTTTGCTTACAATTTCGTGTTCTTACTTTCCTGCTGACTCAAAAACTGACCAAGTTACAGACAAAAAAACTAGCAAAAGTGAAATCAATCAATAAATCTATAAAAAATCAATTTGTCAAATTTTTGACTGGTGGGTTATTTTACCCACTCCGGGGCCTGACTTTTGCCCCTATAATATCTGGAGGGTTAACTATCCTTGCTATAATAGGATTTTCAGTAAATTTCTGCTGATAGAAACCAATTAAAACTGTAAACCTATTACGTTTTCAATGTTTCTTTTCAAAAAAACTAAAAGAACCTGCATGAAACCCTTTTTTTTTATTCAACTTTTTCAGTTTTGAGAGGAGATCAGTTACTGTATTTTGGTAGATTGCGACTCCGAATATTGATACAATTGCACCATTTCAAAGCAGTATGCTTAATGAAACTTCATGAATCTGTATTTGTTTTTCAAGAAATCTGACCACAAGGATTAATAACAAACTTTCACAGCTGAACGAAACAGTAATTCGTGCATTTCCATCATTTTTTCTGCAGGTGAGTAAAAAGCCGAAAGGGAAGAGCCAGGTGCTCGAGATTGTGTTAAAAGCTCTTTGTGATGCTTTTATCCGTCTCGACTGCAAGGCATGCCCATGGCTACTTTTTTTTTAGTGGAAAGAAGCGGACGATATCGATTGTCCAGAATTAGAAAGCCAAGAAATAGAAAAAAAATCAGGAGCGGACATGAGCCGAAGAGAAAATTCAGAATCCGGAAGACGGAAGTCGGAACAGTTTTTGAGAACTCGGAAGACGGAAGACGGAACAATTTTTGAAAACTCGGAAATCGGAAGACGGAAGACGGAAGAAAAAAAGCCCGGAAGACGGAAGGCGGATGACGGAAGACGGAATTCCGCTCATGTCTGATCAGAAGTAACTTAAATCAAATTTTTGTGTGTTTCTCAATGTTTTCTAGGATTTTTCGTTTTTTTCAACATCGATAAATAATTTCATGTAAATCCAATATTCAGCAAAATATATCAAAAAATTGAGTGAAATGAGAGCAAATACAAATCATCGGGGGTGTGTGTTGAGGAATGGGAAAACGGGTTGATCAATTGGAAAAAAAATAAACTATCCGGGATATTCAATTAATTGAAATTACATGAACAAATAATTCACAAGTCAAAATTTTGAGAAAAATGGAGCAAAAATAGGGAGAAAAGTGCAATTTGATATGTGCGAGATCGGCGGAGATGATTGGAAACTTTAGAACAGGGGAGGAAAAAGGAAATGTAAAGAAAAATACAAAAATACAAAAAAACCGGTTGGAAATCATGAAAAATATATAAATTTTTAATATTGAATACAAAAAAAATGAAAGAACTGATCCATTTCCGATGGGAAATGGTGGGTTTTTTGGTGTGAGACGTGTTGTTTTGGGGCCAAATAGCCCCAAAAATAGATTGATAAAAGGACCCGCTCTATGTTTCCATTGAAGTTTCCTCATCTTTTTCCGAATCAAACATCGATCGGAGCATTAGGAAAGTGTGCAATTGATCGGGACTAACTGATGCACAACGAGAATCGAAATGAGTTTTTGGAGCAATCGCGTGAGTGCACAGAGTTCGACGAGCCATTTTACTGAGCAATGGGAACTGGGAATGACCAATGGTGCTCCAGAAGTAGATGACGTCTCTGAAAAGTAATTGACTCTCAATCTCATTGCCGCATCAAATTAAGTGGTTAAAGTCAGCATTACGGTTTCATTGAAACCTAAAACCTATGTTTTGGTTAATGGTTGGTCTAGAGTTTTGTCAAAGAAAATTCAATGAAAATTCCAGTTTTCAAAACATAGTAGAAATGTGAAATCTTGACGAAAAATTGATATATGGATCGTACCCTTAGCAAAACATGAAGGATAACTTCGGATTTTTTAAGTTCAGATCTCAGAATTTGATTCTCAATCAAAGGAATGAAAAATGTTGGAAGTAGTGGAAATATCAAAAAAGAGTGATTACAATTAAATGAACAAAGGATTTTATTACTGTATTATGGATTCGATGAAACTGTTTTTTGAAAAACATCTTTTTTGTGAGAAACTTTGATTTTCAAGGTAACAAAGCCAATAAAATACAATAACATATTGCAGTTTCCAAAAACTAGTTTAGCAGTGAAAACATGACAAAAACTTGATTTTTGCACTACTTCGTTTGTAAAAAAACACTAAAAACTGACCATAAAACGTTCCAAACTTTTTTAAAACTTCTCGAATCAACTAATAGTAAGAGCTAATCAAAAGGTGGATTACTTCATTACGTAATCGATAAAACCGGGAAAATGATATTGAAAATCAGTGTTGTGTTAAAGTTTGGATTGTACTGAGATTTGAAGAAAAATTTTAAGTTTCCAAAACTCGGTATAACAGTAAACACTTGACAAAAAGCTGATTCTAGAGCTGTGAGTTTTTGCTAACAGAAATAAAACTGACAACAAAACAATAGGGATTTCTATGAAGCATTTTTTTTTTTCAAAAGTTTAGTTTCCAAAAACGTCACAAAACTACAAAATTATGAGAGAAATCAATATATATTCTTTTGAATTTTAAAACTTGTAAACCATACAACTTTGAATGAATTAAATAAAGAATTTGGATGAGAAAACCGAATTCCATCCAGAAATCCGACAGAAACTTCAAAAGTTCGAAGCTATAGCCTATCTCTGATCTCATTTCAGCCAACATTTCTTGAAACCGGGAAAGTTATTCTAAAAATCATATTAAATTCATGACTACATTAACAGAATGATATTATGAAATAAACTTTCAGTTTCCTAAACCTTGTATAACATTAATTCTTTGAAATTATTAATTCAAGCTCTGGGTGATTGATTTTCGGTCGAAGTTAACAACTCTCCGTAGTGAACAATTCGAAAATGATGAAAAATGTACAGTTTATGTCTTGTGTGTAATAGAGCGTCACTGTGAATATAAGTCCATAAGACATGACTGAAACTGACAAAAAAGCCTAATTTCTGTGCGTTTTCCATATTTAGTTAACGGCTTCAGAAAATCGTTAAATTTTCATTCCAGGTAATGGAAGTATTACTTGTACATCTTTTTGTCTCTACGGAAGAAGCTTACAGCTTGTGGGCTACGATACGATAGAGCGGCTCATCAGGTGTTTTTTCGATTTTTTTCAGAACAACCAAATTTTTTTCGGTTTTGAAACTTTCTTTAATTTCTACCCCGCAGCTTAAAACAATTCGCCAGTTACATGATTTATTCTTCTCAACTCACTTTGTCTGATTCGGTGGATATTGTGACCTCAAATAGCATTCCAATTCATCGGTAACTTGATCTTCCTCCAATGAATTCAAAAACATTCTCCTCTTTCGATGAGGCTCTCCATCATGTGAACTTCCACGGCTCAGAGGCTCTTTAGGATTCCGGAATCCACATTCCAATCGAATTTTATCACATATTAATCCTCTCTCTTTTTCATTTAAAATCATATCCAATTTTCGAAGAAGCCGTGGATTCAATAGTACAGCAATCATATGTTCTTCAGTCATAATTGTACTTTTCTCTTGATCCATTACTTTTGCGGCGATTTGTTTAAGTTCCAAAGTCAAATTGCTCATTGGATCCAAAGATTCATGAGTTCCTTCAAATTCATGTTGAAGAGCCATCCATTCAGGTATCACTTTATGGAAATTTGGATGATTAGCTGATAAGGACTCAACGGTTTCTCTAAATGGGAGAATAAACAATTCCAAATCTCTCATGATTTGTGGATCCAATTTTTTGAATTCTTCTTGATCGATTCTTGAACATTTTGAGAAGATTATTTGCTCTACTTGACCCCATTGGTCATTCCATTCGGCTAAAAGATAATGTAGATCAAATATATCTTCGCGCGGTTCATTTGAAAATGGTAGACGGACATCCATTTCGAATAGATTCTTGGTTAGAGTATCTACGATTGTGATCATTTCCAGAAGGGGTTGGGAGGAAGCGGAGAGGATTTTGTAGAGGATCTAAAAAAAAGGCTTTGAAAAATGACACTGATTGAGATCAAACTGCACTTTCAAAAAAATATTTGTGAAACAGATTTTTGTAATCAGCCAAGCTAGCAATTTCAAAATCAGATTCAAAACCTCTTTGCTCCGTGTGATCTCGCCTAGGCTAAGGATGGGCTATGCGACTTTAAGCTACAGTAATCATGAAGTTTTGTAGTAAATCACAAGTATGAGGCTTATGGAGTCTGCAATATTAGTTCCTCAGAAAATATGAAATTGATAAAACCGAATTCATTTTAATTCGTTTATAACTTTTTTTTAAATTTTTGAGTTCGTCAAGATTTGGAAAAGAAAATAGGACGGGAACAATTGTATTTCATTGCTAGTGAATAAACCGTCAGGTTGGTACTGAGATCTTGGGAAAACTTCAAAAAGTTCAAAGACCTAGGAACGATTCACATTGAATTTGACCATGTGCTCTTTTTTTTTTTTTTTGAAATAATGAAACAGTGGATACTAATTGAATATGCTCAATCTTAGACTGGAGAAATTGGGCTGCGCTTGAACTACATATAGTAACCATGAGTTTCTGCTTCAAATAAAATAAATAAAGCGTGAGTTTTTAGTTTCTCAGAAAACATGGAAATAGCGAAACCGCTTTTATTTCTGGTTGTTTCTACGAATTTAGTCGAGATTCGGAAGTTGTGAAATGTCCGATTGGAACGAAAACCTTAAGAAAACTTCAGAACTTATTTAAATAATGAAACAGTGAATGGTCAGAAACAAAGATTGGAGGTACTAGCAGACAAAATTGAGTCATTATGCGCAACCTGATTTTGCGCCTTGAATCTACAGTAAGCTAAAAAAAAAACCTCGGTATTTTTGGGGTACGTTGAAGAGAACAGTAATGCACTTTTTCAATTCTGCCTTATAAACTAGATATGCGCAACAGCACTTTCCTCAAATTTATAGAGCCATTTTCAATTTCATAAAATAAGCCAACGCGCCTTAATTACAGTAACCCAGACTGTAATGCAAAACGTGGAAGCACAGTCTCTTTGGTATACATTTTCTGTTTCAGCGAGGTATTTTCAAGATCTTTTCAATATTAGCTTCATTCTGCTGTACTCTTTAGATGGTCAACTAACCTCCTTCATTTTCTGCCGAACATCAAAAAGTGATTTGATTCCACCAGCTTCCAATAAATCATTCTCCAAAGTTGGTGTAGTAACTCTCAGATGTTTACGATTAAGCTCATAATTGTGCACAACAATGTTGATCATTTCGTTCAACGACTCATTTTCTCGAGCTTTGAATACTCTGAAAATTAGAGTTTGGAGCATGAATTTCCCGTTGAAACTTACCCCAGAATATTACTCCTCCATTTCCAATCCGGACTAATTCTGGATCCATGAATCACTCGGTAGTCTTTTCCCATATACTTCAGAGTCTCCAGAGCCAATCTACATCCTTCCTGAGTGCGGCTCAACTCATTTTTCAAGTCATCAGCACAGAATCTCAAATGAGTTTGCATTGCACTTCTAACCGTCTGGATATCCGGAAAAGCGTCAATTGGTGGGCTCGTAGCCCCACCCCCGGCTCCAGGAGCACCTCTTTTAGACACGTGGTAGAGTTGTTTGAGCAGGCCACGGAAGCCTTTTCCAGAGAAAACCATTGGATCAATCAGATCCACTGCACAACATTTGACAACGGCATCTATCAGAACCTCCCGATCCACGTCTCCAATTGTATTCTGGAATTCCTAAATGGATGAAAAATCGTGCTGAAGGAACTTAGGATTCTGGACCTACCTCTCCAGAATGTTGGGTCAGCAATGGGAGGCTTGAATTGCCCGAGCCGGAGCCAGATGGCACAGAAGCCGAACCAGATTCTACCATACTTATAGACAATTGAGAGCGGACCACATCAGTACTCGAACCCAAATTCAAATTTCGCGCCGAGACAGTGGAATCGAAAGAATTCGTTCCGCCGGCTTCAACGGTTTCTGTCGAGGAGGCGTGTGATCGATAGCTGGCTCCAATTGGGCAACGGTGTCGTGTCATGTTACCGGTGCCACCGCCGGTGTCAGTGTAAAGGACCTTGCATGCGTAACACGCGACGTATGGGAGGCGGAGTTGGGTGGCTGTGTCCAGGACCTGGAAATAAAGAAAATGGAATAGGGGATTAAGAGAAGGAATGGATTTGAAAAGGAATGGATAGCTAGTTATCTAGGTCAGAACAAGAGTTATGATCTATTGAGTAGTGCATTTTTCGTTATACTAGACCAAAACGTTTGAAAAAAAAAACGTTTTCACTTTTTCTACAACTGGCATTCAAAATTTCTAAAAGTTCTAATTGTATAGGGTATTGACCGTTGCACAAATTAGTGGGGAATATCTGACAAAATACGACGCCGCATCAGTAAGATGGCTTCACAGTGACTAGATGGTATGATGTTGAAACAAAAGCGCTTTGGAAATGCATAGTTTTCGACGGAGTATATAACTGAAGTAGCTGAAACAGATATTCCATGAGACAAGTCAAAGTGATGGAAAACAAGTGTATAGGTTGAAATGGGAATTTCGGACTTGAACCTTGTATTTGGATTGTGGTGAGATAAAAGTAATAAGTGCACGTCAGTAAACTAAAAAAAATTGATACTAGATAGTGAGATGTTGAAAGTGAAACACCTACTGAAGAAACTCAGACTTTTCATCTTAATTAAACTAGGGGAAACAGGTTTTTCAAAACATCTCTTATGAAGATGATAGGTTAATTTGATAGTTTCAGATTTGTATCGTAATCAAGTTTGGACTAAAGTCTTTGGCCTATTTGTTTTGTCAGATGAGGTAAAGGAGTCATCGGCCAAGAAGGATCACACTCTAGGCCAAGCGCTAGCGCTACGGGTAGAAAAATAGCTTTGTAAATTGCAAAAAGCGTTGAATTTTCCGAAAAGGCCTCAAGATTGTCACAAATCAACCTTCTGAAATCTTCTGAAACTGCTTTTGAAATAAAAGTCTGTATCGAAATCAGTATCTTAACATCACGTTTTCTGTCACTAATAACCCATAGGTTGATGATAGTTTTTGTGTAAATTGTCTTCGTACAAGTTTTTAGAAAAAGGCAAAAAGAAAGTGTTTTTACTCAAAAACTGAAGCCGAAAACTACACAGATGGATTAAAAACTTCCAAAGAATAATTAATTCCTAAACTATTTAATGCGGTTTCATGCAGGCTTTGAAACCGAAACTCAAGTTGAAAAAACTTGATTTTAAAATTTTACATTGTCTAGATAAGAAAAAAGTGTCTATAGCCCGTTGGGGATAAGCGAGGAAGGTGATAATTATATAGGTTTTTCTCAAAAGGACGTCATGTGTATGTCTAGCCATTTAATTTCAAATGATCGCGTGAAATTTATTGAAAAAATGGGTCCAAAAAGTTCAATAGTAAGATGTTATCAACTCAACATTTCCGAAAAACTAGAAGATCTTTTATGAATTTTTTGAGTCTATAGGATATTTAAATATTTGACCTAGTTTTTTTTCTTGTGATTTCTAGGCCAATTTTTTTCACAGTTTCAATTAGGCTTTTAATTGTAGAAATTTTGCTATTTTCCATTCTCAGTCCGCCCAATAATCCCAAACTAGATCCAAAAATAACCCAGACACCAGGACAATACAAAAAATTTAATATTTTCTTTAAAATTCTGAAAATCATTTTTGTTTTTGTAACACCGACTCCAAAACATTCTAGAATCAAAAATTCACCTTTTTTTCTGATGACGTAGTCTTCCTGGTCATAAACCAGAAAGGGCTAGAATTAGTGAAGTGTTTAATGAAATCGGGGGTGTTGTTTGGTTCGGGAAAATGTTCTAGTTAGATCACAATGAAGTAATTTTCCAAAAGAACAGAAGATGGAAAGATTGTGTGGACGGTGAATCAAAAGCAAAAGCAGTCGGAATAATGAGCTAGGATGAAAAAATATAGCTAAAACTGGGATTTTTCTTGTGTTTCAAAACTGTTAGACTTCTTATTTAATTTTAATGATAAAATGTCTGAATATATTTGTCAGAGTTGTACGGAATGGATGTTTTCGATTTCGGATTTCGGAATCCCGAATGAGCTTTGAAACTACGGAATTCTGAATTCGGAACGATTGGCTTTGAAAGATTCAAAGCTGATAAAAGCGATTGAGTTCGAAAAAAAAATTTTCAGTGCATTTTAGGAACGATTTCATTCTAGACGCAGTAAATACTGGAGTATCGCTCAATCATTCTCCATAATTCCGCTATTTTTCTTGACTTGAAAAATTTGAGTTGTAACGGAATGAAATTTATTTTTCCAGAATCCGAAATACGGAATACGGCATCCGGAATTCGGAATTCCGCACAACTCTGTTTTCCATGACATTGGACGTTAGAATTATTATGCGCTAGATGAATGCTTCTTCCAACAAACTATCATAATGAATAGGAATGAAAAAATCTGACTAAAACTGGGACATTTTTTTGTGTTTCAAAACTGTTAGATTAAAACTTTCAATTTAATCTTAACGTTGAAATCTTGGTATAGATAAGTTTCTCCAAAAAAAAAACCCGAAACCCAGTAAAAAAAATGACCCGCCAACCAAAACAGAAACTCCATAATAATGCCTCCTACCATAAAGGGGGTTGTCTTATCCGGATGATTGGGTGCTCTGATTTGAAGATTTTCTTTTATCGGATCAAAATGACGAGAATCTAAATGGGGTCTCGAATGGATTTTGTGAGTTAAACCTATAACATCTTGGAAGTAACACTACAGATTATCCAGATTTCAAAGTTTTTAGGGTGGGAGGTGATATCATTTTGACCTCGTTAATTTGATCGAGTTTTTTTGTGAATCATTAATGGAAAAGTGTGGATCGACTTTCTTTCTCAGAATTCGTATAATAATAGTGAAACTCTGTAAATTCAATTGAATACTGCAAGGTAGGTAATTATTAGAAACTTATGAACATAAGAATAGGGAAAGAAGATTATCAGTTCAAGAAAAAAGGAAAAAATGACGTTGATCCAGTAAAAAAAAGAACCTTTAGCAAAATTTCTTGAAACAATAGGTAATGCCAACTCTACATCGAACAGTTATTCAAAGACAATCATAAAAGTTTACGACAATTTTGAAAAAGTAAACGCCTTTTGTTGCTTCTAAGCGTGACCTCAAATTTCTAAAGTTGTTGTGAAGTTAGTTGAAAACAACTCAATAACTAGCTTTCATAAAACTTTTAAATGAAAAAAAAAGAGACATCTCGAACAGCTTAAGGTGTCAATTCTTTCTCATTGAGACAGAAGAACATTACTGTTTGTAATCATCATGGAGCTAGATGTTGCAAGTATGAAGCAGGGAGAAAAACTCACGACCTACAGTACCAGATTTTGAAAAAATCTCTCGAATCATGATATCAAACTGTTTAGGTTCACGCTCATTTGTGCCAAACTTTATTGTTTCAAAATAAATACAGGCAAGAAATTTGGTTGATGGAACAGTAAGAAAGTGGAACAAGATACTGTAGAAAATCAGAAAATCAGTATTCCACGAATAATCAAAGAGAGTACTGACATGTGAATGTTACAAACACAGTGAAACCGTTAAAATCTCTCTCCAAGTAAGACAGTAATCTGTGATTTTCGAATTTTCAGATTGGATGAATAGCCATGTCCCAACTAATTTCACTACATTTGGTTCAAAAAAAAATCATAATAATGAAACAGCAAAAAAAAACATGAGACGAACTTCTAAACTATGTCGGTTAGGAAACGGTTTGAATTCATTTTTATCAAAACTAACGTTGAAATTCTCTCAATTTTCCATGAAGTCAATATTAACAGTTATGAACCATCTGTTGAGTTGGAATGAATAACAATATAGACACTTTGCCGACATCATGAAACAGTCGTGTGTAGAACTACAGTGAACTAATTTTTTCATATTTTCTGTTCAATATTGTTAACCTTTTGATGCAAGAATTCTACTCGGACTACTGATGCTCCTAGCTTTTTTTGGGACAAGTCCTGGTCATGAAACGGAGAAAATAGTGGACAAATCGAGTCAAAAGACTCAGTAAAGAAATGTGAGAATAATCGAAAAGTTGGATTACTGTGCTGTAGCTTTTGGCTTCTCGATTCAGTATTGAGAAAGAGTGAATATATTGAATTGAAACTGGCGTTTAACCTCAAGTTTTCATGCAAAGACAGATAAATGATTCATTGAACCTAGAAATCATAACGTAAGTGTAACCTACTTCATGTAACCGTCATAGTTTAATCTAATTGTAAACCAAAACAATTTGCCAGTTGAGGGTTTGAATTTTCCAGCGAAACTAGTTTGATCAATGATTTTCCTCAGTAAGCGTCGTCTAATGAATTTGAGAAAATTCGGTTCGGAACAAGCCCTGGATGTGAAACAGTACAAAAAACATTTAAAAACTTTTAAATTTTGGTTTTTCTTGTGTTGGCTTTTGGAGATGAATGAAACACGATTGAAAACAGGACACTTTTTCAAAATTCAGCCTAGTCTTAGGAACAGTAAAAAGATTATTAGAGTCCAACTTTGCGAACAGAAGTTTCGGTAGGTTACGAGGTTGGCGAATAGTACGTAAGGAAAAGATATTATAACTCAAAAAAGTGCACTTTATGAAACTGTTATAAAAATTGACTTTTTTTCAATTTAAATTCAACCAAATTCTGTTCTGATGGAAAACTACCACCTATCCCACTGTTTACCAAAACATGACCTAGCTTACATCATATTTTCAAATCAGTAAAAAAATTGGGTGCAAATCTTTTCTAAAAAGTATTTGCAAAGCTTAAAAATATCAAACACATTCATTTTCGCTTCACGTGATTTGGATTTTCTATCTTCTTAACCCGATCTCAAGATCACTATGAAGCTAAAATTTGGTTTTCAATCGACTGAATGATTTTCAAAATTTCAAAACTTTCAAAAAAGTGCTGAAAACGTGAAAAATCTGACAAAAAAAGTGCACAAAGAGCATCTCAAGTGGAACGTTTTGTTCAAGAACCAGAAATAACATCAAATCCAAATATAGACTAACCTGACCAAACAAATTCCAAACTTCTGATCTTCCTCGCTTTCTGACCAACTGGAATCTGCCGCCGTTTGCCTGACGGATATCATCTTGGATTACGGATTTTGGTGGCATTTGGGCTAAAAGCTCAGCGGTCGCTTGGCTAATGTTGGTGGAACTCTGAAAAATGATAAATGTGGTAATAAGGATGTGAAAATATGACAAAGCAGTGAAATTTGAGTCCAATAGGCCAAATATTACAAAATAACACGTTTTCGGGAACGTTGGGAAATATGTAATTATCCGAAAATTAAAATATATGAGTTTCCAGATGCAGTAAAAACTCTATTACACGGGCACCCATAATGAAAAGGGACCTCTAATGCAGCGGCATTCCTAGTTCCAAAAATACCATGACAGCTTCTAATAAACCGACACCTCGAACATTAATAAAGCGATCTCTAATAAAGTGACGTTGTATGTTAGAACGATATGCCACTTTAATAGAGGTTTTACAATATTGGAAAAGGAAAAATCTCTGTTTCTTGATATTCAGATATTTTGGATACCGAGCACTTCAGATACTTATTCATTTCTGAATTTTGGTACCCCTAATCCCCCCAACTACGTAATCCTTTATTTACCTGATCAAATGACGATTGAGCACTGGTCATCATCTCGAAACTTCCCGACCCAACTGTCTCGAATGAGCCGCCCGAACAATCCATTTGCTGAATAAGTTTTGAGATTTTGATGTTTATTTTTCCTTTTTTAGGCTGATTGCATAAGTCACTATGTGGATACTACCATAATTACGAGTACCGTAATCGAGTAAATCAAGTGGACGTTTTGAAACTGAAATTTCTGTTTTCTCCGGTACCAATACAAATTTTCAATCCGGTTGCATAGCGTTTGTATCAACTGGAATTTTTTGAAGTTCATGCTGCTTTAGATGCGATATCAATTAATAATAGTGAATTAATTTTTCAGTTTCAAAACCTCTATAAACATTTGAGCAAGTTTTAAAAAATTAGAGTTTACTTTATTTCATTTCACTTTCTCAAATTTTCAAGGCAATGATGTTTCGGTAGTACCAAACTAAAAGGATCAAGGTATCATTGTTTCATTATTCAGAACGTATTTCTCAGACAGATGAAACTGTTTTCTTCTCGACTTTTTATCAGAAGTTCTGATTCTGGAAAGACGGATTGTTACAATCATTGGATAATTATATTGAATAATTCAAAAATGAGTTTCACATTGTTCTGAAACTGTGAAAAAAATTTAAAGCATTAATATTCCTGAATAAATAGAGGCCTCAATTGAGATCACAAAAGCAAAATGGAGAATCGAACTGTCTATTAGAAGAACTATTTAAAACTGCAACTGCACACACACAAACAAAAAAACGCTATAAAACTGAAAGAGTTCGTTAATAATTATCAGGCGACCGAGTAAGTTTGACAAAATTACAAAATTAGCTGTGTTTTATTTGAAAGTTTCAAAACATTGTCGACCCGTGGAAACTATGTCGTACAATTTATGGCGATTGTTATGGATCTAACGAAAATTTTGGCAAATGGAACGAAAATTTCACCAAAACTGTAACCTTTTTCCATTTTCACCAATTTTTCATTTGATAATAAAACAACTTCAATCACTACGAGTAGGGCTTTTATGTAAAAAAAATTTTTTCTTCAGTTATTAGCTCCAGAATGGAAAAAATTCTGTCGGTAGAAGAATCGATGTTTCCAAAGGTTCGCAAACAAAAAAAAACGTTATGAAACTGAAAAAGATCGTCATTTATCAACCGACTAAGAGTAACTTTGACGAAGTCTGTCTTCTGTTTCATTCGAAAAAAAATACAGTTTTAGATCTTTATTAGTAATGCATTGGAAGCTTCTTTGGTTCAGTGAAGGTTCATTGTGAATTTCAGGTAAGTACCAATAAGCAACCGAAGCGGCCGTTATCTTGACCCAGCACAACTTATCCAGAAAAAAAGAAACCGGAAATTTCAAGTTTATTTTCTGTTCCAAAATCTTAATATAGAGAGTTCTGAAGCCGGACTTTGGTGCTTGAGGCTTACCCAAATCTACATTTTTCTCTGCATATATAGTTTTTTCATCACTACTTTCGCGCTAAAAATGTTTCAAATGCAACTTTTCCAAAATCCAATTAGAAAACTCACCTCAATTTTCGGGACCGCTCCAAAATTGAGCTTCAAATCATCCATCATTGGTGATGACATGCCAATTGGTCTTGAGATAACAGCTGATAGCTGATTAAGAAGAGTGGTGTTGAGGCTCAAAGAATTGATAATGTCCACAGAAGTAGCTGGCTGGCCACCACCACTTTTTGGGGATTCACCTGAAAAAAATGGTGGGATTGGAGGCCGACAATGTCAAAAACTGGCTGAAATGACCGAAATATTCTAAATGTCTTATAATGAACAGGAATTTTTTTTTAATGTTAGAATATTAGTTTTTCAAGCTCAAACCCCCAAAAAGTCCAAAAAAGACATACACGAAAAGGACCGATTATCGACGGGACTTTTTCGGAAATCCGACGGCGACGGAACGGTTAGAAGACGATTGTCGGTGGCGGCGGGCGGTGGTTCCAGCTGCAGAATATGTTATTTGATGGGGAGGACTCTGAAGGTGTTAGAATTTACCTGAAGAGGTGACAATGGGGATTGGACCAGAAGACGTGGTACTTCAAGTGGTGAGAAGGCTGAACGACCCGTGTCGAAGGAGCCCACGCGGAATGGGGCTGAAGTGAGAAAAAGAGGAACATGGATAAGAGATTAGAGAAAATGAGAATGGTTAGTTGACATGAAGTACGGTAGTTTTTGGATAATTTATTTAAAATTAATGTTTCTTCAACCTAGCAAAATTTTGATTTTGAGCATATGTTGATTATTTTTAAAAGCCCTTCTATAAAACTACTCTTATCATGCTCTAATACTGCTGAATACTTTTTGAAACAAGTTTAAAAATTATTCTCTGTTTTTACTTTGTCATTTGACGCTAAGTTTTTTACAAACTAGAATAATTCTTTCTGATTATGAACAAAGACTTTTTGAATCATGCAAAAATTGCCTTTTCTGTATCTACCTATTCATTTATAGCCAGGTCTTCTACAAAATAGGTTTCCATTTTTCATTTCAATTTCGGATTTATGATATTAAGCCCAGAAATTTTTAACAACATTACCGACGAATTATAAACTTCATTTTTTTCAAGGTTGGCAGTAAAATCTGAAGTAATCTCTTCAACGAGAAAATTCTTCCTACACTACCTCATGATAAGATTTTGAAGCAGAAACCATCGAAATTTCCGTTTCGATTGAAAATTATCAAATGTGAAACTTCTTCATGGTATTCACACGCTGTTTCAGTCAGAATTGACCAAAATTGTCACAGTAAAATATTCGATGAAAAATGAACAAACTGTTTCAGAACTTCCTCTTATACAGTTCAGAATCGGTAATACATATTCGTTTTCTTGTTGTACGATCAAAAAACTTTTGAAAATTCATTTTTATATTTGTCCGTTGTCTAGAATGAGCTGTAAGATGTGCCATGAAACTTCTATTATAACGGCAGGCTCTGGTTTTTCAACGGTTAAAAAAATGGAAAACTCAACAGACGTCCATTATTGACCGAATGATAAACATCTTAAAAAAAAGGAAATGAAACCGTGAATTAATCGGACTCCACTTGAAAATTGGTGTCCTTAAAATGGAGGAGTTATGAAAATACTGAAATTGTGATTGAGAAAAAAAAACGCTGAAAAATTTGTCTGATGCGAGAATAGAAATCATGAAACTGTGCTGACTTTTCAAAAAGAACCCAGTTTCCAGGATCTGATAAACTGGAATTCTGGCTTAAAAGATGTTCTAAGGATAAATCGGTCACAGTCAGACTTGTAGCGGGCCGTGCCGGGCCGGGCCGGGCCGGGCCGGTGGAGGAATTTCTACCGGCCCGGCCCGGCCCGGCCCTGGCCCGGGGTTCAAGGCAAAAAATTTTTTCTTCAGGTTTTTTTTTCGAAAATTTTTTTTTCGCAGGTGTTTCTCTCTTTTTTGGCCTATGTTTTCAGGGAGGAAATTCTGATCGATTTTTGAGTTAAAAGACCCAGGAAAAGTACCAAAAAAGGCTGAAAAACGGGAAAAAGGTGCTCCGGCCCGGGTCGGCCCGCCGGGCTTTCCGGGCCGGCCCGGGTTTTGGACAAGTCTGGTTACAGTACTTTGGGAAATTATACGGGAATTCTTATGCATTCGTTGTATTCTTTCATCAAGTACTGGTATCGAATCAACAATTCAAAACTCATTGGTTTTTCAATTTTGAAACTGATGAAATGGAATAATTAACCTAAAAGGAAGCCACTATTGAATGTTGTCAATCTTATAAGTTTTAACTTAAAAGTTGGTAAGCTTCATCAAACATTGTTATTTTTGTATGTATATCCGAACGTTTATAGTAAAGTGAACATTCTCTCAATTTTTCACCTTTTTTCTCAAGTTTTTGGAACACAAAACTCTTATTTTCACTCACCTGGACTCAATTTCTGCGAAGCCGAAACATCAAAACTGGCAGCTCTCCTAGGCTCAGGAGCCATTGAACTAGACGACGGAAGGGCTAAATGATGTTGAAGTGATGATGCATTATGAAGATGTTGCATAGAATGATGATGTGTTGAAGAGGTTGTCACTTGATTATGTTGTGATAAAAGACTATGTGGAAGGTATTGAGTTGGAAGATGATGATGAGTGGTGGGATCATCATCTTGAACTGCCGGAGATTTTTTGAGCGAACGGTTCCGCGCGCGGGAACGCGCCCCGTCTTCTGACGACAGTTTGCTGGAAAAAGAAAGGTTTAATAGGGGAAATGAGGGTTAGATAGAGAAGAAAAAATTAGAAGACAGGAAGAAGTAAGAGTATAAAGAAAAAGAAACATAAATTTTTGACACGGGGGAAAAAGGAATTGATGGCTTAGGTTAGAGTTAAAGATAAAACAAGCCACTGAAAGATTGAAAATTTGTTGGTAACAAGGTACCTTGAAATTTTTTCCACAAACTTTTCTATAAAACGATTTTGGAGCTATCTTATCACTTTTTTGAAGATACCGGTGAAAAGAAGATATTAATGGACAAAGCAAATTTTATAGACTAAACCAGGTATGTGGAACAGAATATGCCAGGATACTTGTCAAGTGTTTTTTAAGTTGACTGAAACTCAAATTATATACCCACAGAAACATTTTTAAATTTTTTATGAAACTTCATGAAGTTTACAATCACTTAGAAAACCCCGTCCTCAGGTGCAAAATACGTTTTGGCTGGACGTTAAAACCAACAGGCAGATACAAAATTTTGAAAAAACAAATAGTTTACTGTTTTCTAAAGTCATTAGATTTAGAAGAAGTTCTGGAGTTCGATTCGTGATTGATAATCGAGTTTTTTCACTAAAATCAATGAAACTTTTTGGAGTTCGATGAACAAGGGTTAGTTCACTGTTTCCTAATATTTTCTACAATAGGTAGCTTGATTGACAGTATTGACTCGTCATTATTACACGAAAGCGTACAAAAACTGGGAAAAGCCGAAAAACGGCTGAAATTCAGTACAAATGTCTGAAATTCGTTGTTTCAAACAAGTTTTAGATTTAAAACAACCATTCTGCTCACCGATTCAATATGGCCCTCCTATAAAAAAAAGTGCATATTTAAAAACAGAGTTTTAAAGAGCGGAAAAAGAATTACTTGCAGTTTTAAATAAGCTTGAAGTTTTGAATGATATATGGATTAACAATTATCCGTAACAATCGAACCGGAAACCACTTCAAAAAAAAACAAGCACAAGTTTACAGTCTCACAAAAGCCTTGAATCTAGAACTAGCATAAAAGAGCGCTGATTCTATCAAAATCTCTAACAAATTATCCAGACACCCCGAAAAAAAGCTACAAAAATTCCCTCCAAAAACGTCCCCAAAAAAAACGCGTGCCATTCTACCAACCGATTCCTTTCTGAACATGTTCAGTTTTTTTGTCTAAAGTTTCATAAAAAATTAGGAAAAAATTACTGTTCCCTGAGGTTTTCAGATTTAGAACGAGTTCTGAGCAACTCGATTACTCGAGGAATGCTATAACAACTATTCTCTCAAATCAATTGATCAGTTTAGGATCCTTAACAGAAAGTCAAGAAAAGTGGCCAAAACTCTGATAAAAAATAAAAATTTTTTAGTCTTTCCAAGTTCACATTCAGACTCTGAAAACTTCGATTCAATGCCATCATTGCCAAGACAGAAACTCAAAAAGCAGCAAATCTTTCGAAAAAATTTACAGTTGTAGTGAGGTTTTGAATCAGGAACAAAATATGAATTTACAATAATATGTAGGAAAATAGACGATCTGAAAAACCCCGAAAAAAAAGTACAAATTCACAGTTTTACAGAAGTTTTAAAGTTAGAGCAAGCATGAGCTCAAATGCTTCTGAAGGTTATCAATCATCAAAAAATTTACTGAAACTGAAGAAAAAGCACAGATCATATCGAAATTTCTAAGAAAAACCACTCAGACACCTCAAAAAAGAGCTACAAAAATCTCCTCCAAAAAACGCCCCCAAAAACGCGTGCCCTTCTACCAACCGATTCATATCTAAATACAACATCTATAAAATATATAGAGGCGACGTCAGAACGTAGGAGGGGACTCCTGACGACGTCCCACCACGTCGTCAAGATGAAAAAATAATTTAAAATTCAAAACGGCGGGGAAGGCAATCGAGTGGTGTGTGTAGTCGAAGAAATAAAATGAATGAGAAAAAGAAGAAGACGTGGAGAGAAATAGAGTAGAAAAAATAAACGGAATAAGAAGAAAAGGGCGAGGAAAGCTGACTGAGAGAAGAAAAAAAAACGTTTGATTTCTTCTTTTTTTTTGCTCTGGAAGGAATGAGTGACAGGTTGACGTATTAGGTGGCATATACGGATAGGTGTGTGTTTGTGTTTTGGAAAAAAGGACATTTAAAATGGGTTTTTGGTCGGTTTTTGATTTGGAAATGACATGTTCTGAAAATCAAGAAACGTATTGGAAAATCGGTGTAAAAAAGTAATTCTTCAAAAAATGGTCGAAGTATCAAAATCTCAAGGTTTTTGTGATTTTAATTGTGAATAAGAAACAGACAGAGAGAGTAGATGGACCGACAAAAGCATAAAATTCCAAGAAGTTAAAAAAATTTTGAAACGTTAACCAACTTTATTGGAAAAGTCAGATAGATTTGGATTCAAAAAATGATTCCTTAAAATCTGTATTAGTGGTGCATGTAACACGATTTTTTCTACAATTTTATCCCGAAGCACCACTATTAGAAGGTAACTACTACTAGAAGGGCACCATTATTTCATGAACTATTTTCAAGTTTAGGACTGTTTTCAGTCAAAAATTCTCGAATTCATAATAGGCAGGTCAAAAGTTTGAAGAAGAAAGTATGTTCGAAATGGGGCACCACTATTAGAGGGAAACTTCTGTTAAAGGGACACCACGAATAGTGGTTTTACGGTATATCGGTGTTATTCTTTAGGCTGGCTATTGATAAGAAGCTGATACTTTTTGACTACCTAACCTTGCAGAAGTAGGCTTCCGAACTTTCTACACTTTAGCTGTGCTGCCAGAAACAGGTGTTTTTTCTGTTTTTATTTGACTGAATTGGCCCAAAAAAAGTAGTGTTTCTTTATACTGATAATAGTGTGGACAAGTTTTTTAGGTAATAGATGCTGTCGGGCAATCTCAGGACAAGTGGGTCTGTTTGAAATAATTGAAGCTGTTATAAATTAGAGAATTCTTAACTTTAACTGTTCGCTATGTAAACTGGAGACGAATACGTGACAAATATTCATGCAAACCCTGAAACGGTGAGCTTCTAACAATTTCAGCTTTGTACCATTTCTGAGAATTGATAAACAAGGTATCACTTACTTCATAGCCTTGCCGCTCGGTCGGTTTTTCCTAGATAAACAGATTCAGAAGCAAAAATTATCATATCAGTAGGTTGGTTATTGATAGGAAACTTATACTTTTCGAAAAAGTAATCCACTTCTAGTAAATTTTCGTACTCTCGGCACTTTCTTGGTGCTACCAGAAACATAAGTTTTGTCACACAGCTTAAAAAATACTGTACCTAAACATTGATAATTGTTGGAATAATTTTCCTAGGCAATGCACAATTTGTATCTAGAACATTGACATTCTCCAGTACAAATGTGCCTGTTTAAAACTGGTAAAAACTTTTGAAAATGTATGGTTCGCATGTTTTTGTGAGCTGTAAGCGTAACAGAGCTCAAAGCTTTCGATGCAGGCTCTAATTCGAATGGTAAACTCTAAGCTGAATTAGAAGTTCCCTGACAAAACGGTATTTAAAGAAGTCATCAATTCTTATGCTAACTGTGAAACAATAAATTTTTCAAATTCACGCTCACTGTAAGAAAAATTACTGTATCTGAGGATCTATAAACAAGGACATCACATATTTCATGGCTTTGTAATGCAATTTTACCTTACTTTGTCTTGAAAAATGCTGCCTTAGAGTTTCATTTTCCTTTTTTCCAGGTGAAAATGAGAATGAAAGCGCTCAATTGAAATAACGAATTAGCTCGAATACATTTCCAAATATTTGAATAAAAACGTAGAAATTAAACACTATTCTAGCTATATTCATGTTTTGAAAGCATAAAGTTACGAATGTTTTCTGAATTTTTGAAATCAGAAAATGAACAATTTGGACTTCAAGACAATTCTGTTTCCCGATGTCTTTAAGTAAAAAATTAGAGTGGTATTGATTTTTTGCCGATCTTCTGTATAGTATTTTGAATTATATTCAGATTCGGTTAAATTTTGACTGAGACATTGCCTTTTTTGAATAATCAACAGTTATCCAATTTTCACGTAACTCGTCAGAACAACAAACAGTTCAACAGAAAAGTATTACTGAGAGTGCTCATATAAAAACTGCAGGGGATCAGAAAGCAGAAAGTGTTTGTGAAACTTACAGGAATATTATTAGTAATTTCTGAAGCTAATAACTAAAACTGGAGTTTGGAATCCGTATTTTCCTCTTTTTTCACATTTTTGGAATGAGTTTTTGTTAGACATTTCGTTGAGGAACCTCTAAACCAGTCATAAAAAACATGAAAAAATGTGTGTAAAAAACTGTGAAGACTGACACATAACAGTTTTCTGTTTCATTCACATTTTTTTTGTTAATTCAAAAACAGTTCACCGATTACTAACTTAATCACAAAATGTCCATTTTCAAAAAAATTTATTTCGTTTCGGAGATGGAAATTGTACAGAGATGGAAATTGTATGGAAATTGTACCTACTGTACAGAAAATCAGAATTTCGAACAGATACTGCTCCAGTTCACGTTTTCGTATACTATGAAAAATATTTGGAAAGGAGATATTGTTTAGAATACTCAAAGAATAAGAACTGAATTCAATGCAGTTGATAATCTCGACGTTCTCTGATAAAGTCCTCTTCAGTGGGAAAACAAAAGTTTGGTTATCTAGGGCTTGCTACTTACAACTGATTATTGTAAAACAATCAAAAATAAAAATAAAAACTTAGCCTTACTGAGTGGATAAAAACTGTAACATAAAAATCTGGTTCAGACTGAAAAAAAAAAACTGTTTCGTGAACTATGGAAATCGCTAAGGTAATGCTCTTAGATAATGAAACGTTGTCACTCCTTTTAGAAAACGCCGTGGGAAAAAAAAGAAATTTTCAAATATTACAGCAGGATCCAGTTGAAAAAGTCTATACCAAAATAAGCATAAAACCAGCTCCAATGTCTCCAAAGTTCCGTTTCAATATCGTGATGAATTTTCAAAAAGATACGGCAAATTTTGATTTCTTGAAATATACAAGACCTATTTAGCAAGTATCGAAATAGAGTATCGAGAATTTTTTTTCACTGTTCCTAGTTCATCGTAAAATTTCTGGATTTTTAGCGATTTTTGATTTCATCATGGCCCTTACATTATTCTAAATGTTGGAAAGTTTGCCATAAACCTGTATTTAAAATCGGGCTCTTGTATTGTTCTAGAGGTTTTTCGGGAGAGTCTTATATCGAAAAATTATGCTGTTAAAGAGTTTCCGTAAAATACCAAATTTTATAAACTAAATTTTTTGATTGAAACTGCCCTTCTAATAGAGAGGCTGTTCTAATAAACTTCAAAATATATTTGACCTCATACCTAAATCTCTCTTTTTCTGATCATTTCAAGTTGTTTCCGGTATATATTAATGAAAGTGCATATAAGTATACTCAGCTTCGGTTAACATTTGACTGAAACATTGACTTTTTTTGAAGTAATTATTTGTCTTAATTGCCATGTAAAAAAATCATCAAAATAGCTAACATCGCGAAACAGAAAAATTTTAAAAAGAGTGCTATTACCTAGAAAATTGGTGGAATCAGATAGCATCGAGTAGTTTCGAAGCAGTACGAAATGGTTTTTTTCGGAATCCGGGATTCGGAGTACGGAATGAAAAAAGTCCCGGAATACGGAATCCGGATTTCCGTACAACTCTGTTTTGAAGCGAAAATTCAAGTGAAAGTTTTTAAACGCAGTTTCGCGCATTCTGCTAATAGAACTTTAGAATACCTTCAAAATAAACATCAGTTTTGAATCCGAAAAAATACATTTTACAGCACATTTTACATAACTATCAGTGATTCTAAACATTTGAAGCATCAAAATCCGGTCCTAATTTTGAAAAATAAAAATAAATTAGTGTTACGAATACCTATTATAACCGCGATGTGAAATACATAAGTGATTTAATGAAAACAATCGGGGGACCTTGAGATGTTCTACTACAGTCCAAAACAAATTGAAATGACTCCTAAACCCCTTATCCTTTGAACTTTTCAACTTATTTCCCGAAATTTCTCATTATCAAATCCCATCATCTAGCCATAATCCTCCCTACTACAAAATTTGTACTTTTCACTCCCTTAGAAAGCGTAAACAAAAACAATCACGTACTCATTCTCCAATTCACCCTCCAATTCCCCCTCTTAACTAAGCACACATGATCTAATCAAAACGACGACATTTCTTTCAAATTGAATTGAGTCATGAAAAAAAAAGAAAAGAAAACGAGAGTATATGGAGTTGGGGAAAAAAGAGCTGGAAAAGGAGGGGGGAATCGAAAATCAAAAGAAAAAAAAAGAAAATAATCTGCTTCTCTCTTTTTTCTCGGCCATTAACGGATTAAATTGGCACAAAAGGAGAGAGAGAGTGGGGGGAGAAGGTTAATAGGTTTATGTCACACCATTTGAAGGGAGAGAAAAATGATGAAAAGAGGGAAAAGGGAGTGGAAAAGGGGGAGGAGAGAATGGGAAAGAGAATAATGAATGCCAAATGAGTCAGGTTTTTTTCTTTGACCTAGAGGTCAGAATATCAGAAAAAAGTTGGGAGCGGTTTCAGAATATTGATAAATGCTGAAATGTTTTATTGAATGATGATAATAATGCGGTGATGTAAGTCATATTTATCTGCAACTGCAAACTCTCTAATAGAACGTCATCTCAAAACGAGAAAAAAAGAGGTTTCAGAAAATTTTCAGATTTTTGAATATTGAGTTTAATGATGGTTATGAATCTTTACTTTACTTCAAACTTATCTGAAACTGCAAACTCTCTAATACAAGGGCATATCAAAACTAGATAAAAATAGGTTTCAGAAAGTTGCTAAAATTGGTACGTTTGAATGAATTGTGATAAGACGAAGATTCGAGATAAAATGAAGTCAGAAATGGAAAATAGGAGTTATAGCTTTTTTGACCTTTCTAGAAAGACTGAGGTTCAAACTAGAATTTGCAAAAAAAAACCAGTTTCAGAGATTCCAAAAAGATTATGACAATTTTATGGCAAATACTGCCATGATAATGAACGTCACTATTTGATCTATACCCTTTTTCTAAGTCAATTATCATTAGTTTGGTCTATTAGTTCCCCAGAAGACTTTCTTTGGCTTATCGAGGCTTTTTCAAGGCACTTTAAGCGTGTTTTTTAGCTCGATTAGCGTTCAGTACGGCCTAAAAACCTATACTGTTTCTACTCCACCATTAATTCGGTCTATTTTTAATTATGTCAATGTATCCATAACCGAATGTTTCAGGTCGATTTTGATTTAATCAAGGCGTTTTCTAAGTAAAAAAAAAGTGTATTTACCCTGTTTCAAGTTGGACATTATGAGACAGTTGTTGAGACATTTTCAATTGAACTGAAGCTTTTTTTTACATTTTTTTAACTTTTGAAATTTCTGTTTCAAATAGGGCAGATTGGTTCTAGAACAAACACGAAGTGATACTTAAATCATTCCAATTGTTTCATAACTTTCAAAACAAGGCTGTGGAAAAAACTGTGTGAATTATTTGCGTTTTTGGGGTTCCTACTGATCTTCAAAGCTATTTTGGAGAAACAGTTTGAACGTGTGCTCTTTGACACCGATATATGGTTCCAAAAGAGACCAGTGACTTATTTATACACTTTTTATCCGATTGACAACGTTACCTTATATAACTGAAAACTAATTTTCGATCACTGCTTTATGATTGTCTTAAAATGGGAAAAGTTTGCATACAATATTGATTCTAGCGGTCGATTTTTCAGACTAGGATTCATTTAGTCACAGACTGATTTCGTTCTACTATCCGGTTTTTTCTAACTACATTTTTATCAGTTTTATCAGCAGTTTCCGAACTTCCAGAAATTCTATTTTACTAATTTTGGTACAATATGGGTGCGCTTCACGGTTAAACTTTGTATACCTTTCCAGAAATAAGGGAGATGATTTGAACATCACCTAGCCATACCAGAATTAGTGTTGCCTAATGAGTTTGAAAAATTATGCTATTCATAAAACTGAAAAAAAAATGTCAAAAAGTTAACAAATAAAATATTTTGATCAATTTTCGCGTCACGATTGACTAATTTTGTCAAACTTTTAGCAGGATTTTAAAAAAGGTGAACAAAAGCTACCCATTAGTTATAATAAAGTTTCAAAAGTCAAGGAACCCGGGTGAAACCGAAGCAAATCTTCTGGAAAAAGCGTCTGACGTTAAGTTGCTATATTTTCTAGTTTTCAAGCTTTTTTTTGCAGACGTCAAGCTGAATATCAAGACTGTTGAAAACTATTTTCGATTGGTTCCGCTTCTTTTTTCTGAAAAACGAAAGCTTTTCAAAACCATAAAAACTTGGATTACACGCTTACCTGCCGGGCACGGAACATTGGTCAATCAATTTCATCAAATTTGAAAACTTTGTGAAACATTACATGAATTTCATAAATTATGTATGTGGGACTATTTTTGATATAATCGTATAAAATTCAAAAAAAAGTGAATCTAGTTGAGACAATTAGGGAACTCATAATAGTGATTGAGCTTATCTCGAAAGTACTATTAATGGATTCAAATATTCAAAGAATAAATCCAGTTTGTGAAACTGAGAAGAATCATTTAAAATTCAATAGAGTTATTTTTTTTTGAGTCTATTCTCATGTTTGCATTAAAATTGTCCACTGAATGTATTCTTTCAATTACAGTTTCATCAGTATAACACAATGGGAAAAATTCTCAAGTGATTATTCGATTGTGTTATGGATTTTTGAACTGTGTAAAGTTCGAAATAAAGTTCGGTGAGATGAGGCGCTTTAACTTGCAGGAAATTCAAGTACGAACATTGAATTATAATTAATGAACTTAAGAAATCACTTAACCTGGGTGAAATTGAATAAAACTATTGGAAAATCTTTAATTAGAATCTCAGGTTTTATCCGAACTAATTCCGAATCATAAGGAATTTCCAAAATCACTAGGAGTTCTAAAAATAAATCAGTTAATAAAGTAAGCAAAAATTGATAGGGTTGTAAACCTAGTGGAACAGTGAAAAAGTCAAAATTACATAAATTTTCCAAAAATGCGTGTTTTCTGATTTCAATTTGGTTTTTAGGCTTTCATGTCTATCAGTGTTTGTCGTCGGATTCACAGGAAGATTGCTCGAGTTACAGACTTCAAATAATTTTATACCAGTAAAGTACTGTTTCCCAAGCTTTCCCAAGCAATCATTGATAAGTGTAAAGTTCGAAATACCGTTCGGTGAGCACTCTAATTTGCAGGAGTTGAATTCAAGTACGAACACTATATTATAGTTAATGAATTTCAGAAATCATAAGACCTAGGTGAAAATGGAAAAAAATTGTTGGAGATAGCTTTGAGATTTCACACGTCGCTAGTAAAAATGTTGTACTTGAGAAGATATCAATGATGAGGCTCTTAATTTCTCATTGAATATAATTTCTAGTTTTGTCTGAACTAATTTGGGAAAAATCTGTTAGTTACGACAACAAAATTTATTAGCTTTGAAAATCTAATGGAACAGTGGAACGACAAAGTCGATAATTTCGGAAAAGTTTCGAGAAATCTCTGTTTTCTGATTTCAATTTGGTTTTCAGGATTTCATATCTATCAGTGGTTCTCTTCTGTATTACCAGCAGATAGTTTTTTTTCGAGCTACAGACTTCAAAAATTTTTCTACCACTAGATTACTATTTTCAGTTTTTAATTTGAGGTTATAGGATTTTACAGCCCCCAGTTCGAAAAAAACAAATTCTTCTCCAATAAAAACTCCAATTAACATTTCTCCATTGAACGCTTCCGTCTCAAAAAAAAAAGAGCAACAAAATAAAAAAGGAAAATGAGCAATTTGTGTCGTCACCATCATTTCTGAAAGAAAAAACGAATGAAAAGAGAGGCAGAAAAAGCTTCCGAGAATGAGGATTAAAAAAAGAGAAAGAGAAGAAAAAAGAGCCGTTCGAAGAATTTCAATGAGACATCCCCACTTCCCTTTTTCAGCCTTTTTCCATCTCTTTTGAGTCAAAAAAAGAGAGGAAATGTTGGACTAAATTACGTCTGGCCGGAAGGAAAGGGGCTTCCATTTGATCTGTGGAAGTTTAGAGGGGTTTTTTGCATTTGGAAAATTCAAAAAACGAGCAAGGAAATTTGTGGAAATGTTCAGAAAAAGGGAGGCCAGGGGCTAAAGACCAAGGGTGTGATGTTTCAAAGGGATTTGGTGATTAGTAACGAGAAGGGGCAGGTGGGATTTAGGGGGAGAAGGTTTGGCGAGATTTTGCAGAATGTGCCGGAATGAGTCAAAGAATGAGTCAAAGAATAAATGAGAGGTGAAACTGAGGAAATGAAACTCGTGAATTTTTGCCATAAAAGCTCAAATAACTAAATTTACGAAAACGCAGAAAGTCATTTGAATATTATGAAACCGGAATTTTTTTGAAAAATCCGAAAAGACACAGTTGCTAACGAACCGGCCAACCCAATGAAGAAATTCTGGAAACAGGACGATTATCGATACTGGGAAACCGATAACTTCTTGTGAAACTAGCAACTATTGTCTCTAAGAAAAATTGCAAATTTTCTGAATTTTATGGAACAGAAACATTTTGCTTCTGAAAATCAGAAAATAAGTTTCGGCAATATCTTAAAAATGAAAAGTTTATAACAAGTTCAATTTTTGAATTTGCCTACGTCCTACAATTTCTACAATCCTTTGCAAAAAATACGAAAATATTACATTATCAATGAAACTGTAAACTGCTATATGTTTCAAAGGGAATTGGTGATTAGCAAGAAGAATCGTAGGTGAAGGGAATTAAAAAAGAGGAGGTGTGATGAGATTTTGCAGAATTTGTCGAAATGAGTCAATGAATCAATGAAAAAAATAATCAAAGTCAGTGAAAATGAGTCAGGAAGTAAAGTTGGTGATATTTCGATCATAATCTCATTAATTCTCATTCAAGACGGTTAGAAAGGAAAAAGCCCAAAAAAAAATCATAGTGACTTGTATAAATTGCTTCTGAAAATCTTCAGTTTCAACAATATGTGAAAGATTGAAAAAAAAGTTATTGTCACTACAATCGTTAAAATCAGTCCAAAAATGATCAGTGAAATCGGAAAATAAACCGATTCGATTCCACCATTTGGTGTTTTCTAAACAGTTGCAAATAGACATGAATTGAAAAAAAAATGTTATGAACCAGCCTGCGCCTTCCCACTAAAACATCAAAAACTATTAGGTTATTACGTTTTCAGTGAAGCGGTAAACTGTGGAAAATGAATTGAGCGACTAATAAATAGGTGTGATTGAGAAGCCAGGAAATTTTCTAGAAAAAAAACCCGAGAGTATACTAATATGGAATTTCAGTCAAAACAGTAAAAAAACTGTAAATCTCTATACGTAAAACTTATTCTCGGAACAGAGGGAGAGAGAGGATATATTGACTGAAAGCTCAAAGTTTCAGGTTAGATATTTTTATTCCGAAATTGTTCCAGAAATTTGATAGATTCCTTAGCAATCCAATAAAAGGATTTTGAAAAGCGAACCGGTCACCAATTATATGTAACCAAAATATTTCCAATGAGTTACTACAAAATACTTGTGAAAGGAAGAAGACTTTCAATTTTCAACAATTTATTGGAAAATCATCATTCTAGTCGGGATAATTTTCCCTTTATGTTTTACAGACACATTCTTTCAAAATAAAAGTTTCTGAAATGATTGGTCAGGGAACATTATTAAGTTGTTATCACTAATTAGAGCTGGCTCACCAGTTGTGAGTTTACTGGAACAGCAAGTGCCAAGAGGTTGTTTTATCAAAGAACCAAAAAAAAAATTGAAGAAAATATAAGAAATTCTAGAAGTCATTTTGTGCACTAAGCAATGGAAAAAGCAAGAAGTCAAATGGTCCTATTTTTTAGAAATCCTGATGAAAAAGCAAATTTCTGAATTTCAGGGTAGAATTCAGTCGAATTCCCAAAATTTTTTTTACTGAAAAATACGGAATTACTGAAACAGAAATTTAAAAACAAGGAGCTGTCTGATTCCTCAAGAAGTGCATTAATCGATTAAAAAAATCAAGAAACTAGAGTTGATCAGAATATGGCCATTTAGCCGAAATATCAGCAAAGATTCAAGAGTTCCATCAAACTTGAAGACTCCGTGAAACTGTAAAAAGCAACTAGTAGATTGTGATAGGATCACTGAAACGTTTTTCTTTGTTTCTAAATGATCTAAAAATTTCATAGCAGCACTACTATTCTCAGAGTTTGGAAATAAGGGTAAGGATGAAACGGGGAAAAAAGCAGGGGAATCGAAGTTTGAAGAAAAGCACAGTATTTTAGTGTTTCTCCAAAGTGTCGAATTAAAAATTAACATTTGTAACGAGAAATCCAAGTGAAAAAACTGAAAGAAATTTGGAAACTTGAGTTAACAATATAATGCGGTTGTCGGTTTCTAACAAACCTTGACTTCTGCACAAAACAGTAGAATAGTTTATGGGTTGAAATAAACATGACTATAGAACCGAGAAAGAGTGAAGGAGTTCAGAATTTGGGACAAAGAACAGTTTTAAGCAAATAAGTCTAATGAGTTATGACGTTTGAAAAACAGTAGGTTCTCGATGAAAAAAGTTACGTTTTTCATAGAATTTTTTATGTTTTATTGGTTTCATGAAATTCTAACAATAGTTGCTTCGTGCTTATTCCTACAATAATAAATGTATTCAGATTAATTGACTTTTTTTTCAAAAAGTATTCACTTTTTCAAAAAGTTCATATCATATGGATAACAGCTGGGTTCAACAATCGATCGAACGATAATTTCGGTGAACACTGTGAACTTTGTTTAGGAAGATTTATGTTACTTATAGTACCTCCGAGTTTTCTACAAAATAGGAGAGGATTAAGGTAGAGTCATGATTAATAAAAGAACTCAGAATTTGAAAATGAATAAATTGTTGAGATTAATTTCAAATTTCAGCTCTATCAATTACAATGCTCAAAAAAGTCGATATTCTCGAAAAAGAAAGTTTTCAAAAAATTTTCATGTTTCATCAAAGTCATGAAATTTTAACGGAACAGTTGTTGGGTCT
The DNA here is from genome assembly GCA_963572265.1 of Caenorhabditis doughertyi. Classification (NCBI taxonomy): domain Eukaryota; kingdom Metazoa; phylum Nematoda; class Chromadorea; order Rhabditida; family Rhabditidae; genus Caenorhabditis; species Caenorhabditis doughertyi. The sequence continues at coordinate 24,435,058 of OY751556.1, read as the reverse complement.
TGTTAATCTTTCCGCAGGTTTTTAGGCTCTTCCTCACAGTAATCTAGAAAACTAGTTCCCGAGTGGGTCTTGGTAATAATACAGTAATCCTACAGTGATCCAACTTTTCATAGGGATGAAATTCTCCATCAAGCCCATCTCCCCAAAAGTTACCAATGCAAAACCGAAAAAAAACGCTTTCTTTTTTCTATTTGACTACAAACCCCAAAGTTCAGAATCTGAACCTTCAGGTACCCCTTTCCTCATTTTCTCTTTTTGAAGGGACCAACGATCTTTGTGATGAAATTTTTATAGGAGGAGACAGCTGGGGAGGAAGAGAAAAGAAGAAGAAGAGAAAAGGGTAAAATAGAGTTGAGTGATGAAATAAGAGTAGCTCAGAGAATAGGATAGTGGGGGAGAAAAAAAAAAGGGGGGGGGGGGGGGGGGGGGTAGGAAGTTTCGGATGATTTGAATGAAAAAAAAGTTATGAACAAATTGGAAAAATGAAAAGAAGTTCGGGACCGGCAAATGAAGAGGATTTGATAGGCATAAGGAAAAAAAATGAAAAACCGGTGTGGATGTCAGTGGCCGTTTTACTGAAGTGCCGCTCAATTATAGGTTTTACTGTACTTTGAAACTAAAAATCTGGCAGAGATGGTTTGAGTAAACATGAGGATAATGGTCATCATATTCCCCCGAACCCTATGAAAATGTTCGAAAACGGCAAAAAATTGAAAAAATCCCGACTTGCTGGTGAGAAGCTCGATGAACTGACTTTTCTTCAATCGAATAATCTTTATGTACGCACAGTATTATCCTTAATAAATGTCTGAAACTGTAAAAATGAACTGAATTATCACCAAAGTTTGCACGAAAATCGCCTGAAAACAGTTTGAAAGAGAAATGATATTCTAGTTTCGACAAAAAAGTTTTGTGAAAAATGAAATTCGTCCGGTACTAGATTAAGGTCTATGATAAGCTACATAAGAACCTATTGAAACAAACATTTTGGCACTCAGAAATACTGTTTCACAGTAATATCATGTCCCTTTAAGAAATTCCAAATTATTGGTTCTGTGGAAATTTCTCAAAATTATGGTAAAAATCTTCAAAATAATTCGGAGACTGGTAGAATTGAAACAAGGACCAAAGATAGCGGTGACCTATTTTCAAGAATTCTCCGGGTGAGAACTTTTCTTGCGTAAATGGAAAGGAAGAGGTGATTATTGGGTGAGCACATTATCACTATTCAGCGTCATGTGAAACTGTGAAAAATGTCCAATTTTCTTAGGAAATTGACTATGCCATATAGAAATTGGCATATTGTTATCTAGAAAACACGTTTTCTGCACTCTTAAAACCCCCGTTTCATCAGAATTATGAATTTTTCGCAGATTTTTAGACCGCTATTAGGCAACCTATAACTGGACAATCTTGTAAATAATAGAAAGTTCTGAGCCAAGAGTGCTTTCAACAATATAAAAAAATTATCAATGATTCGGAGTTTTATGAGCAAGGAGAAACCTTGAAACGAAAACTGTGAAACCCCTATGAAGTTCGAATCGGTAAAAACTAGCTAGATTTTTTATAAAAATATATTTCATATATACTGTTACAGACAGTTGATTAATACTATTTGAGATCCTGATGACTGATATGTAGACATTAGAAGTATTTTGAGAATCAAAAATAAATCAATGCAAAAAAAGGCAGGGTGATACGGAAATAAATGAATACGTGTCAGAGAGAATGTTTTCCAAACATTTATAGAAATCAAATACGAAAGATAAAAATACACAAAAATTAAAAATGATTAACCGAGAAAGTTTTCGAAATGGACAAAGAAATCCCTTCATTCATCATCATCATTTCATCATCCTTCTTCATAAATTATCATTTTCACAACTTTTTGAAACCGAAAAAACGTGAGTTTAATCCTATTGAAAGAGTCTATAGAAACCGGAAGCACTAAATTTAGATTTCTGATGCCTATATTAGAACACGAAAACTATCACTTCTCTATACTAAGAGGCGAATTCTGTGTGTCCGTGCCGTGCTTCGGCCGGAATATCTCCTTTGCCCTCTAACCGATCTGTACCATACATGCCATGTGACCATAAGTCCCCGAGCGCTTCATTTCCAGAAATTTCGAAGCTCGGATTACTGTAGAGGTACTGTAGCTACAGTAACCCAGGTTTTCAAAACCCTGTTCAGACTGAACTGAATGACTCTACTTTTTAGTGGACGCTTGCATGGGACCCACTTTGTATACCGTCCAAACCAGGTCCGGATTACTGTAGGATTACGGTAGTTACAGTAAACCAAAATTTCTAAAATTAATTCGAAATGAACGAAAGCAGCAGACAACCGCGACTAGGTCGCGGGTTTCCTTCCGGTGAAAATCTATGGAAAAAGTAGCGGGAAGTACAATTTCTGAGAAATAAGTTTGAGTTTATTGATGCTCATACTTTATAGTTTGTCAAAACTGTGAAAAAAAGGGACTCAAATAAAAAAAAAACATTCTGGAAACAAGTCGAAAATTCAGTTTAAAAACATTAGGGTTGAAAAAAGAATCGATGGAAGCAATTTGAACTGCAGACATGAGTTAAATGACGTTTGAGAATAAGTAAAAAATATTTAGACCGTAAAACTAAAAACTTTTCGTTCTTGAAAGTTTCCAAGAAATAAGAAAAATGTGTGGCAGGGTCTCATCAAGACATAAGTGGAAGGTTTCATTATTTCAAAACATTTATAAACTGAAAAAGTTGTTCCAAAAACTAGAAAATCCCTGATTCAAAAGATCCGTAAGTACAGTAAATTCCAGATGAGACTGTTGAGAAGGTGCCAGTCAAAGCAATGATTATCATAAAATTAATAAAGGAGCATCAGAGGCGGTGAAAAAGCCAGATACGAAACATTTATTCTATTCTCAGCCCGAGCTCTAAATTTGTGATAAACCAAGAACAGGAGAATTTTTTCCAAAAATGCCTGGAAAACTTGGAAAATTGCAGACAAAACGAGCTGATGATCTGTTTTGAGTTAAATTTGAAATATCGACTAGGAATGAACGCCAACCCCAGTAAAGTTAAACTTTTCTCAAAAAACATTTTGGAAACAGGAAAAATGAGAATTCTTTTTGTTTTTTTCAAGAATAGTCTCCACACTAACGTTTACGAGTGTTCAAAAGACGATTATGTTCCTTTTGAGATGGCAGTATTTTCTACTAAACATCAAACACAGTCAATCTGATTTTTTTCAACTTTTCGAAACTGAAAAAAATGAAAAATTAACATATTTCGGATTCATAGGATATGAGGATAGTAATTATCAGTTAGAGATGTTTATGTAAAGGCCAGCCGATAATTCAGCATATAATAGTTAGTGAAAGAAAAAAATTCTGAATTCAAAAATTCCAAAATTTGTCTCGACATCAGCCAGATCTGTCCGTGTTTTTTCTGAATCTGAAAAAGAAAAACCAAAGATAGAAAAAAAAACTAGGTTTCATAGGTTCTAGGAAAACAGTAAGTTCTAGTGAAGAATGTTATGTTGATAGATGTGAAGGTTTTTTTGATGAGAAAAGTGAAAAATAATAAAATTTTCTATCGATTTTATTATTTTGAAAACCCACTTTCTAATCTTATAGTAATCCGGAAACAGTAAAAATTGTTCAAAAAATTAATAAAAATCACTGAATTCTAGACATATCGGTCTGTGGATCTGTTATGAAACTAACTAAAAGGAGCGAATACGGAAAAAAACTGCAATAAAATGAAATTTCATCCAAAAAAGAATTTCTGGAAACAGCAAAAAAATTTCGGACAACACCTTCCGCGGTATCGAAACTTTCTAGGGCCAAGCTAATTCATTTAGAAAAAAAAGAACCCAAACGGAAGTAATAATGCCAAAAATCAGTCTATGACATTTTCACAACTTTTTGAAACTGAAAAAAGAACTCGTTAAATACGAAAAAAATCCCGGATTCATGGAGCGTATAAACATGAGAAATTTTAGTGGAGGATTTTATTTTGACAGTTGTCAGTTCAGTGAGAAAAGTTCTGTTGGACGGAAAAAAGTGAACATTCAAAAATTTTTGAATTCAAATCATGATTTTATCCTATTGAAAGCTCACGTTCTGAACTTATGATAAACCAGGAGCAGTAAAAATTGCTAAAAAAAAGTTCTGAAAAATCACTGAATTCCAGGCAAATTGGTCTGGAAACTTATTTTTGATAAGAATTTTAAAGCCCGGATTTGGTAACACATCATTAGTAATTTTTCTCGAGAAATTATTTTAGTAAGTAAAAAAAAAATGAAATTTTTCTCTAAATCAACTGTCAAAAACAGCAAAAAAATCTAGTTCAAAAGGCTCTAAACGAGCCAAACCCGGAAGGATTAGAACGAAAAAAACAGAACAAACCCCCCTTTTCTGACTCAGAAAAACAGGTCAAATCCCTTCAGAATTGTCTTGTCTATGGGAAAATTTTCTCATCTTGATAAAAACAAAAAATAATGAAAAATGAGTCACAAAACCATAGAAAAAAGAACCCAAAAAAAGAGAAAAAAGACCCAGAGAAAAAAAGAAAAATTGAGTTGAAAAAGATTCGAAAAGCGGCGGCGGGACCCGAGAGAAGCTCTTCTTTCCTCTCTAAACGAGTCCAGAGAGATGCTTTTTTTCTTTTTTTCTCTGCACTCTCTTCGTTTCCCATTCTATTTCTCTATTCCAAGGGACCATGTAGAAAAAAAAAACGAAAGAAAATAACAGCCTTCAGAAGAAAAAAAAAAGAGCACGCACACTCACATGCACACAAAAAGTTGGCTCAGAACAAGAGAGAGAGAGAGTGAGAGAGTGAGAGAATTAGAGAAAAAAGGAGGCAGCTTTTGAGCTGCTCTTTTTCTCTGATGGATTCGGAGAGAAGATGAAAGAAGAAATGTGTTTTGGCTTGAACCCGTATGGATAAAAGAAGAAGAAAGAAGAAGATGAAAATGAAAATGATGATGATGATGGAGCAATATGAGAGGAGCACGAAAAAACCCAAGAAGATAGATAGGATGAAGGACACCAGGAAGTGAAGGAGGGACGGGAAATAAGATGGAAAAAGAAAAGAAATAATGACAAAATAACAAAAAATTCTTGGTTTTTTATTTGAAAAAACTGCCTTTATAATAGAGGTTTTTTCTTAGTTTCCTAGTTTTTTTTCTGTTTCAGTTTGGACGTTTTTAGATTGAATTTCGGAGCTTGGTTAATTTCTTGACTGATTCATAATAAAAACTCGCAAAAAGTCTTGGTTTTCTGGTTTGGAGCTGTTTTCGTGTTTTACGATTCTAGGAGTCTTGAAAAGAAAAAAAAAAGCCTTTTTCCCAGAGGTTTGGAGTTAGTTTTCCAACTTTTTTCCTGTTTCAATTGGTGCATTTTTTGATTGAATCATTTGACGTTGGATAAAAGGTGGTGAAAACCAAAGGGAACAAAAAGTATCTTTTTTGGTTTACAGCATTTTTTAAGCTTAAAAGGGCACAAATGAGATGAAAAGCTGAAAAAGCTTTTAAAATAGAGGTTTGCAACTTTTTGGTGTTTCAAGAGGTTTATAACTAGGTAGGGCCTGCTCTTGGATATTGCCAAGTTTGGATACAATGACGAAAAACTCAACTTGGTTTTCGGTTTGAAGCTGTTTTTTTTTCAATTTTCTCTAATTTACTGAAAAAACTAGAACCTCAAAAATGCCCCTGTAATAGAGGTTTCTTGTTAATTTTCAATATATTTTCTGTTTCGATCGGACCATAATTTTATTCGACTCACGGCTCTTTGGTAGTTTCGAATAATGATTTTTTCTTTAACTAAAAAAAATTAGTTTCCAAGTTTTATGGGTCATAAAAATTATGCGCTTCGGAAGTTTTTCCTATAGTAGAGGAGACGTTTGAAATGAATGTTTTATGTTCCAATTTTTCACTTTTCAAAAAGAATCTTTTCATACCTATTGCACTTAACATGAATGGTTTTTTTGTTATCTCATCAAAAAATTTAGGTGTCGGAGAATTGAATAAAATAGTTTTTTAAATTAAATTTAAAACGGTTTTTGAATTTTTAGAGACCTTTTATGATATGGAAAGTTCCAAAAATGATCTTGTAATGGAACTTTCTGAGATGATATTCATGAACATTTTCTTTTTGGAAAACCAGTACAAATTCATTTTCCGGAAAATGAATTTGTACTGGTTTTCCAAAAAGAAAATGTCCATGAATATCACCTCTGATTAATTTTCAACAAATTTTCCAGTTTTGAGAAATTCATTACTAGGTTCAACCTACACCTCTTCGATAGCTTAGGAATTCAAAGTCGGGGTTTCATATTCAGCGATTTCAAATTGAACATATCTATCTCTGCCAGCAGTCAAGATTAAACATTCCGATTAGTCCTCACAGTTTTTTTTCTGGTTCAATAAGCTCATTATTAGATTGAAACTACTCCCATTGGATATATCCAACTTGAGAAGGTTTTTAAATTTGGAGCTAGTTTTTTAGGATTTCAAGGTTACAACATGAAACATTTAAAAAAACTTATCATGGGCATTTCCTTTCCTGTTTCCGTAGGCGCATAATACAATTGATCCTAGTTGTCTTGGTTTATTTTTCACAAAACATGTTTTGACATATTTTCCAATGTTTCAAAAAAGTCTCAAAGCAAGCTCAACCTACTTTTATTCATTAGAACAACGCTGTAAATTTTTTCAGAACTGATCCGAAAGGAACTAATAAGCAGTTTTGTATTCTCAAGAAATAATTTATTAATTTGATGTTTATCGTTAAGAGACTTTGTTTCGGAAATAAATTTTCTAATGCGATGGAATCAAAGAAATCTTTTGTCGCCAAAATGACAAAACTCAAAAATAGTATTAGACCTGAAAATAGTCAATTAAACAAAACAAGCGACCAACAGGTTCTAATACTATCATCAATTAAGGTTTCATAAAATCAGTAAACGTTTTTACCTACCACTTTCAGGTATTAATCTAACAACAAGTTGTATTCGGCGTTTACTTACGGACTTACGGACTGTTGAATTTTACCGATCGTTTTGACTTGAAGCAGAAAAAAATGCAGATTCATAAAGGTCATGAATAAAACAATGTTTTCACTGTTCGTTGGAGTGAACTATAAAGATCTAAATCGCTAGTAAACTACAGTGGGTAATCCTCGTCTAAATGAAAAAAAAAATTGAAAACTAGGTTTCATTTTGATTTCTCATGCTCTTTGTGAAAAAGTAAATTAGTAAAATGGTAAAACGATATACGGAATAGACAAAATTTGCAGTTTTGCCTATTTTTCGAATCAACTTCTCTATGAAACTTGACAATAATATACGAATTGAATAAACAAGTGGGAAAAGTGTTTTTGATGTTTCAAAGTAATGAGCACTTCTCAAAGTATAGTTTTTAGTACAGTTTCAACTAGCTCCAATATCTCCCTCACCACAGAAAAATCAGTAGTACGTGAATAACGACGTGAAAAAAACACTCTTCAAAAACAGCTTTTCTGCACAGAAAACTACCCCAAAAAAGTAGGCGTGGCCTAAAATTCTTAAATTTCTGGAATTTTCAGCACAGAAAATTACAGTTTCACCTAATTTTTATACCAGTATCTTTCTAAAGCTGAATGATCCGAGGCAAAAAAGAGTATAATAACAATTAAAATATAAACTATTCTGCCCAACAAACTACACCAAAAAAGGGGGGCGTGGCCATTTTCATTCATCTAACTGTGTCTTTGATATCATTCAAAGATCAACTATCACATTTTACACACACTAACATGTGTGTGTAAATTAATCTTTTCGGCCTGCTAATTCATTCAAAAAAAAAGGAATACAAGTCTGGGTTTGCCGAATTTGGCGCGAGATTTGAAGATATTGGTTCAAATTGGCGAATGTATTTATGTCTTATTTTTGTTCTCTTTTTCTCTTTTTCCTCCTCTCCCCGAAAAAAGGAAAAAGTGACGTGATGCGAAAAATTTGGAATCTAAATGAAGAGATATATATCAAATTGCAACTTAATATATGTCAAAAATTCACCTATTTTTATGTTTTTTTTTTGCAAAAAAATCGTCATTTTTCTCGAAAAAAAAATTCAAAATGTCAGAAATCGAAGCCATTTCAACACACGTCATTTGAAAAATTTGAAAAGAGGATTTGGCAAAAAAAAAGAAGTTTTTTTTCCAGAAAGACGTCGAAAGGTGTGTATTAGGATGGGATTTATGGGGAAGATTTTGACAAATTTATGGGGATTTTGGGGAAGAATGAACGTCAGAAGGAATAATGTTGGGATTGGGAAGAAAAAAATTTGACCACAAGGCGGGGTTGAACCAGGGACTGTCTAGCCGATAGAAAGGCAGTCAGAATGCCTGAAGAAATTCTAGGTACACTTGAAAACCCCCAGAAACATGAAAAAAGCGGTGGAACTAATGGAAATTAGCTTGAAGTTCCTGTACAAACTGTGATAGGAAAGAACCCCTATTAGAAGAGCAGTGCCAAACAAATTATCCCTTTAATTGAAGAGCTTTGTAGAGGAAATAACGTCAGAAAAAAATAACTTTGAGGATGGAGAGAAAGGAAATGATATTAGAATGGAAAAAAAAGTTTTGACCACAAGGAGGGTTGAACCAGAGAGTGTCTAGATGGAAAAAAACAAATGTGAATGCCTGAACTGATTCTAGGAACACTTACAAACCCCCAGAAACATGGAAAAAGCGATGAAGTTTGAGGAAATTAGCTTGGAGTTTCCGTACAAACTGTTATAGAAAAAACCCCTATTAGAAGGGCAATGTTAAATGAAAAATCCCATCTAATAGAAGAGCTTTGTAGATAAAATACTGCGGAAAGACTAATGTTGGGATTGGGATGAAAAAGAGATGAGAATAGGGTGGAAAAAAGTTTTGACCAGGGAGGGGTTGAACCCAAGAGTGTTTAATGGAAGCCGATATGTTGATGAAGAAAAAAAAGTCGTAACATCTGAATTAATTCTAGCTACACTTGAAAACGATTAGAAACATAGAAAAAACGTGGAAAACGTTCTCATAGATTAAGTTCAACTGTCCGTAGAACCTGTAATAGAAGGGTTTCTTTCTCCCCTCAAACTATGACAAAATTTTTCGAGGTTTCAAAATGTCGTTGAAAACTCGGTTTTTTGGAAAGTTTTCAGTATTCTTTCAGTGATTTTATAATCGTAGAAAAAATCAATTCGAATTATTCGCTTTGTTGAAAAAAAGATATTAGTTTGTAATTTTCCAGCGTTTTGATAAGATTATACGGCTAGTTTCTAATAAAAGGAATTCGAAGAGAGGAGTGGGCTAAAGCACACCGCGGATAGATAAACTTTAGTTTTAAAAAACTCATTAGTCGTTGAGCAATTTAGAAGAAAAAAACTAAGGAACCTTCTGAAATGGGATAAAAATCTCCAAAAAATTTCCGTAATCGCGGTTGAAAAATTATAGAAATAGCTCGGTCATTTACGGTTTCGAACCATAATTTTGAGATGCAACGCAGATTTCAGACACTAAGTGTATAATATGGTTAAAAAAACGAGAAATAAGAATCACAACAAGGATTCAACCTATAACTAATTTCCAAAAATCTACTGCACTATTTATCAATCATTACAACCGCCATAAGTTTTAGACTTGTTGAACGAGCAAACTTGTTTTCCATTAAAAAGCTATCAGCCATGAGGAGAAAATTGGTGAGCAAAAGTGCCCAAAAGTGCAAAACTCGACAGTTTTAAGCAATTTGGACTTCAGCACGTTTTCGACAATAGTGTCACAAACTGGTCAGAATCATAAAGAAAAAAATATGAAAATTTCGAATTTCTTGTGTAAGTGTATCTGTTGAGCCAAATATTGAATCGAGAAAAGCTCGTTTTACTAAATTACTAGAATTTTCAGTACAATCTCTAAACCTTTTGAAACGGAAAGTTTATCAAGTGGACCTAAAATTTTACGGTTTCTAAATATATGTTTTTCCACCTCGTTTCCAGAAAAAAAGTTTTTCAAAAGAGAAATTAATGAATTGAACTTATGACTCTTCTTATCAATCAAGAACAGTTCGCTCTATTAGAAGGTCCCTCAAATGTGAGAGCCTGCTCTTCTAAAACAGGAATTATGGTGAGAAAGCGATCATTTTTAACTGATCTTTTATGGAACTAATGGAATTGGAAAATCTAATTTTCTAAAAAGAAATAAACCCAATGAAATAATATGGAACGTGCATTCGTTCTTTTTTTGGAAACATTTTGAAACAGAAAAAAACACTGAAAAAGAGCCTATCCAGCTCATTTTTATAGTATCCTCTATCAAGCTCCGCCCCTTTTCCCCCGATTTCGTCAATTGCCAAATCTAGGATTGACAATCTATGTCAACTTGACAATCTGCCATAAAGGATTTTGGCAGATTTTGAAAGAATTTGGCAGAAAACGCAAAGAAACACGGATCAAAAACGGGTGGCTCTGGATTTTCTGGAGGGATTTTTAGAGAATTAGGATTACTTTAAAATCCCACCCACAACTGAATACGCAATAACTCAAATGGAATTGACCCGAAAGTTAAGAAAGGGGATTAGAGAGGAAGGAGGGATAAGAGGTTATTACGTATTTGGTTGTTCTAGATCATTTTTGGATTTTTCCCTTCGCAGAGTGATCCTCTAGAATTGAAAAGCAGAAAAAATGAGATTGAAACGGTTTTCATTGCTGTTGGATGTTTTGAAGGAAGTTATAAACCAAATAACGCAAAAAGAGGAAGAGAGACAGGAGAGAGCGCAGAGTAACAAGAGTGTCTGGTTTCTCTGCGCTCTGACCTGATTTAGACGAACTTCAAAGCACTGTAACTCGGCAACTAGAAGAGGTAGAAGCTTGGTTGAAAAAGCTAAAATATACAGAAAATATAGCGGGATTTGATGAAAACATTTTCAGCCTAATAGCTTTTTCAAAATGTTTTGAATGTAATTCGTAGAGTTGAAAACAGAAAAAGCGCCGTTAAAAAAACTCGCGATCTTCTGAATTCCTTGTAACAGTAGAAAAATCAGCTAATTCATTTCTGACGTTGCATTAGCCTATAAACTCCTTTGTATCTCCCGCAGATAAGCCGACGATTTGTCGAATACTTTTCTATTTGGATAAGGGATCATCGACTACGAAATTTGTCATTTTTGGAAATGATCGGGAACTTTCGGAACTCTTCGAAGAGCAGGAGCATTCAATTGGAAAACTACATATTGATATGGAATGTCGGAAACTGTTTTTTTTTCTAATATTTTTGTGTTTCAAAACGTTTTCATAATTCTGTTTGTATTTATGGGTTGCTGGATAAGGAATCGTTTTTCATATCGAATATTTGGCTACATATATCATCACGTAAAACCTGAATTCAAACAAAAAGTTAGAAACAGTAATTGTTCCCCCTAAACGGAACTAGCAGCACTGAAAGTGTGTTCTGTCGAGAGAGCCGAGAGATGCTAAAAACCTATTTTTCTACCATCTGGATCCATATTATCTTCTGGATTCATCTTATCTTTTCAAATTTCGTTTCCTAACCCGATGGCAATTTAAAATCAGAGATCAAACTGATCGAATGACCTATAACAAGCTTATCATTGAAATGGACAGTTTAATGAAAAAATGAGCATTTCGGAACCGTATTTTTCAAAATGATTTCTACAACAGCAGGACATTTATATCACTTTAGCCTTCGAAGTCAAGACTTTACAGTCGAACAATCCGAGAAATTAGAACTACAGAAGAATGCAATAAAGTCACTTCGCTCGTTCTAATCGTTCAATTAAAAATTTTAAAATAAAAATGAATATCTGGAAACTGTAGTTTGTATCAAAAAAATGGAAGTCGAAAGATTTCAAAATACCAGCTGTTGCGAGAAATTTCAGAGAGCCAAAAGTCATGACACCTATTGATAAGTGGAAGAACTAAAAAAAAAAGGAAAGTAGTACATGGAGAAAAGTCCTTGAAAGCACATTAATTGAAGTTTGAGAAAATTAAGCTAAACTCTATTCTTATCATTCCAGTAAAAACCAATAATCGAAAATGTATATTCAGAAACTGCAATTTTTTCAACGAAAATCACAAATCAAATGATGCTTTATGAGCGCTAAAAGAATCTAGAGAAGTTAGACGCTCTCGTTTCACTGCGCTCTAGCTCATCACATCTCAAATTGCAAAAAAAAAACCAAAAAAAATCACATAAAACTTGCGAAAAAATGCCCTCAAAAATCATAAACCATGCAGCTCAAAAGTGCCACGAGTTTGATGAAAAACGGACGAAAAAAGAAGGAAATGATGATAACACAAAACTGATAAGAATCTTTTTCCAACATACCTTTCTTTGCTTCGACCCTGTCGACTCCGTGGCGAAATTGATAATGAGTCAGGATAGTTTATCATGGTAGTAGTTCTCAAATAGAAGACACAAGAAAATATTATGAAGAAATCTTTTTTTCTTCGAGGTTGGGTAATTAAGTGGGCGGAGCTTATTCCAGGAAAGGGGCGGAGAGTGCAATGCTCTAACTTTCAGCTGCTCTCTGGGCGGAAATGAGAAAAAAGTGAGAAAAATTGTGGTTAGCCGGAGAGAGAGATTATAGACGAAAATTGTAGCAAATTTTCAGGGATTTGGCTAATCAGAAAAGGGTAATCTGAGATGTAAACAAAAAATAAAAAGAAGAAAAATAATGGAAAAAGTGTGTGACGAAGCATTGTTGATTACTTAGGTTGGCTCGCTTTCTCGTGATGGATTCCTGGAAAAGAACTTGGTTTTGTAAGGTAGAAATGGTAGATCAGAAAGAAACGGAAAACAAGAAAGCACCATGATGGTCAGCTGATTATATAGTAAATGAAGATTCATTATTTGAATTGTGTATATGAAACACAGATTTTTAATATCGATATGCAGAATAGGTGGTCTATTGAGAGTACTGATATTTTAGAACAAGAAATGCTAGTCCTCAAACAAAACAAAACATAATGGAGACATGGTAAGCGCTTAAAGGAACTATATCACGAAAAATCGATCACAAAACTGAATCAGTTTAAACTGAGAATTCATTTCAATATATTTGCGTGATAGTGGAATAATAGAAAATTTCCAAGGCCGGTGGATTATCTGTATTTTAATTTCCTTCTTTCTTCATCAAATTGTTATAGCAGTTTCTATTTTTTTTTCTGCGAGAAACACATTAATCTCAGCGTCAAGACAAGATTGCCTTAGTTGAAATGCTAATCCTCAAACAGAAAAAAAGTATTAAAATTGAATATGGCAGCCGAACCATTATGGAACCGCTCGGTCACACAACTGTACCAGTTGAAACTGAGAGTTCATTCTAATTAATTTATGTGATTAAAATTATCCACAAGTAGGAACTATGACACTACTGCTTCTAATTTTGCCCCAGTTTCGTACCGTTGTTATAACAGTAGCTACTTTTTATTTAGACTTCTGGGTTATCATTGACTTCGTCACATAATCGATATGGGTTTAGCTAATTTAAAGAAGCTACGAGTTCTTTAGAGGCAAACGGATCAAATACTGTTTCACCCGGTAGAAAAATATCAAGTGGTTGCAATAGCAAAATTGGATTCTCGACTCGACATATCGAATTTTCTAAATTCAAAAAGCTTTCAATAAGGAGAGCCATATTATCATGAGGGATCGAAATATAACTCGGAACAAATTGCAATTGGAAAATTGACTCTGACCATTATTTCTCCATCCTCAAAAAGTTGTTGAAACAGTTATCAGTTTTGATTTAATTTGGTTTGGCCAATATTTCAAAATGCAAACTCTAAAGTATCAAAATGTTGTGTCGGTTTTTTTTCTCAGAAAAATTCCGGAACTATGCACGAATTCTGATTTTTCGAAGTTGTTTTTCCCAGTTTCAGGAAATTTGTATAACAGTGGCCATTTTTCGGAAACTAATGCAGTTGGCAACGACTCAAAAGTAAAAACCTTGGTAAAAAAATTCTTATCAATGAATCTGTCGGAACATTAATTTTCTGCTCAACTGAGAAGAAACCGCTGGTTCAAATCCTTACCAGTGGGATAAATAGAATCAGGTTTTTTTTTATAATGATCGGTATAAGAAACTAACTTATTAGTGCGTCAAAGGTGAAGTTGGTTATGATTGTAAAGGTATTGAAGGACGACTATCGGAAAAAAAAACTATAACAGGGTAAAGTGTCATATACAACACATGTTAATGCAACAGAGTTTTCCACTTTGGCCCTTGACGAAGCAGAAAAAGAAGCTCCAATAACTTTTCTTGCCGGTTTCATGAAGTCCCCATAACAGAGATCCGATTAGTGTTATACTATTGTATTTGTTTGAGTTGAATCTGTCCGGCTGAACTTATTCACAATCTTGCAGCTATTGAGATATACTGGGATTGAAATAGATGCTCATTCCAAAAAGTAAAATTTATCCGATACAAAAAGTAAGTAATTTTGAACATATTCATTTCTAGAACATTACTTGATTTTCAATTAGTTTCTATTCTTAACTCTTAAAGAATTCAAATAGTTTACCAGCCTAATTTTTCTGATCAAATAATTAGTTTTTTCTGGTTCAAACAATTTTTATCAGCTCACTATAACTAATAAAAATCAATGCGTTCGCCGCATGCCCTAGATTTTCCGTTTATGGTTTTTCACACTAAGAAAAATTGTTTTCCTCCAGACTTTCCTAAAAACCCACGTTTCCGCAGAAACCTCTATCCGTGATGCAATCAATGTTGAAAACCGCTGCTTTGCATAAATTCACCTGTTTTTAGGTACATGTCATGTACCTCCCTAATAGACAACAGGTCATCAAGTTTCATGGAAAAAATTTCCTTCTTTTTTTTCGTTGTGACGTGAAAAAATCTGGAGTTTTGACATTAGAAATTGTAGGATTCCAATTTCAAGATCTGGAAGACTTTGGTGACAAACAACACCCCTCATTGGTATAAGCGGAATTGGGGTACAATTGTCATATGGCACTACAATTTAAGAATCTTAATCGCCTACGCTTGTTTGTCAGAATATCAGGAAGAGAAATTAGTCAGGATGGTGATAGGCACGGAAATTGTGATAAGGGTTGATGGAGGGTAAACAAAGATGCGGATGTAAATCGGATCAGATAAAAAATTAAAAACTACATAGAAGTGTTGAAACAGTTAATAAGGAGTGCTCATTATCCCATAGGTTTGTTTTGAAATAATTGATCTGTGATCGAATTGATTTACCGTAAACCGCAACTGTAAGTTTTTATGTTTCAAACTTCCAAGAAAGTATCGTACACAAATTAGAGCTGGATAAGATGTTACCAACTTTTTTGAAAATTAAGAAAGAGGAAACTACTTACTTATGCAAACTTCGAATCAGAAGATACTTTGCTAAGTTGACAAGTTTGTAAAGACAAAATGGAAATGAAAATACGGTTTCGGATCGTTCTTATAAAAATTAGAACGAGGCTGCATTCGCTAACGTTTGACGAAAAGTTTTAATTTTTTTTGTCAATGTTTTGAATATCGACACCCACAATCGTATGAAAGCAAACTCATCATGAATTACAAGAAAATGTATTTATTTATGAGAAAATGTAATTAATTGAATATTTTTATTATTATTATTCGTGCTAACACCACGTTCTTTATCAGGTCTAGTGAATTTCACAAATCAGGATCAATGATAAAATATTTCTGGGAACTGATTACCTTCCGAAAGGTAAAAACTTTCATTCTCACTGTTTTTGAACTATCAAAAATTATGGAATCAGTGTTAGTGTTACTTATTCAATGAAAAAAAAATTAGGAACAGTTTAAAGTAGAGTGAGAGCAAGAATTCAGTTTGTTTTTGATAATATGGTAAGGTGAAGAAAATGAAAATTCGAGCCATGATTATGAAATTGAAAAACAGTTGAGGGAATAAAGAAGCAGGAAAAAAACTTGAATCAACGCTAAAAATCAGAAAATGGGAAACATTCACTATTTCATGAAGTTCTGAAGCAAATCTTATTTTAGTAGTCTCAATTATTTGTGTTCTGCGATAACTATTCTAAGGCAGTTTCAATAAGTTCTGAAAACTTCACTGGTTTCAAATATTTTGCTATATATGGACAGTCAACATACAATCCAGTGGTACCTCTCGATCCGATTCATTTGATAAAATTGAAACTTTCAGAAATTCAGATGAAAAGGATCTGTTTCTAAAAAGTCCAATAGCGTCAAAACGTCAAGAGTGTTTAATGGTTTATAGGTTAGCATGGTAAATAGTAATGAAAAACTAATAAAATTTGAATCACAACTTATTTTCAATATTGTTCAGAAAAATGTGATAAATCCAATGAAAACAGGGGGAAAGAGGAAAAAAACCCACAGAAAAGTTTTACTGATAGTTCAACTGAATCGAATAAAGGTAGAAACTTCAAAACAGGAAAAAGCCACGAGAAACATGAATTACAGAAAAACCACTCCAAAAAATGTTCGAAAAACTGAAAAAAAATTTATCAGTTTCTTGACAATGTGAAATTAATCAAGTTTGTACAGAATTTGCTCTGCGAATGGATATCATACCTCTAATAAACGGACAGAGTGATAAAATGGATTTAGAATTTAAAAAATGTAAAGGAAATCTATCCCAAAATCATTGAATAACAAATGATCTACAAGTTTTCTCTCTCTTTCTCTCTCTCTCCAACTACCTGAAAAAACAAGTAAAAAGATCACGGGTCAAGACCAAGTACCCATCTGAAAACGATGTGTCAATGTCTATGTCCAGTCGACCATAACACAAAATTATCTCATTTTTTCAAAGTCTCTATCACTAAATAAATGATGACTAAGAAGAAATCAGAAAAAAAGAAGAGAATTTGATGATCACAAGAAGATTTTTGAGACCAAATCGTGTCTTGTGTCAATCGAATCAATCCGAATCAGAGAGAGAAAGAGAAGAATTGAGAGACAGAATAAGGGAACGCCCTTGTTTGATAGAGTTTGATAAGGGGAGAAGAAAGGGATAAGGCAGAAGACTAGTGGATTTTTCGAGTAAAAATAGTCTATTGTTATTAAAAAGTGCAAAGATTATGGAGATGATGCAAAACTGATAAAAATAATGCCGTCGAATATTCAGATTGAAACTTGCAATTTTCCAACTTTTCATAGGATTATGAACGACAAGCACAAGCGTCGAGACATTAAAAAAAACAAAAAAAAAGAGGAACTGAAACTGGAAAACAACTTCTGCATCCAACCGAAAATGAGTTAGCAAAGGAGTTTTTAAGTGAAAATAGTCAATACTGTGAGGAATGGAACGGTCATGGAGACTCATGAAACTTTGAAAATGAGAGCTTGGAACTGAAAAGTTTGGAATAAGTTTTGGAATCGTCCAGCTTTTAATCGGATAAGTTATAAGGTACACGAAGGCTTTTTTGATATCATAAGAAATAGACAGAAAACTCTAAAATACATTTATGAAACTGAATAAAAATTTTTATTAACCGTTTTAAATCACTGATATTTGTAAGTAAATTTCACCAAACTCCACTAATATTCTTGGAACTTTCAATTAGTGAAAAAAGAGTAGAATTCGATAAGAACAGTTTGCAGAACAGTTTTTTGGCACTTGATAAAACTTTCAATCAAAAGTTATGGAAGCCTTCTTTTTTGAAGTTGCGATGTACAGAATGAATGCTACCAAGATTTTGGTAGAGTAAAAAATAAAGGAATAAAACCACAAAAAAAGATTTCTGTACTGAACTTAAGTAGGAACACAACAATAAAAAAAACTGTGTCAATATGACAGTAAATTGAATCTGAAACAGCTTGAAATGTTGGATGAATTAGATACTCTGATTTTATAATGCAGAAATTGGAATTTTTTAGCGTTGCATTTTTAAGAAAAAACTTCTTGAGTAAGTTTGGGTGAAAGTGTATGATTGAATGCGTTGTTTGAAGATAAATAAAAATTAAAACACAGCAAATTACAGCTTCCAGGACACCTAAAAAAGGTTGGTAGTCAATAGACTTCATTCAGACTAGAATAATGCAAGAACATTGAGTAGGAGGTAGAACAAATTGAAAAATACGCAGCTTGAAAGAAACGAAAGCGGAACAGAAAATTTTCTGAATAATTTGGAATTCACATGAAAGAGAAACAATTTTTTCACCGAATTCTGCCCAAAAACGTTGTTTTTCATGGGATTTAAGTTATTTAAGTTCCTAGCATAATTAAATGGCTGAATTTTCTTTTTCCGTTACAAGTAAAGCTTTTCCTCTGGGAAATTTGTTAGAGGTCATTGCGGAAGAGAAAAAATCCAACTCAAAATAAAGAAACATTGGAGAAATATAAGTTTTGATTCTAATAATTGAGAATGGATGAGCAAGGCGAACCAAAAAATGATTTTTTTTTCTCATAATATCAATTTTCAAAAACAGTTTTCTTAATCATAAAAATCGCAGAAACCAGGGAGATGTAGGAAATTTGAAAAATTTTGGTTAAAACGAACAAAGGGGACTTCGCGACAATACCAATTTGAATAGCACAAAAATAAATAAATTTTTTGAAACATTTGATTTATTTTCTGACTCTCGAAACCTCAAAAACCCTTCAAAATCCCATAAAAACTAGGTAAAAAACAGTTGTTAATCGAATCAAATCAACAAATCAAGAGTAGGGGGAGGAGGTGGTCATTCATTTCTCGATCACTCACTTTTTTTATCAGTCTTCTTCTTTTTTTCTTTTTTTCACCCCTTCTCTCTCTATCTACATATAAGTTGTCTTTTCTTTTTTTCTCTAATCTCTCTATGCAATCAGTGATATATCTCGACTTGAAGTATCTTCTGTCTAGGGTAATTGGTGGTTTTTTCTTGTTTCTTTTGAAGACAAGTTGATGGCAACATCGAGAACATTATGATGAAATTTAGGGGAAAATCGGAGGTTTTATTAGATTCTAGTCGAGTGATTAATCGAATAAAGTCGGTTTTTGATAATTTCTCAAAACGAGATAATAGAACCGTGAAGTTTAGATTACTGTACTGAATGGTACTCAAAAACCGATAAGAAGATTCAGGAAATGTTATCAACAGATTTGCCGCTCTTAAAAAGCAATTAGTAAAAATGTGTGAGGATTACGGTAACAGAAAGTTCATACACAGTAATCTTTGTTTTTCAGATAGTGAGTGATTCCTACTTCCTGTGAGAGTTCAACTCTCAAATTGAACAATTCGAATGAAAAATAACCAAAGTCGAGCAAACTCAAAATGGCTTGTTTTTCCGAAAACTTGTTCATTGTGAGATTTTAGACTGCCGTTTTAGTAGGAAAACCAAGTCCTGTGTGAACAGGTTTTTCATTGAATTCTCAAAGAATTCGCTTAGAAAAATCGGTCAGTGACGTATTGAATTTGGAACCAAACAAGCCTTTTCCCAAGACATGGAAACAGTTGAAAAAAATAATTTTGATCTGATAAGTGAGGATATTGAAGAAAAAATTATTCAAACGAGCCCTTGTAGTATTATCTGAGATACAAACAAAATGAAAATGATATCCGTTTCAAAATTATCATAAAAATCGGAGGAAATTTTCATACTGTTTCACTAGTTGTACAGGAATCGGTACACTCTTAGAATGCGATGATCCTACTATGAAAATTTTTAGGGTTGAAAAGAAAAAAAAAAGAATTCGTAGAGAACTGTTCATCGCTTTTTCAAAATATCAGACTTACTAAAATCACTCAATGAACAAAATCAACTACGATATTTACCAGTTTCAAAAAGTGGTAATTTCAGATTGAAACTATTTTGAGAATTCAGCAAGACTAGGTGTCGTTTTGAACATTTTCGCTGAATTGAATCGTCGTATAATCCCCTAAACTATCGATGATTCTTCTAGAAATCGTCTAAATAAACCAGTAGATATTGAGGAAAAATGAAGAAAAAATTAGCTTTACGATTTCAGAATCTTTTATGACACTGAATCGGTTTAGAGAACATTGAGAACATTACATGGATTGTAGTTTCCGAAACTAGAGCTTTTTGAGAATTACTGTAGTAAAAAGTTTAGACATGATAAACCTACTCTTTTAGCTGATGGTTGATTGCTTTCAGTTGATGGGTTATCGACTGTTGAAAACTAAAATCTCGAGTTCTGATAAAAGTTGAGTGATCTCGGGTTTTGCGCTGTTTTTAAGAAAAACTGAGTCTCTGGAATTTAATAAAGTTGTAATTGCAATAAATTATCTATCAACGCATCGAAACAGAAAAATGAATATGATTCCAAAAAGTTTTGATATTTTCTCTGCTTCGAGGAATAGAGAATTTTGGATTGGAAAATGTTATCAGGTTACGCACAGATATTCAATTGATTTCAGTGAAGAATCGATGGATAAAGAAGAATCAAGTTAGACATCGTAGATTATTCAGGTTAATAAAACCAATAGATACCGAGAAAGAAATAATTGAAAACTAAGTTTTTATCATATTTTCTCTCAGTTCCCGTATCGTTGAATAAACGAGCCAAGTTTTGAAAAGTTAGTTTGATTTGCCATCTTTTCAGCTAACCTTTTCATGAAGTTTTTGATTTCCAAAGTCATTTCTGGTAACAAAACTACATACTTTCCTCCATGTCATCGACACCAAACAGAGGTTAGAGCTCATTCTTATTTGGTATTCATAAGGTTTATGACGTGACTCTCGGGGACCAAAAAAGATAGGAGAAAGGCGGGAAATGGGGTAAGAAAAAAAAGTATGGGGGACTTTTTGTAGAGGGAGAAGGAGGAAGTTTCTGACAAAAAACTTGTTGGAATTAGGGTGGGACTGATTTTAAAAAGTGTTTCAGTATGGCAATAAACGTTTTGGACAACCAGCGATATCTAATGAATTGTTCATTTTAAAATGAGTTCATACGATGAAATTTCACTGTGACCGTAAAATTTGTGTCCAAAAAAGTCGACCTATCAAAACTGGTAAACTGAAGCAGAGGTGTCCACATCATGAGCAAAAAGTGTTTAGAGCTCCAAAAAACACTTTTCATGGAACACCTGTTTCACTATATTGACATATTTTGAAACAGTTTTGCTATCATAATTCTGCTGACTTACTGTCCTTATTGCCAGATATAATTGTGCTTATAGAGTAGAAAAGTAGTGAAAAGTATCATTTGATTTTGCAATTCAATACTTTTAGGGTAGATGCAACAACATACGCAATGAACGGAAAACAATTTCACTGTATTTAACAACTTCTTGTTACCGTATGGACTAATGGCAGGTTCCAAAAGTAGGATTGGAAGTGTGTTCTGTTTCAATATGATCTTGAATGTTATGAAAAAATAGATGATATGATAAGTGGCTGTCATTATGTTTTTAGAAATATTATTACGGTATCAAAACAAAAATAAACATTTCAGAATTTTCATCTCAGTAGTTTTGCTATAATGGAAATTATTATTTCGAGCTTTCTAAACTAACGCCAGATAAGGGTAACACTGCTTTTCAGTGAATTTCAGGACCCAGTCCGCCTAGAGCCGTTGGATATGAAACAAAAACGTCTTTAAAACTACCGGCAACTGTCTAGAATGTTCTCTGTAGCCCTTGAAAATAAACTAATTCCGGTCATAGTTTCTTCGAAAAAACAATATTTTTCAGAATGAACATGAATTTCGAGCAAATAAGGGACATTATAGTTATTACGTTATTTTTACGACAATATTGACAATTTTTTCAGTGGAACGTAAGAAAATGGAACGATTGATAAACTAATAAATTGGGAATGTTTTCAAAATGTTTTGAAACTGCACTTCCTAATTTAAATTTCCAAATAAAAACCCAAATCAAAACACAAATTCTCTTTCCCAAAAAGCTGTTTGACCCAACCCAACCCTTTTCTAAAAGGACCAATGTCCAACAAAAAATAGTAGAATGAAACTGGATGAGAATTAGAGAAAGCTTGAAAAGAAGAACAAGAAGAAGAAGAGATTGAATTGCATTCAAAAAAAAAAGAAACGAGTCATTCAAAATTGGAGAGGAGCATTCTATTTGGATAGGGAAAAGAGAGGAGGAGAATGTGGGTTAGAAGGGTTCAGAGAATTGAGATGGACTTTAAACTTTTGGGTTGGATTTTGAAATAAGGAAATGGGGCCGGGTTGAACATTTTTGAAAGATTTCTGAAAGTTAACACAGCTGTATGAAACATAAATTTCTATTTTTCTAAAACATATCCAAAAGGAGCTAATTTTATTCGAAAATTGAGAAAAAAAATCTTTTTGGAAAATCTTTTGAAGAACTAGATTTTGGTAAAGTAACCATTTTTCAAAGTTGATAATTACAAAAAACTCCAAAAAAGATGACTAATAACGGAATTGAAAAATTGAGTGCAGATGACTTAAAAGCGAGATGGGAATAATTTGGGCGGATGACAAAATTTCGGGGCTTATAACAGATGGTTAGTATGCTAAATTTACGGTTTTTCAAAAGCTTCAGTTTGACTGGTATTTCAATCAGATAATGCGGGTACGCTTATTACAAAATATTTCAAAAGCGATGGTAAAAAATCCAAAGTAGTTTTGAGTCGTTGGGAACTTCGGAATGAAATATATAGTACTTCGTGATCTTTTTGGGGCAGTAAACGAAATGATCATTCAGTGTGTATGTGGAGTTCAGAATGGGCTAGAGCTAAACTTATCTGATGAGGGAAGGACCTATGACAGCTTTATTTTGTTGACTATCTGTGAAAAATGATAACCAGATATTAGATATTCATTTCCAAATTTTAATAAGGCTCTTTTTTAGTGAAACCTCATTCAGCTAGGCACGTGAAAACTATTGGAAGTTTTGGTAATATTCAGTCATTCATCCAATATTCGGCACTACTTCATGGTTTCAGACTTTTCTGAAACTGGAAACAAACTATATTTTCTATTTCAAGTTGAATATTTCTATCAGAACATTGGATTCAATTAATTTACAATACCCAAATGTTCGCTAAAATTGCTGAAATCAATGTTGAGACTACCTCTGGTTCCATAACACAACAAGATCCAGAACGAAAACCAGTTCAAATCAGAAGTGCTCCTTTTTCCTATTCCAAAAAACCACAGCAATTACGGGCTTATCTTTCACAAAATGATCAAAATTATTTGTATTTTTTGGTCTTTGTCAATAACAACGCAATTATTTTACAATTTTATGTTTTGGAAATCTCTTGAAAATTTTGAAAAATTGGAAAGGAATGAGGGAACAACAATGAATAATATTGTCAAAGCAAAAATATGAACTCTTTGAAATTGAAAATTGTGCAATAAAAACTACTCTTTCAAATTCTCCAAAAATAGGCTCCGCTTCATTTAAGCAAATTATTTCTCCATTTTTTCCTGCACGTACCACGTCATCCTCCGTCTCTTGTCTAACCAATTTTGCTCCAATGAATGGTCATCCTATTTTTGGCTCATTTGAAGATATTTTTGGACACCCACACAAACAAAAAATACATCATTTTTTGCAAACAACAAGAGAAATTGTTATAATTAAGTTATCCTCTTGTCTACTCTTGAAGGGAGAATGAACTGAAAATAGAAAAACTTTTGAAATTTGAAGTTTGAAACAATGAAATTGAAATGCAACTTTACGGAAACTTTTTGATAACATTTGTGATAATATTTCAAAAACATCGACAGTATTGAATTTAAAAGTTCATGAAAAGCTACAATGAAAATAAGTAACAGAAAAAGTTTCAGGAACACATTACTATAAAATTATATTCTGGTTCCAATGCTTCAGTTTATCCGATAGCTTTTGAACTATTTTTGTTACCACAATCAATTTGGAAGATATTTTATTGAAAGCTGGAAGAAATATAATCACTTTTTCATGCTCGGCGAAAAATGAAGGAGATTAGTACATACGTAATCGCATGCCCGCAGGACTGAATATTAAATCAGAAAAAACGAAAATGAATAGTTGAGCCAAAAAAAAATAATACGCTGAATTATGGCTCGTGGTTTGCAAACACACCAAAAAGTTGAGTATACATGAGGTGAGCTCAAAGTTACTGTACTTTTGAGATCTTTTATTATAGCTTGGGTTACTGTAATTGAAAGACACATGGTTTTTTTAGTGCCAGTTTCGATGTTTTTTGTAAAACTTTTGTTGCGTGAAAAATCAAGCTTCGAAAAAGTATACATATGTATGTTACTGCCAATTATCGATTTATTTTTAAAAAGTTGGCATTGAAATTTAGCTATCTAGATAATTTGAATTTAGCTATCTAGATAATTTGTTATAAGGTTATTAGAACTGGGAAAAAATGTTCCGAGCCGAGCAACCGTTTTCGAAAAAAAAACATTTTTATTAGGTTGGCTAAAAAGAAATGCGCGCTGTGTTTGCAAGCGTGCTGTTTTCGCAAAACAAAAGATTTTCAGGATCGGTTTTTTTTAATTAATAGAGGGGATTATGGGGGTCATTTTGATATATACTGTGTCTAGGTTTTCATTAAATTCTATTGAGAAAAGACCGGCGAAAAATGTTTTGCCAAAAATCTCGCTTCTCAATTTGGTCATCATAAAAATTCCTGAGAGTTCAATCAATATCCCAAAAATTAATTATCTTGTTTTCAGTAATTGGGTAACTTCTTCTATCAAATTATTTATGCTGGCAGCGACCCTTCCTATTTTAACACAGAGTTGTCGATTTGTAGATAGCTCATTTTGAACTCGTTTCTAGTCTCCGATAACGAGATAAAAACAATGGTTTTGTTATTATTTTAAATCAACCATTCAAAGTCATATTAAAGTTACTGTAGTGTCGTTTTGGTTTGGTCAGAAAAGTGATTAGACAAAAAAATCGGAATAAAATGAGTTTTAGTTGATTTTTTGAGGCCTCAACTTTGCTATCGCAGTAACTTGGAGGATTGCTGAAAATGAGAGCAGCTATCTTAGAAGCTCCAATTTTGGCGCTGATTAGCCTAGAATATATACTATCTGAACCACATTTAATCTCGTCAGTATTGCCCTCAGGAGTCAAGAAAAACTCATGATTCTCAGGAATGTCGAATTCTGGCTACAGGGTTTCATTTAATTACAACGGACCTATTCCTTCATTTGAGGTTTTGAATCTTGGCTTGAATGTTGCCCATGTTAGGCCAATACTAATGCAAAAAACCATTTGAATGAAACTCAACAACATCCAATTTCATAATAAAAGAACTAAACAGTAAAAACGCGCATTTCTTTTTAGCCAACCTAATAGAGCGACGTAAATCACTATGTTCCTAAAACCATTGAAAAATCGGTTTTCAAAAGTGTAATTGCAGATTGAACATCAAGTTAAACCTTGAACTTGAACGCCACAGTTTATCAAAAGAAGCCAAGCATTTCTGCTCAACAAAGCTTTTGAATCAGGAAATCATTATTGAAGTTCCGGTGTTGCAACTCATATTTGAACCTCGGTCATCGGTCCTCGGTCTCATCAAGTCCAAGTGTTTTATCTATGAAATTTTAGTGGAGTTGAGGCTTAGTTTCCGTCAAACTGTTTTAAAGAGTCAGAACTAGTCAGAACAACTCACAACTGGTCGGTTCTGATTTGTCCAGTTCCATTTCTGAATTGTTCTGACTAGTTCTGATTCTTTAAAACAGGTAGACGGAAACTAAGCCTCAACTTCGGTCCACGATTTTTTCGGTCCACGATTTTGTTGCAGAACACATTTTTCAATCGGTCCGCTATCTTTTTTTTCGGTCCACGATTTTTTTGCTCCACGATTTTTTTCAAAACACAAATTTCAAACGGTCCACGATTTTTTTTTCTTGGTCCACGATTTTTTTCATGGTCCGCTATTTTTTTTCTTGGCCCGCTATTTTTTTTGGGTCCACGATTTTTTTTTGTTGGGTCCACGATTTTAGAACAGTGCCAAGAATTAAATCCTGGTCGTCCGTGATCTGGTTCTGGTTTCCACTTGATTCCTGCAGTTGGGCATACCGCTCTGTGATGCTCGGTGGAGTTGCAGTAGTAGCACTTCTTCTGATGGCACTGATGTAGATCGTTCTTCTTCTGTAGACAGCAAGCGCAAATGTTCTTGTGGTTGATGATTTTGAGTCTGTCCTTGACCTTCGGTTGATTGAAGCATTGGTCTGACAAATGCAACTTTTTACAGAACACGCATTGCAGCTTGCTCTTCTTGATCCTTTTTGTCAGGATCCGTTCATTGACTGGATGAGTTGCGTATACATGAGGTGAGCTCAAAGTTACTGTACTTTTGAGATCTTCTATTATAGCTTGGGTTACTGTAATTGAAAGACACGTGGTTTTTTTAGTGCCAGTTTCAATGTTTTTTTGTAAAAATTTTGTTGCGCTTATCTATTACTGATGGTTGGCTTCAGTTTCATAAGGTTTTTTTTGTTTGTAAATTTTTAGAAAGTTCGGTTCCTCTCTCTTACAACCGCCTTCTTTCTATTCTGGAACTAATTATTTTTTTAAATTCCCATTAGACTACTCTTGCTCCTAGTAATTGAAGCTGTCCTATCATCAAATAAAAAAGAGGTGAAAATGATAAAAAGTTACAGTCAGTGAATTTTTTTTGCCTAAATCTCTGATTTTTCAACGAAAATCGACAAAAATTATAAGTGACATTTTTTATTAAACACTGTGAAACACATTTCTGAGTGTTTAATTTGATTATTCAACGATAGCAGCTTTGGGCACATGATAATCCGTTTTCCCAAGTCGACAGCGGGGGAGCTGGTTTTGGCTATGTGCATAGATAGTGCAGAGCTTCACAGAGCTCCAATCGGAAAGAAAAATAGACGGGCATAATCGCGGTGAATTTCTGTATTGGCCTGTCTTTTCCCTATGAAATTCCGACTTCTAGGGAAGGCTCGAGGGTCCGCGACGGACAGACATACTGACAAACAGACGGAAAAGCTAAATTAGAATAATAAGAAACCGGAAAAAGGGTGTTGCCCAATTTTTCCACAGTTTCATATTGTGTGCTTTTTTTTGGGTTATATTATCTTTTCATTAAGAAGACATTTGGATTGAACACAGACATTCATTGAAAAAGTTATATTCTAAAGAAATTTTGACGGTTTGGAAACAAGGCTAAATTTGAATCAGGTCAGTATGTAGCGCGCCGACGTTAAAACTATTTCCGTTGAAAAATTGAAAATCTCAACTGCCAAATCGCTTTGGTTCACAATTTGACTGTACATGTTTTCACGATTTCATGAAGGAGGTTTCACTTACGTTCTGATTTCTAAATTCAATGGGACACCGATAGGAGGTTAAAAACTTAAAGTTAAATGCTAGTTTTGATTGATTAGATCCCCCTTTTCTCAATACTGAATCGAGAAGCCAAAATACATCACAGTAATCCAACTTCCCACCTTTTTTTTACTAATTCTTTCGACTCGATTTTTCTATTATTTTCTCAGTTTCATAACCAAGACTTGTTGTACTCAAATTTAAAAAATTATATATTTTTCATGATTTCCAACCGGTTTTTTGGTACTTTTTTGTATTTTTCTCTACATTTCTATTTTCCTCCCTGTTCTAAAGTTCCCAATCATCTCAGCCGATTTCGCACATATCATTCTGCACTTTTCTACTTATTTTTGCTCCATTTGTCTTGAAATTATGGCTTGTGAATTATTTTTTCATGTAATTTCAAATAATTGAATGCCCCCGGATAGTTTATTTTTTCCAATTTTCTCATTCCTCAACACACACACACACACCCGATGATTTGTATTTGCTCTTTTTCTCACTCAATTTTTCGATATATTCTGCTAAACTTTAGATTTATATGAAACTATTTATCGATATTGAACTTTAACTAGCTTCCAGGTCACATTCTTGGACGTCGTCAAGACCCAATCCTTCTACGTTTTGACGTCTTCTATATTTTTTACGCTTTTTTCAGAAGACTTGTCGAATCGAACTTTTCAGAAACTCTTCAAAATCTATGAACTTCCGGAAACAGTAATTTTTCTAACGAATTCATTGTCTCGGAACGTTCAGATCATCAACATATCCCAAAACTAGATCTGAAGCCGACACATTACGGAAACGTTCAATTTCGTATTTTTCGTAGTACTTTTTTCACTTTTTTTTAGAGATAACCGGCAGAAGGGTGGCTTTTTCCGGAAGCGTTTTTTTGTGGGAGTTTTTGTATCTCATTTTTGGTGTGTCTAAGTTTTTCTCTGAGCTCATGCTTGTTCTAGATTCAGAACTTCTGCAAAGCTGTGAATTTGTACCGTTATCACAGGGTTTACAGGATTGTAGATTCAGATTTTGTTCCTAATTCAAAACCTATCTAAAACTGTAAACTTCAGCTTTTTTTTCAAAAGTTTTTTGCCTTTTGCAAAGTTTCTGTGTTAAAATGTCTTTGTAATCCGACAATCAATTTATCCAAATCTCATTCTGAAATTAGAAAGACTAAGAAACTGTAAATTTTTTTCCAACATTTCCCGGACTCCTAAACGGGTTAGTTGATTTTTGAGATCACCCTACTGATCGAAGGGCTCAGAAATTCTTCTAAATCCAAACTTAGGGAAACAGGGATTTTACGACTCAGGAACCGGAGGACGAACCAAACTACCCGTACACTCGTTTTAGCCTTCACACATTATGGAAACAGTCAAATTTCAATTTTTTCCGTAGTATTTTTCATTTTTTTTTGTCAAAATTTATTATTCTTGAACAAAATTTCAGAGAGAATCGGTTTTCGAAGTTTCAATTGATTTTTTTTTCGTAAGTATCTTTCGAGGTGGTAACTGTAAACAGATTTTTTGCCCTCAACTTAAAACTTTTTAGAAACTGCAAAATCAATTTTTTCCGGAGTTTTCTTGCCTTTTTTAAATGCGTCTATGCAAAAAAGGCCTGTTAATGAGCTGGGAATTAAATATTCCACAAACCTATTCTGAGTTTGGAAAGATTAGGAAAAAGTGGACTTTTCATCACGACTCCGGACAAGTTTTAGGTTTTTTTCACAATATCCTGAGCAGACATGAGCGGAATTCCGTCTTCCGTCTTCCGACTTCCGGATTTTTGAAAATTGTTCCGTCTTCCGAGTTTCCGGAGGATTTATGTAGAGCACTGGGAAAGAGGAAGCCAGGGGAAAGTTTTACAAAATCTTTAACTTTTAAAATCATATTTAGCGCTTTTCAACATATTTGGCTAATCTTCAAACTACGTTTTTGTTAGAAAAAAATTCAATTTCATGCCACAAAATCTAACATTTTCCGTCTTCCGTCTTCCGGATTCTAAATTTTCTCTTCCGCTCATGTCTGATCCTGAGCAGATCATGTCATTTCAAAATCTCTTTTTCAGATCTAAGGTCTGAGAACTTCTCCCAAATTTAAAAGCTTCAGGAAACCCTAATTTTTCCACGATTTTATAGCTTTTTCTTGTTTCTATCGGAATTCCAATTTTTTATTAAGATTTTAATGACAGGTAGCTGGCATACGAATCAAATTACCCGTAAACTCATTCTGACCTTGAAACATTATGGAAACAGTCAAATTTCTACTTTTTTCGTAGTATTTTTTAATTTTTTTTGTTATAATGTCTTATTCTTTAACACGATTTCAGAGAGAATCGGTAGCTGAGTGGTTTTTTCCGAGGAGTTTTTAGGATGTTTTGTAGCTCTTATTTTGTTCTGTAAGAGCATTTTTTTTTGAAAAAAGCGCTGTTTTTGAAATCCATTGATTTTATGCTTCTTAGTAGTGAACGATGCCAATAGCGTTCGCTTTCATGCTGATTCTTGATCCAAAACTTTTGCAAAACTGTCAATTGGAGCTCATTTTTGAAGTTCAACTTAGTTGTTGTTCACTATGTAAATCCAGAATTTGTTCTCAATTTGAAACCTATTTGAAACTACAAGTTCTAGCATTTTTTCTGAAGTTTTACCTTTTTTTAGAAAGTGCTTCATCTCTTTGCGAACGCAGAATCAACTTGGCCAAAACTTATTCAAAATTTAGAAAAATTAGAAAACTGTCAATTTTTCATCCGAACTTCAGCCATGTTTCGGGAGTTCACAGGGTCATGAACAGATCAATTTATTAAAAAAAAAGTTTTATGAAATTCCAGAAAAAATTTGCTGCTCAGAAATTCTTCTGATTATTAAAGCTTTTGAAAACTATAATTTGTTTTTTTTTTACTTTCTGACGATTTTTTTTTCGGTTTCGAACGCATCCTCATCCATTCAAAAAGTAGCCAGTCCAAAAACTTTAAAAAACAGTTTCAATCATATTGTTTTTTCAAAGTGTTGATCTACTTTATCAGTGAGATTCTGATTTCTAAGACTGATAAATTCTGTTTGTATGAAGCTGAATCGTTTTGATTGTAAACTTTCGACTGTGATTGGGAAAATTTCAGATTCAAAAAACTGATACTAATTATCTGTCGTTTATTGGTTAATGCATTATTCATATTGGTTCATTAGGCTCGAAAATTTTATTCAAATCATAAATTACGTCAGGTTTCTTCGATGAATTTGTGGTGTTCGATAAAATATGGGGCATTTCTTGCATAGTTTTTTCTTATATTTTTCAATGTTTCCCTAGTCGGTGATGAAATTTATGATAGTGATACCGTTGTTCATAAACGGTTACCGGATACGAGGCAAATTTTTTCCATTGTTTCTTGTCCAAGCTCTGTTTTCCTGCACGTCGTTCATTCTTAACATACTTTCTACACAAAAGTAACCTATACTTAATAGTAGTAAAAGTGAAATTCAACTGTTACTGTAACGTTCTAATGAGCGGTAATGTTTTACTACATCGTTGTCGTTGAAGCGTGTGTTAAAAAAACAAACAAAACATATGTAGTAACTCTCCAGAGAGCCTTTTCGAAGCATTTTTTGAATGTTTCACTGACTAAGTTTATGTATGTGTGATGGGTTTTTTGACCATTGATGTCACTTTCCTTTTCCTGGATAAATTTCTGATTCCAAACGTGGAAAAGACGTTTGCATAGTTGTTTAAGAAATTTATCTGTTTCTGTGGGTTTATGAGTTGTATTCTGGTCGACCTGAACCATTCAAGTTTGCAAGAACCCTTCACGTCCTGTTTCAAATACCTCACATACTCAATTAAGTATATGAAAATTATTATGTTTAGTAATTCCTTGATTCAAATAGTTCTTGGAAAATCATGAGTAGGTTGTAGAAAAGTTTTTAGAAAGTTTTTTTTAATGTGTTTCAGTGACCTAGTTTATATGGAACTGAACTTGAGGGCCCTAGTGACGTCTTTTCTTATTCGACTTAAAAATTCGGTTTCCTTTTCTTCATTATCTTACTTCTTCCTCTCTTTTTATCTTTTCTTCTCTATCAAACCCTCATTTTCCCCCTCTAAACCTCTCTTTTTTTCCAGCAAACAGTCGTCAGAAGACGGGGCGCGTTCCCGCGCGCGGAACAGTTCGCTCAAAAAGTCACCGGCAGTTCAAGATGATGATCCCACCACTCATCATCATCTTCCAACTCAATACCTACCACATAGTCTTTTATCACAACATAATCAAGTGACAACCTCTTCAACACATCATCATTCTATGCAACATCTTCATAATGCATCATCACTTCAACATCATTTAGCCCTTCCTTCTTCTAGTTCAATGGCTCCTGAGCCTAGGAGAGCGGCCAGTTTTGATGTTTCGGCTTCGCAGAAATTGAGTCCAGGTGAGACAGAATGAGAATTTTGTGTTTCAAAAACATGAGTAGAAAGTTGAAATAGTGAGAGAATGTTTACTTCGCCATAAACGTATACATACATATCAATGTTTGATGAAGCTGACCAATTAAAAAATAAAATCGATAGCATCAAATCGTGGTTTCAAACCAATATTACAAATATATCGATACTGAAAAAAGTTTTCCTAAAAGTGAAGAAAGTGAAACTGTGTTCAGTTTCTGTTCGCTTCCTCTCACAGGAACGTCTTCTTCCTGATTTCATTCTTCATTTAACATTTTCATAATTGGCGAAGCCAAATTCTCGTTGAAAGAAAAACAAATCCATGGGACTTCCCGTATAATTTACCAAAATAACGTAACCGATTCTTTCCTGGAACATCTTTTAAGACAGGATTCCAGTTAGTTTAGAGCCTGGAAACTGGGTTCTTTTGGAAAAGTCAGCACAGTTTCATGGTTTCTATTTTAGACAGTTTTTTTCAGTGATTATTTAACGGTCACAAGTTCAGTATTTCCATAACTCCTTCATTATAAGGACACTAACTTTCAAGTGGAGTCCGATTAATTCACGGTTTCATTTTCTTTTTTTGAAGATGTTTATCATTCGATCAATAATGGACGTCTGTTGAGCTTTCCAATTTTTAACCAATGAAAAACCAAAGCCTGCCGTTGTAATAGAAGTTTCATGGCACACTTTTCAGCTTATTCTAGACAACGGAAAAGTTTAAAAATGCATTTTCAAAACTTTGTGAGAGCACACCAAACACATTAATTTTCCGATTCTGAACTGTATTATAAGAAAGTTCTGAAACATTTTGTTCATTATTCGTCGAACAGTGGGGGCATTGCTTTGCTTTTTTCTTATTTTGTGTAAGAGTAAGATTTCAGAAAGATTAAGGTATTAGATTAGAGATCCTACTTTAAAAAATTGATCGATTGTAAAAAGGAAACGCGCATGAATACCATACAAAAAGTGCCCCATTTGCTAACTTCTAATCGAAACAAAAATTTTGATTACTTTCGCTTCAAAATCTTATTATTTATTATTATCTTATTATCTAAGAAAAATTATAATTTGTAGAAAATTTGCCGAGAAATGAAGATCTAGAAGCAGAAGAAAGATTTTTGCATGTTCCAAGAAACTTTTATCAACATCAGTACATAAATAGTGTAATGGTTAATTAATATATTGTGTGTCCCAAGACTTTTGCAGAACTTTCTTACGTTTCAAAAGATGAATATTTTATTCGTCCCGAAAAACGTGAAAATCCTCAATACCAATTTGCACTGAAATCAGTTAAAAACGGATTTGAGGATTTTCACGTTTTTCTTGACGAATAAAATATTCATCTTTTGAAACGTAAGAAAGTTCTGCAAAGGTTTATGGATACACAATAGCAAAAGAAAACACGAAATTCTGCAGGAACTTTTTTTGATGCATGAAGCATCCACATTTTATCTGAGCGAAAATCACAAGGGAGTATGAATAACAGAAAAATGTTCCACACTCCATAACTTATTTTTGGAACAGAAAATCGAATGTATTCTGTTCCAAAATCCTATGATGAAAAAGTTTCAAAACAGCTCACTTACTCCGTAGGATGAATAATTTTCAGAATTTACTGCCAGAACTCAAGAATGGGATCTTGTAATTTGAAAAGGAATTTATGTTACAAGTTTTTAGGTTTGTTTTTTTTAGGTTTGCATCTGTTATCATAAAGTTCAAAGGAGCGATTCCAGTTGTTAAAAAAATCGGCTACAAATAAAGAACTAGAAAAAACTATTTGTTCGTGTTTCAAGAAGTTTTCATCATTATCAGGGCTAAAAAAGAGTGTTAGGTTCACGTAACTGCCGCGAATTGTGCCTTGCAATGATTCGAAA
Source organism: Caenorhabditis doughertyi (assembly GCA_963572265.1). Lineage (NCBI taxonomy): Eukaryota > Metazoa > Nematoda > Chromadorea > Rhabditida > Rhabditidae > Caenorhabditis > Caenorhabditis doughertyi. The sequence continues at coordinate 24,401,512 of OY751556.1, read as the reverse complement.
ATGGATTTTTCAAAAAATGAGCAATTGCTCAAAACTAAAACTTAAGTTATGTTGATGAAACATTAATTTCAAATTCATCATCCAAAAACTACCGTACTTTATGTCAACTAACATCTCTCATTTTCTCTAATCACTCATCCATGTTCCTCTTTTTCTCTCTTCAGCCCCATTCCGCGTGGGCTCCTTCGACACGGGTCGCTCAGCATTCTCACCACTTGAAGTACCACGTCTTCTGGTCCAATCCCCATTGTCACCTCTTCAGGTAAATTCTAACACCTTCAGAGACCCCCCATCAATAACATATTCTGCAGCTGGAACCACCGCCTGCCGCCACCGACAATCGTCTTCTAACCGTTCCGTCGCCGTCGGATTTCCGAAAAAGTCCCGTCGATAATCGATCCTTTTCGTGTATGTCTCTTTGATTTTTCGGGAGTTTGAGCTTGGAAAACTAATATTCTAACATTAAAAAAAATTACTGTTTGATATAAGACATTTAGAATTTTTTGGCCAATTCAGCCAGTTACATTGTCGGCCTCCAATCCCCCCATTTTTTTAGGTGAATCCCCAAAAAGTGGTAGTGGCCAGCCAGCTACTTCTGTGAACATTATCAAATCATTGAGCCTTAACACCACTCTCCTTAATCAGCTATCAGCTGTTATCTCAAGACCAATGGGTATGTCATCCCCAATGATGGATGATTTGAAGCTCAATTTTGGAGCGGTGCCGAGAATTGAGGTGGTTTTAATTGGTTTTTGAGAAGTTTTTTTTTGGTTTTTGGAGAATTGTGTAGAAGAGAAGTAGAAATAGTGATGAAACACATTCTATGTGGAAAAAAACTTGGGTTAGGAAACAGTAATGTGAGAGACAATTGAACCAAACACCAAATCTCATTTTAAAGGCTCCTCATATCAAAATTATGCAACAGAAAATCAACCTGAAATTTCAGTTTCTTCAATTCTAGATTGCAAGTTAATTTTTTTGTATTAAAATGACTCTTTTTGTTGCTTTTCTCAATCTTTCATTGCTTGTCAATATTAGGCACGACTTGAATCATAAGAAATCCACTTTTGATTTTGAAGGTTCTACAATTTCACGAATATATAGAACTGTCTCAAATAAAAATAAAACTAATTTCGTCAAATTCACTCTGGTGATAATTAGTAACGAAATTGTTTCACTTTCATGACGTTTTTTTGTTGATGAATTTATAGAAAATTCGATGGTTCCGTTGCCGTTGTCTCTTTCAAAAAAGTAATTTCGTTCAAAAACTGAAATTCTATGCTTCTGTTTCTCGGTCCCTAAATATAAGTTTCGTTAAAACTATCTCACTATTTGAGTTATATCAAATAAAATAATGAAATTGAGAAAAAGTTACATTTTCAGTGAAATGTTATAGTTTTAATTTGCCAACATCTTTGGTTTATGAGCGATAATTGCCGAAAATTGTTTTTCACAGCATCAAAACGGATTTTATCAAGCTTTCGAATAAAGCATAGAACTAATTTTGTCGAAGTCACTCTGTCGGCAGATAATTATGAACAAACTTTTCCAGTTTCATACAATTTTTTGTTAGCCATTTTTGAAAAATTTGATAGATTAAGAATCGACATTCTTCTTATCCTGGAGCTAATAATATAAGAGGAATTTTATAAAACTTTCAGAGCTTCTGAAGTCAAAAAATTGTTTTACATTACTAGTAGTGGTCGGAATCATCAGAGTCTAACATCGATCCTTTTTTTGAAAACATTTTTTTAAAAGTTTTTGAAACAGGGAATTTGGTCGAGAAAATACTTTTTTCTGTTTCCTGTAGAAAAATGTAGATTAGGGAAAAGTAAAATGCAAAAATTGCAAAAAAACTCTACTCATTTTGAAAAAAGTCCTATTTAAAAATTATGCAGCAAAAATTAATGTGAATTTTCTGTTTCTTTGATTCTAGATTGCAAATTAATTCCATCGTGTTACAATAGTGGTTTCTTCATAAAATTTTCAATCTAAATAGGATCAGTGACGTATTCTGAACGACATGAGAACAACTTTAGATTGCAAGGCCCACAAAAATTGTTTTGAAATTGAAAAAAACAATTCAAGAATCATTGACAAAGTTTTAGTTTTGATCGAAAACTTTGAAATCATTTCAGCAAATGAATTTGTATAGTCTCAAAATCAAGTTTGTAGTCTATCGGCTGATAGTTATTCGAAAATTTTCCAGTTTCATATCGGTTTCTATTGTTCGCAAATTAAAAAACAAACTGATCCACCAATCTTATCATTGTGATTCTGTAGCTAAAAATATAAGATGAAATTCTTTCTAGACTTTTGAAGCTTCTGTTCAAAATCGTGGAACACTCACCTTATTGTCAAATGCAATCTCCGTTTATTCAAAAAAAAAAAAAAAAGTTTGAAACAGTTGAAACAGTAATTTCGTTCAAAAATTGAAATGTCATTCCTCTGTTTCGGGTTCCTCAGATTCAAATATTTACTTTAAAAAAATAGTATGCTCCTTTTTTTCTCATTTTTTGTCTTGTAAAACCGAGAAAATGAAAATAAGTTCCCGTTTCAATTAGGTTTTCTAATAGAAAGTTCAATTTTCTGTTTTGCTCTTGTAATCGCTATTGAGGTCTCTCTTCACTTAGCAAATGTAATGCTCCAAGACTTTTTGTCACAGTTTCAGAACAGTGTGAAACTCTTTTTTGAATTATTTAATATAATTATCCAATGATTGTAACATTCCGTCTTTCCAAAACCAAAATTTCTGATAAAAAGTCGAGAAGAAAACAGTTTCATCTATCTGAAAAATACGTTCTGAATTATGACTTCATGATCAATTTGTGCGGTCTGTTTTTTCGAAACATCATTGACTTGAAACTATGAGAAAGGGATTTGAAATAGAGAAAGTACTAATTTCCAAAAATTTGCTCAAAACCTCATGGAGCTTCTAAAACTGGGAAATTAATTGCACTGAAATTGAAATCCTGAAAAAAAAACAATGCGTATTTCGAGAAACCCCAGTTGATAAACGGGTAATAAAGAAAACTGAGATTTCAGTTTCAAAGTGTCCATTTTGATTTTCTGAAGGTTTAAATTAAAGTTTGATCCAGTCAGACATGTTGCAATTATTTTTAAACTTACATTCATGACTTGCCTAAAAAGAAAAAACGCATGAAAATCCTAAAAACTTTTTCAGCAAATGGATTGCTCGGGCGGCTCATTCGAGACAGTTGGATCTGGAAGTTTCGAGATGATGACCAGTGCTCAATCGTCATTTGATCAGGTAAATAAAGGATTACGTAGTTGGGGGGAGGTGGGGTAGTAGGTTTCCCAAGATTCAAATCTGTGTATCCGAAGAGCTCGGTACTAAAATATCTGGATATCAAAAAACATAGCTTGATAGTTGTTCCAATTGAGTAAAACCTTTATTAAAGCGGCATACCGTTCTAACATACATGACCAGGTGCCGGTTTGTTAGAGGCGTCGTTTTCATAGAAGCTGCCATGGTATTTTTGAAACCAGGAATGCCGCTGTTATAGAGGCCCCGTTTCATTATGGGTGCCCGTGTAATAGAGTTTTTACTGCATCGGGAAAATCATATGTTTTGATATTCGAATGATTACATGTTTCCGCATATTTCTGAAAACCGTGAAACTTTTGAAACTTTTGGTAATTTGGACCCAAACATCACTTCTTTATCATCTCTCTTATCACCTTTCAGAGCTCCACCAACATTAGCCAAGCTACAGCTGAGCTTTTGGCCCAAATGCCACCAAAATCCGTAATCCAAGATGATATCCGTCAGGCAAACGGCGGCAGATTCCGGTTGGTCAGAAAGCAAGGAAGATCAGAAGTTTGGAATTTGCTTGGTCAGGTTAGTCTTTATTTGGATTTGAAGCCCTTTCTGTTTTTCCAATCAAAATGTTCTACTTGAAATGTCTTTTATGCACTTTTTTATGTCAGATTTTGCACGTTTTCAGCACTTTCTTGAAAAATTTTGAAAATTTTGAAAATTCTTCAGTCTATAACCAAATTTTACAAGCTTTTTAGCTTTATAGTGAGCTTAAGGTCGGGTTGAAAAGATAGAAATATAGGAAATCCAAATCACGTGAAGTAAAAATGGATGTGTTTGATATTTTTAAGCTTTGCAAATACTTTTTAGAAAAGATTTGCACTCGATTTTTTTACTGATTTGAGAAAATGATGTAAGTTAGGTTATGTTTTAGTGAACAGTAGTTATGCTGGTTGTATTTCAGCAGGATTCAGATAAAATTTCAAAAAATGTTCTAATTTTTCACAGTTTCATAAAGTGAACTACCTTTTTCGGCTATATCACTTTTCCAATACAAGTGCTGTCATACGCCAACCGAAACTCCTATTTGTAAAGTTGGATTCTACTGAATTTTGTACTGTGCCTAAACTAGACTGAATTTTGAGAAATTTTCGGTTTTCAATTTTTCAATCATTGTATTTTTTCAAAATCAACACAAAAAGAACCAAGAATCAAAAGTTTTTCAATAGTTTTTTTCGGACTGTTTCACAACTAGGACTTGTTCCAAACCGAGCATGGTGAATTTACTAGACTACTCAAACGGACGAAAGAAGTTCCTTTAAAGAAATTGAAAATATCAGCTTGTTGTCGCTTTTTGTCAGATAAGCCTATATTTTCACGGTTTCATGGAGAAGGTTTCACTTACGTTATGACTTCTAAATTTGATAGGAAAACCGTCTGTATTCAAATAAAACTCTGTTTTTGAACTCGATTTTTTCAAGCTTTGCAATTAATTTTTGCATTCAAATTTTTTTACTGTGTCGAAAATATGGTTTATTCTAAGTTCTGTTTTGGGATAAAACAGTTGTAATTCGAAATTATTTTTGTTGGACACGATATGATGAATTAAAATTTAAAAAAAGCTTTTTGTTCGAATTTTTCACCGTTTCCTAATGTGCACTTATTTTCGAGGTTTCATTATTTTGCGATAGAAAATTTTTTTCAAACTTCGTACTCTATTTTCGATGAAATTCTTTCGGAGAACATGGTTTCATATAAACTTTGGGCGGTTTCAAAACTATGTTAAGTTTTGGTTAATGTTCTGTCTTCAATCGTCCTTTGCCCATTTAAAAAAAAATAAAACAAGAAGGATCAAAATTTGGAAGTTGTTTATCAAAGGAGGACTGAACTCGGGTTTTTTTTAATTTCAAATTCTGATGCAGTTTTTCATTCTGAAAATTTTCTTTCACTGCGACTACACTCAAAAATCACTCTAAACGGGTGAAAAAGGAAAGAAGCACGCAACACAGAGTGATGGCCTAGGATCCGACAAGTTTGCGTCTTGCGCGCGCTTTTTTCAAATTCCTAGGCCGTGAACCTGTACGCGGCCATGCCTTTAAACGCCTTTTTCACCCGTTTAGAGGGATTTTTGAGTGTAGTCGTAGTGAAAGAAAATGATCAAAATGAAAAACTGCATCAGAATCTGAAATAAAAAAACCCGAGTTCAGTCCTCCTTTAAGTTTTTTTTGACTGTTTCACAACTAGGGATTGTTCCGAACAGTTAATTCAAGTTCAGTAGAAGACACATGCTGAAAAAATTATTGATAAAACTAGTTCTGCTAAGAAATTCAATATCTCAATTGGAAATCGTTTTGGTTCTCAATTAAACTAAACTATGACGGTTTCATGAAGTAGGTTTCACTTACGTTATGATTTCTAAGTTTAATGGATAATCCATCGGCCGTGAAAACTTAAAGTTGAACTCTAGTTTCAATTAAATTTATTCCCTCTTTCTTAGTGAATCGAAAAACTATAAGATTACAGCACAGTAATCCGACCTTTCGATTATTCCCACCATTTTTTTACACTAATTCTTTCGACTCGATTTGAGCATCAGTAGTCCGAGTGGAATTCTTGCATCAGTAGGTTAGCTATATTGAACAGAAAATAAATAAAAGTCAGTTCACTGTCGTCCTACACACGACTGTTTCATGATGTAGACACAACTCCTATATTGTTGCTCATTCCAATGCAATGGGCGGTCACATTGCTTATAAACTAAAGATTGACTTATTGAAAAAAAAAATGAGAATTTCGATGTTAGTTTTGGTAAAAATGAATTTGAACCTTTTCATAACCATTATAGTTTTTCAATCACGGTCTAAAAATGTTTAGTACATGGATATACGAAGTAGCCATTTTTACACTTGACCGTCTTTGCTTTCCGATTTTCTCTGTTTCACAACTAGAAGCTAGCCTTAACCGATTTGGAGTATGCAGTCTGGATTCTTTGGTGCATTCCATACAACCACCGTCTATCGCCTAATTTTGGTTTGACTCAAATGAGATTTCGATCGTTTCACGGTATCTTTGATTATATCTCGGCTTTCGTGTTTCTATTGATTTGATTAGGGGCGCGGAACAAATTGTGAAAAGAATCCAACTTCTAATGTTAACTTAAGGCAATTTTTTTTACTCCTTCATAACTAGGATAAAATCAAAAATAAGCATTTTTTCTAATTATTTATACACCTCACAAAACTGTAAGACACTGAAACTAAGATTTTGCGAACAATAACCTTTTTAGTCTAAATCAAAAGTTCTTCTCGTGTTTTATTTGCTGTTTCATTATTATGATTTTTTTTCACCCCAATGTAGTGAAATTAGTTGGAACATGGCTATTCATCCAATCTGAGAATCCGAAAATCACAGATTTTTGTCTTACTTGGAGAGAGATTTTGACGGTTTCACTGTGTAGGTATCATTCACATTTCAGTACTTTTTTTGATCATTAGAGGAACAAACATGCATATACTTTTGATTCTCTACAGTATCTTGTTCCACTTTCTTACTGTTCCATCAACCAAATTTCTTGCCTGTATTTATTTTGAAATAATAAAGTTTGGCACAAATGAGACGTGAACCAAAACAGTTTGATATCATGATTCGATAGATTTTTTCAAAATCTGGTACTGTAGGTCGTGAGTTTTTCTCCCTGCTTCATACTTGCAACATCTAGCTTCACGATGATTTCAAACAGTAATGTTCTTCTTCCTCAATGAGAAAGAATTTACACCTTGAGCTGTTTGAGATGTTTCTTTTTTTTTCATTTAAAAGTTTTATGAAAGCTAGTTATTGAGTTTTTTCAACTAACTTCACAACAACTTTAGGAATTTGAGGTCACGCTTAGAAACAACAAAAAGCGTTTACAATTTCAAAATTGTCGTAAACATTCATGATTGTCTTTGAAGAACTATTCTATGTAGAGTTGGCATTACCTATTGTCGCTAAAAAGTTGTCAACAATTTCTTTAAAGCTGATTTTTTGATATCATCAACACTATTTCTATCTTTTTTCAACTGATAAACTTCTTGCCCCAGTCTCACATTCATAAGTTCCCAATAGTTATCCATATTGCAACATGTTGCTGAAGTTACAGAGTTTTACTTTAACCAATTCACGACAGGAATAATACTTGGGTTATTAGACAATCCATTTACACATTTCTTGGAACATGTAACTTTTCAAACTCTAGAATCAAATCTGAGCGGTTTCAGTTTTATCGTTTCAGACATTAAAATTTTGACCATCACTACGATTAAAACAAAGAATCTATGTATTGGAAAGATCTATAATTGAACATTTATTTGAAAATTTTTAAAATCCGTCCACACTTCTCGATGACTGACTCAAAAACCTTCGACCAAATTAACGAGGTTAAAATTATATCACATCCCACCCCAAAACTTTAAAATCTGGATAATCTGTAGTATTACTTACAAGATGTTATAGACTTAACTCTCGAAATCCATTCGAGACCCCATTTAGATTCTCGTCATTTTGATCCGATGAAAGTAAATCTTCAAATCATAGCACCCAATCATCCGGATAAGGCAACCCCCTTCATGGTATGAGGCATTTTTTTGGAGTTTCTGTTTTGGATGGAGTGTCATTTTTTGGACCCGGTTTTAAGTTTTTTTTTTTGGAGAAATAGATGCAGAGATTTGAACGTTAAAATTAAATGGAAAAATTAATCTAACAGTTTTGAAACACAAAAAAAAATTTTCCCAGTTTCAGTTAGTTTTTGTACCATGAGCATAACAGACATGAGAAGAATGCCATTTTCCGTTTTCCGATTTCCGTCTTCCGAGCTTTTTTTTTCTTCCGATTTCCGGCTTCCGATTTCAAAATTTTCTCTTCCGCTTTTTCCTAGCGTCTGATATATTTCGAAACCCCATAAAAATGCAATTTTTTCGATCTTCTGTTCTTTTGGAAAACTTCCTGTGATCTAACTAGAAAACTTTCCAAACCAAACAACACCCCCCCCCCCCCCCCCTCATTTCATTAAACACTTCACTAATTCTAGCCATTTCTGGTTTATGACCAGGAAGACGACGTCATCAGAAAAAGGTGAATTTTTGATTCTAGAATGTTTTGGAGTCGGTGTTACAAAAACAAAAATGATTTTCAGAATTTTTAAGAAAATTTAAAATTTTTTGTATTGTCCTGGTGTCTGGGTTATTTTAGGACTTCTTTTTGGGGTTATTTGGGGTGTCTGGAAGTGAAAAAAGCGAATTCGAGTCATAGAAGTGAAAAGATTTTAAAGTTTTCAAATCCATACAAATGGATCATCCAATGCTAAAAAAGCCATCAAACAAATAGGCAAACAGAAAATGTGAAAAAATGAACCTAGGAACCCCTAATGAAAGCTAGGCCAAAAAAGTCCTAATTTCTCACAGATTCAAAAATTTCATAAGTGACCTTCCAGTTTTTGAGAAATATTGTGGTTTACCCATTACCCTTCTTACATAAAACTTCCACTTTTTGAACTTTTTGAACCTTTTTTTCCAATAAATTTCACCCGATCTTTTGAAATTAGATGGCTAGACATACACATGACGTCCTTTTGATAAACCTATATAACTATCACCTCCCTCGCTTATCCCCAACGGGCTACAGACATTTTTTTCTTATCTAGACAATCCATAAGTAAAGTTTTGAAATCAAATTTTTTCAGTTTGAGTTTCGGTTTCATGAAACCGCATCAAATAGTTTAGGAATTAGTGGTTTCTGGGAAATTTTTAATCGTTCTGTGTAGTTTCCGGCTTCAGTTTTTGAGTAAAAACACTTTCTTTTTGCCTTTTCAATAATACAAGACTTCTTGAATTTTTTTCTAAAAACTTGTACTGAAACAATTTACACAAAAACTCTCATCAACTTATGGAATATTTCGACCAGAAAACGTGATGACAATCAACTATATTTGATACAGAATTTGCTTTCAGAAGCAGTTTTTGGTAGATTTTCGACCACTTTGAGATCTTTCTGTATTGAAATTCAATGCGTATTTACAGTTTCAAAGCAGTTTTTCTAGCAATATCCCCAAAAGTAGCGTTTGGTCTAGAGTGTTGTTTAGAACCTTCCTGGCGTACATAGGACCCCTCCCTCCCCCTCCCCCCCCCCCTCTGATGAAGCCACTGGGAAAAGACTTCAGCCCAAGCTTAGTTACGATACAAATCCAAATACACCAAACCAACCTATCATCTTTTTCTTCGCATGTCGAAAAAAATCTGTTTCAACTACTTCAGTTATATCATTTGCCAATAGCTCTGCGTTTACACCGGCCTCTGATCGATTCATATCTCTGTTTTAACATCTCATCTTCAAGTATCAGTTTTTCCAGTTTACTGATTTATTCTTTGCTAAAGGATTTATTTCGTCTCTTTTTATGTACAATCCGAAAACTTCTATTTCAGCCTATTTTTTCTGATTCTCAGGTGTCTATTGGAAAATCTGTTTCAACTACTATGTTATATGTCTTGTTAGAAACTATGCGTGTTCCGTGCTCAAAATTCAAAATTCTTGTTCACCTTCGTATCATCTAGTCACTGTAGATTCATCTTACTGATTCGTGGATTTTTACATTCATCAAATATGTATTTGCAAGTCATTCGTGCAACGGTCAATACCCAATACAATTACTACTCTTAGAAATTTCGAGTGTCACTTGTAGAGAAAGTGAAATGTTTTTTTTGTTCAACTTAATCTTAAATTTTTTTCTCTAAAAAATTGGACCATGAAACTGGTCTACACATCTCAGCCTTTTTCCTCGATTCTTTCTGTCAATCCCCATTCCACGCCTAAAGCCAATTGTAGAGAAAGTGAAAATGTTTTTTTTTCAAAATTTTTTGTGCCGTCTGAGCTAAAAATGCACTACTCAATAGATCAGATTCTGACCTAGGTAACAACTCCAACCCGTTTCCTCACTTCCGTTTCTTAATCCCCTATTCCATTTTCTATATTTCCAGGTCCTCGACACCGCCACCCAACTCCGCCTCCCATACGTCGCGTGTTACGCATGCAAGGTCCTCTACACTGACACCGGCGGTGGCACCGGTAACATGACACGACATCGTTGCCCAATTGGAGCCAGCTATCGATCACACGCCTCCTCGACAGAAACCGTTGAGGCAGGAGGAACAAATTCTTTCGATTCCACTGTCTCGGCGCGAATTTTGAATTTGGGTTCGAGTACTGATGTTGTCCGCTCGCAACTTTCTATAAGTATGGTAGAATCTGGCTCGGCTTCAGTGCCATCTGGCTCGGGCTCTGGTAACTCAAGCCTCCCATTGCTCACTCAACATTCTTGAGAGGTAGGTCCAGAATCCTAAGTTCCTTCAGCAAGATTTTTCAACCGTTTAGGAATTCCAGAATACAATTGGAGACGTGGATCGGGAGGTTCTGATAGATGCCGTTGTCATATGTTGTGCAGTGGATCTAATTGATCCAATGGTTTTCTCTGGGAAAGGTTTCCGTGGGCTGCTCAAACAACTCTACCACGTATCCAAAAGAGGTGCACCATTGAAATTACTCTTGCGCCTCGATCAGGTTGCGTAGAATGTCGTGATATTATTTCACAATATAATCTTTACTATTATTACCACACATATTCTGTGTGTGTGTGTGTCTGTCTGTAGCGCATCATAGCGCAACCCCTAATGGACCAATTTTTATGAATTTCACAATTTTCATGAATTGGAGGCAAGAAAGAGGTGGTCGTCTCTCTTTTTGCGTAAGAAAGTGGGTCTACAAATGTGGTTAATTTTAATAATTCGGGAGAAGCCAGACGGTTAAGGCGCGAAGCGCCGAAAACCGTCTGGTCTATGTTACTGACCATTCACTGTTTCACTATTTCGATGAGTTCAGAAGTTCACCTAAATTCTCAATTTCGATCAGACATGCCACTAAATTTCAGCAGAACACAATTGTTTCCTTAACTACTTCCAAATCTCGACTAAAATCAAATTTTCGAAAAAAAGAAAACAAGTAAATGAATGCCGTTTCATTAGTTTCATATTTTCTGAGAAACTGAGAACTCATATTAATGAAAACACTTTTTGATTTTCGGCAGAAAATGAGGGAGATGAGTAGACCAACGCAAGTATACAGTGGAATGAAGCTAAAGTGAAAAGTTCTGGAAAATACTTTGCTGAAACAGATAGTATACATTTTTTGTTTTTTCGCTTAGAAAAATGTATTTTAAAGTTCATATTGTGCAGTCTGGGCCGCTGTAACTTAAAGGCGCGTTGCATGTTTTGTAGTCAAGACCGCTTCTATGATTCCTTGAAGTTACTGTTGCGCCTATCTAATATAGTAAGAGCAGGGAATGCCAACTTTGGTTGTTGATTTTTAAGGTTTACTGTAGTTGGAAAGTACAAAATCATATTTGGTAGGGTTTATGGTCTGGCAGTATATTTAGTATATGTTTCCGAGCATTGACTGTTTCATTAGTACAATAAGTTTCGAAGTTTTTTCAAGATCTTTGCTCCAATCGGACATTTCACAACTCCCAAATTACGACTAAATTCAAAATTTCAAATAATAAGTAAAAAAATTTTAAAATGAACGCGGTTTCGTTATGCCAATGTTTTCTGACAGACTGAGAACTCACTCTTGCATTTCTTTGTCGCGAAAACTTATGGTTATTGTAGTTCAGAGGCGAAAAGCTTGATCTCACTAGAACCGGAACTTGAGCATATTTAATTTGAAAATCTCTGTAAGCTGTTTTCTGTGTATTTACTGTTTCATTATTTCAACGAAAAAAGAGCACATGGTTGAATTCGATTATAAACGGATCCCTGTTTCTCGTTTTTTAAAGTATATAAGCGAATTAAAATAAGTTCGGTTTTATGAATTTCATTTTTTCTGAGAGGCTAATTAATCACATTCCATCACTCTTATATACTTCTTACTTACTATCAGTTTTACGTCAATTTTTCACGTTTTCACTAGGTTTTGGAAACTGAAATTCCTTTTTTTCTGGTTTTTCTTTGACAAAACACTAGACCAATCATTAACCAAAATACGATTTTTGGTTTCAATAAAATCATAATGCTGGCTTTACCAACCTAATATACTAAACAATATATTTATATAAATAAAAAACTCCTATTCTTTTTTCCAGAGACGTCATCTACTTCTGGAGCACCATCGGTCATTCCCAATTCCCGTTGCTCAGTAAAATGGCTCGTCGAACACTGTGCACTCACGCAATTGCTCCAAAAACTCATTTCGATTCGCGTTGTGCCTCAGTTAGTCCCGATCAATTGCACACTTTCCTAATGCTCCGATCGATGTTTGATTCGGAAAAAGATGAGGAGACTCCAATGGAAACCAGACATGAGCGGAATTCCGTCTTCCGTCTTCCGCCTTCCGTCTTCCGGGCTTTTTTCTCTTCCGTCTTCCGTCTTCCGACTTCCGGATTTTCAAAAATTGTTCCGTCTTCCGGCTTCCGTCTTCCGTGTTCCGGACTGTGAGGAACTTTGAGTAAACGGAAATTCGGGAGACATTTTTAAAAATTTCAAACTTTTCAACACGGTTTTAACGATTTTCAACATACTTGTTTAATCATCAAACTACGTTTTTGTTCCAAAAATTTCAATTTCGTGCCACGAAATCTAGTTGTTTTCCTAGCTGGTGCAGTTTTGAGCACTTTATGTCCCTTCCGTTTCCTTCCTTCCGTCTTCCGGGATTTTGAAATTTCTTCCGTCTTCCGTCTTCCGTCTTCCGTGTTTTCAAAAACTGTTCCGACTTCCGTCTTCCGTCTTCCGGATTCAAAATTTTCTCTTCCGCTCATGTCTGATGGAAACATAAAGCGGGTCTTTTTATCTTATCATTTTGGGGCCTTTTTGGTCCCAAAACAACACGTCTCACACCAGAAAACCCACCATTTCCCATTGGAAATGGATCAGTTCTTTCATTTTTTTGTATTCAATATTAAAAAATCATATATTTTTCATGATTTCCAACCGGTTTTTTTGTATTTTTTTGTATCTTTCTTTACATTTCCTCTCCTTTCCCTGTTCTAAATTTCCCAATCATCTCCGCCGATCTCGCACATATCTTTCTGCACTTTTTTCCCTATTATTGCTCCATTTTCCAGATTTTTTTTTGACTTGTAAATTATTTGTTCATGTAATTTCAGTTAACTGATTGCTCCCGGATAGTTTATTTTCTCCAAATGATCAAACCATTTTCCCATTCCTCAACACACACCCCGATGATTTGTATTTGCTCTTATTTCACTAAATTTTTTGATATATTTTGCTAAATTTTGGAATTCAAATGAAATTATTTATCAATATTGAATTTCAAATAGTTTTTAGATCACACACTTCCGATGGATTGAAAGCTGTCAGCCTTTAGCCTAGACTGGCGCATGCAATAAAAGTTTCTGTTCCAAATCCGAATCAGAAAAAAACTGGGTTGATCGGAAATCGATAGGCGGAAATACGTATAAAAAAATCTAGTTTTACAAATCGGAATAATCACTGATCGATGAAGGTTATCAGGGAGTGGCAGTGTTATTTAAAATATCGATACCAGCAGTTCTAAGATTTCAAGGGGATTTTTATAAATTTTCAGGAATAGTAAAAAATTGGAAGAAAAAAGGAGCGCTTTAATAAAATTTTCAAGAATTGATTGCCAACTTCTGGGTTGCTCAAACTTTGAAAATAAAAACACCCGTCGACACGCTAATGAGGCTTAAAACTAACAAGCTTCAAAAAATGACTAGTTGAAACGGAGCGAATTTCATGTTAGGTTTTTCCTTTTTACAGTAGCGAGCAAAACTGAGGGCACTTTTGGTTTTTCGTGTATGAAATCCTTCAAAAATATCCGATCTGGCTGAAAATTGTTTTCTGGACACCTGGGCGTCCTAGGAATACGATCCGAATTTTTTTTCGCGAAAAAAATTTTTCAGTAAAATTTTTTGCGGTGACGACTGATGAAATTTCAGGTGTCATTTTTGAAAACTTTTTTTCGGTCAACTGGAGGTATTGATTTTTTTGTCCTAAAATGTTGCCCCAATTTCATATGAACCATTTCCGTCAAAATACCGGGTATGTTGCCACTGTCTCTGACCTTATTTCAGTCAACATCCGGATAGGGGCGTTCGAATGGGACATAATAAGTCGGCTGAAACTGATTCAACCGGGCTCAAAACTTGGCGAAAAACGTGTTTTAAGGTCCTGAACAAACTACAATCAAAGAACTTTAGTTTTGAAAAATTTTATTTTTTGAGTTTTTAGTTGATTTCCGATAATTTTGAAAATCAGTACAGAACTCAAAAAATGAAATTTTTCGAAACTCATGATTTTTAATGAGATTTTGTTTAGGACCTCAAAAGGCATCCTCTCTGAATTTTTTAGCCCATTTGAAGCAGTTTCAGCCGACTTATGATGCCCTGTTCCAACACCCCTATCCGGATGTTGACTGAAATAAGGTCAGAGACGGAGGCGGCATGCCCGATATTTTGACGGAAATGTTTCATTGGGACTGGGGACAACATTTTAAGACAGAAAAACCAATATCTCCAGTTGACCAAAAAAAAGTTTTCAAAATTGTCACCTGAACCTTCGGCACTCGTCACGGCAAAAAATTTTACTGAAAAATTTTTTTCGGGAAAAAAAATTTGGATCATGTTTCAAGGATGTTCAGGCGTCCACAAAACAATTTTCAGCCATATCGGATATGTTTGAGCGCATTTATTCATGAAAAACCAAAAGTGCCCTCAGTTTTGCTCGCTACTGTAGCTTTCAAAGACTTCCATGCTAGAATAAATAATGCCTAGACTAGCTCAGAGAAAGTACTTCCGAATTTCTTCTCTACAAAATCATGTGGAATTTCTTGAAACTCTGTTCCATGACATTTACATCTTTGGGGAAAATAATGAAGTTTGATTGGAAAATCAGTTCAACAACCGCCATGAGTGCAGTATGATATTTTCAAAAACTCAAAAAAAAAACACGGATTTTTTCTCAGCTAGAATTCCGCGTGAGTATTCGATGTTAGTAAAATCATGGTTTGAAAACATTTTCACTCTGCCAAAATTCCGGAATTATCCTTAAAACATAGCTGTCACGGTCAGTAGGAGTTGCTTCAGATATTAATATACCGAACCAAGCACACTTACAAAAGTCAAATTACTATATCAATATTAAAAACATTATCTAGTGTTTCTGAAAGTTCTGTTTCACTTTTTCAATGAGTGAGGAGCTAATAAAACTCAGGAATGTACGGCAACATCCGCAAATTTCAACGATTTTTCAACATAAAAAATCGTTACGTTCAAATGCGCATAGAGAAATTGAAAAAACCGATCAAAAAATATGTGACTTCGTCGATTTGCTCAATTATGTATAAAAAGATTGAGAACAGATTTTCAGACTAGAGCAGCATCGCTGTTTTTTCGCGAATCGATCAAGAAGAATTCCAAAAATTGTGATCCACAAATCAATTAGTTTATGTTTTTATGTGTAGATTCATGGGATTATCAAAACTGAAACTATTGTTGAAAGTTCTGTTGAAATCAGAAACTTTTAGAAAGTTAGTCGCAAAGTTGTTTGTAAACTCGGCCTATAGAAATAATTTGGATGGCAAGCAACAATATTGCTGAATGGAATGTTAATTTAACGAATTTCTGAAGCCGTTAAATTAATGAGGAAAACGCATAGAAATTAGCCTTTTTTATCGTATTCAATCATACTTTATGGACTTATATTCACAGTTACGCTCTATTACATGCTACACAGGAATGGTACATTTTTTATCTACGAATAGCTGCTGAAAACTAGATTCTTCAAACTTCCAATGTTTCCTCACATTCAAAGTGTGATTCTGTTCAAATTCCATTTGAAGGTCAATTTAGTTTTCACTTGTTTGTCCCATGATCTCATCAATTATCTAAAACTGAAACTCCAATTTATAAACTGTTTGAAGCAGAAATTATTGTAAAAAAGTATTCCAGCGAAAATTGAACAAACAATCATTAGCTATGAAGTTTTTGGAACAGAAAAATACGTTTCAGTTTTCTTCAGCGTCACAAGGCTTTTTGAAAACCTTTTCTTATGAATTTCATGGTTTATTGACTTTGTTGGAAATTTAACCTTCTCTTAAAGTGTTCAATTTGTATGCTCAAGTATAATTGCGTACTGTCGGCACTTTTATTGAATTTCGCATTTATTTTAATTTGCAGTTTTATCAGGTTTTTAAAACTGGAAATTGAAAGTTCTCACTACTTCAACTTGTTTAATTTGGTCCAAAATCAAACTCAAAAAGCTGATTCCAAAAGTTTCAAGAAAGGTTCATAACGTTTTTCGGTCAGTTTTTTTTGTTAGCGCAAAGATACGTTCTAATTAATTATTTTTTGTCAAGTTTTAACTGTTATACTAAGTTTTTGAAACTGAAAGATGCTCTTGTGTTTCATTTATGTATAAAAAATTGAGTATTAAAATAATCCAATCTGGTTTTCACAACAACTTTCCCTATCACATAAAGTTCACAATACAGTAATCATAATTTCGATTAACTCCCGTAATTATTCAATGAACAATTTTGATAAATCAAGTTTTACTGTAGTTTTCACATAAATTCTTTATTTTCGAAATCCAATAGGAGGCATTTTCTGAAATCAGAAAAAAAACATGAACAGCGTCTGAAAAAATAAAGATCTGGTTAATATTAGGGTGGAAAGAAAGTTTTTGTGCAATTTTGATTTTGATTTCATTCGAACACGAAATATTCCCAGGGTTTGGTTTGCTGTTTATTTTTGAACTAGTAAGACTACTGTTTGATATCCAAAATTAGGGGTTCCCTCTTTCAAAACGCGAGTGGCTAGAACTGGAAACATAAAGTTGCCTTTTTTTCGACTGTAAGATGAGTTTGGAACCCTTGTTCCTTTAGACGTAGATCATGTTGCAAGAAAAATTAAATGAAGATAAGTCACTATTTAGTGAGTTCAAATGCCAAAGAAGAAAAATCTACTTAAAGTTAGTCAAAAGATATTTCATGACTTTCGCAACATTAGGTCAGTTTTGAGGTAAGAGAAATGTGGAAAATTTGGGATAGTGTTCATGAATAAAATTTTACTACCCTCCAAGATTGTTTTGGAAGGTAGTAATGCTGCTATAGGTAAGTATTGTTGCTTGTGACATTCCACTAAAAGACTAGAATCGATTCTCTTTCTGTAGCTGACGTCATGGCAGAATAGTAATTTTTTGTTCTTTTATCGATATCTCAAAATTTTTCAACTGAGCAATTTTATGTCTGTTATGAGTTTTGTAAGGGATAATGTTCTTCATAAAATCCGCAATGATTCAAGTAACATCGAATAATAAGAATTGAGAAATTGATGAAAATTACATAGCCTTTCAGAAGCCTTTGGAACACGAGCCTAGTGTTAAGAGGAGAGGGGCGAACAAAGGGTCTGGGTTTCACTATCATATGTTTCGACCCTTCATATACATTTTGCACTTACCCTTTTGTCAGTACTCGTTGCCGTTCTCAAATGGAAGAAAAATCAAAATTGCACAAAAACTTTCTTTCCACCCTAATATTTTGGTTGTTCTGAAAAATTTTTTAAATCTGATGTCGAGGCTATAAGCTTGTTCTGTAGAAGCATCACAAGGGCCGGCCTATCACAAGTATGATTTAACGAGCAGTTCTGATAAATCAAATTTTACTGTAGTTGTCACATGAATTCTTTTTTTAATCAATCCAATAACATGAATTTTCTGAAATCAGAAAAAATACATGAACAGCGTCTGAAAAAATGAAGATCTGGCTCTATTAAAGTAATTGTTCTGGTTGAAAAAAGCGCTGACGAATGAAACTTTTGCAAACTTTTCTGTTTTTATGGTTTTTGAAATTGAAAGTGTTGTGTTTAACAATAAATAAACCCATAGAATTTGTTTACGTGGAAAACGTTTTCCAATTTCATGAGCCCGAAAAAAAAGAAACCCATGTCCAGATTCACATAACTATTCGTGTCCAAAATGTTTCTGTTAAACAAAGTTTTTGAAACATGGAATCATTTGGAAAGTAGATGCCATTGCAAAATCCATTCGGTAGTGTAGTAAAATATTTTTGAATAGGGTTGTCATATCTTTCAAAATCAAATGTGATAGTGGAACTTCTCCAAATCCAATCATTTCACAAATCGTTTCGCCAGTCTCATGAAGTTTTTTAAACTGTAAATTGGAAGTGTTCACTGCTTTTAGCGTTTTGTTTAACGGAAAGACGAACCTTCAGGGAAAATTTTTTGAAAGAAAAATGTTGAAAGAAAAATGTTTTGTTGTCAGTTTTTTTTTCTGTTAGCGCGAACCGCACAGCTAATTGTGTAAAATCACTGAAAACTCGATTTTCGGCGAATTGTGATTTTTGTCAGAATCGGTCAGAAGTGATCAGAAACTCCATAGAACATCCAAAAATGTGAATTTTTCATATAAAAAAGACTGTAGAGCTCGATTTGAAAAAGTTTAAATTTCAAAAAAAGTACTGTTGCGCCTATATAAGATATTAGATAGAATTGAAAATAGTTATTCATGGCGTCCCAAAAACATCGAGGTTATTTTTAGATTACTGTAGTTGGAAGGAGCATAATCAGATTGTGTAGAACGACTCCATATTTTCTGCTACTGTTGAAAAAATAAAGTTTGGGCAAAGAATTTTCAACTTGGCACCGTGCCAACGACCTCCCCCTGCAAACGCAAGTTGCGGCGCGTACACAACGTGATATGCCAGAAAAAAAGCGGGGGCGTTGCAAAAAGGCGCGCCGCAACTTGCGTTTGCAGGGGGAGGTCGTTGGCACGGTGCCAAGTTGAAAGTTCCTTGCCCAAACTTTATTTTTTCAACAGTAGTACCTCATATCTTTGTTCCTGGCAATTTACTGTTTCATTATGTTGATAAGTTTTGCAGTTTTGTCAACATATTGGTTATAGTCTAACACTGGACAGCAACAATATGCTACTTTCGAATCTCAACTGAATTCAAAACTTTGAAAAACTTACTAGACGTAGAAACATTTCAAAATAAATGCGGTTTTGCTATGTTCATTTTTACTGAGAAACTAAGAACCTACGCTTGTTTAGTTTTATTGGCTGCAAAAACGCATGGTTACTGTAGTTTAAAGGCGCAAAGCTAAATCCCACTAGAGCCGGAGCTTGAGCATGTGAGGTTTGGAAATTTCTTTGAGCTATTTTCTGAGTATTCACTGTTTCATTAATGCAATAAAAAGATAGCACATGGTTTAATTTAATTTGAATCTTTGTTTAGGGTTTTGAACTTTCTGAAGATTTTCCTAAGATCTCAGCTCCAATCCGCTGATTTATTCACTAGCAATAAAATATAATTGTTTCTGTCACACTGAGTACTTCCGCATCTCGATTGAGCTCCAAAGTTCAAAAATTTCAAATAAAATTTCAAATGAATGCGGTTTCACAATTTCCATATTTTCTAAGAAACTGAGAACTCACATTCCGTCAAGCTGATGAATAAAACCCCTATTTGATTTTCGGCAGAAAATGAGGAAGGTTAGTAGACCAACGCAAGTATACAGTGGAATGAAGCTAAAATTGGAAAGTTCTGGAAAATACCTCGCTGAAACAGAATATGTGAACATAGTTTAAGATTTTTTTGCTTAAGCTCCGAAAAACGATAACTTTTCAAAACTGTGTTTTTAAGTTTTTATCTTACAGTCTGAGCTAATTGGAAGGCGCCTTGTATGTTTTATTCATTACATATTTTATGATTCCTTGAAGTTACTGTCGCACCTATCTAATTTATAAGCCAGAAGTATAAGAAGGGAATAGCTTATTCTTAAAAAATATCGACTCTAGTATGATTTTTCGGGTTACTGTAGTTGAAGGATTGGCAATTTGATATATGTTTCTGAAAATTCAATGTTTTATTATTTCGATACGTCTTGAAGGTTAGATCTCAGTTTCAATCTGAAGATTTAGCCACTAGAAATAAAAAAAATTGCTTTTCCTTTCAAATCCAGCGAAAATTTACTGCGCTCAAATATTTGATAAAAATACCGTAAGACCTGTAATAGAGCGGCCTTTTTAATTGAACGGCCCCTTTATTAGAGCGGCCCCTCCAGTAGCCTAGTGAACAATAGAGCGGCCCCTTCATTAGAACGGCCTCCCTCAAATAGAGCGGTCCATTTTCGGCAGTAAATTTCAGAAAATTGCTTGTTTTTGTGTGAAAAAAGCCTGAATAGGTTGTTTTTCCGAAAATCGGTGAGCTCATTCCATATTTTTTGTGATATTAAATTTTTAATGTCACAATTTTTGGCTAATTTTCAGTGTAAAGTCGTACTATTTTGAATATTAGAAACCGCCGTTAATATATATTCAGGTATCGAAATATAGAGCGGCCCCCTCTGGTAAAACGGCCCCCTTTGATAGAGCGGCCCCCCTAAAGAGGTAGTGAAAAATAGTGCGGCCGGCCGCTCTATTACCGGCTTTACGGTATTCAATTTCAATAATGTAAATGAGGTTCTGCATTCTCCTTGTTTGGTTTCTAAAAGTGGATGAAACACCTTCAATCCACCATTTTTCGAACCATTAGGCACCAAGAAACCTGCTCATCATACATACTTTTGGAATTGGTTACTGTGAATTTATTTTCTGTTTTGATATTTTGATATTAAAACCGATTAATAAACATCGGTTTTATTAATTTCATATTTTCTGAGAGACTGAGAATTCACATTCTATGAAGCTAATTCATGATTACAGTAGTTTAAAGGCGCATAGCCCACCCTGCTCAGAGCCTAGGCAAGATCACACGGAGCAACAGATTCTCAAAGTGATAACTGAGCTGATAACAAAATTCTGTTTCACCTTCATACTATTAAAAAATTGTTATTTGAGGTCACAATATCCACCTAATCAGACAAAGTGAGTTGAAAAAAATCACGTGATTGGTTAATTGTTTTAAGCTGCGGGATAGATATTAATGAAATGTTTAAAGCCAAAAAAATTTTGAAATCTGATGTCCAGGCTGTAAGCTTGGTCCGTAGAAATATTGGAGATACAAGCAATACTTCCGTTACCTGGGATGGAAATTTAACAAATTTCTGAAGCCGTTAAATTGATAAAGAAAACGCATAGAAATTAGGAGTTTTTGTCAGTTTCAGCCATGTCTTTTGAACTTATATTCACAGAAACGCTCTATTACGTACTACGCACGGAATGTACATTTTTCATCTACGAATAGCTGCTGAAAATTGGATTTTTCAAAATTTAAATGTTTCCTCACATTCAAAGTGCGATTCTGTTCAAGTTCGATATGAAGGTCAATTTAGTTTTCACTTGTTTGTCCCATAATCTCATCAATTATCTAAAACTGAAACTGTCATTTATGAACTTTTCAAAGCAGAAATCATCGTAAGAACGTCTGAACATAGGAAAACTTCACTAGGATGCAACGAAGTTCACGAATGAAATTTCAACAAAAAAAACATGAGCTATGAGGTTTTTGAAACAGAAAACTAAGTTGGCTTTTTTTGGCTTCACAAGGCTTTTTTGAGAACCTTTTTTTCCTTTTTGAAATCCCATTATACCAAAATGTTAACTCATTTCGCTCAAGTCTAATTGCGTTCCTCCAGGATTGGAAGCTTGCATTTATTTTAATTCGCAGTTTTATCAGGTTTTTAAAACTGGAAATCGGAAGTGTTCACTACTTCAACTGGTTTACTTTGATCCAAAATCAAACTCAAAAAGCCGATTCCAAAAGTTTCAAAAAAAGTTCTTAACGTTTTTCCGTCAGCTTTTTTTTTGTTAGAGCAAAGATACGTTCTAATTAATTATTTTTTCGCCAAGTTTCTGCTGTTCCACTGGGTTTTTGAAACTGAAAGATGCTCTTGTACTTCATTTATAAATTTGAGTTCAAACTATAATCCAGTCTGGTTTTCACAACAATTTTCTCGGTTTCATCAAATTCACAATACAGTTATCAATCTAATGATGAACTTCCGTAATAAAATTTAAGGAACAGTTCTGATAAATCAAACTTTACGGTAGTTCCCATAAATTATCTTTTTTTTTCGAAAAAAATGTCATGAATTGCCTGTAACCAGAAAAAAAACATGAACAGCGTCGGAAAAAATAAAGAAAAAAAAATAAGATCTGGCTATAACAGCGTAACTGTTTCGGTTATTCAAGAAGCAGAAGAATACAACTTTTGCAAACATTTCTGTGTTTATGGGTTATGAAACTGAAAGTGTTGTATTTAACAATAAATAAAAAAAAATAGAATTTGTTTACGTGGAAAATATTTTTCAATTTCATGAGCCCGAAGCAAAGCCGTGCCGTCATTTAATCATTCGTGATCGAAATGTTCCTGTTTCACAGAGTTTTTGAAACATGGAATTATTTGGAAAATGGATACTTTTTGCAAATGGTCTCTCCAAATCCATTTGGTTGTGTATGATATTTTTGTGATTAGGGTTGTCATATCTCTCAAAATCGAATGTGATAGTGGAATTTGGTTTTTGGTTATTTGGTTTTTTTTTTGAAACTGTAAACTGGTAAAGTTCACTGTTTTTAGCTTTTCATTTAATGAAAAATCGAACTCTCAGAGCTAAGAAAAAAATTTAAAAAATAAAAAAAAGTTTCTTAGGTTTTTTTCTGTTAGCACAAACGCTTCTAAGATCAGTTGTTGGTCAAGTTTTCACTGATATAATATTTTTTTGAAACTGAAAGATATTTTTGTATTTTTTTGGCTTTGTTACCTTAAATTTCAAACGTTTCTCACAAAAAAGACTTTCAAAAAACGTTTTCATCAAATCTATAAATACAGTACTAAAATCCTGTGTGCGTTCAATTACAATCATTTCTTTTTGATATTTCCACTACTTATAACATTTTCCATTGCTTTGGTTGAGAATAAAATTCCCAGAGCTGAACTTAAAAAATCATCCATGTTCCTCCAAAAATTATCCTCCATGGGTTTCTAAGGGCACGGCCAATCAATCAGTTTTACGTCAAGTTTTCACGTTTTCACTAGGTCGTCGAACTCTGTGCACTCACGCAATTGCTCCAAAAACTCATTTTGATTCGCGTTGTGCATCAGTTAGTCCCGATTAATTGCACACTTTCCTAATGCTCCGATCGATGTTT
This sequence comes from Caenorhabditis doughertyi, assembly GCA_963572265.1. Classification (NCBI taxonomy): domain Eukaryota; kingdom Metazoa; phylum Nematoda; class Chromadorea; order Rhabditida; family Rhabditidae; genus Caenorhabditis; species Caenorhabditis doughertyi. Next base: position 24,378,067 of record OY751556.1, on the reverse strand, counting down.
GATTCGGAAAAAGACGAGGAAACTCCAATGGAAACATAAAACGGGTCATTTTATCTGTATTTTGAGGGGCTAATTAGCCCCAAAACAACACGTCTCACACCAAACAAACCCCACCATTTCCCATCGGATATGAATCAGTTCTTTCAATTTTTCATTCTTTGTATTCAATATTAAAAAATCATATTTTTTTATGATTTCCAACCGGTTTTTTTTTTGTATTTTTTGTATTTTTCTCCACATTTCCTCTCCCTTCCCTGTTCTAAATTTTCCAATCATCTCCGCCGATCTCGCACATATCATTCTGCACTTTTCGGCTCTAGTCGGGAAGAATGGACCCAAGCAAAAAAAGAATGGACCCAAAAGAAAGAATGGACCCAAGAAAAAAAGAATGGACCCAAGAAAAAAAGAATGGACCGGAAAAAAAAAGAATGGACCCGAAAAAAAAAGAATGGACCTAAAATGAGGAAAGAATGGACCCAGATAAAAACCAAAAAAGCATTATGTTGAAGGCTTAGGCAATTCCAAGACGCTTTTCTGAACTGTGTATGCTTGTTATACCTCTGAAATGGGACTTTCGGTCATGTAAGTGCTTCGAGAGTGCCTAAGCCTTCAAATAAATGAATTTTAGGTACTACTAATTTTGGTGATGGGTCCATTCTTTTTGTAATTTGGGTCCTTTCTTTTTTCATTTTGGGTCCATTCTTTTTACGAGAATTTTTACCCGGGTCCATTCTTTTTTTATATTTTTTCCACTGATCAACCCATTTTTCCATTCCTCAACACACACACACACACCCGATGATTTGTATTTGCTCTTATTTCACTCTATTTTTTGATATATTTTGCTAAATTTTTGATGTATATAAAATTATTTATCAATATTGAACTTTTAATGACTTCTAGATCGCCTCCGACAAATTAAATACTGACTCAGAAATTAAGCGTCGTCAGAAAAAAAAACAAAGAAAGAGGAACATTTCTGTTTCAAATGCTCAAAAAAACATTGAATGCATCAAAATTTGATGGGATGAACGAAATTTTGACAAAATAAAGCGCTTCTTGTTTTCAAAATCAGAATAATCACTGATTTTAGGGAGTGATCAGTGAGTCGTACCGTTATTTAAAACCATCCAGCAGTATCTGATTTACATGTAATGCTTCCATACTTCGCCCCTCCGATTCCAGATGTTATGGGGGCAAAAGTTAGGTCCCGGGGTGGGTAAAATAACCCGCCAGTCAAAAGTTTGCCAAATCGATTTTTTATCGATTTATTGATTGTTTTCACTTTCACTGGTTTTTTGACCGTATCTCGCTCAGTTTTGAAGATTTTTCGAAAGTTAAAAAATGAACTTGTAGACAAAAACGTGCTCCAACTTTTTGCTCATTGCACAAAAAAATTTGGAGCATGTTGAAGAGCCGAAATCTTGCTCCAAAGTGAAGTCGAAAAATTCAAAAATGTTGAAATTTTTTGATTTTTTTGAAATTAAGTTTGGCACTTAAAATGAGCCATATTGCCAAATTTTCAAAAACTTTCTCCATTTTTTGAGGGAGAAATTTGAGTTCAAAATGTATTTTTGTATTTTTCGGGTATTCAAACTCAAAATTTCAAAAAAGTGGTATTAGTAAATCTTGTAGCCCATAAAAAGACGCATCTTTTCTTTTTTTAACCATCTCGAAATGTTGAGTTTGAACCGAGTTGAGTAGGGTTGAAACCCTGCACCTAAACCCAATCTGACAAGGTTTGCAATTACTGTAAGGGTTTCAACCCTACTCAACTCGGTTCAAACTCAACATTTCGAGATGGTTAAAAAAAGAAAAGATGCGTCTTTTTACAGGCTACAAGATTTACTAATACCACTTTTTTGAAATTTTGAGTTTGAATACCCGAAAAATACAAAAATACATTTTGAACTCAAATTTCTCCCTCAAAAAATGGAGAAAGTTTTTGAAAATTTGGCAATATGGCTCATTTTAAGTGCCAAACTTAATTTCAAAAAAATCAAAAAATTTCAACATTTTTGAATTTTTCGACTTCACTTTGGAGCAAGATTTCGGCTCTTCAACATGCTCCAAATTTTTTTGTGCAATGAGCAAAAAGTTGGAGCACGTTTTTGTCTACAAGTTCATTTTTTAACTTTCAAAAAATCTTCAAAACTGAGCGAGATACGGTCAAAAAACCAGTGAAAGTGAAAACAATCAATAAATCGATAAAAAATCGATTTGGCAAACTTTTGACTGGCGGGTTATTTTACCCACCCCGGGACCTAACTTTTGCCCCCATAACATCTGGAATCGGAGGGGCGAAGTATGGAAGCATTACATGTTAGTGATAATAGGAGCGGTTCAAAGCTTCCAAAGAGAAAACTTAGTAAACATATTCCCAAAATAAAACTCGATTTGAAAGAATCAATAAAACAATTCTAACTACTCCAGTGTTGCTCATTTCAAGAAGATGTTCATATTGATTTTCTTCACGAAATTAAAATTATTCAAAAATTAATTTCTGCTTCAAATGGCCAAGATAATATAATCTCGAAAAGTAGGTGTTAATGAAAGAGTCAATCTTACACCTACAGTAGCGAGCATAAGTAAGTGTACCTTTGTATTTCGATTAATAACCATACTCAAATACATCCGATTGTTCCAAAAAATTTTTGTGGACACCTGAGATAACTAGGAACACAACCCAAACTTTTTTTTTGAAAAAAAAAATTTCACAAAATTTTTTTTGGTGATGAGTGCCGGAGCTTAAGATGACCATTTTTGAAACTTTTTTTGTGTTCCTAGTTATCTCAGGTGTCCACAAAAATTTTTTGGATCAATCGGATGTCTTTGAGTATGGTTATCTATCGAAATACAAAGGTACACTTACTTATGCTCGCTACTGTATGTATTTCCCCCGTTTTTTTCTTATTTTTCGGGTCTTAAGTATCGACTTTTGAGTGCTTTTGCTTGCTTTCGAACCACTGTGTTTGGAAAAGAAAGTTAAATCTCACAGTTTTAGAACGACGATAAAGGTTTCTCTAGTTTTGGTCACTTAATTTACGTCAGTTATTATGGAAGATCAGAAGTATTAAAAAATCATCTGTCATCTTCGTCGATCTCTCCGCATGTCGAATTACTTTTCAAAATTGGATTCGAAGTGATTTTCAGATTCAACTTACAGTTGACGATATGAAGAAAGTAACAATTCTGTTTCAAATCCTCTAAAAACACTGATTTGATCGAAATTTTGATCAAGTAAGGTGCGTAAATGTGTTTTTAAAAAACGTGTTTAGTTTATGAAGTCAGGCTAATCACCGATAGTCAGAGGTTATCAGGGAGTTGGTGTACTACGTATTAAAAGTAGAAAATGATGAGAATCAATTAACGTGTCAATAGGTAGAAACTACTCATAAAAAATATTCGAAAGAGAAACATTTTCAGAGGGGAAATTGATAAATTTTCGGTTTCAGTCCATTAACTTTTATAATATTTTCACTGAGAATTCGTTTCTTATAGGAAAAATGATAATGAAATAGGATCATATTGAAAAAAACCAAAAATTAATTTCTGTTTTGAATTGCCATGGAATCGGAAACACAGACTATCCTACTTGATATGGTCCAACTGCATTGACATTTCAAAAATCTCTTCAACATAACTGAAAAACCTCGGATCTTTTTTTGTTTTCGGTATACATAGATTTATAACTTTTCATTCTTTTCGGCCGTTTTCAAACCGATTTTGACCACAAAAAAACTATTTGAGAGTAAAGTTTACGCCTATATCATATTAAACATTTCTTCTAATTTTCAGTTTTTTGAAATACATAATCGAAACATTTTTTTTTAAAACTTCGTTTCGAAGACTCCATAATTTTTGTACTTATTTTTTGAATTATTCTTGGACCACTAATTTTGAGAGCCAGTTTTCCGAGTTCTGAATTCCATAAGTTGGTTATCTGAGTTTTTTTTTTACGAAGTACATGTATACTTGACTGTTTCACATTCAATATTTTCATAAAGTATCCGTGAAAGTTTGTTGATATACTGAAATGAACTAAAATTTTTCAAAACTTATTATGAATCCAATAACTGAATTTTGCTGAGTAGTCGCCATGGTATTCCTGAAACCAAATTAGCAAGGAATCATCCGATTTGCTAAACAAAGCCCTTTTAATAACGTGAAGAAACCCAAAAAAACTGCTTCAGTTGCTTTTGGTATTCAGAAAATGTCAAAAGGAACATTAACCCACTCTATCAAAATAGTTTGTTCCGCCATATCAGCAAAATAAAAACAAACGGGGCCATGAGTCTGTTGAGGATTCATGACGTATAGGGGAATCTCAAAGAGCTCCCAACATAATTTTGTACACTTGACTTCTCCCTTTCAGTTTTCTACCCACCTTGATTGATTTACAAATTACTCTGGCTTTGCTGCAAATGCAAAAAGAGAAATCATAAAACTGTGTTATAATTATTGAAAATTTCAATTTTTTTCGAAACCAAATCGTGATTTTGAGAAAAGTCAAAAAAACAAATGAACCTATAACTATTTCGAGCAGTGTATTTGCTTGAACGTTGAAAAATATTGGCTGGATTTATTCTAACTAAGGTGGAGAAGAACTGAGAATATACATTCGGTATACAGTGCGCCCAATAAGTTCAGGACACCCCCTTATTTTGGGCGTCCAGACAAAGCTAGAGATGATATCAAAAATCTGTTAATGCCATTCGATTCCAAATGCAAGATAACCCCCGGGCACATGTTTTCATGTTCCTACTTCTTTCCGTCCTCCAGCAGCACTAAAAATTCATTTTTTAAGCCGCCCAATAAGTTTAGGACACCCTGAAAATAGTGGTGGAAACATATTTTTTTCGAAGTTTCAATGCTTCAAAATGATTTATTTTCACCTTTTTAAGAAGTTTTCGGACAATGTCGACCATATCTGACAAATATCTCAACTCTTCAAAATTTCACTTTTCCACTAACTTACGCTTTTTTTGGTTAAAGTCACTGTTTCGGTACAACATCAACCGTTCATGGAACATAACGATCTTGACCGATTGAAAACCAATTACTGATAAGGTTCACATTATGCCCAGCTCTTATCAAAACTTGGGAGAAAACATCAGCGATCATACATGCAGATTTATAAACTTTAACCCGAAAAAGCGTAAATTAGTGAAAAAGTGGAATTTTGGCAAGTTGAGATATTTGTCAGATATGGTCGGAAGTGTACGGAAACTTCATAAAACACCCAAAAATGTGAAAATAAATCATTTTGAAGTATCGAAACTTCGAAAAAATGATGGATCCACACCTTTTTTCGGGGTGTCTTAAACTTATTGGGCGGCTTCAAAAATGAGTTTTCAGTGCTGTTGGAGTAAGGAAAAAGGTAGGAGCATGAAAATATGTATCCAGGGGTTATTTTGCATTTGGAATTGAATGGCATTCACAGATTTTTGATATCATTACTAGTTTCGTCTGAACGCCCAAAATTAGGGGGTGTCCTAAACTTATTGGGCGCACTGTAGAAGTTAGCCTCATCCGATTTGGAGTATGCAGTAGGGTAGATCCTCTCAAATTACACTAGTTCAATTTAACACAACCAGAGTCTATCGCCTAATTTTAGTTTGATTGAAATGAAATTTCGACCATTTCGCGGTATCTTTGACTATATCTCGGTTTTCGTGTTTCTATTGATTTGATTCTTACCCTTTATCTCGAATCACATTCTTACTTGGAGAAAAATGTTGACGGTTTCATTGTGTAGGTATTATTCACCTCTCAGTACCCTGTTTGATTATTCGTGGAACGCTGCTTTTCTGATTTTCTTGGCACAAATGAGAAGTGAATCTAAACGATTCGATATCATGATTTGAGAGATTTTTTCAAAATCTGGTACTGTAAGTCGTGAGTTTTTCTCCCCGTTTCATACTGTCAATATCTAGGTCCATGATAATTTCCAACAGTCTTAAACAAAATTTCAGAGAGAATCGGATTTCAAAGTTTTTGAAGTTGATTTTTTTTCGTAAGTATCTTTCTAAGTTATAACTGTAAACAGATTTTTTTGTCCTCAACTTTTTAGAAACTGCAAAATCAATTTTTTTCCGAAGTTTTCTTGCCTTTTTTCAAAGTGTCTATGCAAAAAACGCCTGTTAATGGACTGAGAATAAGAATATTCCGAAAACCTATTCTGAATTTGGAAAGATTAGGAAAAAGTGAACTTTTTATCACAACTCCGGACAAGTTTTAAGTTTTTTACAATATCCTGAGCAGATCTTGTCATTTTTAAATCTCTTCTTCAGATCTAAAGTTAACTTAGAGCCTGGAAACTTGGTTCTTATGGAAAAGTCAGCACAGTTTCGTGATTTCTATTTTCGCATCAGACAATTTTTTCAGCGATTTTTTTTTCTCAATCACAACTTCAGTATTTTCATAACTCCTTCATTGTAAGGACACTAATTTTCAAGTGGAGTCCGATTAATTCACGGTTTCATTTTCTTTTTTTGAAGATGTTTTTCATTCGATCAATAATGGACGTCTGTTGAGTTTTCCAATTTTTAACCGTTGAAAAACCAAAGCATATGCCGTTGTAATAGAAGTTTCATGGCACATCTTTCAACTTATTCTAGACAACGGACAAATTTAAAAATGACTTTGCGAAACTTTGTAATCGTACAACAAGACGACTAAATTTACCGATTCCGAACTGTGTTATAAGAAAGTTCTGAAACATTTTGTTCATTATTCGTCGAACAGTGGGGGCATTGCTTTGCTTTTTTCTTATTTTGTGTAAGAGTAAAATTTCAGAAAAATTGAGGTATTAGATTAGAGATCCTACTTTAAAAAATTGATCGATTGTGAAAAGGAAACGCGCATGAATACCATACAAAAAGTGCCCCATTTGCTAATTTCTAATCGAAACAAAAATTTTGATTACTTTCGCTTCAAAATCTTATTATTTATTATTATCTTATTATCTAAGAAAAATTATAATTTGTAGAAAATTTGCCGAGAAATGAAGATCTAGAAGCAGAAGAAAGATTTTTGCATGTTCCAAGAAACTTTTATCAACATCAGTACATAAATAGTGTAATGGTTAATTAATATATTGTGTGTCCCAAGACTTTTGCAGAACTTTCTTACGTTTCAAAAGATGAATATTTTATTCGTCCCGAAAAACGTGAAAATCCTCAATACCAATTTGCACTGAAATCAGTTAAAAACGGATTTGAGGATTTTCACGTTTTTCTTGACGAATAAAATATTCATCTTTTGAAACGTAAGAAAGTTCTGCAAAGGTTTATGGATACACAATAGCAAAAGAAAACACGAAATTCTGCAGGAACTTTTTTTGATGCATGAAGCATCCACATTTTATCTGAGCGAAAATCACAAGGGAGTATGAATAACAGAAAAATGTTCCACACTCCATAACTTATTTTTGGAACAGAAAATCGAATGTATTCTGTTCCAAAATCCTATGATGAAAAAGTTTCAAAACAGCTCACTTACTCCGTAGGATGAATAATTTTCAGAATTTACTGCCAGAACTCAAGAATGGGATCTTGTAATTTGAAAAGGAATTTATGTTACAAGTTTTTAGGTTTGTTTTTTTTAGGTTTGCATCTGTTATCATAAAGTTCAAAGGAGCGATTCCAGTTGTTAAAAAAATCGGCTACAAATAAAGAACTAGAAAAAACTATTTGTTCGTGTTTCAAGAAGTTTTCATCAATATCAGGGCTAAAAAAGAGTGTTAGGTTCACGTAACTGCCGCGAATTGTGCCTTGCAATGATTCGAAAATGGATTTTTCAAAAAATGAGCAATTGCTCAAAACTAAAACTAAAGTTATGTTGATGAAACAGTAATTTCAAATTCATCATCCAAAAACTACCGTACTTTATGTCAACTAACATCTCTCATTTTCTCTAATCACTCATCCATGTTCCTCTTTTTCTCTCTTCAGCCCCATTCCGCGTGGGTTCCTTCGACACGGGTCGTTCAGCCTTCTCACCACTTGAAGTGCCACGTCTTCTGGTCCAATCCCCATTGTCAGCTCTTCAGGTAAATTCTAACACCTTCAGATACCCCCATCAAATAACATATTCTACAGCTGGAATTACCGCCTGCCGCCACCGACAATCGTCTTTTAACCGTTCCGTCGCCGTCGGATTTCCGAAAAAGTCCCGTCGATAATCGGTCCTTTTCGTGTATGTCTTTTGGATTTTTCGGGGGTTTGAGCTTGTAAAAACTAATATTCTAACATTAAAAAAAATTATGTTCAGTATAAATCATTCAGAGTTTTTAGGCGATTTCAGCCAGTTTTTCACATTGTCGGCCTCCAATCCCCCATTTTTTTCAGGCGAATCCCCAAAAAGTGGTGGTGGCCAGCCAGCTACTTCTGTGGATATTATCAACTCATTGAGCCTAAACACCACTCTTCTTAATCAGCTATCAGCTGTTATCTCAAGACCAATGGGTATGTCATCACCAATGATGGATGATTTGAAACTCAATTTTTTATTTTTTCCGAAAATTGAGGTGGGTTTTTAATCAATTTTGAAGGGAGTCATATGAAGAGTGGTGAAACACAATTTATGCTAAGAAAAATGTAGATAAGGAAACAGTAATGTGAGGGGGAACGTAACCAGAAAACATGGGATTTATAATTCTAAAAATGACGGAGCAACGAAAACCAAACTCTAGAACTCTCTCTATCAAGATTCTGAAACAGAAAATTAACTTGAAATTTCCGTTGTCTTTGATTCTGAATCAGAAACTGGGGGTCGTTTCGATAAAATCATAAAATTAATTTTCTCAAAATTAGTCTTTCGGCTGATAATTGTTAACAAACTTTTCCAGTTTCACACTGTTTTTTTTTGTTTGCAAATTTTTGGAAGCTTCGATTCGTCTACTGACCGCATTTTTCTATTCTGGAACTAATAACTGAAGAAAAATTTTTTGAAAATAAAATCCCTACTCGTAGTGATTGAAATTGTTCTGTTATGAGATAAAAATAGGTGAAAACGGAAAAAAAATCACAGTTTCAGTGAAATTTTTTAATTTCAATTTGTTAGAATCTTTGTTAGATCCATAACAGTTGCCATAAATTGTACGACATAGTTTCAGGGATTTATGAAGAACATTTTTAGGTGTTCAATTTGATTATCCACAATTTTTAGCTTTGAGCACAAGATAATCCGTTTACACAGAACCAATTTTTCTGAAAAAAACCTTCAAGCCTAAAATTTCAATCTTTAATGCATTCAATTGGATTTTTTGAAGGTTCCACAATTCGACAATATTTCGAAACTGTACTTTCAAATAATTTTGTAATATTGTCAAACTTACTCGGTCGGCTGATAATTATTAACGAACTCTTTCAGTTTTATAACGTTTTGCAGTTGCAGTTTTAAATAGTTTTTCTAATAGAAAGTTCAATTTTCCATTTTGCTTTTGTGATCTCAACCAGAAAATTGCGTCGCCTCCGGCGACTCCATTTTCTTTGAAGTCTGGGTTGGTGGGTCTCCTTGATTTTTTGATAAAGTTAATTTTGGAAACTAATTTTATTTTTATGTGTCAGGCTTTACTGCTACATTCGGTATTGCCCGGTAAGCAAGATTAAGAGTGAAAATCTGAGCGGTGCGACTGACTCATGTCACACATCGGCCAAACCTATCCGATTGGTTTCCTAATCGGTACGGTGGGTACTTGGGGTAGTCTTAACAAAAAACGGTTGAGGTTATTAGGCCACGCCCCCTTTCAGTACTGGAAAAATTTTCAGAAATTGAAAAAATCGAATTTTTTGCCTGAAGAGATAGAGTCGAAATTCTTTTAGAAATGAATTGCCGGTGTCTTTTTGAGCATTTTTCATGTTGACACCTAACTTCTGACTATTCGGCATCATGCTGAAAAAATTCAATTTTCGTTAAAGTGATGATTTTTTGACAGTTTTTCCAATTTTTGAAGATGTCTTAGTACTTGGTTCCCACGGGAAATTAGTTGCATTTGGAAGTCTATAGGTCCCTCCATTTACATGCAAAAATGTAGGAAAAAAAACTGCGGCATCATTTGGGTATTCACGATTTAGTACTAATTTTCACCTAATTTTCACGTACCCCCCTCCATGGTGAAAATGGTCATAGTCACCGATTTCCAAAATATTTTTGTGGCATATTGTCCTACCCATACCTAATACGTTCACAAAATTTCAGCTCATCTGGATCACTTCTGTAGGCGTGGGACGACTTCAAAAAAATTATCACTAATTTTTAGAGCTGGAATTTTGAAACTCCAGAAACTTGATAAAATCGCCGGAAATTGCTGGAAATAATGACAAAAGTGTTCATATAGTCTATTTGAACCAAAATAGACATCAAAAAAATTTTTTTCGAAAACTTCTAACAATTTTCTCATAACTGACACTTCTGCTGAACGGACTGATCGATTAGAATTTGATATGAACAGTTGATGCGAGTTTTTAACTGAATATGTGCTTAAATAGACTATATTAACACTTTTGTCATCATTTCCAGCAATTTCCAGCGATTTTATCAAGTTTCTGGGGTTTCAGAATTCCAGCTCTAAAAATTAGTGATAATTTTTTTGAAGTCGTCCCACGCCTACAGAAGTGATCCAGATGAGCTGAAATTTTGTGAACGTATTAGGTATGGGTAGGACAATATGCCACAAAAATATTTTGGAAATCGGTGACTATGACCATTTTCACCATGGAGGGGGGTACGTGAAAATTAGGTGAAAATTAGTACTAAATCGTGAATACCCAAATGATGCCGCAGTTTTTTTTCCTACATTTTTGCATGTAAATGGAGGGACCTATAGACTTCCAAATGCAACTAATTTCCCGTGGGAACCAAGTACTAAGACATCTTCAAAAATTGGAAAAACTGTCAAAAAATCATCACTTTAACGAAAATTGAATTTTTTCAGCATGATGCCGAATAGTCAGAAGTTAGGTGTCAACATGAAAAATGCTCAAAAAGACACCGGCAATTCATTTCTGAAAGAATTTCGACTCTACCTCTTCAGGCAAAAAATTCGATTTTTTCAATTTCTGAAAATTTTTCTAGTACTGAAAGGGGGCGTGGCCTAATAACCTTAACTGTTTTTTTGTTTGGACCATCCCAGGTACCCACCATACCAAATATCAAATCGATCGGATAGGTTTGGCCGATGTGTGACATGAGTCAGTAGGCCTGAGGTCGCACCGCTCAGATTTTCACTCTTAAAAGCTCCTTAATTAACACCATTTCGTTTCGATGTCGGGTATTAGAACATATGTGAGTTTCAGTTTTGTTTTCGAATCTTCTACCACTACGTTTTAGAACTACTACAGATCAAAAATGCCAAGGTCCTTTGAACACTGGCTTGAGTTGTTTTAGAACTTTTCGCAAACATTCGCAAACATTTTAGTTGAAGTCGTCCTGCTTTGAAACTATTTATGGCTTCAAATCCATTCAGAGCTGCTTATTAGAAAGCGTGGACATTTGGTCCCATGATTGTATCCAGCAAATAGTTTAATTTTTGCCGGTTCAAAACTATTCAAATCCATCCGAATAACAGTGCTCCTAAAGCTTCAGAATATTTTGGAAAAAAACAATACTTCCGAGAAAACTCTAATCTTTAGAGGTTTGAAATGTGAGACCATGATATTCGTGCTTCACGAAAAAAGCACAAATGAATTTTCCATATCAACGAACCGAAGCCAGGGCGCCTTTTTGCAAAGCCCGTACAGTTGTATAACATTCATGGCCACCATCAGGCCCCTCCGATGTTAAAAATCACATTTTTGTATTTCAGTTCTGCGAGGTCTTCTAAAAACATAGTTTGTGTACCACAAAACAATGTGAGATCTGAAAAATTCTCAATAAATGCAGTACTTCTAGTAGACTTTCATAACTCGAAAGGGTAATCTTGAGAATATCGAAAAATCTACCGCAGAACCCATTTGTCAAGTGTTTTATGATTCAAAAAATAAGTTAAAAAAATTTGCCCTGTCTTGGAATCGGACCCTGGACTGGTATTCACCGTACATTTGTGTGCACCACTACACCACGCTGCTTCAATAGTCAAATTTCGAATACATTTTTCTCGAAAACTGTAAGACCGATTATCATTTCGAAAAGCTTTTTTGTCTCTCTATGTCAAGACAAACAAAATGAGCTATCAAACACAAAAATCGGTTAGGGAAATCGATCCCCTCACCTCAAACATAGGGTAATTAAACCGGGCAGTGGGCGGGGCGCCGCGACCTCACTAATGCGCGCAGCCGACAGCAATGCAGGTCGGCGATGGCCACTATACTTTGCGTGCAGGTGGGCGGGGCTTAGGCTTTGTGCATAGAGTGCATAGAGCTTCACAGAGCTCCAAATGGAAAGAAAAATAGATGGGCATCATCGCGGGGAAATTCTGAATCGTTCTGTCTTTGTCTCATGAAAATTGGTCCAGTAGGAAGGGCTGGAGGATCAGCGAACCACAAACAGACACACAGAATTTGGTGATTGTTAATAGTAAAGATTGAGGCCTCTATTTATTCAGGAATATTAATGCTTTAAATTTTTTCACAGTTTCAGAACAGTGTGAAACTGATTTTTGAATGTTTGATACAGTTAGCCAAAAATTGTAGCTTGCAACCCATAATTATCCCTTTCTCAGAGCCAATTCTTTGAAAAGTATCGAGAAAAAACAGTTTCATCTGGCTAAGAAATAAGCTGTGAATAATGAAACTATTATAGCTTATTCTTTTAGGTACTTTGGAAACATCACTGCCTTAAAAACTTGATAAAGCAAACTGGAACAACTAAAAAAACAAATAATCTCTAAAAAATCGCTCAAAATTCTATGAAGTTTTTGTAACTGAGAAATTATTTGACTTTTGCATACTGATACCCGAATCGCGAATAAAATATACTGATAGCATATACACACCCAGTTGATACAGTTGATGAAATCGAACAAAATTAATAGTGGAAACAAAAGAATATAGAAATTCAGTTTCAAAATGTCCATTTTGATTTTCTAATGGTTCAAACTAAAGTTTAATCCGGTCAGACATGTTGCAATAATTTTTTTCTTAATTTACATTCCTTACTTTGAAAACTGCACAAAACAAGAAAAATGAAACTTCAAAATCCTAAATTTGTTTCAGCAAATGGATTGCTCGGGCGGCTCATTCGAAACAGTTGTTTGGGGGGATTAGGTGTTTCGAAGATCCAAGCTTAACTAAATATTCGAAGTGCTGATATCAAAATATCTGAATATCTAGAAACATAAATATTCAGCTTTTCCAAACCTCTATTAAACCGGCATGACGTTGTAACTTATATGGCTAGGTGCCGGTTCATTAGAGAAGCCGTTTTAATAGAGGTTTTTTGACTCCCTTCTGAAAGTCGGGATGCCGCTGTATTAGAGGGAGCCGTTTTATTTTATGAGAGATGTCTGTGTGTTTACGGTATCAGGAAACCCAGATATTTCGATGTTCTAAAGATCACATGCTTCCCAAATTCCGAATAAAGTCACAAATTTGTAATGTTTAGGCAATTGGACTCGAATTTCACCGCTTTTTCATATTTTCACATTCTTATCAGGGCTGGGCGTAAAATTTTTATTTTACGGAATCCGTAAAACGTAAAATTTACGAATTGAAAATCCGTAAAATTCCGCAAAATCCGTAAAAACGTAAAGTTTGATTCAGAAGATGCGGACCAGGCTGTTGTCCCTCTTGAATAGGACCCATTTTTTTCGCTCTCAAAATTTTCAGTCAAATGTTTTCTAAATTACAATTTCATGAGCATTTCTCTTTCAAAAAAAAGCACATCCACTTCCGAAACTAATTTTTCATGATAAATCCGTCCAAAAATATCAAATTTCTGCTGAAAATGCTAAAAATGGACCCTAGTATTTTACGGATTTTACGGATTAATTTTTTACGATCCCCGTAAAATTTTATGGACGCTCAAAAAACCGTAAAATCCGTAAAATCCGTAAAAACCGTAAACGTAAAATCCCAACCCTGATTCTTATCACTCTCATTTATCACCTTTCAGAGCTCCACTAACATTAGCCAAGCGACCGCTGAGCTTTTAGCCCAAATGCCACCAAAATCCGTAATCCAAGACGATATCCGTCAGGCAAACGGCGGCAGATTCCAGTTGGTCAGAAAGCGAGGAAGATCAGAAGTTTGGAATTTGTTTGGTCAGGTTAGTCTATATTTGGATTTGAACATTTTCTGGTTTTTGAACAAAACGTTTCACTTGAGATCTTTGTGCATTTTTTTAGCCAGATTTTTCACGTTTTCAGCACTTTTTTGAAAGTTTTGGATATTTTTTGATAACCAATGATCCTGTGTCCACGAAAACAAAAATCGAATTTTAGCTTTATAGTGAGCTTAAGGTCGGGTTAGAAGATAGAAATCTGGAAAATCCAAATCACGTGAATTAAAAATGGATGTGCCTGATATTTTCAAGCTTTGCAAATATTTTTCAGAAAAGACTTACACTCGATTTTTTTACTGATTTGAAAATATGATGTGAGCTAGGTTATGTTTTGGTAAACATTTCGAGTGGTGGTAGTTTTTGATCAGAACAGATTGGTTGAATTAAAATCGATTTTTTACCAGTTTCACAAAGTGGATATTTTTTCTGGGATATCTAACTTTTCCATTATGAGTGCTGTCATACGTATTTAGCCTACCAAAACTTCTAGTAGTGAAGTTGGATTTTAATAAATTTAGTACTGTTCGAAAACTAATCTGAATTTTGAGAAATGTTCTGCTTTCAATCGAACTTGACCTTCTGAAACCAACACTAAAGAACCAATATCTGAAAGTTTTACATCCATATTTTTCATACTTGTCGCGGGCCGGGCCGGGCAGTTTGGGAATTTTTCCACGGCCCGGCCCGCCTGCCCGCCCGGCCCGGCCCGCCTGCCCGCTCGGCCCGATTTTCTACAGAGTCGCTGGCTTTGAAAAAACATGTTTTTGGATATGTTTGATACAGATTTTTGTTTCGGTTTTTAGAGGTCTTTAGAGAAGAATAGTAAATGTTTAGTTTATTTTATCAACAAATTAGGCATATCCTGCTCGAAAAAAGCCACGAAAATGCCAGAAAAGTGCTGAAATTTTCAAATTTTTCTCAAACGCGGGCAGGCGGGCCGGGCCGGGCCGACAAATTTTTTCACTGCCCGGCCCGGGCCGAGAAATCACAAGTCTGATATTCTTGGACTGTTTCACAACTAATATTCATTCCGAACTGTCAATGGTGAATTCAGTAGGACCATTGTGCAAATTGATTTAGTTCACGAATTCAAAAATCTCAGCTTCATGTCCAAATTTGGTATAATACACACATTACTTTGACGGTTTCATTAAGTAGATTTCACTTATGCTATGATTTCTAACACACTTGATTTCTAACATGAAACATTAAGTGGTACGAAAAACTTGAAGTTCGACGCTAGTTTCAATCAAATTTATTTTTCTATCATAACTCAATATCGACTATAGAACCCGGAAGCCTACACCATGGAAATCCACATTTTTTATTACAATCTCAATTTTATCACCCATTCATTTGCCTTGACTATTATTTTTTTCCCTGTTTCACAGTCATGGTTTCTCTTAAAAGAAACTAGATAAAACCAATAGACAGGCGACAAGCTTTTTTACTGTATTTAAAATATAATGTATTCTAGGTTCTGTTTTAATGAGCAGTAAATAACCGTTTTAGAATATGCACGTCTTTCTTAAGTTAAATTATCTTTTTATTAATTGTAAGAAGTATTTCAAACTACCTAAATTTCTAACTATAAAGTTGGATTCTGATAATGTTTTTACTGGTCCAAAACTAGGCTGAATTTCGAGGAATTTTCTGTTTTCAATCGACATAAAAAGAATCAAGATTAAAAAGGTTTTCAATAATTTATTCGGACTGTTCCACAACTAGGACTTGTTTCAAACCGGATATGGTGAATTTAGTCAACTGTGCTCAAACTAGACTAATAAGTTTTGTTGAAAAAATCCAAAACCTCAGTCTTATGTCTAACTTTGGTTTGATTAACGCAATATTTTGACGGTTCCATGAAGTGAGTTTCAACCACGTTAAATTTCTAAATTTAATGGAACTACCGTCTGTCTTTGCTTAAAAACTTTCAATCAAACTCATTTTTCTACCATATTTCACATTAGAACCCGGAAGCTTACAGCAAGGAAGTACACAATTTTTTTTAAAATCACAATTTTATCAGTCATTCATTCGAATTGACTATTTTTTTCTCGTTTCACAGTCAGGACTTCTCTTAAGTCAAACTAAACAAAGCCAATCGTTAACCTACGACTTTTTACTGTTTTTGAAATATATTGTATTCTAGGTTGTGTTTGGATAAGCAGTCGTTGAAGTAATTGTTGCTACTAGGCTTTTTGAACTTTTGTGAGACAACATTATTCTATATTTGTACCAAATCCGTTTTATCGGTGAAAGTGATTTCTAATAATTTTTTACTTTTCCAAAACTAGGCTGAATTTTGAGAAATGGTCTGTTTTCAATCGTGCTTGATCTATTGTTATTTCTAAAATCAACACAGAAAAAACCAAGGTTTAAAAGTTTTAAATATTTTTTGGACTGTTTCACATCTAGGACTTTTTTCAAGCCGGATATGGTGAATTCAGTAGGTCGTGTTCTTATGGACTAATAGATTTCGTTAAAGAGTTCGAAAATATCAGATTTTTGTCGTGTTTGGTTAGATAGGCATATATTTTCGCGGTTTCATGAAGTAGGTTGCCCCGACCTTATGATTTCTAAATTCAATAAGAAAACCGTCTGTATTCAAATCAAACTCAGTTGAAAAAAGATGTTTTGAACACGATAATTTTAAAGCGTTGCAAGTAGTTCACAGAAAAGATTTGCGCTTGATTTTTTTACTGATTCAAAAACATGATGTATTCTATGTTCGGTTTAGATGATGGTGGTTGCATTATTTTTTTAGAACAAAATTTCGATGAATCTAAGTTGAAGAGAGCTTTTTGCTTAAAGTGTTCAGTTTTATAATGTGCACTTCTTTTTGAAATTTTATTTTTTTCCATTAAGACTGTCTTAAGATTGAGACAATATTCGTACTTTACTCCAGTTTTCATGAAGTTCTTTTGATTACCTTGGTTTTGGAGAAACTTTTGGTCGCTTTAAAACTAACCTAAGCGTTGAAATATCAGTTTCCAATCGTACTTGATCGATCATAAATTTCAAAGCGACACGAAAGAACCAAGATTTGACAGTTTTTCAATTATTTTCTGGACTGTTTTGCCACTAGGATCTCTTCCAAATAGTATATGGTGAATTCAGTAGGTGATGCGTGCCCTTTGGAAAAAGCATTATTCAATTTAGTTAGATAAAATAATTAAAATGAACCGCTATAAAACTAGGCTCAATTTGAAAAAATGTTCTATTTTCGAATCGTGCTTCATCTAACTTCAAAAGTTAACACAAAAAGAACCAACAATTTGAAAGTTTTTTATTGATGTTTTGAACTGTTTCACAACTAGCACTTCTTCCAATCCGTTTTTTAAATTCAGTTGACTGTGCGTACTGAAAAAATCATTAATCAAACTAGTTTCGCTAAAAAATACAAAAACTCAACTGAAAAACAGTTTTGGTTCACAATTAAATTGAACTATGACGGTTCCATAAAGTGGGTTTTAACTCATGCTGCAGTTTCTAAATTCAATCCACCATTAATGAAAACGTAAAGTGTAACGCTAGTTTCAATTGAACTCATTCGCTCTTCTTCAATACGAATTCGAGAAAGCCAAGAGCTACCGCTCAAGAATCCAAGTTTTCGACTATTCCCCCCATCCTTTTTTCACTAATTCTTTCAGTTCAATTTGTCTACTATTTTCTCCGTTTCATAACCAGGACTTGTCCCAAAATAAACTAGGATCATCAGTAGTCCCAGTAGAATTCTTGCATCAAAAGGTCAACTATATTGAACAGAAAATATGGAAAAAATTAGTTCATTGTGGTTCTACACATGACTGTTTTATGATGTAGACAAAGCGTGTTATTCATTCCAATTTAACGGACGGTTCATATCTGTTTATAAAATAAAAAATTGACTTTATGGAAAATTGGAAGAGTTTCAACGTTAGTTTTGATAAAAATGAATTTGAACAGTTTCCTAACCAACATAGTTTTTTAATCACGGTCTGTAAACGTTAGTACATGGATACACGCAGCAGCCATTTTTGCACTTGACCGTCTTTGCTTTCCGATTTTCTCTGTTTCACAACTAAAAGTTAGCCTTAACCGATTTGGAGTATGCAGTCTAGGATTCTTTGGTTCATTTCACACAACCACAGTCTACGCGCCTAACTTTGGCTTGATTTTGAGAGTTTCACGGTATCCTTGATTCTGAAAATCATATTATGCGTGAACTTTCGAAACATCATTGACTTGAAAACTTGGGAGAGTGAAATAGAAAATGGGCATAACAAGCTTCTATAAATTTGCTGGAAGTCCTATGGAGGTTTTGTAACTGAGAAATCAATTGCACTGGAATTGAAACCCTGGCCTATGAAATATGTGTTTCGAGAATTCCAGTTCATACAAGTTCTATGAAACCGAAAAAAAGTTGTATTGGCACTGAAGAAAACTGGAAATTCAGTTTCAAGATGTAAATATTCTTTTTGAATTTGACAAGTGTCATTTATTTCAACGTTCACCAAAAAATAGCCTAAACCAATAAAAATAAACATATAAACCCTGAAAATTGTTTCAGCAAATGGATTGCTCGGGCGGCTCATTCGAGACAGTTGGATCTGGAAGTTTTGAGATGATGACCAGTGCTCAATCGTCATTTGATCAGGTAACTAAAAGAATACGTGATACATGATGAATTTAGTAGGCTGTGCTTAAATGGATTAATAAGTTCCGTAGAAGGAATCGAAAATATCAGCTTGCTGTTTATTTGGTCAGACCGGCCTGTATTTCCACGGTTTCATGAAGTACGTTTCACTTATCTTTTCGAAGTTTCGTTACTTTTCGATTAAGAATCTTTTTCGGACTTCGCACCAGACATGAGCGGAATTCCGCCTTTCGTCTTCCGCCTTCTGTCTTCCGGGCTTTTTTCTCTTCCGTCTTCCGTCTTCCGAGTTTTCAAAAACTGTTCCGACTTCCGTCTTCCGTCTTCCGGATTCAAACTTTTCTCTTCCGTTCATGTCTGCTTCGCACTCCATTTTGATAAGGTTCTTTTGGTTAACTTGGTTTCATAGAAACTTTTGGCGGTTTAAAAACTATGCTAAGTTTTAGTTAATGTTCTGTTTTCAATCGTCCGTTGCCCATTCTAAAAAATAAAACAAGAAAAATCAAAATTTGGAAGTTGTTTATTAATGTTTTTGTACTGTTTCACACCTAGGGCTTCCTTTGAGTCGTTTATTGTAAATTCAGTTGGCATCGCGAGGATATTCGATTTTTTTCCGAAAGTTTTTTTTTGGAAAATCGGGTATCCGAATTTTTTTCCGAACAAAAAAATTCGGAAAATCGAAAAATCGAGAAAATTCACTAAAAAACGTCAGTTCTAGTCAAATTTTGGTTCAAAAGCTGTCAATTTGGTAATTTTAAAGATTTTTTCGATTTTTGGTCTTGAAAAATGATGAAATTGTTGATAATTCGTTCAATTTGACCAAAAATAAATTTAAAAATCATCAATTCTTCCTCCGATTTTCCGAGATAGAAAATTGGAAAATTATCCGACGGAAAATTTTTCCGAAAGAAGTCGGAAAAATCGGTAAATCGGATTATCCGGTTTTCGATTTTGAGCAAGCCTGGTTGACGTCAATATAAATTCATAAGTTTGAACTGGCCGCCAATGCTAATTCACAAAATTAAAATAAGCGCCTAGGGACACCATTTTGGCAACCATAGTCGTACTATATTCACCTGTAAAAAAAGAAACAAGGAAAAAAGCTGTATAATATTCCAACAATTTTTTGAACTGCTTCACAACTAGGACTTCTTCTGAACCGCATTTGGTAAAATTAGTTAGTTGTGAAGCGCGTTTTCCGAAAGGATGGTTCAATTACAACCATAATTCATAAGTAGTTTTGGGCTCGAATTAAACTTTATTTTTATGGTTTCATAAAACAGGTTTCCCTAAGGTTTCACTAATTTTAACGATGATTGAAGCAAAACTATTTTTTCTCCTATATCTCAATTTTGATTCCCAAACTCACAGCTTTACAGCAAGCAAATCCAAAAAGTTTAGATTGAAGTCATATTTTTGAAAAATTATTTCTTTGACCATACCTGCTTATTATTTTTTCCCGTTTCAAAACAAATGTTTATTCTAAAAGAAACTAGGTAAAATCAGTCGGCCGTAAGGACGTAGAAAAGCACAACTATTTTCGTTAGAGAGTATGAAAACTACAGTTCATTGTTCTTCTAGGAATTTTCGACTTTTTCATGATGTGGATACATAAAGAAAACCATAATGGTACTCAATTCAATCATAGATTGAGTCTGGTTCAGACTTTTGGTTATAAAAAAGTTACCCGTTTCACAACTAGCGTAGATTTTCAATCACAATTTATAGATGCTTAGTAGACAATACGCATAAAAGCCATGATTGCGCTTGACCGTTTTTTTTTGTGATTCCTGCTTCACAATTGAAACTTATCCTGAACCAATTTGCTGTATGCGATAGGCCTGCCGAGTCACATACTACATCAATTAAACATTCCAAAAAACTCAGGCTACCGAATAATTTTTGTTTGCTTCAAACGATATTCGACTGCTTAATAATGTTGGTTTCAAGTTTATCTCGGTATTCGTTTTATTATTAACCCATAGTGGTTTTCAAGCAATTTATGGAAAATCCCCGTTTTTCAAAGTTAATTCGACACTTCCTTTCACTCCTTTATAATTAGAATAAATTAAGAAATTAGCTTCAAAATAGCTGATGATGAAACTGAAAATTTATCTTCAAATCTTATTGCAATCAAGACTTTACTACAATACCAATTTTTACAATCATTTTCCCGCTTTCATCAACTTCATAATACAATAATCCACTTTCTGATTGAATTCCGTCTACACTAAACGTATTTTTTCTGATAATTCCACTACTTCCACCATTTTTCATTTCTTTGATTGAGAATCGAATTTCCAGAGCTGAACCTAAAAAAATCTCCATGTTTCTCCAAAAATCTTCCAAAAATTATCCTCCATGGGTTTCTAAAGGCACGTCCAATCAATCAGTTTTACGTCAAGTTTTCAAGTTTTCACTAGGTTTTGGAAACTGAAATTTTTTTTACTGGTTTTTCTTTGGCAAAACACTAGACCAACCATCAACCAAAAAATAGGTTTTCGGTTTCAATCAAACCATAATGTTGGCTTTAACGATCCTATTTGATGCGGCAACGAAAATAAGACTCTATTCTTTTTCCAGAGACGTCATCTACTTCTGGAACACCATCGGTCATTCCCAATTCTCGTTGCTCAGTAAAATGGCTCGTCGAACACTGTGCACTCACGCAATTGCTCCAAAAACTCATTTCGATTCGCGTTGTGCATCAGTTAGTCCCGATCAACTGCACACTTTCCTAATGCTCCGATCGATGTTTGATTCGGAAAAAGACGAGGAACCTCCAATGGAAACATAAAACGGGTTTTTTTATCTATATATTTTAAGGGGCCTTTTTGGCCCCAAAACAACACGTCTCACATCAAAAAACCCACCATTTCCCATCGGGTATGGATCAGTTCTTTCATTTTTCTTTCATTTTTTTTCATTTTTTGTATTCAACAATAAAAATTTATATATTTTTCATGATTTCCAACCGGTTTTTTTGTATTTTTTGTATTTTCTTTTACATTTCTTCTCTCTGCCCTGTTCTAAATTTCCCAATCATCTCCGCCGATCTCGCACATATCATTCTGCACTTTTTTCCCTATTTTTGCTCCATTTATCAATAATTTCGACTTGTGAATTATTTGTTCATGTAATTTCAATTAATTGAATGTCCCGGGATAGTTTATTTTTTTCCAATGATCAACCCATTTTCCCATTCCTCTGCACACACCCCGATGATTTGTATTTGCTCTTATTTCACTCAATTTTTTGATATATTTTGCTAAGTTTTGAATGTATATGAAATTATTTATCAATATTTAATTTCAAATAATTTCTAGATCATATTTCCAGAACCAAGATAAAGTCGGTAATTAGAAAAAATCCCCCATGACGATCTGATAACAATGTTTTAAGAAGATATTCATAAACTTTCAAAAAAGGCAAAAATTTCAAAAAAAAAAAAGTAAATTTCAGTGAAATAATATGTAAATGAATAAACATTTCAGGACCTTGTTAGTATTGTCTGATCTTGAGAATGAAACAAACATTGTTTCATAATGGTATTGATCTGTCCAGAAATTGATTTCTGCTTCAACTGGTCATGAAAATGGAAACTCGGAAAATAGGTGATAATCTCTGTTCGAGATTTTGGAGTATTTACTCCTGCGTCAAAGCCAATGTTTGAGTCCGTCGCAAAATAACCGCAATATTGCACTTTTTTAAGACCCCATTAAATTTCGGACGTTCTCGTTTTCAATTTGAAAATCTATAGTTTGGTCTTCGGAATCAATTTTTTTGTTCTCCCAGTTGTTTCCCTTCGCGACAGTTTCACATTGAAGATTTCTATGGACTGTCAGAAAAGGTTCCGATACCACGCGATTATTGAGTATCAATCGAATGCTAAAGTTTATTTTTTCCAATGATCAAATCATTTTTCCATTCCTCAACACACTGAGTTATTCGTATTTTTTCTTCTTTTATTCGAACTTTGAAATTTTTTCTGATAAGTTTGTGAAGAATTTGAATTCGTTTATCAATTTTAGTTGGAAGTGGTTTTCAGATTCAACTCAGCTGACGATATGAACAGACATATATGTAATTCTGTTTAAAACCCTCACAAAACACTGATTTAATCAAAATTTTGATCGAAAAAAAAGAAGTTAAAACATGTTTTTTAAAAAGTGCCTAGTTTATAAAGTCAGAAAGTTTTCTGATCGATGGAGATTATCATTGAGTTGCAGTGACATTTTTAACAGTGACTTTCCCTCAAAAGCGATCAGCCTATGTCACACATCGGTCAAACGTATCCGATCGATTTGATATTTGGTATGGTGGGTACCTGAGATGGTCCAAACAAAAAACAGTTTAGGTTATTAGGCTCCGCCCCTTTTTAGTACTACAAAAATCTTCAGAAAGTTGAAAAATTGACTTTTTTCTCTGATGAGATAGAGTTGAAATTCTTTCAGAAATGGATTGCCCGTATCATTTTGAGCATTTTTGTGTAATTTCACGTCATCATCTATCCGTTAACATGCCAAAAAATTCAAAGAATAGCATTTTTTGACAGTTTTCTCATTTTTTGACCATGTCTTAGTACTTCGCCCCGAAGGGAGACATAGTGCATTTGGTACCCCCCTGGGACCCTCCATCGATGTGCAAAAAGTTAGGAAAAAAATCGGCGATGTTTTTGAGAAAAGTTGGATTAAGTGCATTTTTTGAGCGCAAATCAACGTACCCCCCTCCATGGTGAAAATGGTCATAGTCACCGATTTCAAAAATATTTCTGTGGCGTGTTGTCCTACCCATACCTGATATGTTCACAAATTTATAGCTCATCTGAATCACTTCTGTAGGCGTGGCACCTCTTCAAATATTTCACTACACATTCTTGACGTCAATTTTTCAAACTTCTGAATTTTCATTATTTTTGCTTTAGTCAGTGCCAAAAAGTTTTACAAGGACATAAGAAAGCATTTTATGCAAAAATCGAATTCTGAACCTCATCTTTTTCACTCTTTTTCACCATTATTTGAAGTACATGTCTCGAAAGGTTGATGTTCGATGGAATATCGTAATATTCTGACGGTTGGTATGTAGTTAGGCTCTGATTTTTGCATAAAATGCTTTCTAATGTTCTTGTGAAACTTTTTGGCACTGATTAAAGCAAAAATAATGAAAATTCAGAAGTTTGAAAAATTGACGTCAAGAATGTGTAGTGAAATATTTGAAGAGGTGCCACGCCTACAGAAGTGATTCAGATGAGCTATAAATTTGTGAACATATCAGGTATGGGTAGGACAACACGCCACAGAAATATTTTTGAAATCGGTGACTATGACCATTTTCACCATGGAGGGGGGTACGTTGATTTGCGCTCAAAAAATGCACTTAATCCAACTTTTCTCAAAAACATCGCCGATTTTTTTCCTAACTTTTTGCACATCGATGGAGGGTCCCAGGGGGTACCAAATGCACTATGTCTCCCTTCGGGGCGAAGTACTAAGACATGGTCAAAAACTGAAAAAACTGTCAAAAAATGCTATTCTTTGAATTTTTTGGCATGTTAACGGATAGATGATGACGTGAAATTACACAAAAATGCTCAAAATGATACGGGCAATCCATTTCTGAAAGAATTTCAACTCTATCTCATCAGAGAAAAAAGTCAAATTTTCAACTTTCTGAAGATTTTTGTAGTACTAAAAGGGGGCGGAGCCTAATAACCTAAACTGTTTTTTGTTTGGACCATCTCAGGTACCCACCATACCAAATATCAAATCGATCGGATACGTTTGACCGATGTGTGACATGCTTCAGTAGGTCTATGGTCGATGCTGTCAGATTTTCACTGTTAAACCTAAGGAAAAACGGTGAAAACAGGATGAGACTGATTCTAAATAGAGGAAGTATTTATTCATAAAGTGTTCGAAAGAGAAACATTTTCAAAGGGGAAATTGATAAATTTTCGGTTTCAATCCGTTAACGTGAACCATATATTCACTGAGAATCCGTTTCTTTGTGGGAGATGAATATGAAATTGGACAATATTGAAGAAGACTAAAAATTGATTTCCGTTTCAAATAGCCCTGAAATCGGAAGAACAGACTAGGTTTCTCGATGCACCCGGGAGGAAGTTTTGAAGCTTTTGAGTTCCAATTTTGAAAAATTCTTCAACATAACTGAAAAACCTCGGATCTTTTCTTGTTTTTGGTATACATAGATTTATAACTTTCCATTCTCTTCGGCCGTTTTCGAACCGATTTCGACCTCAAAAAAACTGTTTGAAAGTATAGTTTATGCCGATATTGTATTAAACATTTCTTCTAACTTCCAGTTTCTTGAAATACATAATCGAAAAACTTTTTTTTTTAAACTTTGTTTCGAAGACTATATTATTATTGTACTTACATATTTTTGAATTATTCTTGGACCACTAATTTTGAAAGCCAGTTTTCCGAGTTCTGAATTCCATAAGTTGTTTATCTGAGTTTTTTTTTACGAAGTACAAATATTCGTGAGTGTTTCACATCGAAGTCTATTATGAATTGTTTTTGCTTCTGGAGTCATTATACTTCTCGAAATAAAATGGGCCCCGAAACTATATTTCGCCTGGTAATTGCCATGGCTGGTATCTTCAAGTCCATCCGCTGTGTTCTCATCAAAAACCATGAAATCAATCAAAACCAATCATGTAAAAACATTATCAACTTAGGCGAACAGACCTTTTTTTGATAACATGAAGAAACAAAAAAATTCTGCTTCGGTTACCTCAAGTATTCTGAAATTTTAAAGTAAACTAATCTGTGTTGGGTTCGAGCCACTTCATCAACATAGTCTGCTTTGCCATGATGATGAAAAAAAATATAAAAAGAATTAGCCAATGGGTATGCCCGGCACGCAAAACGAATATAATCATTACAAAGAGCTCCCAACATAATTTTGTACACCTGGCTTCTCCCTTTCAGCTTTCTACCCACCTTGATTGATTTACCAATTACTCTAGCTTTGCTGCGAATCCAGGTAAAAGAAATCATGAAACTGTGTTATAATTATTGGAAGTTTCAATTATTTGAAACCAATCCGTGTTTTTGTGCTGCTTACTGGAGTTTATCACTTCTATAAATTTGTAGTTCAATATTACCTGACTGATTTTTTGTAAAGTTTTTTAGAGCTAACTTGTTCTTATGTAAATGAATTTTAAAAAATGGAAACTTAGTTGCTCCAATGTTGAAAAGTATTGGCTAGATCAATTCTAATAAAGGTGGATCAAAAAACAACATTTAACTGAAATTCTATAGAAAAATCGAGCAGCAGTAGGTACAAACTTTTCAAGTTGGTTTTTTTTGGCTGATAAAGTACTCTACTAGTACCTTAGGTCCCCTGAGTACTTACCACATATTAGGTTGTTTCATAAGTCTTTGACACTTTTCACAAAAATATTGAACGATCTTCCACAACAAGATGAGAAGGAGTTATGCACCTCTAGTTTTTTTTATAACAATACACTACTATTGTAGTATATCCCCCCAAGTTTTCGATATTATCTAGGCAGTGCTCTCTGAGATACACCCTAGAGAATGAGTTAAGCTCGGATTTGGGTAGCGTCGGAAAATTCAGTGTTTTTCCGGAACCTTATGTTTTCTTTTCGAGCTTTTTTGCGCACATAAATAGGAGTGTTGAGGCTACAAATTAATCAAAACAAAACAACCATTTTGTTTCTCATACTTTAGATATGACCCGATCTTTCCAAAACGTTGCTTTTGAGCCTTGATTTCAGTGGCGTAATTTTGTGAAAAAAACACTGATCATATTATTTTTGAATTTTTAACTGGAATGGAAGTCAATAGTTTCTTTAAAATAATAGGTTGAACAATCATTGTTGTTAACAAAAAAATGACCAAGGTCAGGTGAAGATTGGCCATCGCCAGTTTTTGCTAGGCCATCTCAAACTTTGGCACCATGAAATCATGGTGATCACTTTCAATTTATGATTTCTCATGAATAATGCAAGAAGGAGGCGTGTGATTTTAATGTTAAGATACACATATCCGCGGTATACTATATCCGAAATAAAAACATTCCCGGTGCAATTTCTGGTGTAGTTTCAGATCTGAACATAATATGATCCCCAATCACGAAAAAATCTATGTTCATTGAAAACATTGTAACTCCTCTAAAAGAGAAAGGGACGCAATGCCAAAATATTTCTTTGAAGACAATAAGTGTCCCTATATATTGGTTCAAGACCAGAATGAATCCTCTGCACAAAGCGAAAATTCAGATTCCTCAAAAATCCTAATGAAAAGTGTCAAAGACCTATGAAACAACCTAATAATATGATTAGGCTCCGCCCCTTTCCTACTGTAGACGGTTATCAATGTGCAAAAAAAACTTTTTTTGAGCCGAAAGAGATAATGACTAGATCTCTACGGGAATCGATAACTGGTACCATTTTGAGTATTTAATGCCTCTTGGAGCAAATTCCAGCTCGACGTCTTCAAGGGGAAAAATTCTATTTTTTCCTCAATATATCATTTTTCACACTTTGTACTCCCGTACTGGAAAATTTTTTCACGTAGCACAAACTTTTTATGTTTTGTATGGAGACTACTAACATGGGTGGTCATACCATAAAAATTTGAGGTTGGGTTTCCCCCTGTCTCAATGCCGAAAAAAAGCAAAGTTTGTGCTCAATACCACAAATTTCAACGTATCCCTATACATGGTAAAAATGGTCATCGTGACCGATTTCAAAAATATTTTTGCTACATGTTGCCTCACTCATATGTGGTACATTCACAGAATTTGAGCTCATCTGAATCACTTCTGAAGGCCTGGCACGACCTCAAAAAAATCACTACAGATTCCTGACGTCGAAAATTCAAAGTTCTGAATACTGAGTTTTTCTTTTCGGAAGTGTTCCCAAAAGTACCGTAACGTCACAAATAATCATTTTAGTGGAACATTTGCTTCAATAAATGATTTCCGACTTTGCTTTAACCACAAACTTTACTGAACTCCATGAAAGATGGTATGGTAGGCTGGTGTATGGATGCAACGTGGCTAATAGGAATGAGAAGATTCATTCTTATTCACTAAAATGATTTGTTGTGACGTTACGGTACTTTTGGGAATACTTTCGAAAAGAAAAACTCAGAATTCAGAACTTTGAATTTTCGACGTCAGGAATCTGTAGTGATTTTTTTGAGGCACGCCTTCAGAAGTGATTCAGATAAGCTCAAATTTCGTGAATGTACCACATATGAGTAGGGCAACATGTGGCAAGAATATTTTTGAAATCGGTGACTATGATCATTTTTATAATGTATAGGGGTACGTTGAAATTTGTGGTATTGAGCACAAACTTTGCTTTTTTTCGGCATTGAGACAGGGGGAAACCCAACCTGAAATTTTTATGGTATGACCACCCAGGTTGGTAGTCTCCATACAAAACATAAAAAGTTTGTGCTACATGAAAAAATTTTCCAGGACGGGTTTACAAAGTGTGAAAAATGACATATTGAGAAAAAAATCAAATTTTTCTCAATGAAGACGTCGAGCTGGAATTTGCTCCAAGAGGCATTAAATACTCAAAATGGTACCAGTTATCGATTCCCGTTGAGATCTAGTCATTATCTCTTTCGGCTCAAAAAAAGTTTTTTTTTGCACATTGATAACCGTCTACAGTAGGAAAGGGGCGGAGCCTAATCTTATTATGTGGTAAGTACTTAGGGGACCTAGGGTAGTGCTATGGTACTTTATCAGCCAAAAGAAACCAACTTGAAAAGTTTGTACCTACTGGTGCTCGATTTTTCTATAGAATTTCAGTTAATTCTAGCTTGCTTTTCTGGAATTCATGAAACAGTACTTGAGTAAAAAAACTTTCAAGTCAAACACATGTTTTGATAGCAATACTATCATTCCTGTTTCACTATGTGCATGTTTCAGAACTGTGGAAATTTTCCGCATTGTAAAACCATTCAAGGGCTTTATAAAGTTGGAGGACATAGAACTAGGCATCAATTTATGCCAATTCATAGTCAAATATCAATTTTGTTCGCGCGGTGTGACCAAAAAGAACTGAAGATAAAAAAGATTCCTACTTGACAAGGCTGTCGCACGGCCGGCCGCTCGTTCAAGCTGGTTCAAGCTGATATCGATGAAAATAAGAATCAATGATTTTTAAAAAATTATGTATAACATTGATTCGATATTATTCGCTTCGGTGGTTCAGTTTAGTGAAGCTATCAGTATAATTTATCAGACTGATAGAAACGCTGAGTAAACAATTGTGGGAGCCCATGAAACGCGATTCCACTTTCAACACTGCGTTTTTGAAAGTCATGACACAGTAGTTTTAAGACAGAAAGTCCAAAAAAGCCATTTTGTCAAATTATTCGAAACACAACGAGTTTTCAGAAACTTAACTCTTTCTGCTTAAAAAACTTAAAAAAAACTTAAAAAATAAAATGCTGTGCTACTTTACAATAGCTATTTTCTTTTCCTCTCATTATTCCGACTGGAAAAATTCTAGAACTTGGACCACGTTCTTCAGCAAAAGCGATAATTCGAAAACTAATAAAGCCTTTTACAGCAGTCTAAAACAGAAAAAAACGGTTTCGAAAATTATAGAAACATTTTGACATTCTTATGACAGTCAATGTAGTAGTTGATTGTCGACCAGATTCTCAAATTAAGACGTCTGAAAAGGAGATTAGTTTGGCCTACTAATAGCCTATGGCAGTAGAAAGTCCTCAAACACTAATGTTTCTTAATCACATTGAAATATTTTACTCATTTTTATAATAAAAAAACGTCGCTAATCAACTGACAGATGTTTTCATTTACAGTTTCATAAATATGACTGAACGTCGTATATTTTTGAGAAGTTATTTAAAAAAAATAGAATAATGAGATTTGGTTCAAAAAGCGAAGGCGGTCAAATGCATTAATTCAGCATAAACATCATGAATTCATTCATACAATTCTATACAACTTTAACCACAAAATTGAATTCTAAGTGAGTTGAAGTATTTTGAAAACAGAAAAAATTCTTTCCAGTTTTTATACACATCTCCTAAATACAAAACACATATCAATTCTAGGACAGAAACCCAAGAATGAAAAAAAAAGGAAAAAAAGAAAAAACAAGAATAAAAAATGTGACCATAATCATCGATTAAAAACCCGTGATAAGCAATTGCTTATGATTATTCGTCCGTTCAGAAATGTTCTTCTTAATACAATAAAACTGGAGAAACAAGAGCCATAAACTATTATAAATACTCTGGAACGGCTTTCTCAGTTCCCAATCACCAAAATAGTACTGCTTTAAGGAACTGATAGAATGGTAATCACTAACATGTCTCCACACTCAAATCTTGCCTAAGTTTGCTTCAATGAAGTTTTTCGTTTCTGTAAACCACCAGAAAAAAACGTTCAAAAGCCTGTCACGAACGGAACAATTTTCCAGTTTGGCACATGTTTAGTTGGAATGTTGGAACTGATAATTTTTCATATCAAGTTCCTTTTAGAAGCGAACATCTTTTCTCGAAATGTGATGGGAACTTGTAGAGGTTTTGGACAAAAATTCGTCACATTTGAGGAGTTCAACCAGTTTACAATGGTTTCGATGCCGATATGACATATGAGTAATTTTGATTTTTTTTTCTTTTCATATAAGCTAAAAAAAACAGAAACTGAATAAAACAGAAACTGAATAAAACCTAATAATATAAGTTTTCGAATTGTCTCAAGGTTAGAACCCTGGGTCTCATATCTTACCAGCACTGCAAATCCATCCTTGCTTCTTCACTAATATGTAAGCTATTCGTATCAGAAAATTTTTTACAATAAGTACATATTCATAGTGTTTTTTCTTCAATTCCTTTTTGTGGTGAATATGAAAAATAAAGGATTCGGATGAACTCACTGCTTCATTCACGACCTTTTGTTCCAAATATTGTCAGTGTCCAATCACACATTTTCGATTCACGTAGCTTTCTAATTCAATTCATTTTCACTGTTTCATTGTTCTTTTAATTTTTAAAAAAAATTTCCAGCTTTATTGGTCTATGAGTCTCCCGTTTACGTTATATAATGCATGCACTAACAATAATTATATTCCTTTCATGCTTAAAAACACCCACCTCATTCTAATAAATTTGAAAACTTAGTAAAAAATTACGTTTGATAATTAATTTTTTTCGCCGTTCTGAAAATTTACTGCTTCCAGACTTCCAATAGAGTTGCTAGAGGTAACAAATGCATTAGGATCAGAATGAACAATTTTTGACAGTTTTCATAAATTTTGTCCCGAAAAATACGAATCACTCCAAGCAGATCTTCACGGTTTCCTGTCTTTGTTAAATCTTCGCAATATTTTCAACCTTGATTCTTCAAGTTCAATAATGGAAAGATTTGATAAATTGTGTAATAACAATTCTGATTTCCCTTGTACTTTTCTATAAGGTGAGCGACAAAAAGGACCAATCGAGAGGTCAGACTGGAAATTTGTTATATGTAAGCATTGTCTAACGGAAAACTGGAGAAGCATTAAAATTCAAACCTAATGAAATCCAGTTAAGAAATTTCACCATCGCAGTCATTATGAGCCGGACCAGATAAAAACAAACGAGCTATGAAAAAAAATTGAAAAGTTACGGAATCAGTGAAACTGTAAAAATCTGAATTAAAGTTACTTGGCGCTACTTTTCGTATACTGATTGGACAAAAATCTACAACAGAAGTCAAGATGTTTGCTAAGAAACCATGGACAAATGTTCTTGATTATTCAAGAATTTTTGCAATCGCATTGTGAAAACGCAGGATCAATAGAATAGTCGTTGCTGATTGGTTGAACTAAAATTGATTCCACAAAAATTGAAAAACTTGTTGGAAAAAAGCATAAGCCACGTTTTATATGTGAAAACTCAATATCAGCCGAACAAGTATAAACTACAAGAGGGGAGTAAATGACATACACAAAACTGGTAATTTTTTGCAATTACAAGGAAAGTCTCCAATTTGACGAACAGGCTATTCCAGAGAAATCAAAAAGTTGAAGTTTCAAAATGATTATGCGAAATGAGAAACCGATAACAGGTATAGCCAAGGCTGTCAAACGGCCGGCCGCCAGCAAAAGGTGCAAAAGGTCTGAATTTTTTACTAGGAACCCTTCTTTAAATTGTCTACCAAAACATTCCATTTCTGGGGGTCCTAATAAAAATTTGACCGCGGTCGATTTTGACAGCCTTGGGTACAGCGTTTGAGAGCGTTTCGAAAGACTTGACCGATTACATATTTCACTCTCATAAATATCCATAGAATAGTCGACAACTTACTGGAGTTCGGAAGTTTTCTTTTTTTTACAGTATCAATAAAACTGTAAAAACACGTCAGTCGATCAGAATAGAAGTCGTAAAACTAGAACACAAGGTTTTTTTTTTCAAATATGCTTCACTTTCAAAACGATGATGAAATAGCAAGCTATTAGCAACATAAGAGTTCCCTGAATCCATCAAAAGCTTTTTTTTCAAAACTTCTTTAATCTGAATGGAATCTTCTGTTTATTGTGGGAAAACATGAATTACCAGAGCTCAATTGTTATTTAAAAAAATACGAGTTCAATAAAACCGTTAAAAAAAAGAAAATAACGTTTTATCAATTCGAAACTGTTTGGGTTAAATTTATTTATTACAGATGATATATTATGCGTACACGTAGTGGTGAAGGCTCGGTTAAAGGCGCATCGAATTTTCTTAATGAGTCCCTCGCCACGACATTAATTTATTTTCAGCGCCGCGAAAAAAAGTTTATGGTAAAAGAACTGCAAACTACGGTTTTATTACTGTAATCGTTGCGGGGAACACCTTGAGAAAATTCGATGCGCCTTTAACCGAACCTTCACCACTTTGTGTACGCATAATAGCAGGAAAAAAAACTCCGAAACACATAAACGGAAACTTTAAAAACTTCATAAGAATACAGTAACAATGAAACCGTATGAAGTGGTGAATTAACCTATTTTGATAGGGATGGCTAATTAATTAGAAAAATGAACAAATTTATATTTATCGTTTTCAGTTCTAAACCCCAAAAAGTTACGGGATCGATGAAACTGTAAAGACAAGTGTGAAAAATTTCGACCGATAAAAGGATTACTGGTTTAGTCACCAATTGAATGCATATGATTCTTTAACGAAAGTCTAGATAATGAACACAAAAAATAAGTTAGATAGTGACTTTGCAGTGGTTTACAGAACAAGGTACAAAAAAAAACAGCGGCCAACTGGTCTTAAACTTACACTATCAATGAATCCGTGAAATGATTTCAATCGAAAAAACAGGGTTGTTCGAATATAACTGGGGCTAAATTTGCGAATTTGTTTGAGATCATCATTTGACAAAATAAACTTCTCTCAATTATCAAATACTACCAACGGCTGCTAAGCTACTACGGAAGTAATAAAAGACAAACTTTTACAGTACCAATGAAACTGTAAAAATGAGTGTAGCAATCTAGATTTAGTTCATTTTTCTGATATTCTCGAGAAGTATCGTTCGTTTCGATGAGAAACGTTATTTTTTGAAGTCCTAGTAGAACAGCAGCAAAGTTGTTCCTTTAGTTAAACTTTTGATTTTTTATGACATTGAACTTTGTAGCACAGAACGCCTCAACATTACGGAATCAGTAAAACCGAAAAATTAACGCTCTATCAACCGAAACTTCATCACTGTTTTTTCATCAAATGCATGAAAGTTTGGTATAGAAACTATGAAGCTAACAACAAGCCATATAGAAAAGTCAAAATTCAAACAAATAATTATCATACCAATTTTCAACTATTCCATGAACTTACCGTATCGATGAAACCATAAATGTTTATTGGTAACTAGAATTTAGTGGCATAAGTCTCAGACCAGGTAGCACCTGAAATAAAGAAAAAGAAAACAGGAGACAAGTTTTTGTAATGTAAAATTAAAACTTGAACTTTGATAGTTGGTAATTTGTCATAATCCCACTGCAAAACCAAAAAGTTCCGAAACATTACAGTGTCAATGAAACTGTATAGTTCTCAGTTTCCTATAGTAATAATGAACAAATGATCAAAAGCCGAGACATTGTTAAAACATAACTATTCCAATGTTTCACATCGAATAAATTTACGTTAATGATCGCCAAAAATTCGAAAAAAAGTTACACGGTCGATGAAACTGCAAAAAATTGTTACGTGTATCACTGAAAAGATAACGAGAGTCCTGTTTTTTTCTGAAGAACAAGAAAAAAAACAAGTGATAATAATAAAGTTTAGCAAGTTATGGCACAGATGAAACGAAAAAAAAAAAAGAATTTTCAAAATTCCTAATTTGAACGGTGTTTTTTTTTACTGTTATTCCTAACTGTTGAATTAATGGAAGTACGGAATAAATATTGAGTTGTTGCGGAATTCATGAACACATGTTCAATTCAAAAGTTTCCTTCATAAAAAAACAATCAAAAAGAGAACATTCAAAAAGACTAACTTTCATAATGCCAGGGCAAAAATCTCAAAAAACTTCTCAAAACTCAAAGGGAGACTGACATTACAGAAAATGAGAGTACAATCAATAAAAATACAACAGAATATCAAAAGGCAAACCTCTGAAACTGGTAAATCACTAGGTTTTTTTTTTTCAAAAAAAAAACAAGGCAAAACGTTTGCGGAGGGATCAATCAAATTAACGATTTCTATCAGATATTCCCTTCTGTACAAATCCGTATAAAATTATGAATTTCGATATTTATGAGTATCAAAATTCTATTTCTACACAACCACAGAACTTGAAAAACAGTAAGTTAAAAAAAAAGAGTGATAAAATAAAATTCTGAAATATTCACTGTTTCACAATGTTCATGTTATTCAAAAAAAATCGCGGTCAGTGGTCGCTTATTTTGCACATTCTCCATAGAAACCATTATCGGAACATTATGTAGTTGTATGTTACTTATCTCGGCAACAGCCCGCAGCAGTAGCGCAGCAGCAACTACCTCTTCCAGCTGCTGTTTCAGAATAACACAGCATTAACGCAGCAATCTGCGATTTGCAGCAGCTGCACAGCAGTTTGCAGCAGCATTGCAGCAGATAAACATATGCTCAAAGCTGCATTACTGTAGGACAGCAGCTGCTCTCAACTGATCATACTTTTGTGCTGCAGTTTCACAGCACTCATGCAGCAGGCGAGAACTCCACAAACTACTGCTGCATGGTTTTGCCGAGATTGCATTCCTACAGTAACCCTACTTTCCAAAAAAACTGGAGTTCACTAGAAGATCACTGAGGGACTCATTCGAAGGGGTCAATTTTCCTACTTGTGAATTATAATGTTCGTAACACCTGAAGAATAATGATAAACTCGATACAGTAAGTTCATGTTTCATTTAATGATCCAAAATGTTTGAAAAACAGTGAAACGATTTCAAGGGAAATAATAATTCACAGCGAAATGTGATGTTTCATTGGTCCCATAAATTTTGAAGCTACCTAAAGCTGACAGTATTGTTTTGTGAAATATTTTCCAACCTTTTACAGTAATTGTGGCACTTTTTGTGCTAAACTCACAAAGGACAGTAGTATTGGTCCTGATGTTCAATCATATTTCGGGTAACTGAAAAAAATAGAAAGATAGAATAACCTTGGTAGTTTTACCCAATAATTTAATGAACTTTGAAATACAGTAACCTAATTTGCTCATAGAAGGTTGAAGGCGGGATACAAGGCAAAAAAGGAAGGACGTTCCAGATTATTGGAGAAGAATATCGTGGATTCATAAGACAAATGAATAAAATTATATGGGAAACAGTAAATGAAAAACTTAGAAAACCATTATTCAGGCAGAAATTGGTTAAAGAATCTATTCAAACAATGTTTTAGCAAAGTTTAAGAAATTTTTTGAAATACATAGTTTGGAAACGGGCGGAAAATGGGGAAAAAACACGAATTAATAACCACTGCGTGTCGAACGATCATTCTCATAAAAGTTCCCTTATTACTTTTCAGAATTATGTGAAGCTGTGGAAATTTTCTAAAATTCGTTTTTTTTTTAAATTTAAAATACCCCGACGTTGATAAAAACCGATAAAAAGGTTTGTACTGCGATAGTACGAAAGTTATTGGCGAACTCATAGATTATTTTTTGACGCTACTCATCAGATTGAAAGCACGAACAGAACAAGAGGGAATTAATTGGAACGATCCAAAGCCATGACAAATTTGTTAATCTCTTGTCAGGTTAGTCTGTGAAAAACCAAGAATATCGAATAATTTCATCATTGAATCTGAAAGCAAAACAACCTATTGAAACAATTGAAAACCAGAAAATCAGTCAACATGAAGGATATGCTACCAACCTCGACGGATCAGAATAATAAAAGCTGTCTTATTTTTGATATGTGAGTGAAATAGCAAAAAAAACCTGAATTACAGAGAACATGAACTTTAAAATCTGGAATTTTACCAAAAACTGAACGCAAGTGGTCATCTAGAACGGTTTCAAATGGAGAAATTAGCGCGTTTATATAGAAAAAAAAACACTCAGGATTTTAATCGAAATGAAAAAGCACAATTCTTTTTGCAAGGCTAATAAAACTGTGAATGATAATTGCTTGAACACTGCGCTGAAGTATCACAAAAACTCCTTACATTTCTCTCTCGACCTTTTCATCAAACTCCTTTCGTAGAAAATGCTTTGAAAAAATCTAGTTCATATGTATACTAGTTTGAGCATATTAGTGTTTTCACTTCAAATATATAAAAAAAAATAGTCAAACTAATAAAAAACTATTCTATCGTGGTCACAAACAGCTTTGGCAAATCTGTAAAAATTTTGAGCCCAATTTTTCAGAACCATCCATAAACTGGTTTTTCAAGCTTAACCAAACGACTGTTACTGAGTTTTTACAACTTTCTCGAATTTCATTTAAAAAAATTGTAGAAAAAAACACTCTCAACGACACTGTCAACTGAATGAAACTTTCCTCAAACGAACTTTTTGAAACCGCGGGAAAGTTGAAACCTGAATTTTTATTTCAGAAAGACAAAAAATTGGGAAACAAACGGAGGAAGAAATGGCTTTGTAGAAATTATGATGTTTAAAAAAAATTACAAAAAATCATAAAAATAAAAACTGAACACAATTGCAAACAGAGGGAAACAGGGATAAAAATTCATGAAAAATAATTAGATGAACAGATAATGTTGCAGTTTCTCGATGTCGTGAACAGAAGCGTGGTATCCATAGTCTCAAAAATCTCACTTCTTATATTTTGAGAAACAATTTTTTTTCGGTTTTTTGAATGTGACAGCAAGGTATGGCTTAACACAAGTTCAATCAACTCGATAGTTGTCGCGATTTTGTGAGCTAATTCAAACCAGAGAATGTTCTAAAATAAAATTTAGGAACTTCATTTCAAATAAAAACACATTTTTCAAAAAACCAGTAATTTAAACCGGCCGAAACCTTTTTTGTTTTTGAGAACCTTATCGTGCCGGTTACCTCTTCAAAGTAATTATCGGTCAAAAAATGTTTTCGAATTAACATACTGATAGTGAGCTAGTGAAACTGTGAGAAACTTGATCATAAAAAGCAAAGAACGTCGATATTTTAACCACATTTTTCGTATTGATCAAAAGTTAAGAC
Organism: Caenorhabditis doughertyi; assembly: GCA_963572265.1. Taxonomy (NCBI): domain Eukaryota; kingdom Metazoa; phylum Nematoda; class Chromadorea; order Rhabditida; family Rhabditidae; genus Caenorhabditis; species Caenorhabditis doughertyi. Next base: position 24,340,542 of record OY751556.1, on the reverse strand, counting down.
AGCGACAAAACTAGTAATGTTTATGAAACTGTAAAATAGTTTTATTCAAAACATGTTTTCTGTCGCAAGATAAAATAAGATTTGGAGCCCACGGTTTTTTGTATTCAACTTATTTGAAGGTTATGCCATGGAAGCAATGAAATCACAGAACTTCATCATTGAAGTAAAAAATATTTCTATTCATGTTTCCACAATAACAGATAAGAAAATCACGTTTATTGATCTGATCTCCAATTCCGACGACTCTAAAAATTTGAATTACTTAACTAAAAATTCGATGAGTTATTATTCATTTTTAATGAAGTGTCACCCAGTACGACACTCCGCCGGGGACCTATATTGATTAAGTTTACTTCCTTCCTACTTCCTACTGTATCTTATTTTTTAATTGGAAGCCGCGAAACTATTTTTAGGCAGTTTTCGCACGCAAACTATATGTTTCAATGCCAAAAATCGAGTTTTTGTTTCGAATATTTAACAAAAACCACAAAAATGCGCGCGAAAACTGCCGAAAAATAGTTTCGCGGCGTCCAATTAAAAAATAAATTACAGTAGGAAGTAAATGTATTCAATATGGGTCCCCGGTGGAGTGTCGTACTGCATGACACTACATTAAAAACGAATAATAGTCTAAAGAAGTAGAGCAGAAAAAGCGCCGAACTACGAATTGAACTGATTAAGCACAGCTTGATTATCAGGAACGAGTGAAAGTCTAAATGTTTGAAAAATTTAAAGAACCCGTCTGTTCACAATTGATTAGAATTAGAGATTTTCTGTTTCTCGTTAGTTTAATTTTGAAATACAAACTATGTAACATCAATAATTCTTCAATGTAACGTTTTGAAAGGAAACACTGCTATAGAAAGAATTGAATGAACGAATTTTGTTTCATTTTCTTCAGGAATAACATGAAACAAAATGTTTTTTTAAATATTCAATTCCAAACTGGCTAAGTAGGTGGTATCGTAACGAAAAATTATACAGGAAAAGCTCACCTTCCAATTACGACATATTATTTCAACGAACGTTCATGAACATCGTAGAACAGAACATTTTGTGCAATGGAACGGCCTTCTCTGAAATACGTTTGCGTTGTTTTGGAAAATATTCTAAAGAATCATGCAACAGTAACAAGTTTTTTTGCGAAACAATACTTAAAATTCGAGAAAAGTTCTCAATAATTGTCATAAAAAACTGGACACTTGAATCAACGACCGATATTAGTGCAATTTGTTTCATAAAGTCGCTATAACAGTGTTTTTCTGGAACTATATTGTTACGAGAAAGATCAGAAATCAGTCAGAGTGTGAACTGAATTAGAGCAGAAAAGTTGAGAATGAATGAATTTAATAAAATTAGTTGAAATAAAATTACAATAAAATAAAATTTATTGAAAAAGTTATCTTTATTACCGCTTTAAAACCGAACGATCTTCGACGAACTTTGATTTGGGTTTTGATAGGAATAACTGCAAAGTTAACGCTATGCATACCCGCTCTAATGCAAATTCCAAAAATAGCGTGTAAAATGAAGAGATTTCACTATGATGCGTCTTTGGGTCTCTTCCATTTACACTTTTTTATCCAGAAGAAAATTCTAAACAGGTAAAAAAAACAAAAAATGAACATAGACAAAATAGATTAAAAACTAGCGGAAACTGTTGGCGAAATAAAACCAGCAGCAAAATCCAATATGAGAGTGGAACGTTTTTAGACGTTTCGAATCCGGAAAAATTTTGATGATCTTTTGATCGGAGTAGTGATCGTATTATTAATAAAACTTGGTCGATTTAAAAATAACATTTTGCAACAGAAAATTCTGTTGCACAGACGTGTCTTGTTTCTTTGAGATATCGAAAACCCGGTTTATTCTTGTGAGATCCTCTAATAATGTGTCAAGGTCTCGGAGACAAAACATTGATACGCGATTTTAAGGATGATTACCATTATCATGAAAGCTTATTACTATTCTTCAAAATTATGTGAAATTGAAAATAATGTCTGAATCTTGAGAGCAAACTAAACTTGAAAAAACCCAAATTTTCGGAACCAAAAAATGCGGTTCCATGTAAATGAAATAGCTCTTATTAATTTGGACGTTTGTTGAACCGTAGACAGCCCGAATAATTGGAAACGAAAGTTTATCAAATCACGAATCAAGAGTAAATCTAAGAAATTTTCAATATGGATCATTTCATAAATAAAACACTGAGCAATTTTCAACTAAATCAGTAACTGATAAAACATTTTACAAACGGCAATAAATTAGTGTAGCACAAAAGTATGGGAAAATCGAAAATCTGGTAGAAAACAGTCGAAAACTTTATGAAAAAGCGTAAAAAATTGAGAGTTTGACGTAGAAAACCTAAATTCCAGAATATAAACGAGAAGCCGAAGATATCCCAAGTTTTTCTATAAGTTATCAGGTTTTGTTATGCAGTTCAACTAATCAAGATTGTTTCCAAAAATAAATCACAAATTTGAAAACAGGACAGAATGAAAATCCTGTGAAACTGAGGCTTTTTGACAAGAAAGAAAAATCCTGTTGCACAAATATAATACTGTTCCTCTGACGTTCCATTAATTTGGTAAAACTTTTCCTTTTTATTGGTGCCCACGATATTCTGAAAAAGTTTATGAAATTTTGAAACCCTACCAACAAAGCAAATGATACGGAAAATTGCGTGAACATAAGCCAGAGTTGAGACTAACAATGCAAAATGGAACAACAGTGTTTTTCAAAATTAACAATTAGAGATGAAAGTGTTCAAAAACGGGAACAAATCTTGTGGCAGGATTTCAAAACCTTCGAAACGGGAGGAATCAAAATTATCATTTCTCCCCGTCAAATTGTACGTTCTCACACCTTTTTGAAACTGCAGAATGTCAGAACAATCAGCACTAAATGCATCAAAAACCTGGCGAAATTCGCGGATAATTGGATATCAAATGGATGAAAAAGCTTAGAATTAGCAAATAATAACGAACTACGAATGACGAAAATGTTTGAAACTTTTCTAAAACGGAACGAAGACTATGTTAAAAAAGCTGTATGATCGGGTTTCTTAGAGAATAAAAATAGAAATAGCTAATCGGTTTAAGAAAAGTCGCTGTTTCTCAAACTTTGAAAAGTCCATAACGTGATTTGACCATTGGTTTATTAGGGCGAGCGATTTGAAACAATTTCTATCTCGAAAAATTAATCGCGCGACCGTTTAATAATTGGCAGCTAAATGAAAAATTAAGAAAATAAACTTATTGAAACCGTAAAAAATTATGTAGTTCAAATGGCTCTAAATTAGTTTAACCAGAAAGTACTACAAAAACTAAACAGGGTAAAGCTTGCTCGTTCAAACCAGAATAACAGAAAAGCAGAAAGAGTACGAGGCAAACCCAACATTTTACCGGATCAGATATAAAATTAAATGCCACAAAATACAACTCATGAACAAACATTGCCTCTCTTTATTGGTCAATTTGAAACTAAAAAATTGAAACCGGAAGCATCAAAATAGTAGTGTCTTTGAGCCTCCGCTCTTAAAAAAGTTGAACTTCTGAATGTAATCTTCTTATTTGAAGCTGCAATAATTTTGATGAACGTCAACTACTTGAATTGACTAATTGAAACACAATTTTTCTGAATTTGAAATCATGGAAATAGTGCAGGTGAAACTAAAAATTCATCATAAATCCTTCGAGAACCAAAGGAAATACACTGCTCGTCATAATTATAGAGCCACTCGTTTTTTGGACTTTTCTCGAAAACAAAACGAATTCAGAAGATTGGTTAATACCGTTGAAAAGCCCATCTAACAAGGGAAGTCCTTATAGACGCAGAATCGGATCTGTCTGCAAATTGTACCATAGGTACTTTCGACCCTGCTGATTCCATTTCTGAACTCAAAATCTGCTAAATGCTCCGCGGAGCCGAGTTATGAGCCCAGCTTTTCCTCTCCACTGAATAGTCTACCTCCTCTAGGTCAGCGTATAAATGTGGCTGAGCGGCGCAGTGGTAAAGTCCCAGGTCGCCGGTAGGCAGGCTGTGGGTTCGATACCTTTTGAAACCAAATCTTTTTTACTTTTTTTTCCAACTCTGATAACCCTTGAAAAAGTGTTTTGGAAGTCAAAACGTACTTTTTCCATTTCTACTAGATCACAGATATCGGTTAGAAGCGTTTTGGAAATTTTTCATTTTTGCAGGAAACCTCCACTCCTACTACATGAAAACGTTTTCATGAAAATTTTTTTTTATCCGAAAATGTTCCGGACATTTACACAACTGTATCTGTAAAACTTTCGGATAAAAAAAAATTTTCGTGAAAAAGTTTTCATGTAGTAGGAGTGGAGGTTTCCTGCAAAAATGAAAAATTTCCAAAACGCTTCTAACCGATATCTGTGATCTAGTAGAAATGGAAAAAAGTACGTTTTGACTTCCAAAACACTTTTTCAAGGGTTATCAGAGTTGGAAAAAAAAAGTAAAAAAGATTTGGTTTCAAAAGGTATCGAACCCACAGCCTGCCTACCGGCGACCTGGGACTTTACCACTGCGCCGCTCAGCCACATTTATACGCTGACCTAGAGGAGGTAGACTATTCAGTGGAGAGGAAAAGCTGGGCTCATAACTCGGCTCCGCGGAGCATTTAGCAGATTTTGAGTTCAGAAATGGAATCAGCAGGGTCGAAAGTACCTATGGTACAATTTGCAGAAAGATCCGATTCTGCGTCTATAAGGACTTCCCTTGTAAGGTGTCAATAAGTGTGACTGATCCCGTTTGAATATCGGTTTTCGTTCAGAAAAAAATTCAACTTTTTCGAAAAAAGTGCTTTTGGCAATTGGACATAATTATAGAGCCACTCATAAATACGGTATTTTCAGCAATTTTTGAGCGGTTTGAACTGGCTAAAATGCATTGAACCAACTATAAGGCCTTTATAAGTGGTTCAGATTTAACGATCCGAAATTTTTTCACAGTACCGGTCGTAAAAATGAGGTTTTTCACTTTTTTTTGGAAAATTAGTTTTGGCCGGGATTATCGTGGTAGCTTCATTTATGTCATTTTGAACTATTTCGCTGGTTTTTGTGGAAAAATAATAGAGAAAACCCGATTTGTGCAAAATCAAGAATTTTTCTGTTTTTTGGCCCTTGAACTTTTGCCCTCGAAATGTGGAAACTGACAAAAATCGGGTTTTCTCTATTATTTTTTCACAAAAACCAGCGAAATAGTTCAAAATGACATAAATGAAGCTACCACGATAATCCCGGCGGCCAAAACTAATTTTCCAAAAAAAAGTGAAAAACCTCATTTTGGTACTGTGAAAAAATTCCGGATCGTTAAATCTGAACCACTTATAAAGGCCTTATAGTTGGTTCAATGCATTTTAGTCAGTTCAAACCGCTCAAAAATTGCTGAAAATACCGTATTTTTGAGTGGTTCTATAATTATGTCCAATTGCCAAAAGCACTTTTTTCGAAAAAGTTGAATTTTTTTCTGAACGAAAACCGATATTCAAACGGGATCAGTCACACTTATTGACACATTAGATGGGCTTTTCAACGGTATTAACCAATCTTCTGAATTCGTTTTGTTTTCGAGAAAAGTCCAAAAAACGAGTGGCTCTATAATTATGACGAGCAGTGTATCAGGAAATCTTTAAATGAATGTATGGTGAAAAAAGAAATTAGCAGTTCAAAATTTTTCACTTTTATGGGGTTATCAAAACAGTGTTTATCGATTTTAAATTTGATAAGAGTTGGTCGTTGAAGAAGAAATTTCAGGAAAATGTAAACTCAATTCACTCTTCAGAAAATGTGATGATATGGGTTTCTGTTGAACTATCAATGATAAATTTGTGCAGGAAGCACAACACTAATACTACTTCTCCTAGTATTTCCCGTTTCATGAGGTCAGTGAAACAGTGTTCACTAATTATTGCATCGGTCCTTTCCAAGTATTGTAGCAAAAACAACTCACGGTGCCAAGTTGAAAATTCCTTGCCCAAACTTTATTTTTTTCAACAGTACACGAAAATTAGAATGACCAAAAACGATAACATAATGGAATCTCATTTTTTCGGTCAATACGACAAGTGATTTTAACAGTTATGTATCTGATATCGTCGGACGTCGTTTGTTCACGAATAATTTGAATCATTTTGTAGAAACCATATTTTTTGACAACAAGACAAGGTTTTTTCAGTTTTGCAAAATTGATTTAACGGTCCTTGGTTTTTCTTGAACTCAATAGGATTTCTCGTTGATAATCAAGTGTATCAAAAATTATTCTATAGTTAGTTTTTTCTATTTTTCAAGATTCGATTGGGGCAATATTCTTCCTCACTCCTCCCTCAGGCTTAAGAGTTTTGAAAAACAGTGCTCTTTTTTTTGGAAATTCAACCTTCAAGTAACATCATGAGGCCCCAGAAGTGGTTCCCGTTATTTATGAACCAGAAGCAAACTAATTGGTCATGTTTTTTCATCTGTCTTGCCAGTGAGAAAACACATTTGAGTTGAGCGGAATGAACTGAAACTGTTTCGTTTCCGTTATGAACAGGAACAGCAATTTGACAGTATGTTAATTAACAAACTCGGTTACATTCGCTTGATAAAGCTCTTGGAAAAAATTCGGAACCAATATCTAAATCTTTTCGCAACAGTTTTATGAAGTTTATATAACAGATTTTTTTTACCGACTTCGATAACAAAAAATAGAGAAACTTTCAGCAGTAGTACCGCGCAACAATAATGGAGAGATGCTTTAGAAGGAATCTGATAACAACAGTTTTTTGAATACGGTTTATAGAATATAAGAAAAACTTTGGAAATTATAGAAGTCCAATAGAGAATTTCGGTTTCATATAGTTGGTATAACAGTGTTTGTTATTTTCTGAAACTAAATTCTAGATGGCTCACGAAATACAGCAGAGAAATCAATCAAACTGCAAGTTTTTAAAAGCACCAATTGGAACCGCAATGCCCTCAAGCTGTTTGAATTTGGAAATCTTTACTATTATTACCACACAGATTCTGTGTGTGTGTGTGTTTGTCTGTAGCGCATCATAGCGCAATTTCTAAAATACCGATTTTTATGATTTTTACATAGATCGATAGAGCGCGTGTCGGAGATGATGCCCGTCATCTTTTTTGTTCGAAACTAAAAACTTTGAAGCCTTCTGGAGCGAATATTCTGAATTTGCGGGGGTCGACCGCGCGAGCGATGTGGGCGGAGCCTAATCACACACAAAGTATAGCGGGGTGCGGAACCCGGCAGATGTCGGCTGCTGCGTTAAAAGACCACCCCCAACGCATGCCACCAGTTGACAACGAATGAGTGAACAGGGAGTGAATGGGAACGAGAGAAAGAGAATGAAAGAATGGTAATACGATAGCGGCGAAATTTTGGTTTTTTTCTAACTTTTTATGTAGGTTTTCGAGTGAGTAGTTGTTTTACGTGGAAAAGAATTCAATTAATCAGAACAAAGAATTAGGAAAACCCACCAAGGTAGAACAATTTAGATTTCGCTCACTCTATACACCTGCCTAGCTTATATATTGCTTCGGTGGTGTCGCAGGACTCCGCGGCATTATTTCTTCAAACTGCCGTGATGTCTAATTATGGGGAAGTTAGGTCATGGTTTCTTCAAACTTTGGGGAAGTTAGGCCATCGTTTCTTCAAACTTTGGGGAAGTTAGGCCATGGTTTCTTCAAACTTCGGGGAAGTTAGGCCATGGTTTCTTCAAACTTTGGGAAAGTTAGGCCATGGTTTCTTCAAACTTCGGGGAAGTTAGGCCATGGTTTCTTCAAACTTTGGGAAAGTTAGGCCATCGTTTCTTCAAACTTCGGGGAAGTTAGGCCATGGTTTCTTCAAACTTCGGGGAAGTTAGGCCATGGTTTCTTCAAACTTTGGGAAAGTTAGGCCATGGTTTCTTCAAACTTTGGGAAAGTTAGGCCATCGTTTCTTCAAACTTCGGGGAAGTTAGGCCATGGTTTCTTCAAACTTTGGGAAAGTTAGGCCATCGTTTCTTCAAACTTCGGGGAAGTTATGCCATGGTTTCTTCAAACTTTGGGGAAGTTAGGCCATGGTTTCTTCAAACTTTGGGGAAGTTAGGCCATCGCTTCTTCAAACTTCGGGGAAGTTATGCCATGGTTTCTTCAAACTTCGGGGGAGTTCGGCCATGGTTTCTTCAAACTTTGGGAAAGTTAGGCCATGGTTTCTTCAAACTTTGGGAAAGTTAGGCCATCGTTTCTTCAAACTTCGGGGAAGTTAGGCCATGGTTTCTTCAAACTTTGGGAAAGTTAGGCCATCGTTTCTTCAAACTTCGGGGAAGTTATGCCATGGTTTCTTCAAACTTTGGGGAAGTTAGGCCATGGTTTCTTCAAACTTTGGGGAAGTTAGGCCATCGCTTCTTCAAACTTCGGGGAAGTTATGCCATGGTTTCTTCAAACTTTGGGGAAGTTAGGCCATCGTTTCTTCAATGTTTGGGGAAGTTAGGCCATGGTTTCTTCAAACTTCGGGGGAGTTAGGCCATGGTTTCTTCAAACTTCGGGGAAGTTAGGCCATGGTTTCTTCAAACTTTGGGGAAGTTAGGCCATGGTTTCTTCAATGTTTGGGGAATTTAGGCCATGGTTTCTTCAAACTTCGGGTGAGTTAGGCCATGGTTTCTTCAAACTTCGGGGAAGTTAGGCCATGGTTTCTTCAAACTTCGGGGAAGTTAGGCCATGGTTTCTTCAAACTTTGGGAAAGTTAGGCCATGGTTTCTTCAAACTTTGGGAAAGTTAGGCCATCGTTTCTTCAAACTTCGGGGAAGTTAGGCCATGGTTTCTTCAAACTTTAAGGAAGTTAGGCCATGGTTTCTTCAAACTTCGGGGAAGTTAGGCCATGGTTTCTTCAAACTTCGGGGAAGTTAGGCCATCGTTTCTTCAAACTTTGGGGAAGTTAGGCCATGGTTTGCCTTGATTATTTCAGAAATTGCTGAAGTTTGGGCTCTTTATGGTTTAACAGGTCACAGGATTTTTTACGGGTCCCAAAATATTCAAGCTTTATCTCAGGCTTAAGCTTCTGAAGACCTACTACTAGCTGCCCGGAGGGCAGCGTGAGCGAACATGATTTTTGAGAACCTGGAACTCTCCATGTTTCGCCAATTATGAGCAAGCTAAACCACGCATTTGTCCAACATTGGGGAAGTTATGTTTTTTTCAAACTTAGGGAGCTTTAAGCCATGATTATGTCAAAGGCCATGTCTTTTTTCAAATTTTGAGGGAAGCTAGGCCATGATTTCATCGAACTTTGGAGAAATCAGGTCATATGTTTTGTTTTCTGCCCCCCGGAGCTAAGCTCTGTAATCATCAACTATGACCTGAATTAGAAAAATGAGCTCATCGATGATTTTAACTTTCCAACGCCTTTCTGAGTTTACCAGCTCGGACTGCTGTTTGCTTCTTATCTAATTGTGAATTTCTTTGTTTATTAAGACTGATATCGTTTAAATGTTGCCAGGAGGTTTAGCCGCCGTAGGCGGCGTGAACCGACTGGTAGAAATTACTGAACAGAGAATTTTTCCGAAAGAGCTAAGAATGAGTACCCGTTTCAGAACTAACATATGCTCTTCCGAATTTTAGAAGCTTGAATAACCGACTTTGTATGTTTATACGATCGAAAATATGGCAGATCCAGGAATGGTCGCGAAGCCACTCAAGTTTTTTTATGGAGAAAATGAAACTGAAACTTGATCTAAGAAGGCCAATGGCCGTTTGCCTGTTTCAGAAAGTTTTTGAAACGATCACTATATGAATTTTTTTATTGGTTCCTCCATTTATTTTGATTTATTTCGTATGTTATTTTTTCATTCTCCAATGTTTCTCTGAATTTTTGTCTCTAAAAACTTCTGTTTAAATCAATCGGTATTGAGAGCTTCACATGTCACACAACAGTTCTCGGTTCGGTTTTAAAATTCATGTCATTTACCTCCCAAAAAAACAACTGGCCGTCCAATTTCAGAAGCCGTAATGAAATAGCGATAGATCAAAAATATTTTTCGATAATGAGGTGTATTTCAAGAATATGTCACCATCTGTTTTGAACACCTATGACTCAACAACCATTGGAAATCAATCCAAGGTTGAAAACTATTTGGGATTTCTTAAACAGCTTTCATAAGGCTTTGATGGGAAGAAAGCTCTAGAAACGTTCAATAAAGCATGGTATTTCATTTGTTTTCCAAAACAAAAAAGGAAAATCTACGGAAAAAAGTTTATAATGGAATATAGGATGAAGAGAATATTCACCGAATACAAACACAAGTATTGCATGTCTATTTTGAGTAGATGAAGCAGAAATACATATAAGCAGATATCGGAAATCCAACAAAATTTTTCGAAAAAAAAATTAGTGAGGAAGAAGGACGCACTTAAAAATTGAATTGAAAACGTTTTAAAGAAAATTTTTCAAAAAACGAAAAAAATAACGTTTCCAAGTCAAGCAGTATTTGCGTCTTTTATGCAAAATGTTTGATAAGAAATCGAATAAGACAGTTTAGCACAATCACACGAAAAATGAGTAAAGAATAAAAAAAATTTTAATTTTTAAAAAATATGAGTAATAAGAAACCGAAAATTTGAAAAATAACGAAGAGATGTTTTATTCGCAGGTGCAACGTTTGCCAGATGTTTCGGAAATTGCTTCTAACTTGGTAAAAATACTTCAGAACAATATAAATTTTTCTAACACATTACACTTATCACACTACTTACCAGGGTTCCGAAAAAGGCTCATCAATGAGCCTTTTCTAACGTGAGCTTTCAATGAGGCAGGCCCATTAAACTCATTTCTAACCCGCGTCAAAGCTCATCGAGACTCATTTACAAAAAAGCTCATTTCTAAAAAGACTCATCGAGGCTTATTCACGTGAAAGCTCATTTCTACAAAAAGCTCATCGAGGCTCATGAGGCTCATGAGCTTTTTCATAAAAATGAACGAGCTATTGATTTTGAACCGTCATAAATCGTTGAGGAGACGTCTGATTGGAAAACAGTCAACTGATGAAATGTAGAAAAGAACAAGATCTACCGATTGAATTGAAAAACGTCCTAAACAATCGAAATTAAAGGTAGACGAACACGAGTTTTTCGAAAAACCAAAATCATTGCCACAGCGGGGTTCGAACTAGCACATCGGGTGGATTGGGAACCAAACGCATTACCAGTTGAGCCACAGTGACAGAAATGCGCCCTTTGAGAGACGTCATAAACTTCTCGGTAAACCACTACAACTTCCGCCCGTCTTCCTCACAACCGGCAAAAAATCACATTGTTTCCCTCTGTGGCAGAGGCTGGCGGAAGTTGTGAGAAGTGTTGGAGAAAGTTGTGAAGTGCTACAACTTTTGTGCGAAAGTTGTGGCAAATGCTGGAAAAAGTTGTGGTTTGGTGACAACTTCCAGACCTAGTCTTCACAATTGATGTGCTTTTACGATAAACATTTTCTCATGTTCCGCCACCTTCAAGGAAAGTTAAAGCGCAAAAAACCAACAGTTACCCAACCACCTTTTTGGCTATTTTCATTAAAAAATGTCAAATGAGCTCCTATGAATTCCACTTGTCGTTGCGTCAACCGATATTAGTTTTTTTTTTCGGGAAACTAACTTAAGAGTGATAAAATCCGAGAAAACTAGAAAACGCAATAGATTTCCAAGGAGGCCACATAACTTTCTGATTTTTGTCGGAGGATTTCTATCTGAGACAGCATGAAAAACCTTTATTCCAATAGAATGACTTTGTTTGTCTCTACGCAATTCATCAGAGCAGAACTATCTGAACTTTTGCATTCTTGTATGTCAAGTTTCTAAATTCGGTAAAAAGCCGGCCACAGTGGATTTTCATGAGTGTTCTTTATTTCAAAAGAAAGAACTGACTTTTCTCTACACTTTATCAGTTGACTGTTTTTGTATCAGACGTTTCCTCGATGTTATATGACAGTTTAAAATCACTGGCCCATTCATTTTTTAAGAAAGGCTCATATGAGCTTTTATGAGCTTCCACGTGAAAAGCTCATATGAGCCTCATGAGCCTCGATGAGCTTTTTGAAAAGCTCATTTCTTAATTGATGAGCCCCGTGAGTTTTTTCAAAAAGCTCATTTCCAATTTAATGAGCCTCAATGAGCTTTTTAAAAAGTTTTAAAAAGTTTTTTTTTTTTTTAAAAGCTCATTTTCACGTAAAAGCTCATTCCCAAATTTTTCATTCGGAACCCTGCTACTTACCAATTTTTGGTAGCAATGAAACCATAAAATTGTTCCAAATTACAACTTCCTATGTTTTCAAAAACATATGGAATCAATAAAACCGTAAAAATGGGAATATAAAAAACATGCTACTTTTTCACATGGTTAGTCAAAAAAACCAAAAATAGTAGTCAAGAAGCTCAACAAAGTTCAGAACTCAGAAATGAGTTCAGAAAAAAAACCATTAAAGATAACCCAATGATGCTATGAACTTACAGTATCAAGAAAACCGTAAGTGTATACTGAAAAGTGATATTTGGTGAAAATTGGAATCATTGCGGAGTTCAAACTATGGTGAAAGAACAACAGAATAATAACTAGCTTTCGTCAATTTCTTCGAATTCAGTATGCACTACTAACGGATCACATCTGGAAAAACGCTCATACAAACTTTTCAGGAAAGTCTAGTCGTATTTAAGGCTTCCATCCGGCTGAAGTGAAGCCGTCGGCTAGCCGTTTCAGCCGCGCTCAGCCGCGCGGGCCGTCTGCATTATTGGCGTGAGCGTGATTGCGTACCACAGGCATTTTAAATGACGAGCAACCCCTTCTTTTTGACATTATTTTGTGCTTTGAGCTCTATATAAGAAAGATAATGCACTAATAATTATTAATTCACATGTTTATAATTAAAGAGCAATAAAATATCATGAATTTTTAGTTTCTGAGCTTTAATTTGGCAGGAAATGTCGCAACTGTCGTCAAATGGTGGGTCGAGTACGTAATCACGCCTAAGTCACACACAAACGACTGGAGCGGCCGGCCGGCTGAATTTTCGGCCGAATGGAAGCCTTAGTCGTATTCAACGAACAACCAAAACGGTTTTCGATCTAGTTTTTTAAAAAGTTGTTGCAACAGGCTCAAAGTTCTGTGAACCGGAACTTCTCAGCTATAGCAATTGAAAGGGGAGGAAACTGTAGCGGCGGTCATTTAGTTGAAATGATTACTGTATCCAGAAGCCTAAATTAACGAGACTCAAATTGGAGCAACATTGAAAGTTCCATGCTTATTCTAATGAAACATGAGATGATTCTGAGAAACGAAATCTTCAAAAATGAAAGTGAAGAGTCATCTGAATCGCTAAAAAGTAACATGGAGACCAATTCAAAACAGAGAGAAACAGGAAAAAGAACTTGACAATAGAAGATGAAAAAAATTTTCAGTTTCTGAAAGTGGTGAATACTGAGCGACTTCTGGCAGTTACAATGAATGGAGTCTTTCATATTATTATCATACAATAATAGTTGTGCAGTAAATTCAAATTTTTATTTCCGCGGGCGGTTCGCCTCTTCTGATTTCCAAGTTAATTTTGAGTTACGCTTTTTTCAGTGTAAAGTGAGTGAAGGGCCGCAAAAATAAAAATTTGAGTTCCCTGAGGAATCATTAGTTCGTTAATTCAAAATCTTTTTTCCAGTTACATCAAGTTCTAAAAATTTCGCTCGTTTAAAATGGATTGTTTTACAGCAAATCTGCACATGAGCCAGTCACACTTCCATGTCAGATACCCTTTATCAAAGTTACACACCTGAGAGCTTTAGACAATTTTCTTGAGCAATATGAGCACAAGAATCATTGAAATACGGATGAGTTTTGAAAGTTGCATTAGCTCGTTGTAGCAAAGTTACAAATGCTGACGAACAAGTCGAATTACAAAAACAAGTCTTCAAACCCAATAGAAATTATCCGAAACAGGAGAAAATCTGGTTCCAGAAAGGAAGAAAATGGTCAGAATTGTGATAATCAAAGGGAAGAACAGTTAAAACTGAAAAATAAGATTTTTTTCCAAAAAAAAAAACACAGTTCCGAAAGAGAAAAATTGACAGTTTCTATAAATTATGAATTGATAAAAGGCTCTACACTAGTTGCTAGAAGGTATATTCCCACCAGACAAGGACTAATAAAGAGTCTATTAAAGAAACTAATGAGTAACAGATACTCGCTATTTATTTATTTTTGGGTTTTTTACATACTTGTGATTTGACCCTTTTCGGGCCGACGCGGGCCGGGCAATAACTCCGTTCAGAGAGAATATTTTTGAATAAAAAAAACGTTCAAAATGTAGATCTCGGCGAGTTCTACAACATCATGTTTTTCGGGCCGGGCCACGTGTCCATTTTTGCCCGGCCCGGCCATTCTAGCCCGGCCCGCGCTATGATACTGGACACGTGGCCCAGCCCGAACAACATGATGTTGTAGAACTCGCCGAGATCTACATTTTGAACTTCTTTTTTATTCAAAAATATTCTCTCTGAACGGAGTTATTGCCCGGCCCGCGTCGGCCCAAAAAGGGTCAAATCACAAGTATGGTTTTTTTTCCAACGGTTCAAAAAACTTTCCGATAACGAGCAACCACAAATCGCGAGAATTATCATGAACCCCGGAAATAAGAAGTGAGAAACAGTAATCATTATTCGGTAGTTTCTATTGACACTTATTAGTTTTAGTGAAAAGTTTTTCAGATTCATGAAAATGTTGAATTCAGATAAACAATTGCTGTTGTGATTTATTATTTACATAACATTCGAAAATTTTAAAAATTGTTTTACAACATTTTTCCTAAACAATTGGTCGTTTTCAAAGTGGGTTCATATTAAACCGAGCAGTTGCAGTGATTTATCAAATCCTTGATCGTTCTGCATCAATGCTTGGATTTCTTGAGCCGATATTAAAAAACACAGTCGAAAAAAGATTCACAATTAAGAAAACGGTTCCAATGAAGTTTAGTTTTGTCGGGTATACTATAGCAGGGTTTGGATACAGTAATTGTCAGTTTTTAAAGTACAGAACAATTACTTCGTTTCGTGAACTGACGATTTTCGAGTTACAGTATTTGGTTTAGGATAATGAAATTTAAGTAAGACTGTATTTTCTACTGTTTTTCAATTTTTATTTTTACTTTTATATAGGATTGCTGCGGTTCTGACAATGAGGGAACTAAAAAAATATACCACAAGAATTCGGCTTCAACATTACCTTGTGTGGTATCATAATGATTGAATTCGCTATGGATTTGATAGATACTATTATTATTATTATTATTTATTGTACGTCATTACTATTATCCACAAAAAATATAAAATTCCAAAGCCAACACGAGTGGATTTAGGTCAATCAGAAACGGAAATTCAGAAGGCTTTTAACGCACACCGAAAACAATTTTCAAAATCTCCTTCAGATCTTCAAACTGCACTAGACGTTACAATTTTTCATTACGATCACTCGGCGACAGTGTTGGCATGTCTGGTATTTTTTCTGACAAAAAAAAAGAAAGAGCTCGGTAGAATTCTTAGTTTTGTACTCAGATAATGAAATAATCGGATGATATATAGTCAATAAAAGAAGTTTGTTGCTAATGAAAGCAACGGGTAATAATATTCTCGTCAACACTAAGAAAACTATTTCAGATTCTCATGATGAAAAAGTTTTATTAACCGATCGATGAACTAGAAACAAGAAATAATATGTTGGAAAATTGAAGCAGAAATCTAAACGCAGAACTTACAAGGTCGATTCAGTAATAGCGAGTTTTGTAATCTAAAAATCTGAAAATATCCAAATTATTTTCATTTTTAACTTGATGAATTCCAACTGAAAAAAATCGATCTTTTTTCATAAAACAACTTAAAAATTTTCAAAAAGAATTCTAGAACTCTCCAAGATTTGAAGCTTTTGGTTGACAAACCCTACTCGGTGGGGTGTTCTTGACACGTATCAAAAGCAAGATTTACTGATTAATTACTAATGAAAAAGTTTGATTTGAAACACTAGTAACAAAAAATTTAATTAAACAAACCAAAAATTTTCAGTTTTGACATTGAGATTTCTAGACAAGAACACAGACATTTCAATCTGAATACACCTTCTTCTACGCAACTTATTTGTTTTATTTATTTTAACTTAATCGCAATAATCGCAAAAATAGAGACAAAGAAAACACAAAGAGCATTTTAATCGCATTAAAATGTGGTAGATTTTTTAGAGCATTAGTTTCGAATGGTGAGAATCTGTGAAATAAAATGGGAACTTCCAAAAAAATAATCCCAAAAAGTGCATTTGAAGTCATGATTCTTCACTTTTTCTGACCCATTTTCATACAGCATTCGCAAGCAGCACATTTCAATAAGCAATCGCTTATGTAAAAAAAAGTCAATTGAAGTGATAAACATGAAACGGGATTTTTCGAACCTGTTCAAATTTTTACAAATGATTAAAAGAATGCCAGATCATGCATGATCAATCTTTACATACTAAACTAACAGAGCTAAAATGGTGAATTTATTCTCCGTTTATTTTGATAAAGTGGTTTCTTAGATGTGCAAATTGTGTTTCAAGATGATATTAAAATAATGACTTATTGGTATCAGCAATGGACGTAAGTCAATTTCGAAGTTCAGTTTTCTATTTGCCAATAAAATTCCAAAGCCAACACGAGTGGATTTAGGTATAAAAAGTTTTCTATTTGCCAATAAAAAGGTGTTACAGGACTACACTATCACATCCTATCTACGCTTAATTTCATAGGAATGGTGTAACTTTGCTTATTTAGAGCATATGGGAATTCAAGTGCACGGAAACAGTGCAAGTCCTTGAAAATAAACAACCGCAACAATATTTTTATCGGTACAAAAATCCTAGCAACTATTGGTCTCTTCCTTCTCAATTTCGTTTGTTTGATGAAACAGTGCTAGTTTTTTGTTTGACTAATCCGCGTAATTTATTCAGAAATGAGTAGCGAAAAAAAAATTCAATTGTCAAATTGTGCTTTTTCTTTCTTTAAATAAAATGCATAAAAAGATAGCTTGAAAAAATAAGATTTGAATGAAAATATTCTGCTTCAGTTGCCTCCTAAAGTTTACGTAATTGTAAGTTGTTGCTTCATACTTTACTCACTCCGGTTCAATTTGATTATGCATTTTTTTTACAAAAGTTTGTCGGGAAACCGGCTCACTTTTTGGTGTGACCAACTTGATAAAGTTGGCATGATAGTACTTGTCTTGGACATGCCTCTCACCAACAATCATTCGAATCTATAATAATCGTTACTTCTAAAATCTTAAGCTTCGATAAGTTAATATAGCTGTAAATATAGCTGTTCCTGTTCAACTAGTTTGTATGTTTTTGAAATCTATTCTGGAAGATTATCGGACTTTATCTTTTTCGATGACTCATAACAAACTGATGAAACTGGTTTGTGTACTTTTCAACAATCCTTACCTTAATTTCGAATCTTTTTTCAGCCAGCGTGAAAAGCGCTCTTGGTAGATTTTACCATGAAACAAAGGCACAGTTATTTTTCATTTCTCTCTCATCGAACTATGCGTTTCCAACTAATTCTAAAAAATTTTACAGTTGCAGTTTTACAGTTGTAGTTTATGGTTGTGTTTTCGCAGAGTGATCTCTTGTCAGATCATTGAAAATTCATAAGTCCGTGACGTTTTTCAGTCTGTTTTCAGCAAGAAACAAAGAAGGATTGAAAAAAACCTGTTTCTGGATGTGGAAATAATCTCAATAACTTATTTCATTTGATCGGCTATTTGACTTGAAGTTTCCATTTTTGAGAGAGCAACTGATTCCATCCGTTCCTAATTCCACAATTGATTTTCAAGAAGAAGTGTTGGATTAATTGAAATAAATTCTATGCGATCTTTTTTCTAAATGGGAAGAATCCAATCTAAATGGGCCATCTTTGCTAGAAGAGATAATTGCAGTAATTTGATTGCCGTGAAACTCATGTTAGTTTTGAAACTGATTTTTTGCGATCCAGTTTCACTGACCACAAACGAGGCTCCCGGAGCTTTGCAAATTTAAAATTCTTTTAATGCCTGACACTGTCTGTTTTTCTGTTCTGTGGACCCCATATCATCATCAAAGTTTCAAACTAATCAATTATCGCTCCTATCAAAGTGCTCATTATTCAATTTCGAAAACAGCTACAGTTTCTACTATGAGGTTTTCCTAATATTTCGAAAACTTCAGAAAAATCGAATACTTATCAAGTAAACAATAACTTGAAAAAAAATCATGCATAAATAACATAACATTGAAACTGCCATAGAAGTGATATTTTTTAACTGTAGCTAATTCACTTGTTTCCAAACATCATTATAAAACTAAACCACTTCAATGACGTCTGCTGAAGTCAGACAAAGAGCCGATTTTTAAAAATGTCGGTTTCTGATAATTTTTGTTCATCGGAACTTTTTATAAGCATCGCTTTGTTGGTCACACAGATGTTATCTGGTTCTTCCTTCGGTTCAATCCTCTTCAACAATTTTTGAATATTTGAAGATAACGTCTTCGTTATCATTATACATAAAAGTAAGCTTCATATTGATTATAAGTTTCAAGAATTGAACTATTGTGGTCTGAGTTGGTAACCATAACTGCCTGGCTTTTTTTGGTAGTGATTTCAGAATTCATAATTGTTGCATAATATCAGTTCTGAAAAACCAATATGAATCTAGACGTTTCTCTGTCGACTTTTTCAGAAAATAACTGTAAAATCTCCTTTAATCATAATTTAATACATATTATGATTGAAGGAGATTTGACTGTTATTTTCTGAAAAACTTCAGTTTCTCTGTTTTGATGAAACGATGCTTTTTTTGGTTTTTTTTAATGCAAACTACTCATGGTGGGCACAATTTTTGAATTCTTATAAGAGAAAAGTTTTGAATATCAATATAAAAATCAGTTTCATAATGTTCAGAAGTTTCAAGAATTGTGATGAATTGTGATACTATTGTGATGGTCAATTAATAAGAATAATTTTATCTATTTGAGTACTGTTCGGTAGTGATTTTCCAAAATTCAGATCGCATTTCCCAAAATAAATCAGTTTCGAATAATTTATAAATTTGTGAAAACTCCAATTGGTTCTATAAACTATCAACTAGAGCTTGAAGAAACGACCGCAGTATTTTACTTCTGCCGAAGACATGCAAATGTTGACACAGGTTTATCAATGGCAAAGTTTGTTTGCGATTTTCTACATAAATGCGATTTTCTCTTACCGAGAGAATTGGCATCATTCGTTTTGGCTCACCAGTCCATCAACATTTCAATATAAGAGATTGAATTCTCCCCTGAATGTTGCTGTCTGGAAACAGGAAAACGACTTCCGGCATGCTCAAAATTGTAGCTCGATCCGGTTTTAGCCTTTTCTTTTTCATCTGTTTCATGGACCCCATATCAGAATCAAAGTTTCAAAATATTCAATTCGCTTTAAATTCAAAAAAAAATTCATTTTTCATTTTTGTCCTCATGTAAACCAAACGATTAGCTTTGAAAATTACCGGTTCCTGAAAGGTTTTAATCACATTAACGTTCTATTATCATATTCTGTCGTCTACATATGATTGTGAAGGATTTGACAGTCACTTTCTGAAAAAAAAATTCAGTTTCTTTGTTTCGATAAACGAGGTTATTAAAAGTATTGCCTGGTTCTTCTTGTGTCATCTGCTCATTTTTGGCACGATTTCGAAAATTCTCAACTCTTTGTTCCGACTATATAAACCATTCTGAATCCGAATCTAAAGTCAGAATTTTAAAATTTTGAGTTTGATTTGGCTTCTCTTAACCCAATTTTCAACCCAATTTTTAACCCAATTTTTAACCCAAATTTCAACCCATTTTTCAACCCAAATTTTAACCCAAATTTTAACCCAATTTTTAACCCAATTTTTAACCCAATTTTTTTCCCAAATTTTAACCCAATTTTTAACCCAAATTTTAACCCAAATTTTAACCCAATTTTTTAACCTAATTTTTTTCCCAAATTTTAACCCAATTTTTAACCCAATTTTTAACCCAAATTTTAACCCAAATTTTAACCCAATTTTTAACCCAAATTTTAACCCAAATTTTAACCCAATTTTAAACCCAATTTTTAACCCAATGTCTAATCCTTATTTTAAACCAATTTTTTAACCCAATTTTTAACCCAAATTTTTAACCCATTTTTTAACCCAATTTTTGAACCCAAATTTAAACCCAATTTTTTAACCCATTTTTTAACTCAAATTTTAACCCAATTTTTTAACCCCAATCTTAACCCATTTTTTAACCCATTTTTCAACCCAATGTCTAATCCATTTTTTATCCCAATTTTTAACCCATTTTTTAACCCAATTTTCAACCCAATTTTTAACCCAATTTTTAACCCAAATTTTAACCCAATTTTTAACCCAATTTTTAACCCAATTTTTAACCCAATGTCTAATCCTTATTTTAACCCAATTTTTTAACCCAAATTTTAACCCAATTTTTCAACCCATTTTTTAATCCGATTTTAAAACCCAAATTTTAACCCAATTTTTAACCCAATTTTTAACCCAATTTTTAACCCAATGTCTAATCCTTATTTTAACCCAATTTTTTAACCCAAATTTTAACCCAATTTTTCAACCCATTTTTTAATCCGATTTTAAAACCCAAATTTTAACCCAATTTTTAACCCATTTTTTAACCCAAATTTTAACCCAATTTTTAACCCAAATTTCAACCCAATTCTTAACCCACTTTTTAACCCAAATTTTTACCCAATTTTTAACCCAATTTTTAACCCAATTTTCAACCCAATTTTTAACCCAAATTTTAACCTAATTTTTAACCCAAATTTTAACCCAATTTTTTAACCCAAATTTTAACCCAATTTTTTAACCCAATTTTTAACCCAAATTTTAACCCATTTTTTAACCCAAATTTTAACCCATTTTTTAACCCAATTTTCAACCCAATTCTTAACTCAATTTTTAACCCAAATTTTAACCCAATTTTTAACCCAAATTTTAACCCAATTTTTAACCCAATTTTTTAACCCAATTTTTTAACCCATTTTTTAACCCAATTTTTAATCCAATTTTTTAACCCATTTTTTAACCCAAATTTTAACCCAATTTTTTAACCCAATTTTTTAACCCATTTTTTAACCCAATTTTTAACCCAAATTTTAACCCAATTTTTAACCCAATTTTTTTCCCAAATTTTAACCCAATTTTTAACCCAATTTTTAACACAAATTTTAACCCATTTTTTAACCCAATTTTTAACCCAATTTTCAACCCAATTTTTAACCCAAATTTTAACCTAATTTTTAACCCAAATTTTAACCCAATTTTTTAACCCAAATTTTAACCCAATTTTTTAACCCAATTTTTAACCCAAATTTTAACCCATTTTTTAACCCAAATTTTAACCCATTTTTTAACCCAATTTTCAACCCAATTCTTAACTCAATTTTTAACCCAAATT
Organism: Caenorhabditis doughertyi; assembly: GCA_963572265.1. Taxonomy (NCBI): domain Eukaryota; kingdom Metazoa; phylum Nematoda; class Chromadorea; order Rhabditida; family Rhabditidae; genus Caenorhabditis; species Caenorhabditis doughertyi. The sequence continues at coordinate 24,319,024 of OY751556.1, read as the reverse complement.
TTAACTCAATTTTTAACCCAAATTTTAACCCAATTTTAACCCAATTTTTTAACCCAATTTTTTAACCCATTTTTTAACCTAATTTTTAATCCAATTTTTTAACCAATTTTTTAACCCAAATTTTAACCCAATTTTTTAACCCAATTTTTTAACCCATTTTTTAACCCAATTTTTAACCCAAATTTTAACCCAATTTTTAACCCAATTTTTAACCCAATTTTTTTCCCAAATTTTAACCCAATTTTCAACCCAAATTTTAACCCAAATTTTACCCAATTTTTAACCCAATTTTTAACCCAATTTTTAACCCAATTTTCAACTTAATTTTTAACCCAAATTTTAACCCAATTTTTAACCCAATTTTTAACACAAATTTTAACCCATTTTTTAACCCATTTTTTAACCCAATTTTCAACCCAAATTTCAACCCATTTTTCAACCCAATTTTTAACCCAAATTTTAACCCAATTTTTAACCCAATTTTTAACCCAATTTTTTTCCCAAATTTTAACGCAAATTTTGACCCAATTTTTAACCCAAATTTTAACCCAAATTTTAACCCAAATTTTAACCCAATTTTTAACCCAAATTTTAACCCAAATTTTAACCCAATTTTTAACCCAATTTTTAACCCAAATTTTAACCCAAATTTTAACCCAAATTTTAACCCAATTTTTAACCCAAATTTTAACCCAAATTTTAACCCAATTTTTAACCCAATTTTTAACCCAAATTTTTAACCCATTTTTTAACCCAATTTTCAACCCAAATTTCAACCCATTTTTCAACCCAATTTTCAACCCAAATTTCAACCCATTTTTCAACCCAATTTTTAACCCAAATTTTAACCCAATTTTTAACCCAATTTTTAACCCAAATTTTAACCCAAATTTTAACCCAATTTTTAACCCAAATTTTAACCCAAATTTTAACCCAATTTTTAACCCAAATTTTAACCCAAATTTTAACCCATTTTTTAACCCAATTTTCAACCCAAATGTCAACCCATTTTTCAACCCAATTTTTAACCCAAATTTTAACCCAATTTTTAACCCAATTTTTAACCCAATTTTTTTCCCAAATTTCAACCCAAATTCCAACCCATTTTTCAACCCAAATTTTAACCCAAATTTTAACCCAATTTTTAACCCAATTTTCAACCCAATTTTTAACCCAATTTTTAACCCAATTTTTAACCCAATTTTTAACCCAACTTTTAACCCAAATTTTAACCCAAATTTTAACCCAATTTTTAACCCAAATTTTAACCCAAATTTTAACCCAATTTTTAACCCAATTTTTAACCCAAATTTTTAACCCATTTTTTAACCCAATTTTTAAACCCAAATTTAAACCCAATTTTTTAACCCATTTTTTAACTCAAATTTTAACCCATTTTTAACCCATTTTTCAACCCAATGTCTAATCCATTTTTTATCCCAATTTTTAACCCATTTTTTAACCCAATTTTCAACCCAATTTTTAACCCAATTTTAAACCCAAATTTTAACCCAATTTTTAACCCAATTTTCAACCCAATTTTTAACCCATTTTTTAACCCATTTTTTAACCCAATGTCTAATCCATTTTTTAACCCATTTTTAACCCAATTTTTTAACCCAATGTCTAATCCATTTTTTAACCCAATTTTCAACCCAATTTTTAACCCATTTTTAACCCATTTTTCAACCCAATGTCTAATCCTTATTTTAACCCAATTTTTTAACCCAAATTTTAACCCAATTTTTCGACCCATTTTTTAATCCAATTTTAAAACCCAAATTTTAACCCAATTTTTAACCCAATTTTTTAACCCATTTTTTAACCCAATGTTTAATCCATTTTTTAACCCATTTTTTAACCCAATTTTTTAACCCAAATTTTAACCCAATTTTTTAACCCAATGTCTAATCCATTTTTTAACCCAATTTTTAACCCATTTTTTAACCCAAATTTTAACCCAATTTTTAACTTAAATTTCAACCCAATTCTTAACCCAATTTTTAATCCAAATTTTTACCCAATTTTTAACCCAATTTTTAACCCAATTTTTAACCCAAATTTTAACCTATTTTTTAACCCAAATTTTAACCCAATTTTTTAACCCAAATTTTAACCCAATTTTTTAACCCAATTTTTAACCCAAATTTTAACCCATTTTTTAACCCAAATTTTAACCCATTTTTTAACCCAATTTTCAAACCCAATTCTTAACTCAATTTTTAACCCAAATTTTAACCCAATTTTTAACCCAAATTTTAACCCAATTTTTAACCCAATTTTTTTCCCAAATTTCAACCCAAATTTCAACCCATTTTTCAACCCAAATTTTAACCCAAATTTTAACCCAATTTTTGACCCAATTTTTAACCCAATTTTTTTCCCAAATTTTAACCCAAATTTTAACCCAATTTTTAACCCAAATTTTAACCCAAATTTTAACCCATTTTTTAACCCAATTTTCAACCCAAATTTCAACCCAATTTTCAACCCAATTTTTAACACAATTTTTAACCCAATTTTTAACCCAATTTTTTAACCCATTTTTTAACCCAAATTTTAACCCAATTTTTTAACCCAAATTTTAACCCATTTTTTAACCCATTTTTCAACCCAATGTCTAATCCATTTTTTATCCCAATTTTTAACCCATTTTTTAACCCAATTTTCAACCCAATTTTCAACCCAATTTTAAACCCAAATTTTAACCCAATTTTTAACCCAATTTTTAACCCAATTTTTAACCCAATGTCTAATCCTTATTTTAACCCAATTTTTTAACCCAAATTTTAACCCAATTTTTCAACCCATTTTTTAATCCAATTTTAAAACCCAAATTTTAACCCAATTTTCAACCCAATTTTTTAACCCAAATTTTAACCTATTTTTTAACCCATTTTTTAACCCAATATCTAATCCATTTTTTAACCCAATTTTTAACCCAATTTTTTAACCCAAATTTTAACCCAATTTTTTAACCCAATGTCTAATCCATTTTTTAACCCAATTTTTAACCCATTTTTTAACCCAAATTTTAACCCAATTTTTAACCCAAATTTCAACCCAATTCTTAACCCAATTTTTAACCCAAATTTTTACCCAATTTTTAACCCAATTTTTAACCCAATTTTTTAACCCAAATTTTAACCCAATTTTTTAACCCAATTTTTAACCCAAATTTTAACCCAATTTTTAACCCAACTTTTAACCCAAATTTTAACCCAAATTTTAACCCAATTTTTAACCCAAATTTTAACCCAAATTTTAACCCAATTTTTAACCCAATTTTTAACCCAAATTTTTAACCCATTTTTTAACCCAATTTTTAAACCCAAATTTAAACCCAATTTTTTAACCCATTTTTTAACTCAAATTTTAACCCAATTTTTTAACCCAAATTTTAACCCATTTTTAACCCATTTTTCAACCCAATGTCTAATCCATTATTTATCCCAATTTTTAACCCATTTTTTAACCCAATTTTTAACCCAAATTTTAACACAATTTTTTAACCCAAATTTTAACCCATTTTTAACCCATTTTTCAACCCAATGTCTAATCCATTATTTATCCCAATTTTTAACCCATTTTTTAACCCAATTTTTAACCCAAATTTTAACACAATTTTTTAAACCAATTTTTAACCCAATTTTCAACCCAATTTTTAACCCAATGTCTAATCCTTATTTTAACCCATTTTTTTAACCCAAATTTTAACCCAATTTTTCGACCCATTTTTTAATCCAATTTTAAAACCCAAATTTTAACCCAATTTTTAACCCAATTTTTTAACCCAAATTTTAACCCATTTTTTAACCCATTTTTTTAACCCAATGTCTAATCCATTTTTTAACCCATTTTTTAACCCAATTTTTTAACCCAAATTTTAACCCAATTTTTTAACCCAATGTCTAATCCATTTTTTAACCCAATTTTTAACCCATTTTTTAACCCAATTCTTAACCCAATTTTTAATCCAAATTTTTACCCAATTTTTAACCCAATTTTTAACCCAATTTTTAACCCAAATTTTAACCTATTTTTTAACCCAAATTTTAACCCAATTTTTTAACCCAAATTTTAACCCAATTTTTTAACCCAAATTTTAACCCATTTTTTAACCCAATTTTCGAACCCAATTCTTAACTCAATTTTTAACCCAAATTTTAACCCAAATTTTAACCCATTTTTTAACCCAATTTTTAACCCAATTTTTAACCCAATTTTTAACCCAATGTCTAATACATTTTTGAACCCAATTTTTTTCCCAAATTTCAACCCAAATTTCAACCCATTTTTCAACCCAAATTTTAACCCAAATTTTAACCCAATTTTTGACCCAATTTTTAACCCAATTTTTTTCCCAAATTTTAACCCAAAATTTAACCCAATTTTTAACCCAAATTTTAACCCAAATTTTAACCCATTTTTTAACCCAATTTTTAACCCAATTTTTAACCCAATTTTTAACCCAATGTCTAATACATTTTTGAACCCAATTTCCAACCCAATTTTTAACCCAATTTTTAACCCAATTTTTTAACCCATTTTTTAACCCAAATTTTAACACAATTTTTTAACCCAAATTTTAACCCATTTTTAAACCCATTTTTTAACCCAATGTCTAATCCATTTTTGAACCCATGTTTCAACCCAATTTTTAACCCAATTTTTAACCCAATTTTTAACCCAATTTTTAACCCAATTTTTAACCTAATGTCTAATCCTTATTTTAACCCAATTTTTTAACCCAAATTTTAACCCAATTTTTAACCCAAATTTCAACCCAATTCTTAACCCAATTTTTAACCCAAATTTTTACCCAATTTTTAACCCAATTTTTAACCCAATTTTTAACCCAAATTTTAACCTAATTTTTAACCCAAATTTTAACCCAATTTTTTAACCCAAATTTTAACCCAATTTTTTAACCCAATTTTTAACCCAAATTTTAACCCATTTTTTAACCCAAATTTTAACCCTTTTTTTAACGCAATTTTCAACCCAATCCTTAACTCAATTTTTAACCCAAATTTTAACCCAATTTTTAACCCAAATTTTAACCCAATTTTTAACCCAATTTTTTAACCCAATTTTTTAACCCATTTTTTAACCCAATTTTTAATCCAATTTTTTAACCCATTTTTTAACCCAAATTTTAACCCAATTTTTTAACCCAATTTTTTAACCCATTTTTTAACCCAATTTTTAATCCAATTTTTAGACCCATTTTTTAACCCAATTTTTTAACCCAAATTTTAACCCAATTTTTTAACCCATTTTTTAACCCAATTTTTAAACCCAAATTTTAACCCAATTTTTTAACCCATTTTTCAACCCAAATTTTAACACAATTTTTTAACCCAAATTTTAACCCAAATTTTAACCCAATTTTTAACCCAATTTTTAACCCAATTTTAAACCCAAATTTTAACCCAATTTTTAACCCAAATTTTAACCCAATTTTTAACCCAATTTTCAACCCATTTTTTAACCCAATTTTTTAACCCAAATTTTAACCCAATTTTTTAACCCATTTTTTAACCCAATTTTTAAACCCAAATTTTAACCCAATTTTTTAACCCATTTTTTAACCCAATTTTTAAACCCAAATTTTAACCCAATTTTTTAACCCATTTTTCAACCCAAATTTTAACACAATTTTTTAACCCAATTTTTAACCCATTTTTTAACCCAATTTTCAACCCAATTTTTAACCCAATTTTAAACCCAAATTTTAACCCAATTTTTAACCCAATTTTCAACCCAATTTTTAACCCATTTTTTAACCCATTTTTTAACCCAATGTCTAATCCATTTTTTAACCCATTTTTAACCCAATTTTTTAACCCAATGTCTAATCCATTTTTTAACCCAATTTTCAACCCAATTTTTAACCCATTTTTAACCCATTTTTCAACCCAATGTCTAATCCTTATTTTAACCCAATTTTTTAACCCAAATTTTAACCCAATTTTTCGACCCATTTTTTAATCCAATTTTAAAACCCAAATTTTAACCCAATTTTTAACCCAATTTTTTAACCCATTTTTTAACCCAATGTTTAATCCATTTTTTAACCCATTTTTTAACCCAATTTTTTAACCCAAATTTTAACCCAATTTTTTAACCCAATGTCTAATCCATTTTTTAACCCAATTTTTAACCCATTTTTTAACCCAAATTTTAACCCAATTTTTAACTTAAATTTCAACCCAATTCTTAACCCAATTTTTAATCCAAATTTTTACCCAATTTTTAACCCAATTTTTAACCCAATTTTTAACCCAAATTTTAACCTATTTTTTAACCCAAATTTTAACCCAATTTTTTAACCCAAATTTTAACCCAATTTTTTAACCCAATTTTTAACCCAAATTTTAACCCATTTTTTAACCCAAATTTTAACCCATTTTTTAACCCAATTTTCAAACCCAATTCTTAACTCAATTTTTAACCCAAATTTTAACCCAATTTTTAACCCAAATTTTAACCCAATTTTTAACCCAATTTTTTTCCCAAATTTCAACCCAAATTTCAACCCATTTTTCAACCCAAATTTTAACCCAAATTTTAACCCAATTTTTGACCCAATTTTTAACCCAATTTTTTTCCCAAATTTTAACCCAAATTTTAACCCAATTTTTAACCCAAATTTTAACCCAAATTTTAACCCATTTTTTAACCCAATTTTCAACCCAAATTTCAACCCAATTTTCAACCCAATTTTTAACACAATTTTTAACCCAATTTTTAACCCAATTTTTTAACCCATTTTTTAACCCAAATTTTAACCCAATTTTTTAACCCAAATTTTAACCCATTTTTTAACCCATTTTTCAACCCAATGTCTAATCCATTTTTTATCCCAATTTTTAACCCATTTTTTAACCCAATTTTCAACCCAATTTTCAACCCAATTTTAAACCCAAATTTTAACCCAATTTTTAACCCAATTTTTAACCCAATTTTTAACCCAATGTCTAATCCTTATTTTAACCCAATTTTTTAACCCAAATTTTAACCCAATTTTTCAACCCATTTTTTAATCCAATTTTAAAACCCAAATTTTAACCCAATTTTCAACCCAATTTTTTAACCCAAATTTTAACCTATTTTTTAACCCATTTTTTAACCCAATATCTAATCCATTTTTTAACCCAATTTTTAACCCAATTTTTTAACCCAAATTTTAACCCAATTTTTTAACCCAATGTCTAATCCATTTTTTAACCCAATTTTTAACCCATTTTTTAACCCAAATTTTAACCCAATTTTTAACCCAAATTTCAACCCAATTCTTAACCCAATTTTTAACCCAAATTTTTACCCAATTTTTAACCCAATTTTTAACCCAATTTTTTAACCCAAATTTTAACCCAATTTTTTAACCCAATTTTTAACCCAAATTTTAACCCAATTTTTAACCCAACTTTTAACCCAAATTTTAACCCAAATTTTAACCCAATTTTTAACCCAAATTTTAACCCAAATTTTAACCCAATTTTTAACCCAATTTTTAACCCAAATTTTTAACCCATTTTTTAACCCAATTTTTAAACCCAAATTTAAACCCAATTTTTTAACCCATTTTTTAACTCAAATTTTAACCCAATTTTTTAACCCAAATTTTAACCCATTTTTAACCCATTTTTCAACCCAATGTCTAATCCATTATTTATCCCAATTTTTAACCCATTTTTTAACCCAATTTTTAACCCAAATTTTAACACAATTTTTTAACCCAAATTTTAACCCATTTTTAACCCATTTTTCAACCCAATGTCTAATCCATTATTTATCCCAATTTTTAACCCATTTTTTAACCCAATTTTTAACCCAAATTTTAACACAATTTTTTAAACCAATTTTTAACCCAATTTTCAACCCAATTTTTAACCCAATGTCTAATCCTTATTTTAACCCATTTTTTTAACCCAAATTTTAACCCAATTTTTCGACCCATTTTTTAATCCAATTTTAAAACCCAAATTTTAACCCAATTTTTAACCCAATTTTTTAACCCAAATTTTAACCCATTTTTTAACCCATTTTTTTAACCCAATGTCTAATCCATTTTTTAACCCATTTTTTAACCCAATTTTTTAACCCAAATTTTAACCCAATTTTTTAACCCAATGTCTAATCCATTTTTTAACCCAATTTTTAACCCATTTTTTAACCCAATTCTTAACCCAATTTTTAATCCAAATTTTTACCCAATTTTTAACCCAATTTTTAACCCAATTTTTAACCCAAATTTTAACCTATTTTTTAACCCAAATTTTAACCCAATTTTTTAACCCAAATTTTAACCCAATTTTTTAACCCAAATTTTAACCCATTTTTTAACCCAATTTTCGAACCCAATTCTTAACTCAATTTTTAACCCAAATTTTAACCCAAATTTTAACCCATTTTTTAACCCAATTTTTAACCCAATTTTTAACCCAATTTTTAACCCAATGTCTAATACATTTTTGAACCCAATTTTTTTCCCAAATTTCAACCCAAATTTCAACCCATTTTTCAACCCAAATTTTAACCCAAATTTTAACCCAATTTTTGACCCAATTTTTAACCCAATTTTTTTCCCAAATTTTAACCCAAAATTTAACCCAATTTTTAACCCAAATTTTAACCCAAATTTTAACCCATTTTTTAACCCAATTTTTAACCCAATTTTTAACCCAATTTTTAACCCAATGTCTAATACATTTTTGAACCCAATTTCCAACCCAATTTTTAACCCAATTTTTAACCCAATTTTTTAACCCATTTTTTAACCCAAATTTTAACACAATTTTTTAACCCAAATTTTAACCCATTTTTAAACCCATTTTTTAACCCAATGTCTAATCCATTTTTGAACCCATGTTTCAACCCAATTTTTAACCCAATTTTTAACCCAATTTTTAACCCAATTTTTAACCCAATTTTTAACCTAATGTCTAATCCTTATTTTAACCCAATTTTTTAACCCAAATTTTAACCCAATTTTTAACCCAAATTTCAACCCAATTCTTAACCCAATTTTTAACCCAAATTTTTACCCAATTTTTAACCCAATTTTTAACCCAATTTTTAACCCAAATTTTAACCTAATTTTTAACCCAAATTTTAACCCAATTTTTTAACCCAAATTTTAACCCAATTTTTTAACCCAATTTTTAACCCAAATTTTAACCCATTTTTTAACCCAAATTTTAACCCTTTTTTTAACGCAATTTTCAACCCAATCCTTAACTCAATTTTTAACCCAAATTTTAACCCAATTTTTAACCCAAATTTTAACCCAATTTTTAACCCAATTTTTTAACCCAATTTTTTAACCCATTTTTTAACCCAATTTTTAATCCAATTTTTTAACCCATTTTTTAACCCAAATTTTAACCCAATTTTTTAACCCAATTTTTTAACCCATTTTTTAACCCAATTTTTAATCCAATTTTTAGACCCATTTTTTAACCCAATTTTTTAACCCAAATTTTAACCCAATTTTTTAACCCATTTTTTAACCCAATTTTTAAACCCAAATTTTAACCCAATTTTTTAACCCATTTTTCAACCCAAATTTTAACACAATTTTTTAACCCAAATTTTAACCCAAATTTTAACCCAATTTTTAACCCAATTTTTAACCCAATGTCTAATCCATTTTTGAACCCAATTTTCAACCCAATTTTTTAACCCATTTTTTAACCCAAATTTTAACACAATTTTTTAAACCAAATTTCAACCCATTTTTAAACCCATTTTTTAACCCAATGTCTAATCCATTTTTGAACCCAATTTTCAACCCAATTTTTAACCCAATTTTTAACCCAAATTTTAACCCAATTTTTAACCCAATTTTTAACCCAATGTCTAATCCTCATTTTAACCCAATTTTTTAACCCAAATTTTAACCCAATTTTTTAACCCAATGTCTAATCCATTTTTAACCCAATTTTTAACCCATTTTTTAACCTAAATTTTAACCCATTTTTTAACCCAATTTTCAACCCAATTCTTAACCCAATTTTTAACACAAATTTTTACCCAATTTTTAACCCAATTAATTAACCTAATTTTTAACCCAATTTTTAACCCAAATTTTAACCCAATTTTTTAACCCAAATTTTAACCCAATTTTTTAACCCAATTTTTAACCCAAATTTTAACCCATTTCTTAAACCAAATTTTAACCCATTTTTAACCCAATTTTCAACTCAATTCTTAACTCAATTTTTAACCCAAATTTAACCCAATTTTTAACCCAAATTTTAACCCAATTTTTAACCCAATTTTTTAACCCAATTTTTTAACCCATTTTTTAACCCAATTTTTAATCCAATTTTTTAACCCATTTTTTAACCCAATTTTTTAACCCAAATTTTAACCCAAATTTTTAACCCATTTTTTAACCCAATTTTTAAACCCAAATTTTAACCCAATTTTTAACCCATTTTTTAACCCAAATTTTGACCCAATTTTTTAACCCATTTTTTAACCCAATTTTTAATCCAATTTTTAAACTCATTTTTTAACCCAATTTTTTAACCCAAATTTTAAACCCAAATTTTAACCCAATTTTTTAACCCATTTTTTAACCCAAATTTTAACACAATTTTTTAACCCAAATTTTAACCCAAATTTTAACCCAATTTTTAACCCAATTTTTAACCCAATGTCTAATCCATTTTTGAACCCAATTTCCAACCCAATTTTTAACCCAATTTTTAACCCAATTTTTTAACCCATTTTTTAACCGAAATTTTAACACAATTTTTTAACCCAAATTTTAACCCATTTTTAAACCCATTTTTTAACCCAATGTCTAATCCATTTTTGAACCCAATTTTCAACCCAATTTTTAACCCAATTTTTAACCCAAATTTTAACCCAATTTTTAACCCAATTTTTTAACCCAAATTTTAACCCAATTTTTAACCCAAATTTTAACCCAAATTTTAACCCAATTTTTTAACCCAATTTTTAACCCAATTTTTAACCCAAATTTTTACCAAATTTTTAACCCAATTTTTAACCCAATTTTTAACCCAAATTTTAACCTAATTTTTAACCCAAATTTTAACCCAATTTTTTAACCCAAATTTTAACCCAATTTTTTAACCCAATTTTTAACCCAAATTTTAACCCATTTTTTAACCCAAATTTTAACCCTTTTTTTAACGCAATTTTCAACCCAATTCTTAACTCAATTTTTAACCCAAATTTTAACCCAATTTTTAACCCAAATTTTAACCCAATTTTTAACCCAATTTTTTAACCCAATTTTTTAACCCATTTTTTAACCCAATTTTTAATCCAATTTTTTAACCCATTTTTTAACCCAAATTTTAACCCAATTTTTTAACCCAATTTTTTAACCCATTTTTTAACCCAATTTTTAATCCAATTTTTAAACCCATTTTTTAACCCAATTTTTTAACCCAAATTTTAACCAAATTTTTTAACCCATTTTTTAACCCAATTTTTAAACCCAAATTTTAACCCAATTTTTTAACCCATTTTTTAACCCAAATTTTAACACAATTTTTTAACCCAAATTTTAACCCAAATTTTAACCCAATTTTTAACCCAATTTTTAACCCAATGTCTAATCCATTTTTGAACCCAATTTTCAACCCAATTTTTTAACCCATTTTTTAACCCAAATTTTAACACAATTTTTTAAACCAAATTTTAACCCATTTTTAAACCCATTTTTTAACCCAATGTCTAATCCATTTTTGAACCCAATTTTCAACCCAATTTTTAACCCAATTTTTAACCCAAATTTTAACCCAATTTTTAACCCAATTTTTAACCCAATGTCTAATCCTTATTTTAACCCAATTTTTTAACCCAAATTTTAACCCAATTTTTTAACCCAATGTCTAATCCATTTTTTAACCCAATTTTTAACCCATTTTTTAACCCAAATTTTAACCCATTTTTTAACCCAATTTTCAACCCAATTCTTAACCCAATTTTTAACACAAATTTTTACCCAATTTTTAACCCAATTTTTAACCTAATTTTTAACCCAATATTAAACCCAAATTTTAACCCAATTTTTAACCCAAATTTTAACCCAATTTTTTAACCCAATTTTTAACTCAAATTTTAACCCATTTCTTAAACCAAATTTTAACCCATTTTTTAACCCAATTTTCAACCCAGTTCTTAACTCAATTTTTAACCCAAATTTAACCCAATTTTTAACCCAAATTTTAACCCAATTTTTAACCCAATTTTTTAACCCAATTTTTCAACCCATTTTTTAACCCAATTTTTAATCCAATTTTTTAACCCATTTTTTAACCCAATTTTTTAACCCAAATTTTAACCCAATTTTTTAACCCATTTTTTAACCCAATTTTTAAACCCAAATTTTAACCCAATTTTTAACCCATTTTTTAACCCAAATTTTGACCCAATTTTTTAACCCAATTTTTTAACCCATTTTTTAACCCAATTTTTAATCCAATTTTTAAACCCATTTTTTAACCCAATTTTTTAACCCAAATTTTAACCCAATTTTTTAACCCATTTTTTAACCCAAATTTTAACACAATTTTTAACCCAATTTATTAACCCATTTTTTAACCCAAATTTTAACACAATTTTTTAACCCAAATTTTAACCCAATGTCTAATCCATTTTTGAACCCAATTTTCAACCCAATTTTTAACCCAATTTTTAACCCAATTTTTAACCCAATTTTTAACCCAATTTTTAACCCAAATTTTAACCCAATTTTTAACCCAATTTTTAACCCAATTTTTAACCCAATTTTTAACCCAATTTTTAACCCAATTTTTAACCCAATTTTTAACCCAAATTTTAACCCAATTTATTAACCCATTTTTTAACCCAAATTTTAACCCAATTTTTAACCCAATTTTTAACCCAATGTCTAATCCATTTTTGAACCCAATTTTCAACCCAATTTTTAACCCAATTTTTAACCCAATTTTTAACCCAATTTTTAACCCAATTTTTAACCCAATTTTTAACCCAATTTTTAACCCAAATTTTAACCCAATTTATTAACCCATTTTTTAACCCAAATTTTAACCCAATTTTTAACCCAATTTTTAACCCAATGTCTAATCCATTTTTGAACCCAATTTTCAACCCAAATTTTAACCCAAATTTTAACCCAATTTTTAACCCAATTTTTAACCCAATGTCTAATCCATTTTTGAACCCAATTTTCAACCCAATTTTTAACCCAATTTTTAACCCAATTTTTTAACCCATTTTTTAACCCAAATTTTAACACAATTTTTTAAACCAAATTTTAACCCATTTTTAAACCCATTTTTTAACCCAATGTCTAATCCATTTTTGAACCCAATTTTCAACCCAATTTTTAACCCAATTTTTAACCCAAATTTTAACCCAATTTTCAACCCAATTTTTAACCTAATTTTTAACCCAATTTTAAACCCAAATTTTAACCCAACTTTTAACCCAAATTTTAACCCAATTTTTTAACCCAAATTTTAACCCAATTTTTTAACCCAATTTTTAACCCAAATTTTAACCCATTTCTTAAACCAAATTTTCAACCCAATTTTTAACCCAATTTTTAACCTAATTTTTAACCCAATTTTAAACCCAAATTTTAACCCAACTTTTAACCCAAATTTTAACCCAATTTTTTAACCCAAATTTTAACCCAATTTTTTAACCCAATTTTTAACCCGAATTTTAACCCATTTCTTAAACCAAATTTTTAACCCAATTTTTAACCTAATTTTTAACCCAATTTTAAACCCAAATTTTAACCCAACTTTTAACCCAATTTTTAACCCAAATTTTAACCCAATTTTTAACCCAATTTTTTAACCCAAATTTTAACCCAATTTTTAACCCAAATTTTAACCTAATTTTTAACCCAATATTAAACCCAAATTTTAACCCAATTTTTAACCCAAATTTTAACCCAATTTTTAACCCAAATTTTAACCTAATTTTTAACCCAAATTTTAACCCAATTTTTAACCCAATTTTTTAACCCAAATTTTAACCCAATTTTTAACCCAATTTTTAACCCAAATTTTTACCAAATTTTTAACCCAATTTTTAACCCAATTTTTAACCCAAATTTTAACCTAATTTTTAACCCAAATTTTAACCCAATTTTTAACCCAAATTTTAACCCAATTTTTAACCCAAATTTTAACCTAATTTTTAACCCAAATTTTAACCCAATTTTTAACCCAATTTTTAACCTAATTTTTAACCCAATATTAAACCCAAATTTTAACCCAATTTTTAACCCAAATTTTAACCCAATTTTTTAACCCAATTTTTAACTCAAATTTTAACCCATTTCTTAAACCAAATTTTAACCCATTTTTTAACCCAATTTTCAACCCAGTTCTTAACTCAATTTTTAACCCAAATTTAACCCAATTTTTAACCCAAATTTTAACCCAATTTTTAACCCAATTTTTTAACCCAATTTTTCAACCCATTTTTTAACCCAATTTTTAATCCAATTTTTTAACCCATTTTTTAACCCAATTTTTTAACCCAAATTTTAACCCAATTTTTTAACCCATTTTTTAACCCAATTTTTAAACCCAAATTTTAACCCAATTTTTAACCCATTTTTTAACCCAAATTTTGACCCAATTTTTTAACCCAATTTTTTAACCCATTTTTTAACCCAATTTTTAATCCAATTTTTAAACCCATTTTTTAACCCAATTTTTTAACCCAAATTTTAACCCAATTTTTTAACCCATTTTTTAACCCAATTTTTAAACCCAAATTTTAACCCAATTTATTAACCCATTTTTTAACCCAAATTTTAACACAATTTTTTAACCCAAATTTTAACCCAAATTTTAACCCAATTTTTAACCCAATTTTTAACCCAATGTCTAATCCATTTTTGAACCCAATTTTCAACCCAATTTTTAACCCAATTTTTAACCCAATTTTTAACCCAATGTCTAATCCTTATTTTAACCCAATTTTTTAACCCAAATTTTAACCCAATTTTTTTACCAAATGTCTAATCCATTTTTTAACCCAAATTTTAACCCAAATTTTAACCCAATTTTTAACCCAATTTTTAACCCAATGTCTAATCCATTTTTGAACCCAATTTTCAACCCAATTTTTAACCCAATTTTTAACCCAATTTTTTAACCCATTTTTTAACCCAAATTTTAACACAATTTTTTAAACCAAATTTTAACCCATTTTTAAACCCATTTTTTAACCCAATGTCTAATCCATTTTTGAACCCAATTTTCAACCCAATTTTTAACCCAATTTTTAACCCAAATTTTAACCCAATTTTCAACCCAATTTTTAACCCAATTTTTAACCCAATTTTTTAACCCATTTTTTAACCCAAATTTTAACACAATTTTTTAAACCAAATTTTAACCCATTTTTAACCCATTTTTTAACCCAATGTCTAATCCATTTTTGAACCCAATTTTCAACCCAATTTTTAACCCAATTTTTAACCCAAATTTTTACCCAATTTTTAACCCAATTTTTAACCTAATTTTTAACCCAATTTTAAACCCAAATTTTAACCCAACTTTTAACCCAAATTTTAACCCAATTTTTTAACCCAAATTTTAACCCAATTTTTTAACCCAATTTTTAACCCAAATTTTAACCCATTTCTTAAACCAAATTTTCAACCCAATTTTTAACCCAATTTTTAACCTAATTTTTAACCCAATTTTAAACCCAAATTTTAACCCAACTTTTAACCCAAATTTTAACCCAATTTTTTAACCCAAATTTTAACCCAATTTTTTAACCCAATTTTTAACCCGAATTTTAACCCATTTCTTAAACCAAATTTTCAACCCAATTCTTAACCCAATTTTTAACCCAAATTTTAACCCAATTTTTAACCCAATTTTTAACCCAATGTCTAATCCTTATTTTAACCCAATTTTTTAACCCAAATTTTAACCCAATTTTTTAACCCAATTTTTAACCCAAATTTTAACCCATTTCTTAAACCAAATTTTCAACCCAATTCTTAACCCAATTTTTAACCCAATTTTTAACCTAATTTTTAACCCAATTTTAAACCCAAATTTTAACCCAATTTTTAACCCAAATTTTAACACAATTTTTTAACCCAAATTTTAACCCAAATTTTAACCCAATTTTTAACCCAATTTTTAACCCAATGTCTAATCCATTTTTGAACCCAATTTTCAACCCAATTTTTAACCCAATTTTTAACCCAATTTTTAACCCAATTTTTAACCCAATGTCTAATCCTTATTTTAACCCAATTTTTTAACCCAAATTTTAACCCAATTTTTTTACCAAATGTCTAATCCATTTTTTAACCCAAATTTTAACCCAATTTTTTAACCCAAATTTTAACCCAATTTTTTAACCCATTTTTAAACCAAATTTTAAACCCAAATTTTAACCCAATTTTTTAACCCATTTTTTAACCCAAATTTTAACACAATTTTTTAACCCAAATTTTAACACAATTTTTTAACCCAAATTTTGACACAATTTTTTAACCCAAATTTTAATCCAAATTTTAACCCAATTTTTAACCCAATTTTTAACCCAATGTCTAATCCATTTTTGAACCCAATTTTCAACCCAATTTTTAACCCAATTTTTAACCCAATTTTTAACCCAATTTTTAACCCAATGTCTAATCCTTATTTTAACCCAATTTTTTAACCCAAATTTTAACCCAATTTTTTTACCAAATGTCTAATCCATTTTTTAACCCAAATTTTAACCCAATTTTTTAACCCAAATTTTAACCCAATTTTTTAACCCATTTTTTAACCCAATTTTTAAACCCAAATTTTTACCCAATTTTTTAACCCATTTTTTAACCCAAATTTTAACACAATTTTTTAACCCAAATTTTAACCCAAATTTTAACCCAATTTTTAACCCAATTTTTTTCCCAAATTTTAACCCAATTTTCAACCCAAATTTTAACCCAAATTTTAACCCAAATTTTAACCCAATTTTTAACCCAATTTTTTTCCCAAATTTTAACCCAATTTTCAACCCAAATTTTAACCCAAATTTTAACCCAATTTTTAACCCAATTTTTAACCCATTTTTTAACCCAATTTTCAACCCAAATTTCAACCCATTTTTTAACCCAAATTTTAACCCAATTTTTAACCCAATTTTCAACCCAATTTTTAACCCAAATTTTAACCCAATTTTTAACCCAATTTTTAACACAAATTTTAACCCATTTTTTAACCCAATTTTTAACCCATTTTTTAACCCAATTTTCAACCCAAATTTCAACCCATTTTTCAACCTAAATTTTAACCCAAATTTTAACCCAATTTTTAACCCAATTTTTAACCCAATTTTTTTCCCAAATTTTAACCCAAATTTTAACCCAATTTTTAACCCAAATTTTAACCCAAATTTTAACCCATTTTTTAACCCAATTTTTAACCCAATTTTTAACCCAATTTTCAACCCAATTTTTATAACCCAATTTTTAACCCAATTTTTAACACAAATTTTAACCCATTTTTCAACCCAATTTTTAACCCAATTTTTAACCCAATTTTTAACCCAATTTTTAACCCAAATTTTAACCCAAATTTTAACCCAAATTTTAACCCAATTTTTAACCCAAATTTCAACCCAATTTTTAACCCAATTTTTAACCCAAATTTTAACCTAATTTTTAACCCAATTTTTAACCCAATTTTTAACCCAATGTCTAATCCTTGTTTTAACCCAATTTTTTAACCCAAATTTTAACCCAATTTTTAACCCAATTTTTTAACCCAAATTTTAACCCATTTTTTAACCCAATTTTCAACCCAATTCTTAACTCAATTTTTAACCCAAATTTTAACCCAATTTTTAACCCAAATTTTAACCCAATTTTTAACCCTAAAAATTTTGAGTTTGATATAGCTTCTCTTTTTCCATCAGCTCCCTTTAAAAATGATAAAAACCGATAAAAATGATGATTCCGACAAGAGTAACTTGTCTGTTCCGACTATATAAACCATTGTGAATCCGAATCTGAAGTCAGAATTTCAAAATTTTGAGTTTGATATGGCTTCTCTTTTTCCATCAGCTCCCTTTAAAAATGATAAAAACTGATAAAATTGATGATTCCGACAAGTGTAGCATACCTGTTCCGACTATATAAACCATTGTGAATCCGAATCTGAAGTCAGAATTTCAAAATTTTGAGTTTGATATGGCTTCTCTTTTTCCATCAGCTCCCTTCAAAAATGATAAAAACTGATAAAAATGATGTTTCCGACAAGTGTAGCATACCTGTTCCGACTATATAAACCATTGTGAATCCGAATCTGAAGTCAGAATTTGAAAATTTTGAGTTTGATATGGCTTCTCTTTTTCCATCAGCTCCCTTCAAAAATGATAAAAACCGATAAAAATGATGATTCCGACAAGAGTAACTTGTCTGTTCCGACTATATGAACCATTGTGAATCCGAATCTGATATCAGAATTTCAAAATTTTGAGTTTGATATGGCTTCTCTTTTTCCATCAGCTCCCTTCAAAAATGATAAAAACTGATAAAAATGATGTTTCCGACAAGTGTAGCATACCTGTTCCGACTATATAAACCATTGTGAATTTGAATCTGATATCAGAATTTCAAAATTTTGAGTTTGATATGGCTTCTCTTTTTCCATCAGCTCCCTTTAAAAATGATGAAAACTGATAAAAATGATGATTCCGACAAGTGTAGCATACCTGTTCCGACTATATAAACCATTGTGAATCCGAATCTGATATCAGAATTTCAAAATTTTGAGTTTGATATGGCTTCTCTTTTTCCATCAGCTTCCTTCAAAAATGATAAAAACTGATAAAAATGATGATTCCGACAAGTGTAGCATACCTGTTCCGACTATATAAATCATCCAGAATCCGAATCTGAAGTCATAATTTAAAAATTTTGAGTTTGATATGGCTTCTCTTTTTCCATCAGCTCCCTTCAAAAATGATAAAAACTGATAAAAATGATGATTCCGACAAGTGTAGCATACCTGTTCCGACTATATAAACCATTGTGAATCCGAATCTGATATCAGAATTTCAAAATTTTGAGTTTGATATGGCTTCTCTTTTTCCATCAGCTTCCTTCAAAAATGATAAAAACTGATAAAAATGATGATTCCGACAAGTGTAGCATACCTGTTCCGACTATATAAATCATCCAGAATCCGAATCTGAAGTCATAATTTAAAAATTTTGAGTTTGATATGGCTTCTCTTTTTCCATCAGCTTCCTTCAAAAATGATAAAAACTGATAAAAATGATGATTCCGACAAGTGTAGCATACCTGTTCCGACTATATAAATCATCCAGAATCCGAATCTGAAGTCATAATTTAAAAATTTTGAGTTTGATATGGCTTCTCTTTTTCCATCAGCTCCCTTCAAAAATGATAAAAACTGATAAAAATGATGATTCCGACAAGTGTAGCATACCTGTTCCGACTATATAAACCATTGTGAATCCGAATCTGATATCAGAATTTCAAAATTTTGAGTTTGATATGGCTTCTCTTTTTCCATCAGCTCCCTTTAAAAATGATAAAAACTGATAAAAATGATGTTTCCGACAAGTGTAGCATACCTGTTCCGACTATATAAACCATTGTGAATCCGAATCTGATATCAGAATTTCAAAATTTTGAGTTTGATATGGCTTCTCTTTTTCCATCAGCTCCCTTTAAAAATGATGAAAACTGATAAAAATGATGATTCCGACAAGTGTAGCATACCTGTTCCGACTATATAAATCATCCAGAATCCGAATCTGAAGTCATAATTTAAAAATTTTGAGTTTGATATGGCTTCTCTTTTTCCATCAGCTTCCTTCAAAAATGATAAAAACTGATAAAAATGATGATTCCGACAAGTGTAGCATACCTGTTCCGACTATATAAATCATCCAGAATCCGAATCTGAAGTCATAATTTAAAAATTTTGAGTTTGATATGGCTTCTCTTTTTCCATCAGCTCCCTTTAAAAATGATAAAAACTGATAAAAATGATGATTCCGACAAGTGTAGCATACCTGTTCCGACTATATAAACCATTGTGAATCCGAATCTGAAGTCAGAATTTCAAAATTTTGAGTTTGATATGGCTTCTCTTTTTCCATCAGCTAGCTCCCTTCAAAAATGATAAAAACTGATAAAAATGATGTTTCCGACAAGTGTAGCATACCTGTTCCGACTATATAAACCATTGTGAATCCGAATCTGAAGTCAGAATTTGAAAATTTTGAGTTTGATATGGCTTCTCTTTTTCCATCAGCTCCCTTTAAAAATGATGAAAACTGATAAAAATGATGATTCCGACAAGTGTAGCATACCTGTTCCGACTATATAAATCATCCAGAATCCGAATCTGAAGTCATAATTTAAAAATTTTGAGTTTGATATGGCTTCTCTTTTTCCATCAGCTTCCTTCAAAAATGATAAAAACTGATAAAAATGATGATTCCGACAAGTGTAGCATACCTGTTCCGACTATATAAATCATCCAGAATCCGAATCTGAAGTCATAATTTAAAAATTTTGAGTTTGATATGGCTTCTCTTTTTCCATCAGCTTCCTTCAAAAATGATAAAAACTGATAAAAATGATGATTCCGACAAGTGTAGCATACCTGTTCCGACTATATAAATCATCCAGAATCCGAATCTGAAGTCATAATTTAAAAATTTTGAGTTTGATATGGCTTCTCTTTTTCCATCAGCTCCCTTTAAAAATGATAAAAACTGATAAAAATGATGATTCCGACAAGTGTAGCATACCTGTTCCGACTATATAAACCATTGTGAATCCGAATCTGAAGTCAGAATTTCAAAATTTTGAGTTTGATATGGCTTCTCTTTTTCCATCAGCTAGCTCCCTTCAAAAATGATAAAAACTGATAAAAATGATGTTTCCGACAAGTGTAGCATACCTGTTCCGACTATATAAATCATCCAGAATCCGAATCTGAAGTCATAATTTAAAAATTTTGAGTTTGATATGGCTTCTCTTTTTCCATCAGCTCCCTTTAAAAATGATAAAAACTGATAAAAATGATGATTCCGACAAGTGTAGCATACCTGTTCCGACTATATAAACCATTGTGAATCCGAATCTGATATCAGAATTTCAAAATTTTGAGTTTGATATGGCTTCTCTTTTTCCATCAGCTTCCTTCAAAAATGATAAAAACTGATAAAAATGATGATTCCGACAAGTGTAGCATACCTGTTCCGACTATATAAATCATCCAGAATCCGAATCTGAAGTCATAATTTAAAAATTTTGAGTTTGATATGGCTTCTCTTTTTCCATCAGCTCCCTTCAAAAATGATAAAAACTGATAAAAATGATGATTCCGACAAGTGTAGCATACCTGTTCCGACTATATAAACCATTGTGAATCCGAATCTGATATCAGAATTTCAAAATTTTGAGTTTGATATGGCTTCTCTTTTTCCATCAGCTCCCTTTAAAAATGATAAAAACTGATAAAAATGATGTTTCCGACAAGTGTAGCATACCTGTTCCGACTATATAAACCATTGTGAATCCGAATCTGATATCAGAATTTCAAAATTTTGAGTTTGATATGGCTTCTCTTTTTCCATCAGCTCCCTTTAAAAATGATGAAAACTGATAAAAATGATGATTCCGACAAGTGTAGCATACCTGTTCCGACTATATAAATCATCCAGAATCCGAATCTGAAGTCATAATTTGAAAATTTTGAGTTTGATATGGCTTCTCTTTTTCCATCAGCTTCCTTCAAAAATGATAAAAACTGATAAAAATGATGATTCCGACAAGTGTAGCATACCTGTTCCGACTATATAAACCATTGTGAATCCGAATCTGATATCAGAATTTCAAAATTTTGAGTTTGATATGGCTTCTCTTTTTCCATCAGCTCCCTTTAAAAATGATAAAAACTGATAAAAATGATGTTTCCGACAAGTGTAGCATACCTGTTCCGACTATATAAATCATCCAGAATCCGAATCTGAAGTCATAATTTAAAAATTTTGAGTTTGATATGGCTTCTCTTTTTCCATCAGCTCCCTTTAAAAATGATAAAAACTGATAAAAATGATGATTCCGACAAGTGTAGCATACCTGTTCCGACTATATAAACCATTGTGAATCCGAATCTGATATCAGAATTTCAAAATTTTGAGTTTGATATGGCTTCTCTTTTTCCATCAGCTCCCTTTAAAAATGATAAAACTGATAAAAATGATGATTCCGACAAGTGTAGCATACCTGTTCCGACTATATAAATCATCCAGAATCCGAATGTGAAGTCATAATTTAAAAATTTTGAGTTTGATATGGCTTCTCTTTTTCCATCAGCTCCCTTTAAAAATGATAAAAACTGATAAAAATGATGATTCCGACAAGTGTAGCATACCTGTTCCGACTATATAAACCATTGTGAATCCGAATCTGAAGTCAGAATTTCAAAATTTTGAGTTTGATATGGCTTCTCTTTTTCCATCAGCTAGCTCCCTTCAAAAATGATAAAAACTGATAAAAATGATGTTTCCGACAAGTGTAGCATACCTGTTCCGACTATATAAACCATTGTGAATCCGAATCTGATATCAGAATTTCAAAATTTTGAGTTTGATATGGCTTCTCTTTTTCCATCAGCTCCCTTTAAAAATGATAAAAACTGATAAAAATGATGTTTCCGACAAGTGTAGCATACCTGTTCCGACTATATAAACCATTGTGAATCCGAATCTGATATCAGAATTTCAAAATTTTGAGTTTGATATGGCTTCTCTTTTTCCATCAGCTTCCTTCAAAAATGATAAAAACTGATAAAAATGATGATTCCGACAAGTGTAGCATACCTGTTCCGACTATATAAATCATCCAGAATCCGAATCTGAAGTCATAATTTAAAAATTTTGAGTTTGATATGGCTTCTCTTTTTCCATCAGCTTCCTTCAAAAATGATAAAAACTGATAAAAATGATGATTCCGACAAGTGTAGCATACCTGTTCCGACTATATAAATCATCCAGAATCCGAATCTGAAGTCATAATTTAAAAATTTTGAGTTTGATATGGCTTCTCTTTTTCCATCAGCTCCCTTTAAAAATGATAAAAACTGATAAAAATGATGATTCCGACAAGTGTAGCATACCTGTTCCGACTATATAAACCATTGTGAATCCGAATCTGAAGTCAGAATTTCAAAATTTTGAGTTTGATATGGCTTCTCTTTTTCCATCAGCTAGCTCCCTTCAAAAATGATAAAAACTGATAAAAATGATGTTTCCGACAAGTGTAGCATACCTGTTCCGACTATATAAATCATCCAGAATCCGAATCTGAAGTCATAATTTAAAAATTTTGAGTTTGATATGGCTTCTCTTTTTCCATCAGCTCCCTTTAAAAATGATAAAAACTGATAAAAATGATGATTCCGACAAGTGTAGCATACCTGTTCCGACTATATAAACCATTGTGAATCCGAATCTGATATCAGAATTTCAAAATTTTGAGTTTGATATGGCTTCTCTTTTTCCATCAGCTTCCTTCAAAAATGATAAAAACTGATAAAAATGATGATTCCGACAAGTGTAGCATACCTGTTCCGACTATATAAATCATCCAGAATCCGAATCTGAAGTCATAATTTAAAAATTTTGAGTTTGATATGGCTTCTCTTTTTCCATCAGCTCCCTTCAAAAATGATAAAAACTGATAAAAATGATGATTCCGACAAGTGTAGCATACCTGTTCCGACTATATAAACCATTGTGAATCCGAATCTGATATCAGAATTTCAAAATTTTGAGTTTGATATGGCTTCTCTTTTTCCATCAGCTCCCTTTAAAAATGATAAAAACTGATAAAAATGATGTTTCCGACAAGTGTAGCATACCTGTTCCGACTATATAAACCATTGTGAATCCGAATCTGATATCAGAATTTCAAAATTTTGAGTTTGATATGGCTTCTCTTTTTCCATCAGCTCCCTTTAAAAATGATGAAAACTGATAAAAATGATGATTCCGACAAGTGTAGCATACCTGTTCCGACTATATAAATCATCCAGAATCCGAATCTGAAGTCATAATTTGAAAATTTTGAGTTTGATATGGCTTCTCTTTTTCCATCAGCTTCCTTCAAAAATGATAAAAACTGATAAAAATGATGATTCCGACAAGTGTAGCATACCTGTTCCGACTATATAAACCATTGTGAATCCGAATCTGATATCAGAATTTCAAAATTTTGAGTTTGATATGGCTTCTCTTTTTCCATCAGCTCCCTTTAAAAATGATAAAAACTGATAAAAATGATGTTTCCGACAAGTGTAGCATACCTGTTCCGACTATATAAATCATCCAGAATCCGAATCTGAAGTCATAATTTAAAAATTTTGAGTTTGATATGGCTTCTCTTTTTCCATCAGCTCCCTTTAAAAATGATAAAAACTGATAAAAATGATGATTCCGACAAGTGTAGCATACCTGTTCCGACTATATAAACCATTGTGAATCCGAATCTGATATCAGAATTTCAAAATTTTGAGTTTGATATGGCTTCTCTTTTTCCATCAGCTCCCTTTAAAAATGATAAAACTGATAAAAATGATGATTCCGACAAGTGTAGCATACCTGTTCCGACTATATAAATCATCCAGAATCCGAATCTGAAGTCATAATTTAAAAATTTTGAGTTTGATATGGCTTCTCTTTTTCCATCAGCTCCCTTTAAAAATGATAAAAACTGATAAAAATGATGATTCCGACAAGTGTAGCATACCTGTTCCGACTATATAAACCATTGTGAATCCGAATCTGAAGTCAGAATTTCAAAATTTTGAGTTTGATATGGCTTCTCTTTTTCCATCAGCTAGCTCCCTTCAAAAATGATAAAAACTGATAAAAATGATGTTTCCGACAAGTGTAGCATACCTGTTCCGACTATATAAACCATTGTGAATCCGAATCTGATATCAGAATTTCAAAATTTTGAGTTTGATATGGCTTCTCTTTTTCCATCAGCTCCCTTTAAAAATGATAAAAACTGATAAAAATGATGTTTCCGACAAGTGTAGCATACCTGTTCCGACTATATAAACCATTGTGAATCCGAATCTGATATCAGAATTTCAAAATTTTGAGTTTGATATGGCTTCTCTTTTTCCATCAGCTCCCTTTAAAAATGATGAAAACTGATAAAAATGATGATTCCGACAAGTGTAGCATACCTGTTCCGACTATATAAATCATCCAGAATCCGAATCTGAAGTCATAATTTAAAAATTTTGAGTTTGATATGGCTTCTCTTTTTCCATCAGCTTCCTTCAAAAATGATAAAAACTGATAAAAATGATGATTCCGACAAGTGTAGCATACCTGTTCCGACTATATAAATCATCCAGAATCCGAATCTGAAGTCATAATTTAAAAATTTTGAGTTTGATATGGCTTCTCTTTTTCCATCAGCTTCCTTCAAAAATGATAAAAACTGATAAAAATGATGATTCCGACAAGTGTAGCATACCTGTTCCGACTATATAAATCATCCAGAATCCGAATCTGAAGTCATAATTTAAAAATTTTGAGTTTGATATGGCTTCTCTTTTTCCATCAGCTCCCTTCAAAAATGATAAAAACTGATAAAAATGATGATTCCGACAAGTGTAGCATACCTGTTCCGACTATATAAACCATCCAGAATCC
Source organism: Caenorhabditis doughertyi (assembly GCA_963572265.1). Classification (NCBI taxonomy): domain Eukaryota; kingdom Metazoa; phylum Nematoda; class Chromadorea; order Rhabditida; family Rhabditidae; genus Caenorhabditis; species Caenorhabditis doughertyi. The sequence goes on along the minus strand of OY751556.1, from coordinate 24,293,290 downwards.
GAATCTGAAGTCAGAATTTAAAAATTTTGAGTTTGATATGGCTTCTCTTTTTCCATCAGCTCCCTTTAAAAATGATAAAAACTGATAAAAATGATGATTCCGACAAGTGTAGCATACCTGTTCCGACTATATAAACCATTGTGAATCCGAATCTGAAGTCAGAATTTCAAAATTTTGAGTTTGATATGGCTTCTCTTTTTCCATCAGCTCCCTTTAAAAATGATGAAAACTGATAAAAATGATGATTCCGACAAGTGTAGCATACCTGTTCCGACTATATAAATCATCCAGAATCCGAATCTGAAGTCATAATTTAAAAATTTTGAGTTTGATATGGCTTCTCTTTTTCCATCAGCTCCCTTCAAAAATGATAAAAACTGATAAAAATGATGATTCCGACAAGTGTAGCATACCTGTTCCGACTATATAAATCATCCAGAATCCGAATCTGAAGTCATAATTTGAAAATTTTGAGTTTGATATGGCTTCTCTTTTTCCATCAGCTTCCTTCAAAAATGATAAAAACTGATAAAAATGATGATTCCGACAAGTGTAGCATACCTGTTCCGACTATATAAACCATTGTGAATCCGAATCTGATATCAGATATTCAAAATTTTGAGTTTGATATGGCTTCTCTTTTTCCATCAGCTCCCTTTAAAAATGATAAAAACTGATAAAAATGATGTTTCCGACAAGTGTAGCATACCTGTTCCGACTATATAAACCATTGTGAATCCGAATCTGAAGTCAGAATTTCAAAATTTTGAGTTTGATATGGCTTCTCTTTTTCCATCAGCTCCCTTTAAAAATGATGAAAACTGATAAAAATGATGATTCCGACAAGTGTAGCATACCTGTTCCGACTATATAAATTATCCAGAATCCGAATCTGAAGTCATAATTTAAAAATTTTGAGTTTGATATGGCTTCTCTTTTTCCATCAGCTCCCTTTAAAAATGATGAAAACTGATAAAAATGATGATTCCGACAAGTGTAGCATACCTGTTCCGACTATATAAATCATCCAGAATCCGAATCTGAAGTCATAATTTAAAAATTTTGAGTTTGATATGGCTTCTCTTTTTCCATCAGCTTCCTTCAAAAATGATAAAAACTGATAAAAATGATGATTCCGACAAGTGTAGCATACCTGTTCCGACTATATAAATCATCCAGAATCCGAATCTGAAGTCATAATTTAAAAATTTTGAGTTTGATATGGCTTCTCTTTTTCCATCAGCTTCCTTCAAAAATGATAAAAACTGATAAAAATGATGATTCCGACAAGTGTAGCATACCTGTTCCGACTATATAAATCATCCAGAATCCGAATCTGAAGTCATAATTTAAAAATTTTGAGTTTGATATGGCTTCTCTGTTTCCATCAGCTTCCTTCAAAAATGATAAAAACTGATAAAAATGATGATTCCAACAAGTGTAGCATACCTGTTCCGACTATATAAATCATCCAGAATCCGAATCTGAAGTCATAATTTAAAAATTTTGAGTTTGATATGGCTTCTCTTTTTCCATCAGCTTCCTTCAAAAATGATAAAAACTGATAAAAATGATGATTCCGACAAGTGTAGCATACCTGTTCCGACTATACAGTGCGCCCAATAAGTTTAAGACACCCCTAAATTTCGAGCTTCCAGACAAAACTAGAAAAGATATCAAAAATCTGTAAATGCCGTTCGATTCCAAATACAAAATAACCCCCGGATACAATTTTTCATGTCCCTACCCCTTTCCGTACTCCAACAGCACTAAAAATTCATTTTTTAAGCCGCCCAATAAGTTTAAGACACCCTGAAAAAATGGTTGGATTCATGATTTTTCCATAGTTTCGACACTTCAAAATGGTTTATTTTTACTTTTCTGGATGTTTTATGAAGTTTGTGAACATTTCCGACCATTTCTGTCAAATATCTCAACTTGTCAAAATTCCACTTTTCCACTAATTTACGCTTTTTTGGTTCCATGTTGATAAATCTGTGTGTACGACGCCTGGTATCCTAAGCCAAGTCTTGATACTGCTCGGAGATAAAGAAAATGGTGTTATCAATTGATTTCTTATCAATGATTATCATCCCACTTTGTAGACAGCAGTTTTTCTTTCGATTACTCGAATCAGACCCAAAATAGCGTAAATTAGTGGAAAAGTGGAATTTTGACAAGTTGAGATATTTGACAGAAATGGTCGGAAATGTTCAGAAACTTCATAAAACATCCAGAAAAGTAAAAATAAACCATTTTGAAGTGTCGAAACTATGGAAAAATCATGAATCCAACCATTTTTTCAGGGTGTCTTAAACTTATTGGGCGGCTTAAAAAATGAATTTTTAGTGCTGTTGGAGTACGGAAAGGGGTAGGGACATGAAAAATTGTATCCGGGGGTTATTTTGTATTTGGAATCGAACGGCATTCACAGATTTTCGATATCACTTCTAGTTTTGTCTGGAAGCTCGAAATTTAGGGGTGTCTTAAACTTATTGGGCGCACTGTATAAACCATTGTGAATCCGAATCTGATATCAGATATTCAAAATTTTGAGTTTGATATGGCTTCTCTTTTTCCATCAGCTCCCTTTAAAAATGATAAAAACTGATAAAAATGATGTTTCCGACAAGTGTAGCATACCTGTTCCGACTATATAAACCATTGTGAATCCGAATCTGAAGTCAGAATTTCAAAATTTTGAGTTTGATATGGCTTCTCTTTTTCCATCAGCTCCCTTCAAAAATGATGAAAACTGATAAAAATGATGTTTCCGACAAGTGTAGCATACCTGTTCCGACTATATAAACCATTGTGAATCCGAATCTGATATCAGAATTTCAAAATTTTGAGTTTGATATGGCTTCTCTTTTTCCATCAGCTCCCTTTAAAAATGATAAAAACTGATAAAAATGATGATTCCGACAAGTGTAGCATACCTGTTCCGACTATATAAATCATCCAGAATCCGAATCTGAAGTCATAATTCAAAAATTTTGAGTTTGATATGGCTAGGCACCGCAACATTTTTTTCAAACTGCTTTTTTCGATAATTTTACTTGTGCATTACGTTTGAAAACTCAATAGAAGTGCATTCCCAAAAAATTTTTCAAAAATGTTTGCTACTTTTCGAGATATCGTCATTTTTTGTTGCTTAATTTTCTACTGAAAATTCCACCGGGAGGTGGGCGGAGTCAGCGCAAATCACTAGAGAAAAACAAAAGTTGCCTCCAGAGGGGTCGAACCCTCGCCGGTCGCGCACAAAACGCGCGCTCTGCGGCTGCGCCACGGACCTGCACTTCACGCGTCTCCCTGGTTGTCTTTACATTGTGGGCGACGCCCGGTAGTGGGAGGGGTTGATAGAAGCAGGATATTTTCAGCTTTCAAACCGGTTTAGACTGAAATATCTCAAAAAGCTGATGCTCAAACTATATATTTTTTGAATGGAATTTGTTGCAAATTTTGTGTAGAATCCGATTCTGAAATAAAACTCTGGGCAATCTCCCTGCATCAGGCCTAAAACTTCGAAAAACTTGTCTTTTTCAGAAATACAGTTTCTTCAGGAAGGTAGTAAAATACTTCAAACTGCCCCAATCGGGCTGAAAATGTGTTTTTGTACTATTGAATGTTTGATAAACATAATGCTAAAATAAAAATTGGGGGTCATCGCTGAAAATTTTTCTCAAACCGCTCCAGAAGTTTGACGTCTTCTGAAAATTTTTGCGGATGCTAAATTTTCGAGATTATTGCTAAATCCATTCGAATACATCTAGAAATGCTAGAAATAGCAAAAAAACTCTGGGCAATGTCAAAACAACCGGTTCAAATTCTCAATTTTCCGAGACTGGTCGGAATTTTTTCCGGTTTCCCGCTTTTTCTGAAAAAACTAGAAATTCTATCGAAAAACGGAATTCACCATTAGATTCCCCGTAAAAAGTTACGTAAGGAGAAATAATAACATTCCAACTTTAATAGACCTAAGCCGAGATACAAGCGCTCAAAGTGCTGCAATACCTCCAGGTGGAATTTTTTCGACGCCCCGCCCCCTCTTCATTGCGGTGCCTAGATATGGCTTCTCTTTTTCCATCAGCTTCCTTCAAAAATGATAAAAACTGATAAAAATGATGTTTCCGACAAGTGTAGCATACCTGTTCCGACTATATAAACCATTGTGAATCCGAATCTGAAGTCAGAATTTCAAAATTTTGAGTTTGATATGGCTTCTCTTTTTCCATCAGCTCCCTTTAAAAATGATAAAAACTGATAAAATTGATGATTCCGACAAGTGTAGCATACCTGTTCCGACTATATAAACCATTGTGAATCCGAATCTGAAGTCAGAATTTCAAAATTTTGAGTTTGATATGGCTTCTCTTTTTCCATCAGCTCCCTTTAAAAATGATAAAAACTGATAAAATTGATGATTCCGACAAGTGTAGCATACCTGTTCCGACTATATAAACCATTGTGAATTCGAATCTGATATCAGAATTTCAAAATTTTGAGTTTGATATGGCTTCTCTTTTTCCATCAGCTCCCTTTAAAAATGATGAAAACTGATAGAAATGATGATTCCGACAAGTGTAGCATACCTGTTCCGACTATATAAATTATCCAGAATCCGAATCTGAAGTCATAATTTAAAAATTTTGAGTTTGATATGGCTTCTCTTTTTCCATCAGCTCCCTTCAAAAATGATAAAAACTGATAAAAATGATGATTTCGACAAGTGTAGCATACCTGTTCCGACTATATAAACCATTGTGAATCCGAATCTGAAGTCAGAATTTCAAAATTTTGAGTTTGATATGGCTTCTCTTTTTCCATCAGCTCCCTTTAAAAATGATAAAAACTGATAAAAATGATGTTTCCGACAAGTGTAGCATACCTGTTCCGACTATATAAACCATTGTGAATCCGAATCTGATATCAGAATTTCAAAATTTTGAGTTTGATATGGCTTCTCTTTTTCCATCAGCTCCCTTTAAAAATGATGAAAACTGATAAAAATGATGATTCCGACAAGTGTAGCATACCTGTTCCGACTATATAAATCATCCAGAATCCGAATCTGAAGTCATAATTTAAAAATTTTGAGTTTGATATGGCTTCTCTTTTTCCATCAGCTTCCTTCAAAAATGATAAAAACTGATAAAAATGATGATTCCGACAAGTGTAGCATACCTGTTCCGACTATATAAATCATCCAGAATCCGAATCTGAAGTCATAATTTAAAAATTTTGAGTTTGATATGGCTTCTCTTTTTCCATCAGCTTCCTTCAAAAATGATAAAAACTGATAAAAATGATGATTCCGACAAGTGTAGCATACCTGTTCCGACTATATAAATCATCCAGAATCCGAATCTGAAGTCATAATTTAAAAATTTTGAGTTTGATATGGCTTCTCTTTTTCCATCAGCTTACTTCAAAAATGATAAAAACTGATAAAAATGATGATTCCGACAAGTGTAGCATACCTGTTCCGACTATATAAATCATCCAGAATCCGAATCTGAAGTCAGAATTTAAAAATTTTGAGTTTGATATGGCTTCTCTTTTTCCATCAGCTCCCTTTAAAAATGATAAAAACTGATAAAAATGATGATTCCGACAAGTGTAGCATACCTGTTCCGACTATATAAACCATTGTGAATCCGAATCTGAAGTCAGAATTTCAAAATTTTGAGTTTGATATGGCTTCTCTTTTTCCATCAGCTTCCTTCAAAAATGATAAAAACTGATAAAAATGATGATTCCGACAAGTGTAGCATACCTGTTCCGACTATATAAATCATCCAGAATCCGAATCTGAAGTCATAATTTAAAAATTTTGAGTTTGATATGGCTTCTCTTTTTCCATCAGCTTCCTTCAAAAATGATAAAAACTGATAAAAATGATGATTCCGACAAGTGTAGCATACCTGTTCCGACTATATAAATCATCCAGAATCCGAATCTGAAGTCATAATTTAAAAATTTTGAGTTTGATATGGCTTCTCTTTTTCCATCAGCTTACTTCAAAAATGATAAAAACTGATAAAAATGATGATTCCGACAAGTGTAGCATACCTGTTCCGACTATATAAATCATCCAGAATCCGAATCTGAAGTCATAATTTGAAAATTTTGAGTTTGATATGGCTTCTCTTTTTCCATCAGCTTCCTTCAAAAATGATAAAAACTGATAAAAATGATGATTCCGACAAGTGTAGCATACCTGTTCCGACTATATAAATCATCCAGAATCCGAATCTGAAGTCATAATTTAAAAATTTTGAGTTTGATATGGCTTCTCTTTTTCCATCAGCTTCCTTCAAAAATGATAAAAACTGATAAAAATGATGATTCCGACAAGTGTAGCATACCTGTTCCGACTATATAAATCATCCAGAATCCGAATCTGAAGTCATAATTAAAAAATTTTGAGTTTGATATGGCTTCTCTTTTTCCATCAGCTCCCTTCAAAAATGATAAAAACTGATAAAAATGATGATTCCGACAAGTGTAGCATACCTGTTCCGACTATATAAACCATTGTGAATCCGAATCTGATATCAGATATTCAAAATTTTGAGTTTGATATGGCTTCTCTTTTTCCATCAGCTCCCTTTAAAAATGATAAAAACTGATAAAAATGATGATTCCGACAAGTGTAGCATACCTGTTCCGACTATATAAACCATTGTGAATCCGAATCTGAAGTCAGAATTTCAAAATTTTGAGTTTGATATGGCTTCTCTTTTTCCATCAGCTTCCTTCAAAAATGATAAAAACTGATAAAAATGATGATTCCGACAAGTGTAGCATACCTGTTCCGACTATATAAATCATCCAGAATCCGAATCTGAAGTCATAATTTAAAAATTTTGAGTTTGATATGGCTTCTCTTTTTCCATCAGCTTCCTTCAAAAATGATAAAAACTGATAAAAATGATGATTCCGACAAGTGTAGCATACCTGTTCCGACTATATAAATCATCCAGAATCCGAATCTGAAGTCATAATTTAAAAATTTTGAGTTTGATATGGCTTCTCTTTTTCCATCAGCTTACTTCAAAAATGATAAAAACTGATAAAAATGATGATTCCGACAAGTGTAGCATACCTGTTCCGACTATATAAATCATCCAGAATCCGAATCTGAAGTCATAATTTAAAAATTTTGAGTTTGATATGGCTTCTCTTTTTCCATCAGCTTCCTTCAAAAATGATAAAAACTGATAAAAATGATGATTCCGACAAGTGTAGCATACCTGTTCCGACTATATAAACCATCCAGAATCCGAATCTGAAGTCAGAATTTAAAAATTTTGAGTTTGATATGGCTTCTCTTTTTCCATCAGCTCCCTTTAAAAATGATAAAAACTGATGAAAATGATGATTCCGACAAGTGTAGCATACCTGTTCCGACTATATAAACCATTGTGAATCCGAATCTGAAGTCAGAATTTCAAAATTTTGAGTTTGATATGGCTTCTCTTTTTCCATCAGCTCCCTTTAAAAATGATGAAAACTGATAAAAATGATGATTCCGACAAGTGTAGCATACCTGTTCCGACTATATAAATCATCCAGAATCCGAATCTGAAGTCATAATTTAAAAATTTTGAGTTTGATATGGCTTCTCTTTTTCCATCAGCTTCCTTCAAAAATGATAAAAACTGATAAAAATGATGATTCCGACAAGTGTAGCATACCTGTTCCGACTATATAAATCATCCAGAATCCGAATCTGAAGTCATAATTTAAAAATTTTGAGTTTGATATGGCTTCTCTTTTTCCATCAGCTTCCTTCAAAAATGATAAAAACTGATAAAAATGATGATTCCGACAAGTGTAGCATACCTGTTCCGACTATATAAATCATCCAGAATCCGAATCTGAAGTCATAATTTAAAAATTTTGAGTTTGATATGGCTTCTCTTTTTCCATCAGCTCCCTTCAAAAATGATAAAAACTGATAAAAATGATGATTCCGACAAGTGTAGCATACCTGTTCCGACTATATAAACCATTGTGAATCCGAATCTGAAGTCAGAATTTCAAAATTTTGAGTTTGATATGGCTTCTCTTTTTCCATCAGCTCCCTTTAAAAATGATAAAAACTGATAAAAATGATGATTCCGACAAGTGTAGCATACCTGTTCCGACTATATAAATCATCCAGAATCCGAATCTGAAGTCATAATTCAAAAATTTTGAGTTTGATATGGCTTCTCTTTTTCCATCAGCTTCCTTCAAAAATGATAAAAACTGATAAAAATGATGTTTCCGACAAGTGTAGCATACCTGTTCCGACTATATAAACCATTGTGAATCCGAATCTGAAGTCAGAATTTCAAAATTTTGAGTTTGATATGGCTTCTCTTTTTCCATCAGCTCCCTTTAAAAATGATAAAAACTGATAAAATTGATGATTCCGACAAGTGTAGCATACCTGTTCCGACTATATAAACCATTGTGAATCCGAATCTGAAGTCAGAATTTCAAAATTTTGAGTTTGATATGGCTTCTCTTTTTCCATCAGCTCCCTTTAAAAATGATAAAAACTGATAAAATTGATGATTCCGACAAGTGTAGCATACCTGTTCCGACTATATAAACCATTGTGAATTCGAATCTGATATCAGAATTTCAAAATTTTGAGTTTGATATGGCTTCTCTTTTTCCATCAGCTCCCTTTAAAAATGATGAAAACTGATAAAAATGATGATTCCGACAAGTGTAGCATACCTGTTCCGACTATATAAATTATCCAGAATCCGAATCTGAAGTCATAATTTCGTTTTTATGAATCTGAAGTCATAATTTTTAAAAATTTTGAGTTTGATATGGCTTCTCTTTTTCCATCAGCTCCCTTCAAAAATGATAAAAACTGATAAAAATGATGATTCCGACAAGTGTAGCATACCTGTTCCGACTATATAAACCATTGTGAATCCGAATCTGAAGTCAGAATTTAAAAATTTTGAGTTTGATATGGCTTCTCTTTTTCCATCAGCTCCCTTTAAAAATGATAAAAACTGATAAAAATGATGATTCCGACAAGTGTAGCTCACCTGTTCCGACTATATAAACCATTGTGAATCCGAATCTGAAGTCAGAATTACAAAATTTTGAGTTTGATATGGCTTCTCTTTTTCCATCAGCTCCCTTCAAAAATGATAAAAACTGATAAAAATGATGATTCCGACAAGTGTAGCATACCTGTTCCGACTATATAAATCATCCAGAATCCGAATCTGAAGTCAGAATTTAAAAATTTTGAGTTTGATATGGCTTCTCTTTTTCCATCAGCTCCCTTTAAAAATGATAAAAACTGATAAAAATGATGATTCCGACAAGTGTAGCATACCTGTTCCGACTATATAAACCATTGTGAATCCGAATCTGAAGTCAGAATTTCAAAATTTTGAGTTTGATATGGCTTCTCTTTTTCCATCAGCTAGCTCCCTTCAAAAATGATAAAAACTGATAAAAATGATGTTTCCGACAAGTGTAGCATACCTGTTCCGACTATATAAACCATTGTGAATCCGAATCTGATATCAGAATTTCAAAATTTTGAGTTTGATATGGCTTCTCTTTTTCCATCAGCTCCCTTTAAAAATGATAAAAACTGATAGAAATGATGTTTCCGACAAGTGTAGCATACCTGTTCCGACTATATAAACCATTGTGAATCCGAATCTGATATCAGAATTTCAAAATTTTGAGTTTGATATGGCTTCTCTTTTTCCATCAGCTCCCTTTAAAAATGATAAAAACTGATAGAAATGATGTTTCCGACAAGTGGTAGCATACCTGTTCCGACTATATAAACCATTGTGAATCCGAATCTGAAGTCAGAATTTCAAAATTTTGAGTTTGATATGGCTTCTCTTTTTCCATCAGCTAGCTCCCTTCAAAAATGATAAAAACTGATAAAAATGATGTTTCCGACAAGTGTAGCATACCTGTTCCGACTATATAAACCATTGTGAATCCGAATCTGATATCAGAATTTCAAAATTTTGAGTTTGATATGGCTTCTCTTTTTCCATCAGCTCCCTTTAAAAATGATAAAAACTGATAAAAATGATGTTTCCGACAAGTGTAGCATACCTGTTCCGACTATATAAACCATTGTGAATCCGAATCTGAAGTCAGAATTTCAAAATTTTGAGTTTGATATGGCTTCTCTTTTTCCATCAGCTCCCTTCAAAAATGATAAAAACTGATAAAAATGATGTTTCCGACAAGTGTAGCATACCTGTTCCGACTATATAAACCATTGTGAATCCGAATCTGATATCAGAATTTCAAAATTTTGAGTTTGATATGGCTTCTCTTTTTCCATCAGCTCCCTTTAAAAATGATAAAAACTGATAGAAAGATGTTTCCGACAAGTGTAGCATACCTGTTCCGACTATATAAACCATTGTGAATCCGAATCTGAAGTCAGAATTTCAAAATTTTGAGTTTGATATGGCTTCTCTTTTTCCATCAGCTAGCTCCCTTCAAAAATGATAAAAACTGATAAAAATGATGTTTCCGACAAGTGTAGCATACCTGTTCCGACTATATAAACCATTGTGAATCCGAATCTGATATCAGAATTTCAAAATTTTGAGTTTGATATGGCTTCTCTTTTTCCATCAGCTCCCTTTAAAAATGATAAAAACTGATAAAAATGATGTTTCCGACAAGTGTAGCATACCTGTTCCGACTATATAAACCATCCAGAATCCGAATCTGAAGTCAGAATTTAAAAATTTTGAGTTTGATATGGCTTCTCTTTTTCCATCAGCTCCCTTTAAAAATGATAAAAACTGATAAAAATGATGTTTCCGACAAGTGGTAGCATACCTGTTCCGACTATATAAACCATTGTTCCTGTTCCGACTATATAAACCATGGCTTCTCTTTTTCCATCAGCTCCCTTTAAAAATGATAAAAACTGATATATAAACCATCCAGAATCCGAATCTGAAGTCAGAATTTAAAAATTTTGAGTTTGATATGGCTTCTCTTTTTCCATCAGCTCCCTTTAAAAATGATAAAAACTGATAAAAATGATGTTTCCGACAAGTGGTAGCATACCTGTTCCGACTATATAAACCATTGTGAATCCGAATCTGAAGTCAGAATTTCAAAATTTTGAGTTTGATATGGCTTCTCTTTTTCCATCAGCTAGCTCCCTTCAAAAATGATAAAAACTGATAAAAATGATGTTTCCGACAAGTGTAGCATACCTGTTCCGACTATATAAACCATTGTGAATCCGAATCTGATATCAGAATTTCAAAATTTTGAGTTTGATATGGCTTCTCTTTTTCCATCAGCTCCCTTTAAAAATGATAAAAACTGATAAAAATGATGTTTCCGACAAGTGTAGCATACCTGTTCCGACTATATAAACCATTGTGAATCCGAATCTGAAGTCAGAATTTCAAAATTTTGAGTTTGATATGGCTTCTCTTTTTCCATCAGCTCCCTTCAAAAATGATAAAAACTGATAAAAATGATGTTTCCGACAAGTGTAGCATACCTGTTCCGACTATATAAACCATTGTGAATCCGAATCTGATATCAGAATTTCAAAATTTTGAGTTTGATATGGCTTCTCTTTTTCCATCAGCTCCCTTTAAAAATGATAAAAACTGATAGAAATGATGTTTCCGACAAGTGTAGCATACCTGTTCCGACTATATAAACCATTGTGAATCCGAATCTGAAGTCAGAATTTCAAAATTTTGAGTTTGATATGGCTTCTCTTTTTCCATCAGCTAGCTCCCTTCAAAAATGATAAAAACTGATAAAAATGATGTTTCCGACAAGTGTAGCATACCTGTTCCGACTATATAAACCATTGTGAATCCGAATCTGATATCAGAATTTCAAAATTTTGAGTTTGATATGGCTTCTCTTTTTCCATCAGCTCCCTTTAAAAATGATAAAAACTGATAAAAATGATGTTTCCGACAAGTGTAGCATACCTGTTCCGACTATATAAACCATTGTGAATCCGAATCTGAAGTCAGAATTTCAAAATTTTGAGTTTGATATGGCTTCTCTTTTTCCATCAGCTCCCTTCAAAAATGATAAAAACTGATAAAAATGATGATTCCGACAAGTGTAGCATACCTGTTCCGACTATATAAACCATCCAGAATCCGAATCTGAAGTCAGAATTTAAAAATTTTGAGTTTGATATGGCTTCTCTTTTTCCATCAGCTCCCTTTAAAAATGATAAAAACTGATAAAAATGATGATTCCGACAAGTGTAGCATACCTGTTCCGACTATATAAACCATTGTGAATCCGAATCTGAAGTCAGAATTTCAAAATTTTGAGTTTGATATGGCTTCTCTTTTTCCATCAGCTAGCTCCCTTCAAAAATGATAAAAACTGATAAAAATGATGTTTCCGACAAGTGTAGCATACCTGTTCCGACTATATAAACCATTGTGAATCCGAATCTGATATCAGAATTTCAAAATTTTGAGTTTGATATGGCTTCTCTTTTTCCATCAGCTCCCTTTAAAAATGATAAAAACTGATAGAAATGATGTTTCCGACAAGTGTAGCATACCTGTTCCGACTATATAAACCATTGTGAATCCGAATCTGAAGTCAGAATTTCAAAATTTTGAGTTTGGTATGGCTTCTCTTTTTCCATCAGCTTCCTTCAAAAATGATAAAAACTGATAAAAATGATGTTTCCGACAAGTGTAGCATACCTGTTCCGACTATATAAACCATTGTGAATCCGAATCTGATATCAGAATTTCAAAATTTTGAGTTTGGTATGGCTTCTCTTTTTCCATCAGCTTCCTTCAAAAATGATAAAAACTGATAGAAATGATGTTTCCGACAAGTGTAGCATACCTGTTCCGACTATATAAACCATTGTGAATCCGAATCTGAAGTCAGAATTTCAAAATTTTGAGTTTGGTATGGCTTCTCTTTTTCCATCAGCTTCCTTCAAAAATGATAAAAACTGATAAAAATGATGTTTCCGACAAGTGTAGCATACCTGTTCCGACTATATAAACCATTGTGAATCCGAATCTGATATCAGAATTTCAAAATTTTGAGTTTGATATGGCTTCTCTTTTTCCATCAGCTCCCTTTAAAAATGATAAAAACTGATAAAAATGATGATTCTGACAAGTGTAGCATACCTGTTCCGACTATATAAACCATTGTGAATCCGAATCTGAAGTCAGAATTTCAAAATTTTGAGTTTGGTATGGCTTCTCTTTTTCCATCAGCTTCCTTCAAAAATGATAAAAACTGATAAAAATGATGTTTCCGACAAGTGTAGCATACCTGTTCCGACTATATAAACCATTGTGAATCCGAATCTGAAGTCAGAATTTCAAAATTTTGAGTTTGATATGGCTTCTCTTTTTCCATCAGCTCCCTTTAAAAATGATAAAAACTGATAAAATTGATGATTCCGACAAGTGTAGCATACCTGTTCCGACTATATAAACCATTGTGAATCCGAATCTGAAGTCAGAATTTCAAAATTTTGAGTTTGATATGGCTTCTCTTTTTCCATCAGCTCCCTTTAAAAATGATAAAAACTGATAAAATTGATGATTCCGACAAGTGTAGCATACCTGTTCCGACTATATAAACCATTGTGAATTCGAATCTGATATCAGAATTTCAAAATTTTGAGTTTGGTATGGCTTCTCTTTTTCCATCAGCTCCCTTTAAAAATGATAAAAACTGATAAAAATGATGTTTCCGACAAGTGGTAGCATACCTGTTCCGACTATATAAACCATTGTTCCTGTTCCGACTATATAAACCATGGCTTCTCTTTTTCCATCAGCTCCCTTTAAAAATGATAAAAACTGATATATAAACCATCCAGAATCCGAATCTGAAGTCAGAATTTAAAAATTTTGAGTTTGATATGGCTTCTCTTTTTCCATCAGCTCCCTTTAAAAATGATAAAAACTGATAAAAATGATGTTTCCGACAAGTGGTAGCATACCTGTTCCGACTATATAAACCATTGTGAATCCGAATCTGAAGTCAGAATTTCAAAATTTTGAGTTTGATATGGCTTCTCTTTTTCCATCAGCTAGCTCCCTTCAAAAATGATAAAAACTGATAAAAATGATGTTTCCGACAAGTGTAGCATACCTGTTCCGACTATATAAACCATTGTGAATCCGAATCTGATATCAGAATTTCAAAATTTTGAGTTTGATATGGCTTCTCTTTTTCCATCAGCTCCCTTTAAAAATGATAAAAACTGATAAAAATGATGTTTCCGACAAGTGTAGCATACCTGTTCCGACTATATAAACCATTGTGAATCCGAATCTGAAGTCAGAATTTCAAAATTTTGAGTTTGATATGGCTTCTCTTTTTCCATCAGCTCCCTTCAAAAATGATAAAAACTGATAAAAATGATGTTTCCGACAAGTGTAGCATACCTGTTCCGACTATATAAACCATTGTGAATCCGAATCTGATATCAGAATTTCAAAATTTTGAGTTTGATATGGCTTCTCTTTTTCCATCAGCTCCCTTTAAAAATGATAAAAACTGATAGAAATGATGTTTCCGACAAGTGTAGCATACCTGTTCCGACTATATAAACCATTGTGAATCCGAATCTGAAGTCAGAATTTCAAAATTTTGAGTTTGATATGGCTTCTCTTTTTCCATCAGCTAGCTCCCTTCAAAAATGATAAAAACTGATAAAAATGATGTTTCCGACAAGTGTAGCATACCTGTTCCGACTATATAAACCATTGTGAATCCGAATCTGATATCAGAATTTCAAAATTTTGAGTTTGATATGGCTTCTCTTTTTCCATCAGCTCCCTTTAAAAATGATAAAAACTGATAAAAATGATGTTTCCGACAAGTGTAGCATACCTGTTCCGACTATATAAACCATTGTGAATCCGAATCTGAAGTCAGAATTTCAAAATTTTGAGTTTGATATGGCTTCTCTTTTTCCATCAGCTCCCTTCAAAAATGATAAAAACTGATAAAAATGATGATTCCGACAAGTGTAGCATACCTGTTCCGACTATATAAACCATCCAGAATCCGAATCTGAAGTCAGAATTTAAAAATTTTGAGTTTGATATGGCTTCTCTTTTTCCATCAGCTCCCTTTAAAAATGATAAAAACTGATAAAAATGATGATTCCGACAAGTGTAGCATACCTGTTCCGACTATATAAACCATTGTGAATCCGAATCTGAAGTCAGAATTTCAAAATTTTGAGTTTGATATGGCTTCTCTTTTTCCATCAGCTAGCTCCCTTCAAAAATGATAAAAACTGATAAAAATGATGTTTCCGACAAGTGTAGCATACCTGTTCCGACTATATAAACCATTGTGAATCCGAATCTGATATCAGAATTTCAAAATTTTGAGTTTGATATGGCTTCTCTTTTTCCATCAGCTCCCTTTAAAAATGATAAAAACTGATAGAAATGATGTTTCCGACAAGTGTAGCATACCTGTTCCGACTATATAAACCATTGTGAATCCGAATCTGAAGTCAGAATTTCAAAATTTTGAGTTTGGTATGGCTTCTCTTTTTCCATCAGCTTCCTTCAAAAATGATAAAAACTGATAAAAATGATGTTTCCGACAAGTGTAGCATACCTGTTCCGACTATATAAACCATTGTGAATCCGAATCTGATATCAGAATTTCAAAATTTTGAGTTTGGTATGGCTTCTCTTTTTCCATCAGCTTCCTTCAAAAATGATAAAAACTGATAGAAATGATGTTTCCGACAAGTGTAGCATACCTGTTCCGACTATATAAACCATTGTGAATCCGAATCTGAAGTCAGAATTTCAAAATTTTGAGTTTGGTATGGCTTCTCTTTTTCCATCAGCTTCCTTCAAAAATGATAAAAACTGATAAAAATGATGTTTCCGACAAGTGTAGCATACCTGTTCCGACTATATAAACCATTGTGAATCCGAATCTGATATCAGAATTTCAAAATTTTGAGTTTGATATGGCTTCTCTTTTTCCATCAGCTCCCTTTAAAAATGATAAAAACTGATAAAAATGATGATTCTGACAAGTGTAGCATACCTGTTCCGACTATATAAACCATTGTGAATCCGAATCTGAAGTCAGAATTTCAAAATTTTGAGTTTGGTATGGCTTCTCTTTTTCCATCAGCTTCCTTCAAAAATGATAAAAACTGATAAAAATGATGTTTCCGACAAGTGTAGCATACCTGTTCCGACTATATAAACCATTGTGAATCCGAATCTGAAGTCAGAATTTCAAAATTTTGAGTTTGATATGGCTTCTCTTTTTCCATCAGCTCCCTTTAAAAATGATAAAAACTGATAAAATTGATGATTCCGACAAGTGTAGCATACCTGTTCCGACTATATAAACCATTGTGAATCCGAATCTGAAGTCAGAATTTCAAAATTTTGAGTTTGATATGGCTTCTCTTTTTCCATCAGCTCCCTTTAAAAATGATAAAAACTGATAAAATTGATGATTCCGACAAGTGTAGCATACCTGTTCCGACTATATAAACCATTGTGAATTCGAATCTGATATCAGAATTTCAAAATTTTGAGTTTGGTATGGCTTCTCTTTTTCCATCAGCTCCCTTTAAAAATGATGAAAACTGATAAAAATGATGATTCCGACAAGTGTAGCATACCTGTTCCGACTATATAAATCATCCAGAATCCGAATCTGAAGTCATAATTTAAAAATTTTGAGTTTGATATGGCTTCTCTTTTTCCATCAGCTCCCTTCAAAAATGATAAAAACTGATAAAAATGATGATTCCGACAAGTGTAGCATACCTGTTCCGACTATATAAACCATTGTGAATCCGAATCTGAAGTCAGAATTACAAAATTTTGAGTTTGATATGGCTTCTCTTTTTCCATCAGCTCCCTTTAAAAATGATAAAAACTGATAAAAATGATGATTCCGACAAGTGTAGCATACCTGTTCCGACTATATAAACCATTGTGAATCCGAATCTGAAGTCAGAATTTGAAAATTTTGAGTTTGATATGGCTTCTCTTTTTCCATCAGCTCCCTTTAAAAATGATAAAAACTGATAAAAATGATGATTCCGACAAGTGTAGCATACCTGTTCCGACTATATAAACCATCCAGAATCCGAATCTGAAGTCAGAATTTAAAAATTTTGAGTTTGATATGGCTTCTCTTTTTCCATCAGCTCCCTTTAAAAATGATAAAAACTGATAAAAATGATGATTCCGACAAGTGTAGCATACCTGTTCCGACTATATAAACCATTGTGAATCCGAATCTGAAGTCAGAATTACAAAATTTTGAGTTTGATATGGCTTCTCTTTTTCCATCAGCTCCCTTTAAAAATGATAAAAACTGATAAAAATGATGATTCCGACAAGTGTAGCATACCTGTTCCGACTATATAAACCATCCAGAATCCGAATCTGAAGTCAGATTTTCAAAATTTTGAGTTTGATATGGCTTCTCTTTTTCCATCAGCTCCCTTTAAAAATGATAAAAACTGATAAAAATGATGATTCCGACAAGTGTAGCATACCTGTTCCGACTATATAAACCATCCAGAATCCGAATCTGAAGTCAGAATTTCAAAATTTTGAGTTTGATATGGCTTCTCTTTTTCCATCAGCTCCCTTTAAAAATGATAAAAACTGATAAAAATGATGATTCCGACAAGTGTAGCATACCTGTTCCGACTATATAAACCATCCAGAATCCGAATCTGAAGTCAGAATTTAAAAATTTTGAGTTTGATATGGCTTCTCTTTTTCCATCAGCTCCCTTCAAAAATGATAAAAACTGATAAAAATGATGATTCCGACAAGTGTAGCATACCTGTTCCGACTATATAAACCATCCAGAATCCGAGTCTGAAGTCAGAATTTCAAAATTTTGAGTTTCATTTGGCTTCTCTTTTTCCATCAGCTCTCTTTGAAAATGATAAAAACTGATAAAAATGATAATTCCGACAAGTGTAACATATCTGATCCGACTATATAAACCATTCTGAATTAGAATCTGATATCAGAATATTAAAATTTCGAGTTTGATTTGGCTTCTCTTTTTCCATCAGATCCTTTGAGAAATGATGAAAACTGATAAAAATGATAGTTCCGACAAGTGGCCCATGTTAGTTCCGATGAAGTTATACAAGAACTTAACGAAAACGCATAAAAACGTCTATGTTTCAAACAATTATGAAATCGTGGGCCCAACCAAAAAACGTTAATCGAAATTGAATGCGAACGATCATGATGTCTAAAAATCTTCCCAATATCTTTCAAAGGTGTGAACTATGCATCTTAATTTTTTGCTCACAGTTTACTTATTCCGAGAGAAACACGAAGAAAAAAATTGTCGGGTTTATTACTGAACAATATAGTTTTTTAATGTTTGTATCTTTACTTGAAAAATCATTCTATTGAAAAATTTTTTTTTTGAAAATCCAATTAGTTGTCCAATTTCAAAGCTTTGAGCCATACATTTCAAATTGTGACCGTTTTTGACCGTCACTCTCACAATGAAAAAAAACAAGATTCGAAAGTTTCTAGAACTTTGAAGGTGAGGAAAACGAGTTACAAACAAAACAAAACATAAAGAAAACACCAAAAATGCCGTATGAAAAACTTTTTTTTCAGTTCACATTACTTTTTCACGTTATCTTAAAAACAAAAACAAAACTCGCAAGAAAAACAAAAGGAGTTGCTTGAGACTGTGAAATATTTGAGAAGGTTTTCCGTTGATTTTTTTTTATTTCACAAACCGCTCATACTTCCGATTCAACTTTTAAACTTATGGACGTTTTTTTCTAGATTCCTAATATCAGTATGTTCAAACCAAATAAGTTTTTCAATTTTGGTTTTTAATTATTGCTCCTCAATGATGAATCGAGCCTTTCCGCGATGGGTGAAACAGAGGACTTTACCATGGAAGCTAGCTAGAGAAAAACGCTTCATTAAAAAAATGAAATCACTTTTTCAGGTTTTCAATTTGCTTGATGCTATTTCAAAGCTGATTGTTCGATGAAATTTTTTCTGACGTGTTATGTCAACGAAAACGATTATGAATCCTTTATGGAATCGGAGGAATTTCTGGAAAATTGACGAAGATATCGACACAGGATAAAGAACATCAACAACATGTGCAAATCATTTCTGTTTCGTCGGGTTTTTGAGAATCAACGATTTGCTTCGAGTTAGTTCTGCGAAGCAACTACTATTTGCGTTTATGCTGAGAATTGTGTTTGAAGTAATCAATAATCAAACTTCCTTAGTTCATTCTACTTTATAACAGTTTCATGAAACTGATGAATAGTATTTTCTTGTATAAATCCTGTTGATAACGATTATCTTCTCAGACGGGAAAAGCCTAGTAACTAAATGAAACCGTATTAATAATTGAATTCGAAATTTTTTATCTCATTACAGCTTCACAGGTTTTTAACGTTGTTTGGTTTTTTATTGTTAATGTACGAGGAATTACACTACTTTTGGAATAAAAAATCGTCAACTGATAAAATAACTCTGAAGCATTTGGGTTTGATGATTTTCTCGATTGTTAATGCATTTTCCTGCGGTTTCAGAGCTTCGCGTTATATTTTCTACAATTTCACTAATTCAATTTTGAGATGGGGCGTTTTTTCTTTCTTAAAACTGAAGTATACTTTATGAATATAGCAGTTCTTCTATATCTAAATTTCACATATAATTTAATATCCGACGGAATCAATGATTTCAAAAAAAAAAAAACAGTTCAAAGAAACTTTTTAAAATTCTAGTACGACCACTCTGATATCGAGTGTATCAATATTTTTCAAACGAAAAGTTGAAAAAGGAACTGTTTCTCATCGGTCACATAAACGGAAAATGTGTTTTTGGAACAGTGTTCCACTGGAATAGTTTCATGTCGCTTTTATAAAACCACAACCTCGACTAACTGCGCCGCCCATTTCTGACGCCCCGCCCATTGACGAAATGTGGGCGGTTCGCCTCTCTGCCGCACAAAAAAAACCATGCGGCGGGTTGCAAAAATGGCATGGTTTGCGAATCTGTTGCCGAGCTTTTCTGTACAAACACCCAGGAATTTTATAAAATCGACAAAAGAGGCACTTCTCGAGAAAGTAACCGTGTATTTGAGCTCATTACTACTCCGGTGTGTTTCTATTTTTCCACTCTGATATCTTTAAGACATCAAGTTGTTTTTTTTCTGCTTCAGGTTTTAACTGTTTTGGTTCCGATTTTTATGCACACAATGGTCTAATCATCCCACTGAGAGCGATAAAATTTAGTTGCAATTTCTGAAGAATTTTTTCGGTTTTATGAAGTTTGTGAACATATCAAATTTTTGCTAACATAATTCTGCTGAAATTTTATGTGGATTATGTAGACCAGCAGAAACCAGAAAAAAAATCTGCTTCGATTCTGATTTCTTGTGCGGTTTTGTTATGTTCAGTTTTAGCGTGTTTTTCCAATCTCACTACAGTTTCACAATGTTTTGAGCATCTCGGGTTTCATCCCGTTTGTTAATTTCATTTTTGGAGTTCGAAAAATAATTGTTAGAAAATTGTCGCAGTTATATGTCTTAAATTGATAATATAATTTTGAAGCAGTGGCTTTTAATGTTCGGAACATCTACATTACTACTGATGGAAAGTACTTTTTCAAGTTTTTCATTTATTTCATACTGTTTCCTGTAATCTCATTCTACCGGCTCTTTCGATTTGATTGTATGAAATGTTTCTCGATTTGACTGTTTCCAAAAGAATAAACGGTGAAAGGGTGATACAGTTCGATCATTCTGACATCGGGTTTCACAAATGTTCAAAAATTGTGTCGTATTTTGTGATTGAATAGAGCTTGTATATGCTTTTACATAGCTTCTTATGAATCTCAAGAAACTAATTTTCCAAATTCTGAAAGAATTGATTTTCTGAATGGTTCACGAAAAATTCGATTTCAAGAGTTGACGTAATGGAACTTTGAGTTCTTCCACCTTTAAATCGGTTTTATAAAACTTATAACCACTCTATGATATTTCCCAATGTTCCGTTACTTTTACACAACTTTTATTTTCAGTGGGTACTTTTGTTCCGTTAATTGATACGGTTTTTTGCGCAATTTGAGGTTACATATATTGATGAAAGTGAAAAACATCAACTGATAAAATCATCTTGAAACAGTGTGGACCACACATTTCCTCGTCTATATTGCATTTTTCTTCGGTTCCAGAAATCTGTGTAATTTTTCATACAATTTCACTAGTTCGATTGTGAGAATAAATGAACAGCCTAAACTATTTCTAGAAAATGAGTATATTGTAGTAAATTCATCACTGCATCAACCCAGCTTTTAGACCTATACAATCGGTGAATAAAACTCTTCTCTTGTCAAATCAGATTCATGAAACCGACACACACTTCACTATTACCTAAATCTAACAGTACTGCAACGTTTTGCGGTACAATTGCAGATATGCAAAAAGAAAGGAATGAATCATGTCATACGCGGTACTTTAAATTTCATCAAAAGTTTAAATTTATTTTGAGTGGTGTAAATAATGTCAAACATAGACGCACTGTCTCAAATTGGTCGAAGATGCAAATAATATAATTTTGAATCGGTATTCAATAAAATGGTTTTAGTGTACTTCACTGTTGCAAAATGCTGTTTTAAAGTTTGAGACATCCCTAGATACTTCACTATTTCATTTTTTCATTATGTTATGCTACACTTCTTCAGATACATACCTATTATTTTTGGGTTTACTGAAACATGTCTATACCTCATTGCTTTTGAGTTTGATGAGACATAAATAATTTCAGAACTCAGTATCTGTTCATGAAAAATTTGTTCGGTTTCATGGGATTTTTGAAAATCCTCTGGCGAGCAGCATTGAATGATAAGCAAGATCGATTTTCCTCTGTAACTTTTGTTTTCAAACTACTGAATAAATACGGTTTCATGATTGTTATTAGCGTTCTCTGTGTTCTTTTTTTTGTTCAATGGATCTCAACTGAATCAAATTCTCTGATTTCACATCAAAATTGTACGGAAGTGAAAATAACATAGACGGAAATCGGAAGTTTGAAGTCGAAGAATGTGGGATTTGAAAAACCTCTCTTAATTTGGCAATTTTTTGAAGTTTTCAGATTTTTGCCCATTTTCACGTGGTTCTAAGCTCAATTTTCACTGAATTGACGTAAAATTCCCGTAAAGTGTTTGCTTTCTGGAAATTTTGATTTCCGTCTTAACTTTGGTTTGGAAACGGAAATAGTAAAGCATGACTTTACTGAGAAAATCTGATTCCTTTTATTAGGATCACTAACTGCCAACTCATTATGTTATCTTGAAGTAGTCATGTTGTATTTGGACATTTTGAACATTGAATGCAAATTTACTTTCCAATTTCAAAACTTTTTAAAGGTTTTATCAGAAAGTTTTGCTTTTGATGTGTCTGAGAATCCACTGCCTAAAGTATTTTTGGAATGCCTTTTTTTCATGGAAGCGTCAAATACTTCTTGAATAAAGTTTTGGCATCAATGAGACTAAATGACCAGTTGCATAACACTTTTTGATAACCGAAATTTTTTTGTACATGTTTCTTCTATTCATTGTAAGCAACTAAAACTGGAAATTGTTGTGATATTGTGAAAAATAGATCTAAAATACTGTTACAAGTAAGCATTGTTTATGGGTTGAAGAATGTTAGAATAATATCATTAGAGTTGATTTTTCCTCAAATGGGAAATTTTTTAATTCCTGGTGGTCTGATGTTGTTTTTAAAGTTTTGTTTTTTCGATTATTTTTGATTCGACTTGTGGAATTTAGCTTCATATACTCTGACGGGATCAATGAAACTAATTAAATAAAGACTTACATTTAAAAAAAGTTTTTTCTGATTCGAAGTTTCCGATACAAGCGGAACTGTTTCAAGTCTGTCAAATAGACGGAAAACATTGTTTTGAAGCAGTATTACTCCTTCTCAACTATTTACTCAGAAGATATTTCACAGTTCCACGAACTTGATCTCAAACACGAAGCGTCATGATTTCTACTCCGTTTTCTATTTCCTGGACAATGATATGGTTTGTATGGTTTTCATTTTCTACTCACTTGTGTCGCACTGTTTCAGAATCCTGATTTTTCGATTTTGGTTAAGATGTCATTAATTTGTAATCAATCAAAGTCCAATTTCAACAAATTGAAAATCTGCACACTTCTGCGTTTATAGAATTTTTTCAGTTTGATGGATTTTATGATGGTAAAATAACTTTTTTCCGGGACACTAACCTTATTTTTGAGTTACTAGTCCGATCAGTGTTCGACAAAAAAAAATCTGATGTTTTTATTCTGATTTCATTTTCGATATTTTAATGTTTAGCTACATCGTGATTCCATTCTCATTACAGTTTCGTGAATGTTTCATGCTCTCTGTGATTTTTCTGCTTGGTTAATTTAGGTTTCTTCAAATATACCAATCGAATTGTTTCAATCATATTTCATCAACAAATGATATATTTTTGAAACAGTGATCTTTCTTTTGAAAATTCCGAAACATCTGAATTACCCACTGGTAGAAATCACTTTTTCAATTTGTTCATTTCTTTGATGCTTTTTTATGTAATCTCAATTAGTAGTGTCCTCAGCATTTACAGAAGGAAATTCGAAAAAAAGTTTCTTGAGTTGGCTCATCAGTGAATCCAATAGGAATGCAAAAGATACGGTGATAAGAGATGATAACGAGAGAAGTTTGGCATCATTGGGGTTTGAAAAATTTTTATACCATCTTGCTTCGAATCGAATTTGCAACTTCTTGTAATTTTTTAACAAGCTCATGAAATTGAGAAATGCAATGAATTTTCTTCAAATGCGTATTTTTCAAATTGAAACCAAATCAATGTCTGGATAGTTAAATAAAAGTTCGCATTCGAGGATCGCTTGACTGAGTTGCGAGTTCAAGCAACTTCAAGGCGGTTTCATGAAACTGATAACTAATCTATGACAGTCCTTGATGTTAGTAACTCGCGTCTTTCTTTTCTAATTTTTGCCTGTCGATGGGAAAAAACCCACGAGATTCTTCTATGCAAAATATTAGTTAAATGGAAAAGAAAAGAAGTTACTGTAATTGTTTCGCTATAAAATAAATCCGAAATTAATGGCTATTAAAGCTATTAATGAAATTGTTCCTATCATATTTCACCAACAAATATATTTTTGAAACAATGATCTTAGTTTTGAGAATTCGAAGCATCTAAATTATCACTGAAATGAATTACTTTTTCAACTTTTTCATTTCTTTGATGCTTTTTCATGTAATCTCGATTAGTAGTGTCCTCAGTTTTTACAGAAAGAAATTCGCAAAAAAAATTACTTGAGTTGGCTCATTTGTGAACCCAATATGCAAAAGATACGGTAATATGCGCTAATAACGAACGATGTTTGGCTTCATTGGGGTTTGCGAAATTTTTATATCATCTTGCTTCGAATCGAATTCGCAACTTCTTGTAATTTCTTAACAAGCTCATGAAACTGATAAAAATACAGAAACTGATAAAAATATATACATTTTTTTCAGACTTTCTAGATTTTTTGTCAGTTTTGGAAGGAATGTATGGATAGGTAACTAAAAATTCGTTTTTAAAGGAGGACTGAACTCGGGTTTTTTTTATTTCAAATTCTGATGCGGTTTTTTATTCTGATCATTTTCTTCACTACGACTACACTCAAAATTCACTCTAAACGGGTGAAAAAGGCGTTTGAAAGAAGCACGCAATACAGAGTGATGGCCTAGGATCCGACAAGTTTGCGCCTTGCGCGCGCTTTTTTTCAAATTCCTAGGCCGTCAATCTGTACGCGGCCATGCTTTCAAACGCTTTTTTCTACCGTTTAGAGTGATTTTTGAGTGTAGTCGTAGTGAAAGAAAATGATCAGAATAAAAAACCGCATCAGAACTTGAAATAAAAAAACCCGAGTTCAGTCCTCCTTTAAGAATCTCTTAACTGATTTTCAAATTTTTGTAACTTCAATGCGGTTTCATGAAACTGATATCTAATCTAAGATAGTTCCTAATGTCAGTAACTCGCGTTTTTCTTCTGTACATTTTGCTTGTCGATGGGAAAAAAACTCGGTTTTTTTGAGATCGGTTTTTTCGTTTAGAAATATTTGTTAGATGGAAAATAGGAAAAAAAACTACTGGAATTAAAGGCTGTTGCGATATACTTAGTTTTGAAAAAAAGGTATCCAAAATACTGTTACAAGTAAAAAATGTCTACGGGTATAGAAAGTTCAAACAGTGACGGGAAGAATTTTCCATTTTAAATGATTAAATGAAGAGGTTTCAAAATTATTACTAGTTCGACAAGTTGGATGTTTTTCAATTGGACGGCTCTAAATTCGTGACAATCATTTCGAAATACGACTTTTACTAGGAAGCATACAGGCCTCCAGAAAACAATAAATGATAGATTCATATTGGAATTGTCCGTCGTTATATGTTCTTATTATCATTGTTGACTCAAAGAAATGCAGGTGCTTACAACTGAATGATATAGTAGAATCATGAAGTAAATTAAATTTCTTGATAACAGAAATTTAATCTGACTTTGAGTGAATTAAAGTACGCTAACGCCCAGAGCCATAAAAGAAACTGTTTCATACCGGTGAAATGAACTGAAAGTTATTGGTAGGAATTCCATCAAGTGACTTTATTTTTTCAAACAAAAGTACTACTCTAGATCTTTCTTGGAAAACTGATTATTCTGCTTAGTTTCTCATTCTTTTGTTTTTTTTAATCGTTTCTGTAAATTTTCAATTGCGAAAAAAAAATTGCGCATGCAATATATACCAAATACTATTGAAAACGAAACCAAAATACTTTGAAATTCGATTTTCTGCCAATTATCTGCTCTGTTTCTCATAATTTTGAAAACAAAGACCCAAATTGTAAAAAGAATGGACCATGACCAAAATCAGTAGTACCTGAAATTCATTCATTTGAAGGCTTAGCCACTCTCGAAGCACTTACGTGGCGTTCTTATAGTCTAATCTCTCAAAAAAAATCAAATAGAATAATCCTTCAGGAATACTGTCAGTTCAAATTGTTGTTCACAAATGAAGAAGCAATTATCACGTGTGAAAGAAACAGAAGAAACCGTTTTTTAAACTACAGGAAATTTGAAAATTAGTGAAACTTCAGTTGTATGAAGAGTATAGTTTCAGGATTGTTCAAACTCTGGAATCAAAATACATCGATATTCAACAAAATCAGAAAAACGTAAAAAATTCAAAATATCAACAACTTATCTAACAGTTTCACAAAGTTTATTTACATTTACTATACTTTGTTTTATTAGTGTCGCCCATATTTGTGGCCTATTCTCCTTTTGTCCAATTTTGAAGACTAACTTTAATTTATCAATTAAAGTATTCTCCATTCGCGAGGGACTGACCCCTCTCGATAAATTCGGCCATCGCTACAGTCAGGTTTCCGCACGGAAGAGACAAAACAAATGGCTTGTGTGTCGATTTACGCGGTTCGTAAATCTACACACAAGCCAAATTTTTGTCTCTTCCGTGCGGAAACCTGACTGTAGCGATGGCCGAATTTATCGAGAGGGGTCAGTCCCTCGCGAATGGAGAATACCGTAATTGAGTTGGAAAAAAAATGTCGCAAGAATAGCCTGAATACTTTTGAAACTGAAAAAAGTCTTCTGTTACAAACAGAACATTTCAACTACAAATGTGATCTTATCTTGTTTCTATTATTTTCGTTTGGAATATTTTTTTCATTAGATTAAAAGCTTCTTTCAATCTTGTTTCCATTAAATTTGTTAACATTGGAATATTTTCATTAGATTAAAAGCTTCTTCTTTCAAATTTCCGTATACAAACTTCAAACTGTTCGATTGTATCTGATTCCGGAAGTTCCTTGATGATTTTGGAACGTGAGTTACCAAAGAACCTATAATAGAAGGTCATGATATCCTGCCTTACCCCAAAAACGGAAATAGGAACACAATGCATACATAAATTTACCGTTCCTTGTTAATGTAATTAACTGATACTAAAATCTTGAAGCAGTAGTCTCGAATGAATTTGATGAAGAGTTGAATTTTCTTTTTTTATTCAGTTAACGGACAGCTTCACAACTGTTATTCAAGAGATTGAAAAGTCAAACTGCTCACTTAACCGAAGCTTGCCTTGTTGGGAAACGTTCCATTATTGAAGGGAAGAATGAGAAACTCCCAAAGCGCACTAATCATTAAAGACCCAGTCTCGCAAACGAATTGAAGACATCAAAAGTTGAAAGAATATAAAATGACACTAAAACAGAAATCCAACAATTTCAGATAATCTTCATGAACTTCAGGACTTTTCCATATGCCATGGAATTTTCGATTTTTATAGATCATTGTGATATGAACAGACAAAATGTGATTGTCAAAAAGAGATCATCAAGCTGTAAACTCAGAGTTTGAAACATAAGACGATGGGTTTGCTTTTGAAGCTTTCCTAGAGTGTTACGAATTAGCAGTTCGGGTTGATTACATCCATCATGAAGTAACTACCAAGCTTGGAGCGTTTCTTTTTTTATGTTCTTCCTGAAACCAATTTTTTCCAGTTTCCTATTCTCGTTTAATGAGTGACAAACTTATAGAGATCATAACTGGAAGAAGTGTATGTTCATTTTCCGTTTTCATCATGATAAACAAACTCTTAACATGAAACCAATAATAATATCAGAAAAAGTTCAATTTTTTAGCATTCTGTAACTGCATTTTTTTTTCAAATATTAACCGTTACAGAACACTGATGGCTACCAGACGATCCGTCAAATCTCGATAATGACTTGGATTCAATGAAAACAATACAATTTCAAATGGCAAAGGTTCCAAGGAATCGTATCACATGATAGGGTTTGAAAAACTGCATTGATTTTTCATAAATCAACCTGTTCTGAGCTCATTTTTCCACTGTTTTGTTAAACAACTGAGCCTGATAGGTGATGCATGTTCGTATTATAGCTTTTTTCATTGAGAATTGTTATTGAGAAACGATTTTGGGTAATTTTTGATGAACAACTTCGATGAAAGAAATTTTCGAATACATAGAAAACCATTGAAACCGTAATTATGATCTTTTTTTCAACAAGGTGGTCGTACTTCGAACCAATAAGCATTATTGATGTTAATATCAAACTTTCAGAAAGCTTTAACTGACTGATTTCTAGAATCGAATCCGCTTTAAATTGACTCGCTGAATCACAATTTTTTTGCACAATTTTCACAAATAAATTAATTGGGATGAGCCAACTTGGAATGTCTTTATAGGAACAACAGAACGAAGTTACAATATTTCTATAGAACAGCTACTGTTCTAAAAATATCATGAAACAGTGGGTGACTTACACTGAACCGTTCCTATTCCTGGTGCTAACTCTTCTACAAGAATTTCCTCAATGATGGGATCCGTGAGTGCGGATTATAATTATTTCTGAATTGTTTTTTTTTCAGTATCCTCCATGCACAGAAGCTGCTAGAATGGGATTGCTCAATGGGGAAACACTCACGACTGGATATGGTGATTCATTTAGATTTGTTAAAGTGAATTCAAATTTACATCAATTTCAACGTGTCAAATTGTGAATGAATTACTAATGAATTTTTGTTATGTCTCTTCTTTATTTTCTCCTTTATTTCAGAATTTTGTTGTTTTTTTTTCAACATTTTACACCTCAATTCACACCTCAACCTGTTCCGGCCATCGGTGTGTGTTTTTTTGGAATTAAATTTTAATTTTTCATTGATTTTATATTACGAAATCTCTTAGAGTAGATTTTATTAGATCCAAGCGTTGAATACTTATTTTCAGAATCTTTTCTGGAATATTTATAACGTACAATGTTTGCTTCTTGCGAGTTTGTAAATTCCGTCTTGGGATGACGCAACCAAATATTGCAAACAGAAGCTTCAAGAAAATAAACATGAAAATTTCGAAACTGAATTTTTTCGAATGTAAAAAGTTTCCGTTTCACAACTTTCGTATCTCCTACTTGTTTTGAACTTATGTAGTGTTGTTGCTGCCGCTAACCTCGAAAGCCGTGAAAGATCTATTCCAGTTTCAGTCTGTCTGTACATTTTCCGAAAAAAACTACACGAGTAATAGGTTCTTCAAGCATTTCGTTGATCATTTCCAAATATGTACAATGCGATCATAGCTAGAGTACTGACATTGATAAAACTATCCCGAAATAATCAGTTCATGGCTGATTGAAGCAGAATGTGTGTGATAGTAAGAGTGTTTTCTTCTCATTAGACTAAAGATTTATTCCGGTCATGAAGATGGAAGCGTACCTGGTCTTTTCAAAACGCCCTCAAACAGACAGCAGATCTCGATAGTTTCAGTGACACACAGAGCTTTTTCGAAACTATTTTCTGTTTTATGGGTTTCATATCAAGAAAGCTTTTGAATCAATTAGCATTTGTTCTGTATTCCTAAGGATTACTTCTTTCTCCAATGAATTTCACGAATTTGGATTCATTAAATAATTGTGTATCTACTGGAGTTTATTGAGCTCTCTTTGACCATGGCAATTCCTGAACTCTCTCTGAACCTATTGAAACACTGATAAGAACATCAGCAGTAATTGGCATCGTTAAGTTTTCCGAAAATTTTTTCTTCAAACATCCGTAAATTTTCAATTAGTTCCCATGAACTTCTTCAAAATTAAACTAGAATTTGCAACAGGAATATTTTTATACATCTCAGTTTTTGCAGAAACTGTTTCGTAAAGCTGGTTTTCACATATGTAATGAAATAGAACGTCTTTTTTCTCTGATATGTATCCGTTTCATGGATCGATCAACTGGTGAAGCAAAAAACTTAATATGATATTTGGAAACTGTACTTCTTTAAAAAATACCAGCAGCGTTTGAATAAATCTGATTCATTTTTCAATTCAATGAGATGAAAAAATGTATCCTGACACATCAGTCTGTCAGTCTTATTGAGATCCGTCTGATTGAGACTGACTGATATCGGTATTACTGATTTTTTCCAAATAAGTTTTTTTCAAAATCGATCGGAATCCGCAATCCTTGCTCTAGAAACAGTCTGAAAAAGGTAATGTGCAAGATGAAACAGTGTTTTTTGTTCGAGGAACTGTTCATTCTTTTGAAAATGTGTGAACGTTTTTGTGAAAAATACTTACATATGTATGTACATCAAAAAAAGCATAGTAATAGTGTGAAATGAAACTTCGGAAGTGATTAACTTGAAACACAAAAGTGAATTCCCTATTGTTATCGTGAATTTCTCAATGAGGTTCAGGTGTCCTGATTAAATATACACGGTTTCCTCGCTCTGATAACAGTGGACTTTGTGGATGACATCCCCTCCTGGAACAACTACAACCTAGATATCGGATTGGGATTAGAACTATGAAGTCAATAGAAATGGATTGATGAAATTATCATCCAACAAATCATGTTTCAAAAAGTTGTGAAACTTGTCCCAGTAATCAAGTTCATTGGTGCGTTACATCTGAAACAAATTTTATTATTCCAACCCAGTCAGTGCATTCCTTTACGACCAACTTTGAACTTAGGGACCAGGAAACGGACCCAAACTAAAATTTTTTTTCCGTTTTTGATATAAATTTTGATGATGTTAAATTATGACTTGGCATTGGTTCAATTTAGTTTCGACAACTTCCAATTGACAAACGACATCAAGTAATGAAAATGCTTGTTTTTCTGATTTTGCGAAGCTCTATTTCATAAGGGAATCATTCTGGTTTGAGCTTTCAACACTTCATAGAGATTTCAAAATACAATCGGACTACAAATACTGTAGAACTGACTTGAATGCTCCTAGGTTTTTCATAATAGAATTCTGAACCAGCAATAATTTCTGTTTCGATTGCACGATATGAATTGGTGACGAACTGTATTGATGTTCAAAGTAAGAAACGTCGAGGAGCAAACTCATGAAACTCTTATTCTAATGACAAGTTTATATTTTCATGCATCAAAAGTCAGAGAAGTGAAACGTTCCGTACTTACACCTACCGAATCATAACTGATCACAAATGTTTCGCATTACAATAATAGAGTTCATAAAATCGTAATGAAATATATGAAACTTCGTGTTGTCCAATCTTGTTGTAGCGTGTTTCGATAGAAGAAACCCAACTAAAACCATTTCCAAATTCAGTCCGTTTTGAGATACATGAACCTCCCGTTTCAAGTGTTTATATAGAGAAAACTTTTTTCCTGTTGCTTAACCTTTTGATACGCTTGTGCTCTCTGAGTGAGCGCTTATGCGTACGAATCGGGAAGTATGTATAAAGAAAAAAACATTTGATACAATAATTAGACCCGCAGCTTGATCAATCACACTAAAATTCTCTAATTTTTCAGCAAAGTTTGAAACGCATTATTTAAACAAAGTGGGGGTTTTTTTTCGATTCATAGACGATGAATGTCTCCAAGATTTCTTAAGACTTGATTTGAAGTTTTCGTTGCTGATATCGAATGCTTCTAGATTGGAAAATTTAATTCCAGATCCGAAATCATCCATGCATTAAAAAAACTGTTCTTCGACTTCGTTATGACAAGAGCCAAAATCAAACAAAACGTTAGTATTCAGAAATAAATCTCTATAGTCAACTGAGCTTTCCATATTCTCAAAAGTTAAGGACTTGTAACTTTTTTATTGCTATCAGGGTGATATGTTTTGATATATCATATACCTGACACTATAGAGTATTGAAAAAAATGCGATTGAAATGCACACGATTTTTTGAGCGAATGGTTCAACGGGTGGGGTCACTTATGAAGGAAATTTTCTGATAAATTTGTCGCTCCGAAATGAAAAGAAAAAAGGGGATAATTCATGGAAATGACAAGAGATCAACGAAAACATCTTCAAAGTTTGTGTCGGTTTCCGCGCAGCAGAAGTTGTTGACCATTTATTTAGATTCCAGCTAGTATCAACTGCCTGGAATCCCGCTAAAGTCAAAATGGGTCAGTGAAACATTAGAAATTTCAAGGTTACCTGAATAAAATAATTTTCTGTAGTTTTTCTTAAAATCACATTTTTTCTAGACCTGTTATTTTTCCAAACTTGTCTTTTCAGGTATTGTAATGAGAATGACAGTTTTTCGTAAGTAGAAAGCAAAGAGGATAAAAACTAAGAAACAGCACAAGAACTTATCGATGACCTAGAACTCCGTTCGACATAAACAAAGTCGATGAAACATTCAAAACGTGTATTAAAGGCATACCTGGGCACAATTCCTTCATGTTGTTGTGCTAATAGCCGAAATTTAAACGGTTTTGATAAATAAAATCAGACTTCATGATTTTACGGAAACAGTGAGATTTAATAGTTCGAAGAATAGTTTTAGTCGTGTGAAAATAAGTTGTGAAGATTGGAACTCGAAGCAAAACAAAATTCAGGTTACTGGTTATTTTTTTTAGAGGTCAAACAGCGCTAAAAAAAACATCAGAAAGCTCTGTTTGAAAATTTGTTTGAAAAAAAGTTTTCCAGAAGTATCTTCTCGGATATCAACGCATAGAAATCTACAGTAGGCTTGATTTCAATTCGAAACAGAACTTTTAAACTTTTTCAATGATTTTTCTAAAACAGCATTACTGATGTTCAATTATGATTTATAATGATTCAAAGAATTGTGATGTTTCTATAATTCCATAGAATGAGATTGTCAACAAAATGAGAGAAATGAATGCAGTTTGAATACAAGAAACCGTTTAATTAATATCTCAGACTTCTGATTTAAATATACTGGGTGATTGAAACAACGATTCAGATAAAACATTTCAAAATAAAGGTGGCGTTTGAAAACGACTACTAGAAAAATTTTCACGAAAATCACAAATTTATTGCAAATCGTTCGTCAATTTGATTTCTTCACGTTGTTCGACAGTTCCCGGTAATATCAGATTTATACATACTAAACCAGACCAGATAGATGCCTCACAAACTAAACCATTGAAACATTGAGAAATATTTTCGATTTGTTCAGAACTTTTTCTCGGAAAAGTATGCTGCTGTGTGTTACTGTTACTCTTTATTCAAATTCAACTAGTTTGTTTGTATTGTCAGAAAATCCTATTGGTATTATATCGCTGTTTTTTACTACAATATATCGACCACATGAAACATAATTTTGCTGGTTATTATGAAGACGACTTCCGTACGATTTCAAAATTTTTTTTTCAATTTTTAGTTTTTCAAACGGCAACGAGTAACTCGAGCAATTATGAAAAATAAGTTGTTTAGTAACAGAAAAATCTCTGTTATTGAAATGCATTTTCCACAATCTTATCACGCCTCAATTATTGATAGCTGCGCCTAAATTTTGAAATTTACAGTTTCCAGTGACTATCAAAAATTGAGTTATACAAACATGATATTCAAATTGTTTTAGTTTTACAAAAGCGAACACCATATTTCTTTTTTTTTTCCGTCAATATTGACTGACTTCATTAATCTGTTTAAATCAAATAAGCTAACTGAAACATTCGAAAATCGCAAGAAACGGTTCTTAAATATAGTTGTACGTAATCCATTTAATCGACAAAACACATTTTTTTCCAGAGGAGCCAAATAAATTTCCTTCTTGAAAAATCCACAAAAAAAAGTTAAGAGATCGAAATAAGATCAATCGGTTTCAATGGTTTCAAATAATCTTGACGTTTTCTTTGATTGAACAATGAATATTCGGATAGAGTGGTACTTTTATGAAAATTATTGAACCACACTTCTGTTGTTCTATGAGCTTCTGTCGAAGAAAAGATGTTGAGGGAAAAGGCCGGATCGGGATATATTAAGGCAGAAATATTTATATTGTTGACGGTGCCGAAAACACATTACCGTTGCACTTTTACACCAAACTTTATGCAATTTCTGAAACGCTAATACGGCAGTCGAAAAACAATAGAAACTAATTGTGAACGCTTTTTGCGCGGAAAAGTTGAATGTGATTATTATTCAACTGAATCAATTAATGCTCAAAACTGACATCGGAATCAGAAATGTAAACAATATTTTTGATCCGAATGTCTAAAAATTTTGCTACAACCTCTGCATCGATTTTTTAAGGTATTCGAATTGAAAGGAACAAACTAAAATAAGAAATAATCCACAAATTTTCTTTACTCTGAGAAACAGAGTTTTTTTTAGCTGCTGTTAAATAACCAAAGCTTTTTTGTGCAAAAACTGAGCAAAAATCACACATTTCTAAAAATAAGTAACCTCGGGCTTCATTGATATCGAGTACTAGTTCGTGAGAGTGTAAGCCAGTAAAATGTTTAATTTTTTTTGTAAGTTTAATTGAGAATTTTGAAAAATTGGAAGTAATTTTCAAAACTTTGTACTCCGACTGATTTTGAATCTAAGTAAACAATTGAAATCGTTTTGCTGTTTTTTGACTTCAATATATCTGCGTCTTGAAACACGATTCTATTTGTATTTTTGTCTGGTTAAACTTCGTACCATTTCCATTTTTTTCAAGTCTTTAACGTGAATACTTTAATGGCTCGAATGATAAGTTACGGTGTATTTGTAACAGAAAATCTCTGCTACAGAAATGTTTTTTTCATCTCATTGCAAGTCAATTGTTTATTGCTCTGTCTAAAATTTTAAATTCCCAGTTTCAAGTCGCTGTCAAGGACTTCAGCCAGACAGCTGAGACAATCGTATTTTATCGAATGATCAGACACAAATATTATTTTGATTTTTTATTTATTATATGTTATTTTACTAATTGATGTTTTTCTTCCGTTTCTATTACATGTGCTAACTGAAACATTGAAACATGAAAAAAAAACCGGCCAAATCTAACTGAACGAAACGCATCCAAAGTGAATGAAAGAAAGTTACTGCCGTATTCCAAAGGAGCCGAACTAGTAGATTTTTTGAAACATTAGAAAAAAGTAATGAGAATTAAAAAATGTCGATTTCAATAGTTTCAAATTAGATGAACGTTTATATTAATAAAACAATGAAGGTTCTTGGGATACATCTCTGAGACAGAAAAGTTTATTTTCGCGACGTTAATGTGAACTCATCACAGTTTCACGTTTCCTTCAAGCTTTATAAAATATTTAAAACACTAATGGGATTTTGCTCGTCAAAGAAATAACATGTATGTAAATGAAAACTAGAAAATAGTGAATTTTCAGGATTATTCTTAGTACTTCATCAGAAAAAAACACTGTGACTTCAAGTAATAACTCTTTGTGATTATCTCAAACTTCCGTTCTGAATGAAAAATTAAGTTTTTCCGTTATTCGAGAGCATTAACAGACATGAGAGCCCGAGCATAAAGGAACCGATTATCCAGTTTTGATAATGTTCGTGCTAAAATTTAATTGTAACGATCATAAAACAGAGTCAGAACTGAACTATTCTGAACAGTAACGTACAAATAAGAACAGAAAAACAGTACTTTTGACACGAAAGTCTGAAAAATTGCTGCAACGGAAACTTGGGAAATTTAGATAAAAATCTTCGTTTCCAGTGTTTCTAACTTTTCGGGTCTGTAATACATCCCCGTACAGAAAAATCCATTGCGAATTCAATAATTTGTTCACAATGAGTTAATGAAGACAATATAGTATTCCGCTGAATCCTCGAAGCAGAGACCAAAGAAAAGTGCCAAACTTGTATGTGAAATTAGAAACGGTGTTTTCCTTGAACTTTTACTGTGTCTGAATGTTGATGAATATAGAAGGGTTTTACGAAATTTGATGCAGCAACAACGATTCATAAATGAAACTCGAAAATGGTTGAAGAATACAAGAAACGTTATAAGACAATTCTGTTTTCCAATAGCTTTACTTTCAAAATAATTTTTTGAATGATGCTATTTTTCTGCTGTTTGATACTATTTTTGCATAGTACACAGTTCAATGATGAAAAGTGACAGAAAACTTATTGAAAAAAACTTTATCGATCGTAATGATTTTGCCAAACTTCCAAATCAATCTGTTTTTTCCTTTATTCCGTTTCATAATTCATTGCACACGAGTACACTTTTCTCGTGTACTATCACGATTGAGCTCAAAACAAGATTCCAGCTTTTCAAGCTCAATTTAAATAGGAGACTATCAGAAAACTGTAGTCCATCCCGGTAAACGTTACTTAATTTCTGAATGACTGATAAAAGCATCAGGAAACGTTGATTCCATTTGAGACAAAAAGCGGAACACCGAACGCTGACCGTAGTTCTAGCTTACTCCTCTGCAAGGAGTTTGCAAGGAGTATTGTTTTGTCCCTCCATAAGTTTTTTTTGCATTTATGTTTTCAACCAGACTAGGACCTCTATGCTATGAACATTTCAAAAAGATAATGAAAATCAAAAAGGATTCGTCGAGGGTTCAATTAAGTTTTACAAACACATTAGTATTCATAATAGTTGTGAAACATTCACAGAACTTCTAAACTGGTTTCTAAGAGAGTTGTAGCGATTTTGAAACAGAAATAGTCAGGAACAAAGTAAACCTTTATCAAGTAAACCTTTATCAGATCGGCACTCTAAAGACACAGAAATTTGAAAATTCCGGTGTAAAGAGGTTTTACGGTATCAAATCCAAAATGATGATGTTTTCGGGAAAATGACTCACACGTTTAGTTTTTCCGTAATTTCCGACTTCTCAAAAAAATTAATTCCAAACGTTTTCCAAATGTCAATTTTTTATGCTTTTACGACAACGACCATCGAACTGCCGACAATTTTGAGTTCATAAAGAACTGTTTCACAACTGTGAAAACTTTCAGCTTTGTAAATCACTTCAATGGGCTTTAAAGTTGAAGAATATGAAACCAACCCTCAATTTATGCCAATTCATAGTCGAATATAAAGTTTGTTCGCGACCAAAAGGAACTGAACATAAAAAGATACTAAATTGTATGAAATAGTTGAAACAGTGTGTGTATTTCTAACAAAGCTCATTTTCAGAAAAAAACTTACTTTTTTTGGAAACGGCGCAGTTTTCCAAAAGGTAACTTTGTTACCAATAAGCTTACAAAGTCCTGTAATAGATTTTGCGTTCAATGCTTGTCAAAAAAAACTTGGTACCTTTTATAATCTCCAGGGCTTATCAAAACGTATACTTTTGCGCGTGTGTTCATGGGGATTGAATAACAGTGAAGTTCGAAAATATTCCGTTTCGGTTTGATTGAAAAGTTGGGAATGTTTTACTGGTATAATAGATTATAGAATATTATGATGAATACGCACATGGCACAAATAACAAATATCATGTCATGAATTTTAAAAAATCCCTAACAAAAATTGGTGCCTCAACTAGAATATGAATCCTGGTATCGTGAAATTAAAACAAAAAAGACACAAGCTTGAGGAAAACTGCGAAGAGGTTCGCTCCCGGACCCTTCGGGTTATCTCAACCTTTATCTGAGAGGTATCGGGCTCTTGGATTATTAGAGGTTTATTATAATTGGATAATGCATAAAGGTTAAATGGTAAAGCATGAGTAATAGAGGAACAGGAAGGTCCAAAGATAGAGGTTAGACCTCTAGGGATGGTCTTCCTCGGTCACATACCAGGACCTCGCTCCTACCAAGACTAACTTAGAAGAGCTCCGTCCCGTCCAGAAATGTAAGGGGCGGAGTCATTCTCTGGTCTCTCCTTTAGGGGAAAGAGCGCCATCTATGAGAGAAATTTAAAAGAGAAGGGAACCAGGCTCATGCAAACCGAGTCTGGTACTACCCTTTCAAAGTACACAACTGGGTGTTTTCTGTAAATTGGATTTTATGGGTCTCCTGAAAATTCATAATATGACATTTTGTACAGAGCTTTTTGTATAAATTCAAAAACGTTTTGTTTTTTTCTCTGAATTCGGTTTCAATTTCAACAGAAAAGTGAAATTGTTTGATGTTTTCAGTGGGTGACCGCGATATAGTACGATAAAATGTATCAAACTGATAGAAACGCTGATTAAATGGCGGTTTGAGCATGAGAATAGAGATCACGAAACACAAGTTCTAATTCTACACTGCTTTTTGAAAGTCATGAAAAATTGCTCTGCAACTGAAAATAAACAAAATAACTTTTCTAGGTAGCAGTTTTTGGTTCGACTTGTTATGGATGTCATGGACTGACCGGATATGTGAAGATACAACTTTCATGAACATTTTGAAGCGGTGAAATTCTGAACATTTCTGCTCACTATCCAAAAAAAAGTACAGTTTATGGAAACTTATATCTACTGGTGCGACCCTTTTCATGAATCGGCAAGGCTTATGAATTTTACCAACTTTTTCTCGATTTTTTGAAACGTTGAATTGTGCTTAGTCATCCTGTTTCATAACTTTATTGAATTACAAATAATTTGAGTTATTCCAATTTGGACATATCTTCGACGACTAAGACAGAAACAATGAAATCCAGCTCTTTATTGATGGATGTAAGCTTCTTCGAGACGTGTGTAAAAAATCGATAGGAAACACGGGATCTGGTAGAAAAAATCATTATGTGAAGCAGCGAAGTTACTGAACAGTACCGATAAAAATTGGGCTTTTGTGTTCTATTCCGGTTTCATAATGGTTTCAGATTGTCTGGCTGTTTTTCTTCATAGTTTGAACGCGATTTCTATATTACGGCATTTGCATCCCAAGTCAAAAAACAAATGTATCTGAAGTGATACGAAAAAAAGTAATTTCAAGCGTGTGACTGGGAAAAGACTGGGAAAACGTCAATTCTGGGGTTGAATTGACTTGACTGTCCAAATCAAAAGTTTCGGACCCAAACTTCCAAGAGTAACCACTGATACAATATTATTCGTACCAACAAACAACGGATGAAGTCGTAAAAGTGAAACTGATATGGTTTTATCACTCATCAAACTGTAGCAAGTGAAAAATGACCGAACATGAGTGCCAATCTGATTGATAACAAACTCTTATAGCTTCGAAAAACTGAAAGTTTCTTGAGGAAAGTAATTGGGCACAGAGGAACAACACCACCAACACCGTCTTCCACTTTCTCTGAAGTTATTGTATCAGTAAAACCGTGAATAAAGGCAAAAGAAAAATGCAACTTATCAAAAGAAATGGAACTGAATAAAGTAAGGTTTTAGAATTGAATTCATAAGCTTATCCGGACAACATCTAGAAAATTATTGAAGATCCCAATGATAACCAGAAAATATAATCATCGAATCAAAACCAAATTAAAAATAATCATGAATAAACACTGCAATACCGAAAATATTCCAAGCAAATACATTTGAGTTTGCGTTGATTATTTCGAGGGACGATTATTTTTAAAAAGTGTCAATTTTGAAAATCAATTTTTGAAATGTTGAAATATTATTATTCTGTGAATCGTCAATGTCT
This sequence comes from Caenorhabditis doughertyi, assembly GCA_963572265.1. Taxonomy (NCBI): domain Eukaryota; kingdom Metazoa; phylum Nematoda; class Chromadorea; order Rhabditida; family Rhabditidae; genus Caenorhabditis; species Caenorhabditis doughertyi. The sequence goes on along the minus strand of OY751556.1, from coordinate 24,253,886 downwards.
AATAATAGAGCTATGCATGGAATGTTTCTGCTATGCTATTGACGTCCTCATAGTCGTGAGATTTTAAAATAATTCAATGAAACTGTGGAAAATTAAAACTGAACTCGGTAGTGTTTGGTATGTCACAAATGCACAGAATTGGACAACGTATGCCAAGAAGCCGGGTTACTGAAATTATAAAGTACGAAAAAACTGCTAGGATTCTCCTTATCGAAAAAAAAGCAGTTAGTTTTTTTTTCATAAGTCTGGTTGAAATTCTTCATGATCTACTAGAGTGTCGGCTCGCGAGACAATTCTCGCAAAGCTCGTTTTGTCTCGCAATAAGCTCGTCTCGCGATTACTCATGCTCGGCTCGCACAAAGATCGTCTCGCTTAATGCTCGCAAATGCTCGCTTGTCTCGCTGCTCGCAAGTGATCGTTCTCGCAAATCCTCGCAATTTTCATTTCTCGCAACGTGATCGCACATGATCGCAAAGACTCGCGAGTCTCGCAATTATGGTCGTGTTGTCACGTTTTTACTCATTTTCGAGTTTTGTTTCTCTTTTTTTTGTGTCCCATTTTGTTTTTCTGTTCAAAATAATTTTCAAAAATGAACAAAAACGTGACGACCCTCTCAAAATTGCGAGACTCGCGAGGTTTGCGATCACTTGCGATAAAAAAAAAAAAAATGAAAAATGCGAGGATTTGCGAGAACTATCACTTGCGAGCAGCGAGACAAGCGAGCATTTGCGAGCATTACGCGAGACGATCTTCGTGCGAGCTTACTTCTTTGCCGAGCTTCTTTGAACACTCCGTTCAATAATGAGCTGAAAATTGGTGGGTACACTATATCGACCATGCTGATTCCATTTCTGAATTCAAAATCTGCAAAAGGCCTATTTCATTTCCTCGAATTTTTCGGGCCTCCGCAGGCTTTCCTAGTCTCACTTGGTGCCGCATTCTTATACGCCCTCCCGCCTCAACGAAAATTGTGGTTTGATGGCGCAGCCGGGAAGGCGATGATCTGTCATGAGGAAGGCTGTGGGTTCGTTACCTGGTCAGCGCAATTTTTTTTTAGCAATTTTTTGTTCGTTGAATTCAGAAGCCGTCATCACCCAAGATGATGTTAAAGTATATCCCAGAGCCATAAAACAGTCTCCGATGACTCCAGGAACATTTTCAAAAAATTTTTGACTCGAAACTTCTGCGAAACTGCCCATGGGACACTTGGGAAATTTGTTGAGCTCATAATTTTTTTTCTGAAAAAAGTTTCGAAAGTGTCAGAAAGTGATTCCGGATGTTAGAGTTACTATTTTCACTCCATTTTGCAACCCCCCTTTTGCAAAGCCATGGGAAGATCAGAAAAACGTAATATTTCCAAAAAGTGCTCTAGTAAACCATGTCACAGAGAAGTCTTTTGCAGATTTTGACTTCAGAAACGGAATCAGCATGGTCGATAAGGTATATGAACCTTGTCTCAGCCCTAGATCGAACGGAGTGTTCGAAGAACTCCCTAGTTAGCAAGAGCAAGGCTCGCAAGGCGACACTCTATGATCCACCGGTATAATCGTAATAGGGAAATGGAGCTTTCTGATAATTATCACCATTCCATGAAATATTCTAAAAGTTACAGAATCATTAGAACCGTAAAAAAGACGAAAACATGTTCCATTGGTTTGCTTGGTTTGCTGATCATCATTTTATTTCTCAGAAATCGGAATTAAGATTCCAGAAGCGTAATGATTTTTGGAAGTAATTTATGCCAGTTTATCAAAATTCCAATCACCCTAAGAACTTACCGAATTGACGAAATTGTGAAAAAATCTTGTGTTGAATCAGATATCATAATTATTAAGTTATAAAATTGCAGATTTTTTAGACATAAACTTAAGAAAACACCGCTATTTTTATCATAATTTTTTCGGAAATTGTTCTCATAATCAAATTTTTCGGAGTTTATGATGCCTTTTAAAAATGCAAATGAGTGACCGATCAAAAACTCCAGAATCTTACAATATCAATGAAACCGTATGAAGCGTCACATCACTATTTTAATAGTTTTTTTTGTAGGTTTTGCTCTTAGTTGAAACCGGAGGTTTTTTTCTTAACATGGCTTCAAATAAGAATTTACAGAGCCGTTTGATGCGAGTCTAGAGATCGAAACTATCTTGAAAATTGAGCAATCAAAAGAGAAGTCGCAAAACGAAATTCATAAAATTCGGGGGAAAATAACTTCTACGAAAGTGTAGTAGTAACTCTGAGTGAGTTTGAACCGTTATACTGAAAACGATGATGATGAAGTAGCGTCTAATTTTTATTGAAATAGCTTAACAAGCCCAAAGAACAGCAATATGATCTCACTCGACTACTTGATTCTAGTGGATAAAACTGTACTACTAGACCAATCCAAAGGGTTGAAATCATCCGGTGATGAGTTGAAAATTTAGAAACAAGTCAAATAAATAAATCATTTTCATGACTTTCTTTGATGATTTACAATGTGAAAGAAACAGCAACAACGATCTCAACTTTCAACTGCCAAATTTTTATGCTTTATCTGATTCATAAAAATCATTCTTACTTGAAACATTATTAAAGCTGTGTCTTTCACAAATATGAGTATTTTGAAGGTACCCATACTATATTAGAATTATACTGCGGGAAGAAAATGAAGAAAAGAAGTTGTGGATGGTATGAATTAAAAAGTTACAATTCATTGAAATTTGTACGTCTGAAGTTTGCAAACAGAAAATAAGAAATCACTTTAAAATATGATAAAAAGTGTACTTACTGTAGTGAAAAAAAACCGATATTGGTGGACATCGAGTTTGTAATTTTGGCTGAACACCCAAAACACCAACCGAACATTTAGAAAAAAAATTCATATCGATAAAATTTATATTCGATCGAAGCATTGTTATGTGAGCACTCCTGTCGTTCTTCAGAACTATTTGAAACGGTCAAATAAATGTAACTCTTAACACTAAGAAGTTGGATAAAATTGTTCCGAAGTTTGGTTTTCTGATGATATCGAGAAACCTTATTCTTATTCTCATTCGGGACTGATTTTGGAAAAGCAGAATATTTCAGTAAGCAGTAAGCAGAGTATGCAAAACGACAAGAATGTTTATTGACATTCAAAAAACAGAGGTTGGAATAGGAACTGTACTGCTGGCTAGTCTCATGTTAATCAAAATTTTCACTTTCACGCCTGTGTTTTACGCTGAATGCGAACCCCATTGCAAGATTTGCTTCTGTTAACAGTATTGTCGTTTTTAAGAAGTGAATACTCAATGTCAGTATACTATAACTTTTTCGCTCCGATCACTGATGGGGGCGTTTTCGCAAATTTGCCGCGCATAGAAACCGCAATTTTTTTCAGTGGTACGAAATGCAACTCACGCAAACTTTTTCCTATTTTCAGGATAATTTCTGCAGTTACGGGATACAGCACTTGCTTAGAATCCTTTGTTTCGTGATTAGAAAAAGCTCAAACTTCTGGCACAGGATTAGGAAAAGCCGTGCGGAAAAATAAGTAATTGGAAATATAAAATAAGGAAATTCGAAGCGAACATTTTTTGTGAAACTCAAACCGATTCAGAAGTATTATATGAACCTTACGTAAGTTTTCTGAAAATTTTGAGACTTCATTGAATTTTATGTACATATATCCTGGGCAAACGTGTTTCACAATATTTTCAAATTCGAAGCATTTGAAGTGATACGATCGAGGCTTAATGAAGAGTTTATAAAAATTTGGAATGTTTTGTATTTGGAAAAATTTTTGCCAAACTATTGCATATTGCAGCTCGCTTCAGTTTTAGCTTCTTTCTACGCAACCAATTTCCACTTTTGGCTTCATACTGATGAACATTTCGAAACGGAATCATTCCAATGAAAAATACTCAGAAGAGGTCAAAAGACAATAGCAAAAACTCTGTAAACAAAGGATTATCAGAAAGTTCCGAAACAGGAACTGATGATTGTTTCTGAGAAATGATAACTGATATGAAAAAAAATCAGGGAAGAGAATACAAAAGTTTGAAGGAATAATAATAATTTTAACAGAATTGGAAGTGCGATTTTCTCCGTTTCATAACGTTATTATACTCAGGCGGCAATGTTTTATACACTAAAAAATACATTCCGTTTCCGAATTAAACTTGGATGAAACAAATTCTGGTGTCATTTGACAACGTTTTGTTTCTCATTGATGAAACGAAATACGGTTTTTCAGATTTAGTTAATGTTAAAAAAACTGTGGAAAAGTGTTTCCAGCAATGCGGTTGTTGAGTTGTTAACTAGCAGTTTATTTCGACCAGCTACAGTTCGACTTCCTTCGAAACCAAAAGTTCCTGAAATAGTTTTCAACTGTTTCAAAACATTCAAGTATCCTGAATGGCTATTTCTGGTACGACTTGAGGACTCTTCTAGAAAAATAGTAAGTTGGTTTCACTAATTTCGGATCTAGGTCATGTACAGAGCAAATTGTTTGATTAGAAAGAATGAATCATTATTTCATGAAACTGGAATAAAATTTTCCAAAAACGACATAAATAAGCCTTGTTGCTTTGAGGCATTATTCGCACCTTAATATATAGTACTGGGCTTGAGTTATCAGCCTGGGCTTGAGTTATCAGCCTCAAAGCTTGTCAAACCATTAGGTGTGAATGATACGTTACGATCGTTTCACGATTCTCTTACTGACTCTACATTCCCAAAGTATTCCGTGTCTTGGCGTCTTATAGATTGTCACAATTAAAAACGGATAACTTATTTTAGTCACTGCAACATGAATTTTTTAAACTGGGCAATTTTAAACTTGCCACTTCATTATTAAACCAGGTATGCGCGGAAAATTGGAAGAAAGGTTGAAACAGTTACAACTTCATTATTCCTCATTTTGTTTTCGAACTGTTGTCTAGAACAGTGACAACTGTTCCAAAACTATGAGAAATTCGATGTGATAATTTTTGGCACAATTGAAGACGCATTCGAGGTTGAACACATGTACTTTTCTATTATGGCAGCCAACCTCATATCTACTGGCAATGTATTTTCCGACGCAGTTTTATAGAAATGACAAAACGTTAAAGGTTTTGAGAATCCTATTAGTATTGGTATCAGACATGAGCGGAATTCCGTCTTCCGTCTTCCGCCTTCCGTCTTCCGGGCTTTTTTCTCTTCCGTCTTCCGTCTTCCGACTTCCGGATTTTTAAAAATTGTTCCGTCTTCCGGCTTCCGTCTTCCGCGTTTCCGGATGGTAAGAAGCTTTGAGAAAAGAGAAATTCGGGGGAAATTTTCCAAAATTTTCAACTTTTCAAAATGGTTTTAGAGCATTTCAACATACTTGGTTATTCGTCAAACTATGTTTTTGTTTCAAAAATTTCAATTTTGTGCCAACAAAATTTAGTTTTTTTTCTCGCTGGAGCAGTTTTGAGAACTTTTTGTTCCTTCCGTTTCCTTCCTTCCGTCTTCCGAGATTTTGAAGTTTCTTCCGTCTTCCGTCTTCCGTCTTCCGGATTCAAAATTTTCTCTTCCGCTCATGTCTGATTGGTATTGACTTTTCAATTAAAAATATGAAACTGAAGCTTAAAGAAGGACTGAACTGGGGTTTTTTATTTTAAATTCCGAGGTATTTTTTTTATTTTGATTCTTTTCTTCCACTATGCCTCCATCAAAAATCCCCTTCAATGGTAGAAAAAGGCGTATGAAGGCAGAGCCGCGTACAGGTTGATCACCTAGATATTTGAAAAAAAAGCGCGTGCAACTCGCTAACTTGTCGGATTCTAAGCCATCAACCTGTATTGTGTGCTTTCTTCCAAACACAAATTTGAACCGTTCAGAGCGATTTTTAAGCAAAATCATATGAAAGAATCGAAACAGAATGAAAAATACGTCGAATTTAAAGTTAAAAACCCGAGTTCGGTGTTCCGTTCGGAAAGGAAATGAAAAATGCAGAAGCCTTCAACTACATAATGGTTGTTACGGACTTCCAAGATCAACAAGACCAGGGTGTCTCATCGATTTATTCAAAAAAAAAAATGCTGATCAAAAGCACAAAAGACCTAGTCCTACAACGATTAGAGTGGGCAACCAATTCAAATGTTTCTGAAAGCCGAATGAAACAGTAAAAGATCTGGCCAACATTTCCAATCTGGAAACCAATCTGGAAACTAACAGTTTCCAATAATATATTCAAGTTGGAAATTTTCAATGATCTGTTATTAGTATTATCACTAGCATTTATTGAAAGTTTGAAGAATGGTTAATACCGCTAAATTCTATGAGTGTGTCATTTTTGAAAAAATATCATCAAATTTTCTCTAAAAAGTATTTCCTGTTCCAAAACTTTCGGAAATTTCGATCGAAATCTTTTGGCACAATGAGAATTCGATGTGTATTTCATTTCGAGAATTATAAGTTAAATAAATAAAAAACTTGTTGTTATTTGGGGGTTTTATAAGCCTATTGAATTCATTGTGAGTTAAGCCAGCATCGTTTTAAGTAAAATTCGAAACCATACATGCTCTTTAAGAAAATGGGAGAAAAATGAAAAACGTATCGAAAATTGCGCTTCACAGTTTTCTACAACGTTTGGTGGTTTGATTCGCAGTCCAACTGACGATCGATTTTCGAGCGCATTTCTAAAGAAAAGTCAAAACGGTAACCGATGTTCAGTGGTTTTTCAATGAATCATTCTATTCTCAGCTCCAAAACAGTTCAGATGGCAAAAATGTCATATTTGTGCCAACAGGAAATGATATTTTTTCGATTCTAAAGTTATTGTAGTTTTAGATCCTTGTTCAATTAATTGAAACGTTTTTAACCAATACCTGTAGAAGACAAGGAAAAGTCGGCTGCGTTTTGGACCCATATAGATTACATACGATTAGTAACACGCATTCCATTCTAATCCGTTTGAAAACTCAGTGAAACATTACAAAAATTGTAAATTATTTTTATCACCACTCTAAAAGTTTACTGCCTCTATACTCCCAATTGAGTTGCTAGAGGTTTCTAAGCCACATTTTCGAAGTTTTCATAAATATTGACCTGAAAAAAACGAAACACCTTCCAAGCGGACCTTCACGGTTTCCAGTCTTTTTTTGAATTTTCGCAACCTTTTGAACCTTAATTCTTTTTGGTTCATAATGGAAAGATTTGAATAATTGTGTGATAACAATTCCAATTACCGTTGTAATTTTCTATAAAGTGAACGACAAAAACAATTAAACGGGAGGTCAGGCGAAAAATTTGTTATAAGCATTGTGAAACGAAAAACTGGAGAAGCATTGAAAATTTAAAGTTAAATCTAGTTTAGAATTTCCAGAATGGAAATTATTATAAGCCAAAGCAGATGAAAAAAACCGAAAATTAAAAAAGCTATCGCTGAATGAACGAAACTTGGCATTTCGTTTTCCAAAAGTAATTTTCCGCCCAAAAATACAATTAAACTGTCTCTAAAAATGTGACCATAGAAACATTTTTTCCCAAAAAATCTCAAAAAGTTACGGAATCAGTGAAACTGTGAAAACCTAGACTGAAAACCCCAACCGCTCCGTTCGCTATAATTAGACAAAAATTGGCAACCAAACTCAAGTGGGTTGCTAAAAAACTATTAAAAATATGTTCTTGAGCATTCGAGCATTTTGCAGTTGCATAATGAAAACGCGGAATCAATAAAATCGTCATTTCTGATATGTTGAATTAAAATTGATTCCACAAAAATTGGAAATTATATTATAAAAAAAAGGCATAAGCCACGTTTTATTTGCGATTATTCACTATCATTCGAACAATTAAATATTACAAGAGTGGAGTAAATGGTATACAAAAAACTGGTAATTTTTGCTAATACACGTTTAAAATTTAATGAACAGGATATTCTGATCATATCAAACAATTTAAGAAACAAAGCAGTTGTGAGCAAACAAAAAGCAAAATTTTACTCGAAAATTTAGCATTTGAGAACGTTTCAAAAGACTTGATCGATTATTTCATTGTCACATCGCAATGAAACTTCATAGACTCCTGAATAGTCACAGTATCAATGAAACTGGTATTCGGTGACTTACTTGAGTTCTGAAAACTTTATTGTTTTACAGTATTAATACAACTGTAAGTATGATACATCAGTTGGTAAGAATAGACGTCTTAAAACTTAAACAGGAGGTTTTTTTTCAAATATGCTTCACTTTCAAAACGATGATAAAATAGCAAGCTATTAACAATATAATAATTGTATAAACGTTTTTTTTTCAAAACTTCATCAATTTGAATGCATGCTTCTGTACATTGTGAAAAAAACACAAACCACCATCGAATTGTTATTTGAAAAAAACGAGTTCAATGAAACAGTAAAAAAAGAAAAAAGAACGTTTTGTCAATTCGAAAATGCTTGGGTTGATTCAATTTTATTATATAGGGATTGCCAATGGAACTGCGAAAAAAAAATTCAAAATACGGTCACTGAAACACCGAAAATTCCAGAATAATACATAACCTATGAAACTGTATGAGAACATTAATCTTTTTTGATAGGACTTCAAATCGGTGAGAAATTAGAAAAGAGATTGAAATACTCGCTTATCAAAAAACTTGAAACAACCCGTTCAAATTTAAGAAGCTCTTTCTGTAAGAACGAGACTTTCTCCACTAGGCCTTGGCACAAAAACCAAAAGTGTTTCTAATCCAAATGAGTTTTTTATGTTGGGTATCCATATGGATAGGTGTTCCCAAAAAACATACTCCCAAGTCCATGTGACGTCATCACCGGGAGTTGAAGCTCAGAGCTGGAATTGCACATCTGAAAACTCAAGTTTTTTCAACTTTGAGATTTTTTTCTCAAATTTCTCGTGGGTTTTTGGGAATGCTTAGTGCATGTTTGAGCCTATTTTCAGGTCTCTGCAATGCCTAAAAACTTAATTTTCAGAAAATTTTTGATGTTTTTCAGCTTTATCTCGAAACTTTTCAACTTGTGTACACACTGAAACTTTTTTCCCAGATTCCCCACCCAATTTGCTACAAAAAAGTCTCTTGGACCATCCCGAAATTCCCTGACCCTTTTGCGCTAGACGGGTTTTTCCGAAAATCACATAAGGGTCCCCCCTTATGAAATTTTTTTTTCCAAAAAATTTCGAAAAATTTTTTTTTCGAAAAAGTTGTTTTTCTTGTAGTTTTAATCGTAAAAAGCTACCCGACACAGTTTGAGACTTCAAATCCACGCTTTAGCCGGGTTATTGCTGTTGAACTGGAATCAATGGATTTTGTCACTCTTTTTGCCTGAATGAACTATAACCCGGCTAAAGCGTGGATTTGAAGTCTCAAACTGTGTCGGGTAGCTTTTTACGATTAAAACTACAAGAAAAACAACTTTTTCGAAAAAAAAATTTTTCGAAATTTTTTGGAAAAAAAAATTTCATAAGGGGGGACCCTTATGTGATTTTCGGAAAAACCCGTCTAGCGCAAAAGGGTCAGGGAATTTCGGGATGGTCCAAGAGACTTTTTTGTAGCAAATTGGGTGGGGAATCTGGGAAAAAAGTTTCAGTGTGTACACAAGTTGAAAAGTTTCGAGATAAAGCTGAAAAACATCAAAAATTTTCTGAAAATTAAGTTTTTAGGCATTGCAGAGACCTGAAAATAGGCTCAAACATGCACTAAGCATTCCCAAAAACCCACGAGAAATTTGAGAAAAAAATCTCAAAGTTGAAAAAACTTGAGTTTTCAGATGTGCAATTCCAGCTCTGAGCTTCAACTCCCGGTGATGACGTCACATGGACTTGGGAGTATGTTTTTTGGGAACACCTATCCATATTGATAACTACCACCGAAAAGTTGACTAGATTGGACCGACTTTTGGTTTTTGTGCCAGTGGAAGTGTCGTTCTTACAGAAAGAGCTTCTTAAATAATTAAAGAATACTTCAAATTTCAAATCAACAGCCTAGTGAAACAGAAAAAAAATTACCATCAATTTAGTTAGATCTTGTGGTTTCCCAAAAAATCCAACAAAAATCAGGATATTGGCTTTGAAATGAAGTGCGCTTACTCGTTGAAAAATGTGTCTTTCTTCTTATAATTTTAATTTCAAAAATCCCAAAAAGTTACGGAATCAGTGAACCCGTAAAAACCAGTATGAAAAAGTTAGAGCAATGAGAAAGTTTGTCTTCAATCGAATGCACAGAAACCTCCAATAAACATGTAGAGAATTGGAAGAAAACTAGGTGAATAGTGATTAAGCAGTGGTTTACAAAACAGATGAGAAGAGAAAGTACCTCTGCTTTATTGTTCTTCAAGTCCACGGTCCAAAACTTATAATAGCAATGAAACCGTGAAAATTGTTTTATTAATTAACAGGAGTGATGAGATAAAGTAGTGAGAAACGTGAGGAATCTTTTTTGTAACATGAAATTGTTCGAGTCCTTAATCTGACGTTATTGTCTAGTGTACTACTAAAATTGTGTCAATAAATAAGCAAATAAATAAATAATAAAACAAATTTTGAAGTGCCAACAAAACTGTAAAAATTGAAATGCAACTAGATCAAAATTGGCGGAATCTCAAAGAAACATTACGGAATCAGTGAAATCATAAACGAATTCTCCATCAGCCGAAACTTGATCGGGCAATTTTTTGCTATGGAACTTATGAAACTTTCAAAAGACCAAGAAAAACCGGAATTTCGAACGAATTTAATTTATCGATTGTTATTTTCATTCTCGAGTTGTGCGAACTCGGTGGCAAGACGGAATTAATTAGAACGTTATCGCCAATTTAATATTTTGTAAGCCACCTTCGTCTTTTCAAAATTATGGGAAGCTGTGAGCAATGTCCGAACTTCGAGTAAATGGCCAAAGCCATGACGAATTTGGTATTCTTCAGGTAAATATGTGAAAAACCAATAACAACGACTGAATTAATCAATGAATTTAAAAACAAAAAACCTTGTGAAACAATTGAAAACCAGAAAATCAGTCAAAATGAAGGACTACCAACTTCGCCGGATCAGAATAATAAAAACAGTGTTACTTTCGATTTGTGAGTGAAATAGCAAAAAAAACCTGAATTACAGAGAACATGAACTTTAAAATCTAGAATTTCACAAAAAACTGAATGCAAGTGGTCCTCTAGAACGGTCTCAAATGAAGAAACGAACGCGTTTGCATAGAAAAAAAAACACTCAACAGGATTTCGATTGGAATGAAAAAGCATGATTCTTCTTGCAAGGTTAATGAACTGTGAATTATAATTGCGTGATTGTTACGCTGAAATATCCCAAAAGCTTCTTACATTTTTCTCTTGACCTTTTCATCGAACTCCTTTCGTTCTCAGCAGAGCACGCCTTGTGAATATCTAGTTCATATACTACTTCAAACATGTTTGTGTTTTCACTTCAAAATTTCAACAAAGTAGTCAAACAAACAAAAAATCATTCTATCGTGTTCAGAAAAAGCTTTGTCAAATCAGTAAAATTTCTGACTCAATTTTTTCAGAACCATCCATAAACTGGTTTTTCAAGCTTAACCAAGTGACAGTTAGTGAGTTTTTACAACTTTCTTGAGTTCGATTTTAAAAAATGTTGGAAAAAATGCCACTGTCAACGACACTGTCAACTAAATGAAACATTCCTCAAACGACCTTCTTGAAACAGCGGGAAAACTGTTTTAAAGTGGCTTGTGGCTTCGAATGTGCCAAAAATTACCAAAAAAAATATTGTAAAACTTGCTTTCTTTATCAGAAAGAAAAAACAAAAACAGGTGACACGTTTACTAGGGAATTGATGTGAGGCAAGTGTTTCATTTATTATTGTGTTAAACGCGACGTTTCACCTGATTGTATGTATACTGGATAAAAGAAGAACCGGCGAGCAACAAATCTATTCGATGAAACCTGAATTTTTGTTTCAGGAAAGCCAGAAAGCTGGGAAACAAATAAAGCAAAACGTTAATGGCCTTGAAGAAATTATACCGTTACGAATAGTCTGCTCAATCAAAAACTATAGCCAAAAAACAGAACACAATTGCAAACAGAGGGAAACAGGGAAAAACTTCATGAAAAATAATTAGATGATCAGAAAATAGTGCAGTTTCTTGATGTTGTGAATAGCAGCGTGGTATCCATAGTCTCAATAAACTAATATCTTATTTTTGAAAAACAAACTTTCCTCCGTTTTTTTTATTTTGACATAAAGTTCTGACTTAACACAATTTTAATCAACTGGATTGTTGTCGAAATGGTCTAATTCAAATCAGAGAATGTTCTAAAATAAAATTTAGAGACATAATTTAAAATCGAAACGCATTTTTTTAAAAACTCAGGCAAATCGAGATATACTTTTTCCAAAAGTTTTTGAAACCGGCTTTTCCTTTTGAGAAACTTAGCATGCAATTAATCTCAAGATTGTTTTGTCGCTCTAGGCTACAAGATGGTAATGCTGCTATTGGTATTGAGTCAATATACTGAACTAGTGAAACTGTGAGGAACTTTATCATAAGAAATATAGAAAGTCGCGATGCATTATACAAATCAAAAGTTAAGACAACCGTAAAATTAGTAATTTTTTTGAAGCTGTAAAATACATTTCTCCAAATCATGTTTTCTGTCGCAAGAGATAATAAGAATTCAAGTCCACAGTTTTCTGTATTCAATTTATTTGAAAATGATGATATGGGAGTTTCAGAATAATGAATACAAGAGCTGCATTATTGAATTTAACGGTAACAGATAAGAAAGTTCGTTTTTTTGATTTGATCATCATCCGATTCCGACGACTCTAAAAATATGAATGAATTAACTAGAAATTCTATTGGTTATTTTGAAGAAATAGATCATAATGAGGCCCTACGAATTGAACCTACGAATTGAACTGCCCTAGCAAAGCTTGACTATCAAAAACAAGTGAAACTGTGAATGCTCTAAAAATTTAGAGAACCCATCAGGGCTGGGATTTTACGTTTACGGTTTTTACGGATTTTACGGATTTTACGGTTTTTTGAGCGTCCGTAAAATTTTACGGGGACCGTAAAAATTTAATCCGTAAAATCCGTAAAAAAAATTTAGGTCTATTTTTTAGCATTGAGAGCAGAAACTTGACGTTTTTGGACTTATTTTTTGATAAAAATTCGTATCGAAAGTTGATTTGCTCTTTTTTGAATGAGAAAGACTCGAAAAAGGGAAATTTCGAAAAATTCCTACTGTAAATTTTGAAAGAGGAAAAAAGAGTCATATTCTAATAAGACAACACCATGATCGGCAGCTTCTGAATCAAATTTTACGTTTTTACGGATTTTACGGAATTTTACGGATTTTCAATCCGTAAATTTTACGTTTTACGGATTCCGTGAAATAAAAACTTTACGCCCGGCCCTGGAACCCATCTTCTCACAATTGGTAAGAATTAGAGATTTTGTGTTTCTCGTTAGTTTAATTTTGAAATACAAACTATGTAACATCAATGACTCTTCTGAACATTCTGAAGGGAAACAAGCTACAGAAAGATTTGAATGAACTAATTTTGTCTCATTTTCTTCATGAATAACATGAAACAATGTTTTTTTTCAAATCTGCATATTCAAACTGATTAACTAGGTGGTATCGTAACGAAAAATAATACAGGAAAAGCTTACCTTCCAATTACGACATATTCTTTCAGGATAGGTTTATGAAGTTCGTAGAACAGAACTTTTTGTGCGATAGAATGGCTTTCTCTGGAATACGTTTGCGTTTTTTTGGAAAATATTTTCAAGAATCATGCAACAGTAACAAGTTTTTTTGCGCAACAATACTTGAAACTTCTCAATAATTGTCATAAAAAACTGGATACTTGAATTAACTACCGATATTAGTGCAATTTGTTTCATAGAGATGTCATAACCGTACTTTTTCTGAAACTATATTGTAACAAAAAAATGAAAAATAAGTCAGAGTGTGAACTGAATTAGAGCAGAAAAGTTGAGAATGAATGGATTTAATAAAATTAGTCAAAATAAAATTACAATAAAATAAAATTAAATAAAAAAGTTATCTTTATTACCGTTTTAAAACCGAAAGATCTTCGATGAACTTTTATTTGGGTTTTGATAGAAATAACTGTAGACAAAGTTAACGCTATGCATACCCGCTCTAATGCAAATTCCAAAAAAAGCGTGTAAAATGAAGAGATTTCACTATGATGCGTCTTTGGGTCTCTTCCTTTTACCCTTTTTTATCCAGAAGCAAATTCTAAACAGGAAAAAAAAACAAAAAAAAGAACATAGACAAAAATGGATTGAAAACTAGCGGAAACTGTTGACGAAAAAAGACCAGCAGCAAAATCCAATGTGAGAGTGGAACATTTTTAGACGTTTTTAGACAACCGGAAAAATTTTTATGATCTTTTGATCGGAGTACTGATTGGAAAATTGAAAAAACATGATAAACTTGATAAAATAAAACTTTTGCAACAGAAAATTCTGTTGCACATATGTGTTTTCTTTTTTTGAGATGCTGAAAAACTGGTTTGTTCTTGTAAGATTCCCTACTAATGTGTTAAGGTATTGGAGGCAAAACATTGATAAGCGATTTTAAGGATGATGACTCTTTCATACCATTATCATGAAAGCTTATTACTATTCTTCAGAATTATGTGAAATTGAAAAAAATGTCTGAATCTTGAGAGCAAACTAAACTTGAAAAAACCCAAATTTTCGCAAACGAAGAGTGCCGTTTCATAAAAATAAAATATGTAGTTCTTATCAATTCGGACGATTGTTCCACTGTCGATTAACCGATCATTTGGAAACGAAAGTTTATCAATTCACGAATCAAGAGTACATCTGAGAAATTTTTAATATGGATTATTTCATACATAAGGTATTGAGAGCAACGAAATCAGTGACTGATAAAACATTTTACAAACGGCAATAAATTAGTGTAGCACAAAAGTATGGGAAAACCGAAAATCTGGTAGAAAACAGTCAAAAATCTTATGAAACAATGTTAGAAACAGAGAATTTGATTTGAAAAATCTGAATTCCAGAAAATAAACGAGGAATCCTAGAAATCACATATTTTTCTACAACTTATCAGATTTTGTTATGCAATTCAACTTATCAAGATTATTTCAGAAGGAGGAGTATGGCTCTCTGAGTACACGAAAAATAAACCAATTAGAAACTAGAAAACAGTACAGAATAAACACGCTGTGAAAGAATAAAAACGCTGTGAAACAATTCATATGTATATTCTATCATCATTTTGCCACTTTTGCTAGTGCCCAAGACGTTCTGGAAATTTTAAGAAATTTTAAAATACCGTCCACGAAGCAAACGACACGAAAAGTTGACTGAACAGAGTTGAGACTAAAAATGCAAAATGGAACAACAGTGTTTCTCAAAATTAACAATTAGAGATGAAAGTGTTCAAAAACGGGAATGAATCACAAGGCAGAATTTTAAAACCTTCGGAACGGGAGGAATCAAAATTATCATTTCTCCTCGTCAAATTGTACGTTTTCAAACCTTTTTGAAACTGTAGAAAGTTCAGAACAATCAGCACTAAATGCATCGAAAATCCGGCAAAAATCACAAATAATTGGATATCAAATGGATGAAGAAATTTGGGATCAGCAAAAAATAACAACATACGAATGATGAAAATAATTTTCGAAAACTAGACGAGGTTTATGTCGAGAAATCTGTAATAATAATTGGGTTTAATCGGGTATAGAAAATGGAAATAGAAATAACTAATTGATTAGAAAATGAATCGCTGTTTCCCAAACTTTAAAAAAATCGATAACGTGATTTGACCATTGGTATGTGACGATGATTGGGTAGAAACAATTTTTCTCTCGAAAAATTAGCGTCCGTTGAATAATTGGCAGCTGAATGAAAAATTTCTGAAAATAAACTTGTCGAAACCGCGAAAAAGTTGGAATGGCATTAAATGAGCTGAACCCAGAGGAATTACAAAAAATAAACAGGGTAAAGCTTGTTCATTCAAACCAGAACAACGGAAAGTTTGGGCAATTTAAGACGTATAAAATGTTTTATCAAGGTATGAGGTCACACAAAATGCTATTCAGAAACAGTAATTGTGCCAACTTTCGCATGTTTATGTAACTGAGACCAGAAAACAATGATTTTTATCCCACTTACATAATTAATTGAAAGCAGAAGCATCAGAATAGTAGTATCTTTGAATCTCCGTGTTCAAAAAAGTTTAACTTCTGAACTTAATCATGTTTCTTTTCAAGGCGCAATAATTTGAATGAACGTCCATTACTTGAATTGACTACTTGATACACAATTTTTCTGAATTTGATATCATGGAAATAGCGTGTGCTAGTGAGAAAAAGGTCATTCTGAACAGGAAAAACGGCAAGCAATAGTTACTGTTAAGAAACAATGTTTTATCTGAAGCTAAACGACAGAAACATTGCATGTAAAGCTAGAAATAACAATCAAGTTTTGTTTGAGAAACAATGAAAATATTGCGACGTTCTTGATGAATGACTGGGCAATACGTAATTCAAGATCCAATTTTTTCATTTTCATGGGGTTACCAAAACAGTGTTCGTTAATTTTGAATTCGATTCGTGCTTCCTGTTTGTCGTTAATTGTAGTTGAAGCAGAAATATCGTAACAAAGTGAGCTCAAGTCAATTTTTTCTTGTATATGTATGAACTATTTGGGAGTAATGAAACAGTTTTCATAAAGCACTTATTTTTCTCAGATTTGGCTTTGATGGAAAAAATTTTATTTGTTTTCCAATAAAAAAAGCGACGCAATTAAATTATCATGGAATATAGGAAAGAGCACTCTTAATGAAAATACAAATTAAGATATTGCATGCCTTTTTGGAGTAGATGAAGCAGAAATACATATAAGCAGATATCGGATATAAAACAAATCTTTTCGACAACAAGAAAATTAGTGATGAAGAAGGAACCGCAAATTTGAATTGAAAATGTTTTAAAGTAACTTTTGTAAAATCTTTTTTGAAAAATACGTTTTCAAATCAAGCAGTTTTTGCGTCTTTCATGCAAATTTTTTGATAAGAAATCGAATAAGTGTAGCGACAATTCCCATGATTCCGTACATTTCACAGCTTTTGGTTCATTTTCAGTTAAAAATGGCTCACAAAATGGTGCGAATAGCATCTAATTTCAAACACGTAATTTTGTTGGTTTCTTTTTTTGCTGCCCTAAAAACTGCATGATGGATTCCTGGAATAGGGTAAACCTGATTCAGTTACATCTAGAAACTGAGTGAACTTAGAATCATTTCAAATAAGTCCTTCAATTGGTAAGTCATTTAATAACAGCTATTGTTTCAGGGATATGTTTTTCAGGGATAGATAGTAGTGATTCTCGTGTCTTTTCGAAAATTCTTAGCAGTTCCAGGAAACTGTGAAATGATGGATAAAAACTACAAAAATGATAAAATATTTGTTCTCACGATTTTCAAAACAGGTACTTTAATTTTTAAGGTTTCGATTAGAAAAAAAAATCATAAATTGGGGTTTAGTAAGCAATTTCCGTCTCAATAAATTGAGGCTCTCATAAGAACTGAAAAAATTTTGAAAAAAGAAGTTTTGCAATTCATTTCAACCTGTTAGCAAATACTTGACAACATCATAAGTTCATATAAATTCCATGAAACTGTGAAAGAAATGAAATGAAGTACTATGCCAGCTAATTGATGTAGGAATCAGATAATTCATTCAGTAAATACTGTTACAGTGAGTTTTTAAACTTCCTGAAATTTATATAAGATACTATTGAACTCTTCATAATTGGCGTGCTCTTTAGAATCGAGTTGCAGAATTTCCATTCATAAAAATGTTTTGAGAAGAACACAATCCACCATTGACATACAAAGTGTATACTTTTTAATTTTATTAGTAGGGCCAGAGGCACAGTTCCAGAACTGCTACCGCGGACGAACCGTTCCCTTTTAGAGGCTCCGTGAAAGAGACATGAGACTTGAGCGGAAGAGAAAATTTTGAATCCGGAAGACGGAAGACGGAAGTCGGAAGTCGGAACAGTTTTTGAAAACTCGGAAGACGGAATACGGAAGGCGGAAGAAATTTCAAAATCCCGGAAGACGGAAGGAAGGAAACGGAAGGGATGAACAATCTTCTAAACTGCTCCAGCTTGAGAAAAACTGAACTTTTTGGCATGAAATTGAAATTTTTCGAACAAAAACGTAGTTTGAAGTTAATCCAAGTGCGTTGAAAAGCGCTAAAACCGATTTGAAAAGTTGAAAATTTTGGAAAGTTTCCCCCGAATTTCCGTTTTCTCAAAGCTTCTTACCGGAAATTCGGAAGACGGAAGTCGGAAGACGGAACAACTTTTGAAAATCCGGAAGTCGGAAGACGGAAGAGAAAAAAGCCCGGAAGACGGAAGGCGGAAGACGGAAGACGGAATTCCGCTCATGTTTGATTTCTTAAAAAATACTCGAAAAAAAAATACTCAAAAACAAGATTGTCAAATCAAATAAGTAGAGTGGAAACCTCATGATATTGGCCCACTGTAACACAAAAATAATGGAAAATTGCAAAACTTTCAAGACGGATCTTTAATGATTTATTAGTTCTTCATTAACTTAGTTTCTTCATTAGAGTACTTAAAACATTAATCGACTTCTACGCTGTTCACCTAATTCATAACACTACAAAAAAAGGAATTCTACATTTTTTGGTGATGAACCAGTATATTGTAACATTGCCTGTAACATTTTTCCTTACGAAATTCATGCATTTCAAGTAACTGAGAATTTCAGGGTTTCAAAAAGTGTTCAGTAAAAATGCAGTTCTTTTTTGAAAGCACTGAACTTTCAAAGCATCAAAGAAACATGATTTTATGATTTCCGTAGGATTTTGGCAACAAAGGAAATTATTGAATTCGAAATAGAATGTTAAGAAAGTTGCGTATGCTTCTAAATTATGGGAAGCTGTAAATTTCGTAAGTTAACAGCCTCTTCAAACTCTCAACTACAAAAACAGACTTTTCAGAAAAATATCCTGTTATGAAAACAGGAAGTTAATTATTAATTCGTATTTAATTAGTTGCAATGTTCTTCTTTCCTCATTACTTTCTCATCTCAAGCATCCTCATTTGGAAAATGAATCTTCACATGCAAGAAATGGATATGTTTGGTCTAAGATTTCACCATGAATGTTTTTATTTTTTTTCTTTATCATATACCGTCTAGGAAAAACGATATAACAAATGGAAGAAGTTTAACAAATTTTGAAAATCTGAATAAATATAAAATAGTGCTAAAGCTGGATTCTTTCAAAAAACTCCTAAAACTCACCGCTTCAAATTAGTATTTTTTTCAAAAATGTTTTCCGGACTTTTTTGATAGGAAGAGAATAGTCTGACCCAAAAATTAGTAAAATTCAGCAAAAAAAAAAACACCTGGACTCATAAAAAAGTTGTTCGAGTTCCATACTAGTTGAGAGATACTGTGTGAGTTCCAAGAAAAAAACTAAATTGTTTTATATGCAGCTCAAAAAACTGAAAAATGTGAGCTTTGCTCAAATTTTCAAACACTAAATTTAATTTGTAAACAATTATTTTGAAAGCTGTGTGGGTTAGAAAAATATCCTGAATATCGCTGATATCACAGTCATTTTATCATTAAACGAGCTTACGTCAACTAGCCAAAGATACGAAGGAAAAGTATGAGAATCTAGTGAATCAGTAAAAACTACAGCGTTCCACATAATTATACGGTCAGGTGGCTTTTTTCGGGAAACTCGAAAATCGCGAATCGAACGGATTTTTGCATAAATCGAACGGATTTTTGCAACGACTTGCAAAAATGTGTGATTTCAGTTCGAGTTGTATGTTTCATTAACGTTAACAAGTCGACCAAATCCGTTTGTTTCGCCATTTTCGAGCTTCCTGAAAAAAGTCACCTGACCGTATTATTATGTGGAGCGCTGTAGTTATAATTGTAGCCTATGTAGACTTTGTTCTGTTAAAAAATGCATAGAGATGCGCAACTGAATTAAATGAAAACTAGTCGAGCTAATATGATAACAATAAAACATAAAATTTCACTAGAATGACTGAAAAATACGAGTTCAAAAGACTAGATCACAGTGCTTCAAACCATTATCAAACTGGGGCAGAAGAGCACCGAGCAAGAGTCTGTAGAAATAATCTGTAAAAATCTACAGTTTTTTACAGATGCATGAAACCCTCTAATAATGATGAATTTTTTGTAGTTTTGATAACTGACGGGTCAGTGGATTAGGCTCAAAATTAACTTTCTTAAGGATGCCTTCAATTTCATTCATATCTGAATTCAAAAAGTTTTTTGAGAAATTCTGATAATTTTGTGAATTCCCGCAAACACCGTGGATATTAGAGATGAACTTATAAGAGAACCATAATAATTTGTTGAAACGTGAAAATTTCTCCCAGAAACCCGAAACTAGAAATGAATAAAAACGAAAAAAAGTCTGTACATAAGCTGCTGAAATTAGTTAGGGTATTGCAGAAAGTTTTTTCACTTGAAACTATAAGGAAGAAAAACGGAAATCGGTTGAATGAAGAGAAAAGCAGGGAAAATTTCTAATCAAAAGTTCAGAAAAATGAAAGGATTTGCAGTTTCTGGAAGTTTTGCATAGTAATCCCTTTTTCGGTGTTTCAGTTTTAAGAAAAGTAAGTGTTGCATCAAAAATTCTGAAAACTAACAGTTTCCATAAATCATCAACAAACCAAAAATGTCCCCGAAAAGTTTGTCTGCATTTAGCCAGAACATTGTTGAATACTTCAAAGTTCAATTAAAAAAAATTGAAGTATCATAGAAACTGTAAATTTAGGAGAAAAAACATAGCTTGATAATGACGCCGGTGAATATTAAAGACAGTTATAAAATTGCAAGAAAAGTATTCCCGAATGTTGATATCGTCATCATTTTGTAGAGCTATTCAAATAAAAACTGCCCCAAAACAGATGAAAACCTTTGCGCTGTAATAGTCAAGTTCGACAAACAGAAACGACCATATTTTGATAATGAAACTAGAAATTTTTCGTAAAAAAGGCTCTCAAAAAAACTTGAAATGAGGTTTATCAGTTGTTTGAACAAAAATTTTCCTGGTTTTCGCGAATTTCACATCGAGAAGAAGGCTGGCATAAATGATGGGTCCATTTTGGAAAGATAGTCTCAGGAAATAGTGAGATCACTGTGAACTTTCCTTTTTTTATTGGAATACTTTTCATGATTGCATATTTTCAAAATTTTCTCAGGTTCTGTAGTATCGTATCAAAAACAGCAAATTTTTAAGCAACGGAATTTCGAGATCCTTTGGGGCAATAAAAATTAGGAAGAATGAAACGTTTCATCTTGGAAGGATTAGTTGAAATTTTACAGATTATCGTAAAGAAAAGCTGATCGAATGATTCGCAAAACCTGAATTGTTCAAAATGACTGTAAACTTGGTGAAACATTTTGCACGCTAGTGAACCATGAAAAATGTAGGTGAAGCTCACAAGATCGTTGAATTCGATTTTTGAGATTTTTCTTCTTAAAACCAAGCGAATTTTTAATGGAATTGCATATTGAGAATTTCTTTTTGAATAAATTTTACCTGAAACGTGGTACATAGAACTGCAAAAAAGAGCCAAACTGTAGATTTATTTGTTGCATTCAGTCCCTAGAATGATTCTGTGGGAAAAATTGTGATGGAAGACGAAAAAAATTATTTCAGCCAAACATCGTTGAGGTTACTGACTTCAGTTAAGCTACACGAAGAAAGCAACTCAAGGAAACAGTGAAATGTATTGGAAAAATAGACTAAAGAATAATAGACTAAATCTTCACAGTTTAATGAAATTCTGAAAACGTGATTGCTTTCATTATCATGAATAATATAGTCCAATTCAACAAACTAGTCTCGAACTCTTCGACGTTCGATAACTAAGAAACATGTGTCATAAAACATTTTCGGAATCAAAAATTGGAAAACAAAAATCCAGAAAAGTAAACAGCGAGTGTGCCTGAATACAAATAATAACGGTTTATTGAATTTGTTAAGGTAGTTGGCCGTTATATAGACTTATCTGGTTTTAAACGGATTTACTCGCAAAAAGTTTCAAGTCAGTTTCAAAGTGTCATGAAACGTACAATAGGTTTGGATGAATTGTTACATTGACATCGTTTCTTAAAGCTCTAACAATTTATCATTTTTGCACCCAAGTTGGACTGAAACCATTGGAAAAAATTTTCCGATCAGTACACTGATACAACTTCAATGAACTTGCAATTGGTTCCAATTTCAACACACTAACCTTCTGCATGAACAAATATCAAGTTTATATACTGTTCTGAAAATCCGGATTCCTTCGTTTAAGTTTCCAGAAGCAGTTTCATGAAAATATCGAATACTTTTAAGAAATGATTCACATCCAGTTGAAAATTTGGTTCAAAAGACGGAGATGTCAACCAATAATGCCTACAAAATATCAGTATTCATAAAACCAGTGTGAAACAGAAATAAATTTCCAAGGCGTTGAGCTTTGAGCTTTCCCAGATTTTTCGGAAATAAATTCCAACTGTTCTCCAAAAAATATCATCTGTTTCAAGCATTCCAGAAATTCCGTGTAACTATTTTGACATAATGTGTACGACGGTGTTTATTCAAGAAAAAGCCGAACTCAAAAGTATTATTCAGAAAATAAAGAATTTGAAAAAAAAACCTGATTTTTTAAGAAGTTTTATTTTCTAGCTCGCTCGATCACTTTTTCATATATTGTTCAGTACTGTATTTTGTGTTTTGTTTTTCCACAAACACTTCAATCTGAGACCGAAAAAAGGAGGAGTGAGAAATTGAAATAAGGTAATTGAAACTGTGGTAATTACATTCTAAAAACTGGGGAGTGCTATCGTAATGCCATCAGTTATCAGTCGAAGAAGTTGAATGCAGGATAAAATGAAATCGTTGAAGCAAATTGATTAATTTCTGCAAGCTTTAGTTTATTGCTGTGAAGCCGGAAAGATTCTGAAAAAATAGCTTTGAAAAATGCAGTTTGATATGATAACTCAGTATAGCTGTATTTGCGATGTCTAAAACAGAAGAGCCAATTTTGAAGTTTTTAGCGCACTATTATTTCAGAAACTAGTCTTCAATTTCAAAAAGCTAATGCAACAGTAACAATTTGATTCAAAATTATCTAGATGGATTGTTTGATATTTGAGCGTTCCAATAATTAATGAAACTCAAAGAATTGAAAATGTTTGCCATTTTTTCTAGGTTTTTTGTACTGACTTTTGAAAAGCAAGAATTAACATTCATATATGTATCCCAACAAAGTCAAGGATTCAATAAACCAGAAAAAAATACGTGTAATTACCTCAGGCTTGCTACCGAAATATTAAGACAATTTCTCCTCGCGGAGCGAGGAAAGCACTGTACAGTTTTAAAAAAGTATGGTCCATATGAGTTGGCGTTGTGTCTGCTGGATACCCAAACACTTCTAAGACCTATGGCACATATCTCATTAGGCTCCGCCCCCTACCTACAGTAACCCAACTTCTGTGTGTAGAAAAAAAAATTTTTTTGTCGGTAGAGATAATGACGAAATCTCTTCGGGAATCAATTGGGCGTACTATTTGAAAGTTTTTTTACTAACAAGATTTTTTTCTAAAAGCCCGTCTTCAGGAAAAAAAATTCATTTTTCTCGAAAAATAATCATTTTTCGTCACTTTTTCGACTCTGGCGCCTCGGACAGGCCGAATTAATGACCGATCTTTCCGGATTAATAATCCTCATAAAATTTGCTACCGACTTGCTATATTTCAAAAAAAATTCGTTGGTACCATGTTCGAGATATTTTCGGGTTTTTTGTGAAATTTCACGAAAATTCAACGTATGGTGAAAAACTCATAGTCTCAAATTTTGTTCAAAATTATTTTTTGAGTTGTACTGGTCCTTAATATACCATTCCGAGAGTTTTAGCTCATCTCGATTACAATTCGCAGAATTAGGGTCTCAGAAAAGTATGCACGTCGGAGAATTGCCACGTATTCAGCTCTGACCGAGATGAGCTAAAACTCTCGGAATGGTATATCAAGGACCAGTACTACTCAAAAAACAAATATGGGCAAAATTTGAGACTTTGAGTTTTTTACCATGTATCCCTATACGTTGAATTTTCGTGAAATTTCACGAAAAACCCGAAAATATCTCGAACATGGTACCAACGAATTTTTTTTGAAATAGAGCAAATCGGTAGCAAATTTTATGAGAATTAATAATCCGGAAAGATCGGTCATTAATTCGGCCTGTCCGAGGCGCCAGAGTCGAAAAAGTGACGAAAAATGATTCTTTTTCGAGAAAAATGAATTTTTTTTCCTGAAGACGGGCTTTTAGAAAAAAATCTTGTTAGTAAAAAAACTTTCAAATAGTACGCCCAATTGATTCCCGAAGAGATTTCGTCATTATCTCTATCGGCAAAAAAATAATTTTTTCTACACACAGAAGTTGGGTTACTGTAGGTAAGGGGCGGAGCCTAATGAGATATGTGCCATAGGTCTTAGAAGTGTTTGGGTATCCACCAGACACAACGCCAACTCATATGGACCATACTTTTTTAAAACTGTACAGTGGCCAACAGGCTATTCCTCCTGCCGTAAGGAAAATTTGTCTTAAACTGGGAAGCTTGGCAATGATCATAAAACTATAAAAAGAAATCGGGTCTCCGTTGAAACGTTACACAATACTATCAAGTTTACTTCTTGAAGTTATGTAATCAATGAAATCGTAAAAAGTGTCGCTAAGGTAGAGCTGATATAATGAACAACTCTCAAAATAAAATTGGTTTTATACGTAACATGGATGACTTTTGAGGTACACAAAAACTATAACAGTTCAGCACAATTGAAAAAATGAGTAGATAACAAAACAATTTAATTTTTAAAAAAATATGAGTAATAAGAAACCGAAAATTTGAAAAATAACGATGAACTATTTTATTCGCAGGTACAAGATTTGCCAGTTTTTTTTCGGAAATTGCTTCTAAGTTTCTAAAAATCCTTCAGAATGATATAAGTTTTTTCAACACAGAGCACTTATCACCATCGCCATCATTCCATTAACTTACGGTAGAAATGAAACCAAAAAATCGTGCCAAATTGGCAAGGTTTGTTTTCTAAACATTTTATACTTTCAAAAACTTACGGAATCAATGAAGCCATAAAAATGGGAAGATAAACAACTACGCTACTTTTTCACTTCGATGGTTAAAAAACCAAAAACAGTAGTCAAGAAGCTTGGCAATGTTCAGAATTCAGAAATGAGTGTAGAAAAAACCGTGAAAGACAATCCAATGATGCTATAAACTTACGGTATCAATAAAATCATAAGTGTGTAATGAAAAGTGAAAGTTGGTGGATTTAAGAAATTCGAGCAAGTTCAAAAATTGATGAAAAAACAACAGCAAACACATAATTTTCATCTAAAAATTGAAATTCGTAATTTGATAGTCAGCGTGCAAGTTTTTGTTCTTGAAAAAACAGCTTCACTGAAATATCGGAAATTCTGAAAAAAAAATTCCGGAGTTCAGCGTCGAATCAATTCAATATGACCAGCACAACACCAAAGCTCCAAATTTCTACTCAATCTTCAAACGAACTTCAAACAACAGCTATTTATTTTTTAACATTAACAAGTCACAATTTTCAGTTTTTGTTGTGATGATATTTGTGTAGTTTTGATAAGAGTCCGGTCAGTTAAAAAAAACACAAAAGTAATATTTTTATACCAGCCTACTACTCGCGTCTGCGGCGCACAGAACCCTCTTAGGGCAAAAACCCAGCAAAAATTCCTAAAAACCAACGGACATACGCCTCTGGCTTTTTATAAATAAGAATGGTTTCCGTCCGACAATATTTTAATGCTAAGGATTGATTTCATGGAAAAGAAGTTCAATATTTTGTCAGAATTCGTTCTCCAAATCATTAATGGACTAGTAAGAGAGGCATACATATGAATTTGATGAAACGTAAACATTTTCCCCCGAATGCAAGGAAAACTTTTGGAACAAGAAGGAAACAAAACTGAAGGGAACTATGTGTAGTTTCGGAAGGTTATCAATAGAAGTTTCGCATTTTTCTCACCAACTCCGAAAGGCACTCTCAAATGGCTTCCATTAGAATTAAAAGTTTTTCCTAGTATTTTTTGTGCGTGTAATACTGTTTTAAATGCAAATTAATCGCTGGTTTACTTTCTTCTCCGTTTACTGCAACTGACAATGAGAAAATAGAGAAAGTTATTGATGTATATGTTTCGAGGTGTGTTCTGAAACTCAATTAATCAACAGTCAGCTGAAAGAAAATGATATTAATCAACTAAGCTATCAAAGTTAAATGTTCATCTTACATTCAATAATAGAATCAGGTAACATTTTGAAATAAATATTGCCAGCTAAAATAGCTTACATTCAGTATGATACTATTAACGGATCACATTTTGAGAAAACACTCACAATTTCTTAAGAAAGCCTAGTCGTATTCCACTGGATGACCAAAGCAGGTTTTGATCTAGTTTTCTAACAAGTTATTGAAACAGGCTCGAAGTTATGTGAACTGGAATTTGTTAGCTATTGAAAATGAAGATACCGTAGCGAAGATTATTGTAGTTAAAAAGATTACTGCATCCAGAAGCCTAAATCAACGAGACTCAAACTGGAGCAACATTAAAAGTTTTATACTTACTTCAATTAGAAATGTGGGGATTTTCAGAAAGCAGAAGTCTTCAATAATTAAAAAAAACGTTTGTGCGGTATGTTTTTTTTAGAAAATAGTGCCGATGAAAAGAGTACTCTGGATCGTTAAAAACAAGCATGAGGTTCAAAACAAAGAGAAACAGGAAAAAAAAATGGAAAATAAAACTAAATGACAAGAAATATTTTCAGTTTTTAGAAGTTGTGAATACGCATGTAAGCTGGTTTTAACAGTTACAATTTAACCGATATATTCACAAACCAACAATAATAGTTGTGCAATGAATTCAAATTTTTATTTCTGCGAACGGTCCACCTCTTCTGTTCTCCAAGGTAATTTTGAGTTTACGCAGTTTCCAGTGAAAAAGTTTGAACATTTCTGTTTTTTTCAGCATATTTTTTCCCGATTTAGATTTGATTTTTTCATATGTAAGGTATCAAAGTTTTGACAAACAACGAAAACACGTGAAAGAGGAAAGATGACAGTTTCTATAAAACATTAACTGATAAAAGGCTCTACGATGTTTGCTGTTAGACCAGTAGTAATATGGGACCTATCCAAATTTTTGGGGCTAGGCCCTTTTTATTTTTGAGCCTCGGCTCTTTTTTTCGGGCTTAGGCCCTTTTGTTTTCAAGCCTAGTTCCTTTTTTTTTGGGTTATGCTTCTTTTATTTTTGGGCCCAGGCCCTTTTTTTTCAACATTTTCATATTCAATGAGAAGGATTGTACTTTGAAAAAAGTTCAACAGTATCAGCAACAGATTGGAACCGTTCTTAAATATGTTGTAATTAATAAATGAATCATCGGGGTTACCTTCTTTGAATCAGAACGCTCATGTTTCGCTGAGGTCTGATCGAAATACCATAAGAATTGAAATCGCTGCGGATCTGATAGATGGTATTATCCACAAAATATGTAATTTTCCAAAACCGATACGAGGGCCACACCTACTATCACTTTTTGTCATATTTGCATTTCACAATCCTGGTGAAACCGTTATTTTTAATTGCAAACTTTATACAGGGTGAACCATAATTGAAAACTTATTTTTTCGAATCTAGGATCCATAATAATTATCAGTCTCTTCTTTCTCAGTTTCATTTTTTGTTGAAACAGTGCTAGTTATTTGTTTGACTAGTCCGCGAAATTCATTCAGAAATGAGCAGCGAAAAGAAAATTCAATTGTCAAATTGTGCTTTTTTTTCTTAACAAAAAAAGGTGTGATAGCAAAAAAAAAAAGATTTTAATCAAAATATTCAGCTTCAGTTGCCTCATAAAGTTTACGTTATTGAAAGTTGTTGCTTCATACTTTACTCACTCCGGTTCAATTTGATTAGGCATTTTTTCTACAGAAGTTTGTCGGAAAACCGGCTCACTTTTTGGTGTGACCAACTTGATAAAGTTGGCATGATAGTACTTTTCTTGGACATACCTCTCACCAATGAACATTCGAATCTATAATAATCATTACTTCTGAAAAATTCCAGCTTCGAAAAGTTAATATAGCTGTAACTTTTTTCTGATTTTTTCTGTTTCATGAAATGCTTGTAAGTGTTGAATGAAGTGCGTATCATACCAAATGTCTTTGTCAAAATATTAGTGATTTATAGGGTTCTTGAAAACGGCAATGTAGTCAGAATAGAAGTTCTGTTTCAAACTACAGATATATGATTTTCAGAACAATTTCGCTCAATCAGATCTATAGATGAGCTCCAAAATTCTTCCATAAATATGATTCTCCGCGCGGAATATCCCAGAAAATCAAAGGATCAGAATTTGAAGCCAAAGCTGGACTTTTTGGATTCTCTTCTGAAAATTTCAGTTTCAAATTTAGTAAAAGTTCATGCCAGAAAAAATGGTTGGAATTTTACTCTCTTTTCTGATCTAAAAAAAATCAAGTTTATTTCCTATCTCTCACAAAAAAACTGTATTTTTTCGTTTTTTCAATTACCAGTTGATTATCACAAGATTATTCTTCTGTCTTGTTCAATTTTGTTAGAATGCATCCTATTTACAGCTCTTTCGGAAGTCATTTCAGGACACCCCCAAGCTGCAAAGTCCGATGTTAGTGGCAAAGTTAAGTAAACTGTTCGAAACGGAACAATTCCTAGATTTTCGTTTCAAATTGAAATGATATTCCAATTAGTCTGTTTATTTCATGAACTAACCACTGTTTCTTAAACGTGATATAATTTTGATCCTCATATATGTCATCAGTAATTTTTTTGTGATTCGATTGAAATCCTTCAGTGAACTCTCCGTGTATCCGCCAGCGCTACGTTATTTATTTAACCCAGTTTTGACACCATATACATAACAGTTTCATAGATCTCATTTATTACATTAAAGTTCAAACTATTTTAATTCGTAACGGGGCATTTTTTGTATCTGTTATCAGTAAACATGAAAAACTTCAGGGAGCAGTCGATCTTTCTCAAAAGCGTGACACATTTTAAAAAGTGCACTTCATAAGTGGCCGAACTCAAACTGAGTTTCGCACAACCATGAAACGAATTGATCAACATGAAAAGAGTGAAAATCAGTATTACATTATTGATGAAACCGGAGAATAAGTTTTGGGAGGCATTGAAAAATACAGTAGCGAGCTAAACTGAGGGCACTTATGGTTTTTTGTGAATAAATGCCCTCTAACATATCCGATCTTTTCGAAAAAAAAACTTGGATCGTATTTCTAAGACACCTAGGTGTCCTCAAAAAAACTTTCAGCCAGATCGAAAATGTTTGAGCCCATTTATTCACCAACGACTAAAAGTGCCCTCAGTTTGGCTCACTACTCTATATTCAAAAAATGGCCGTTCAAACTGCGTTGATAAGAGAGCCAATGTTTCAGTAGTCTTGTATCTCCAAAGTTGATATTGTTGCTTGTTTTCAGCTAGAAACAAAAAAATTGGATTTGTTACTTGTTTCTGGATGTGGATATAATCTCAAGAACTTATTTCTCTCGATCGGCAATTTGATTTGGACTTTGCATTTCTGACAGAGCAACTGATTTCACCCATGCCTAATTCCACAATTGATTTCTAAAAAGAAGTGTTAGATTAATTGGAATAAATTCTATGTGAGCCTTTTTTCTAAATGGGAGGAATCCAATCTTGTTAAAATTTTGTTACCTTGGGAGATCATTGAGAAATTACAAATTTCTTTGAACCATCAGTACCAAGATGATTAGCCATAGAGTTAGTCAGTTCATTATAGAGTGGAAAAATTTGAGAAAGGAGATGTAACACCACATTTTTGAGAGGAATATTTTTCTAATTCATTGAAACAGTGTTTTAGTTTCAGTTTGATATGGCTCATTTTTTCATCAACTTCCTTTAAAAATGACAAAAACTGATAAAAATGATAATTCCGACAAGTGTGCCTTGTTTGTTCCGACTATATAAACCATTCTGAATCCGAATCTGAAATCAGAATTTCAAAATTTTGAGTTTGATTTGGCTTCTCTTTTTCCATCAGCTCCTTTGAAAAATGATAAAAACTGATAAAAATGATAATTCCGACAAGTGTACCTTGTCTGTTCCGACTATATAAATCATTCTGAATCCGAATCTGAAATCAGAATTTCAAAATTTTGAGTTTGATTTGGCTTCTCTTTTTCCATCAGCTCCCTTTAAAAATGATAAAAACTGATAAAAATGATGATTCCGACAAGTGTAACTTACCTGTTCCGACTATATAAACCATTCTGAATCCGAATCTGAAATCAGAATTTCAAAATTTTGAGTTTGATTTGGCTTCTCTTGGAAACTTGACGGGAGAATCGACACTGGTTAAAGAGCATCAGCAAAATGTGTAATTCATTTCTGTTTCGTCGGGTTTTTGAGAATCAATGGTTTGCCTTGAGTTAGTTCCTCGCTGAATTTTTACGCGTTTATGTTCTTACAGTCACATTGAAAATTGGCGGCCACGGTCATCGATAAAAGTTCGAAATTCATGCTATTTGATAACAGTACCATGATACTGATGAACGATATTTTCTTATATAAATGCCGTTGAATACGTGTACCGTATATTATCTTCTTGAAAAAAAAAGTAACTGCAGTGATCAATAAAAAAAAAGAAATCATCATGCAAGAATAATATGTACCAGAAAATTGCGTCGCCTCCGGCGACTCCATTTTCTGTGGGGGCCGTGTTGGTGTGTCTCACTGGATTTTTGATATAGTAAACAGTTAAGAAAAACTCTAATTACGTGTCAGGGTGAAATGGATTCAATTCATTTGGTGTTAGTCCGCTTAGCTTCAAGACTACCTCACTTCTTGTATTCTACTGATTACGAAAGCTTTCGATTAGCTGTAATAGCTCCGT
This sequence comes from Caenorhabditis doughertyi, assembly GCA_963572265.1. NCBI lineage: Eukaryota > Metazoa > Nematoda > Chromadorea > Rhabditida > Rhabditidae > Caenorhabditis > Caenorhabditis doughertyi. Next base: position 24,222,858 of record OY751556.1, on the reverse strand, counting down.
TGTAGAATTCTTACCTTCTGTTAAGAATATTTCTAGTTGTGTACTGTAACTTAATCAACTCTCAATTTATCATTGCGATAGATCATAATAAGCACTGTACTATAGAAAGTATGCCTGCTTTTTTTGAAACTGGCAGTTATCCAAATCAAAAAGCCCGGCCCGGCCCGGCCCGTTAGCCCAGGTAACCCAAAATCATAAGAAACTCGACAATTTTCTTTCTTTTTCTTACTTTATAAAAAAGTGAAACCTTTTTTCTTCTTATGCGGATTTCAGCAGTAACGATAAGAAAAGTAGGAAACGATAAAGACGCAGAAATAGTTGAAAAATTGGCGAAAATCAACTTTTTTTAAGGCGAAACCTGGACGAAATGTTGTCAGAAAGTGAGATAGAACGTTAATTTGGCTCCAACTTCATAAGAAGCAAAGTTAGAAATGATAATTTTCGCAACCCGGGCCGACGGGCTAAATCCGAGCCCCCTCCGGGCCGGGCCGGTCCGGCCCGGCCTGTGATAACTATGATTCAAACCGGCTTAAAGTTAGGGAAGCTTGGCTTGTACAATAGGTTTCAATTCTGAAAATTAACCCCAAACTATTTGCAAAACTATTCGAGATGCAGTTCGCCTAAAGCTTCAGATAACTTTAGAAAAAGCAGCGATGCCTGCTAGAAAACTCTACTTTCTAGAATTTTTTAAAGTGGAGACTTAAGTGTGCTCCTTTTAGAAGGATCATACAGTTTTGCAATTTACGCGGCCACTCACAGTTTCCTCCAATCTTCCTTTTTCCTCCGAAAAAAAACATTTTTGCTTACTTGCAATTTTCCGAGCTGGTCCGGCCCTGCCCGGTTGGCCTGGATTCGTTTCTGAATCCATCTTCTCATATTTTTTATACAAATCCGATAAAAATGTTTTTCCCCAACTGAATAGTCAAAAATTTTCTTTTAAAGAAGATACCCCTTTAGCTGAAAAAACATTTTGAAAAGTATGCTTTTTTAATGCAAAAAGTTTTGACCCCTGTAGGACTCAAGCCGGAAAACAATCCTCAAATCGGTTCGGGCAGTTGAAAATATGCATTTTTGCCTTTGAATTTGTCAGTTTCTAATTTTTCGAATCACAAAACAGCGCGAGAGCTGACAACTTCTCTAAGAATACATAATTTCCAGCAAAACTTTCATGGTAAAACTCGATGATAATTTTGAAAAAATCAATATCCTTGATAGGGCACCATTTCTTCAAGTGTATTATGATTCTAAAAAGAAGTAAAAAAATCTGCCCTATCATGGAAACGAACCCTGGACGTGTATTTACCGGACAATCGTGTCCACCACTACACCACACTGCTTCAATACCCGAACTTCAAATGAGTTTTTCTCAAAAACTGTAAGACCGATTTTCAATTTGAAAAGCTTTTTTGTTTTTCGATGTCAAGACGAACAATATGAGCTATCAAACACAAAAATCGGTAAGGGAAATCGATCCCCTTACCTCAAACATAGGGTAATTAAACCGGACAGTGGGCGGCGCGCGGCGACCTCACTAATGCGCGCAGCCGACACCCATCGAGGTCGGCGATGGCCACTATACTTTGCGTGCAGGTGGGCGGGGCTTAGGCTCTGTGCTTAGAGTGCACAGAGCTTCACAGAGCTCCAATCAAAACAGAAAGTAGACGGGCATCATCGCGGGGAAATTCTGTATCGAACTGTCTTTGTCTCATAAAAATTGGTTTAGTAGGAAGGGCTGTGGGATCGGCTCCACACAGACAGACGGACGGAATTTGATGATTGTTAATAGTAAAGATAATTACTAGATTTGGAATTTTCTTAAATACTTCAGAAACATACTGTTCCAAATCAATAATATCAGCTAACAATATCACTTTGAAACACTATGTTTGGATCATTTGGGTTTGATTTTTTCGTCACCCATATTTTTGGATACTAATCCAGGAATTTCATAGTTCATTGGCTTCAGCTTTTCCTTAAATTGAGTTCAAGTACTCAACCCAAAAAATCCAGCCACGTATAAATTATATACGGTGTAATTCTTTACTCATACTGTCGGCCTCTGACTTTACGCTACCAAGTTCCGTGAAATCAAACGGGAAAGGCTAGTAACTAAATGAAACCGTATTATTTATTGCATTCGAAAACTTTTATCTCATTACAGTTTACACGTATTTTATTAGCGTTGTTGTTTTCCTTTTAACCAATTGTTGGAATTAAAAATCATTAATTGATGACATAACCCTGAAGCAGTTGAATTTGATGATTTTCTCGATTGTTAATGCATTTTACTGCGGTTTCAGAGCTTTGTGGTATATTTTCTACAATTTCACTACCTCAATATGGACGTGACTGAACGACTTCTAAAAAATCTTATTTTTTTGATGTTGGAATTCGATCCTTATGTGATAAAGAAGAAAAAGCCCAGGAAATAAGGGTCAGGTAAGCAGTAGATATTTTTTTCAGGGTTTAGAAACTGAGCTAAATATATTAATTGAAAATGAGAAAACTTTTATCAATCGTATCAGTTGATAAATGTATGTATCTGTTTCTTAAAACTGAAGTATACTCTAAGAATACATCATTAAGCAGTTCTATATCTGTGTTCTATATCTCAATAGCCACAAATAATTTTATATCAGACTGAATCAAAGATTTTAAAATAATCAGTTCAAAGAAACTTTTAAAAATTCTAGAACGACCACTCTGATATCGAGTGATTCAATATTTTTCAAACGAAAAGTTGAAAAAGGAACTGTTTTTCATCGGTCTCATAAACGGAAAATGTGTTTTTGAGACAGTGTTCCACTGGAGTTTTTTGTTGTCGCTTTTATAAAACCACAACCTCGACTAACTGCGCCGCACTTTTCTGATGCCCCGCCCATTAACAACATGTGGGCGTTTCGTAATTCTGCCACACAGAAAAATTATTTATTTCTCGTTGATGCGAAACATGACTCCCAATTACTTCTAAGTGTTTCCATAATGATTTTTGCAGTTTAAGCACAGAAAAATCTCTTATCTCGATTTTCGTACATAAAAACTTGTTCGAAATTCCATATTTTACAATTTGAAGAAAGTGGAAACTTCGAGCCGCACTCTTGCAAAAACCCCGTGCGGAAAAATGGCGTGGTTTGTGACTCAATTGTCAAGCTTTCCTGTACAAACACCCAGGTTGCAATTTTTTAAAATCGACAATAGAGGCATTTTTTTCGGGAAAAAAACGTGTATTTGAGCTCATTAACAATCTGGTGCGTTTTTATTTTCTCCACACTGATATCTGTAAGGCATCAAGTTGTTTTTTTTTTCTGCTTCAGATTTTAACTGTTTTGGTTCCGATTTTTAGGCGTACAATTGTCTAATCATCTCACTGAGAGCGATAAAAAATTTTTTAAGTAAAACGCGTATTTGTTTTTGAAGAATTTGTTCGGTTTTATGAAGTTTGTGAAAATATCAAATTTTTGCTAACATAATTCTGCTGAGATTTTATGTATTAGAAGACCAGCACCAGCAAATTGTATTAGAAGGTCAGCAAAAACATGAAAAAAAACTGTTTGGGTTCTGTTTTCTGGTGCGAATTTGCTATGTTCCGTTTTAGCGTGATTTTCCAATCTCACTACAGTTTCACAAATGTTTTGAGCATCCTGGGTTTCTTCCCGTATGTTAGTGTGGTTTTTTTGTTTAAACAGAGATTATTCGACGATTGTCGCAATTATATGTCGTCAATCCAAAATATAATTTTGAAGCGGTAATGTTGGCTTTGAAAGTTTTTCTACATTACTACAGATAGGAATTACATTTCCAAATTTTTCATTTATTTGATACTGTTTTCTGTAATCTTAATTAGCCCATCCTTTTGATTTGATTGTATGAAGAATTTCTTTATTTGACTGATCCCAATATAATTACAGGGGATACGGTGATTCAGTTCGATCATTCTTACCAGTACCATCGGATTTCGTGAATGTCCAAAAATCGTGCATGCTTTGCGATTGCATTGTGATTGTGACTTTGTGATTGTGATTGCTTATGCTTTTAGCTTTTTAGAAATCTCACGAAACAGATTTGCAAGTAGAGAAAAAGTGATTACTCGGTTTCAAAAGTTGGCACACCGGAACTTCGAGTTCTGGTCACCTTAAGACTGTTTCATGACACTGATAACCACTCTATGATATTTCCCAATGTTAGTAAGCCGTTACTTTAACACAATTTTTATTTGCGCTGTGTAATTTTGTTCCGTTAATTGATAGGTCTTTTGAGCAGTTCGCACATTTGAACATCGTAACTGAAAAACATCAACTGATAAAATCATCTTGAAACAGTGTGGACCATACATTTTCTCGTCGATATATATTGCATTATTTTTCGGTTTCAGAAATCTGTGAATTTTCTAATACAATTTCACTAGTTCGATTGCGAGAATAAAGGAACAGCCTGAACTATTTCTAGAAAATGAGTATATTGTAGGAAATTCATCAATGCATCAACCCAGCTTTTACACCTATACAATCGGTGAATAAGACTCTTCTTTAGTCATACCAGTTTCATGAAACCGATACATACTTCACTAGTAAATCTAACAGTACTTTGACGTAACTCAAAAGGAATGAATCGTTTCATGCGGTATTCTGAGTCTCAACAATAGTTGAAACTCATATTGGGTGGTATAGAATGTCAATGACGCACTGTCCCAAATTGGTTGCAGATGCAAATAATATAATTTTGAATCGGTGTTCAATAAAATGGTTTTAGTGTACTCCACTGTTGCACAATGTTGTTTCACTGATTATTTTATCAATCAATGTTTGATTTTAATAAGTTGAAATTCTGAACACTTCTGCGTTTATATAATTTTTTTCGGTTTTATGGGGTTTGGGAAGATAAGATATTTTTTCACAGACACTTACACCGAATTATCGCAATTTGAGTTGCGAATCCGACAAGTTCTAAAAAAATAAAAACTGCTAGTCAAACGTTTTGATTTTGATTTCATTTCCGATATTCTTAGTTATCGCATAATCCATTTTCATCACTGTTTCTTGAATTTTTCAAGGTCTCTGTGATTCCTCTGCTTGGTTAATGTCGTTTTCTTCACATATACTACACGAATTGTTTCAATAATATTTCACCAACAAATGATATATTTTTGAAACAGTGATCCTTCTTTTGAAAATTGCGAAACATCTAAATTACCACTGAAAGAAATTACTTTTTCAACTTTTTCATTTCTTTGATGCTTTTTCATGTAATCTCAATTAGTAGTGTCCTCAGTTTTTACAGAAAGAAATTCGCAAAAAAAATTACTTGAGTTGGCTCATTTGTGAACCCAATATGCAAAAGATACGGTAATATGCGCTAATAACGAACGATGTTTGGCTTCATTGGGGTTTGCGAAATTTTTATATCATCTTGCTTCGAATCGAATTCGCAACTTCTTGTAATTTCTTAACAAGCTCATGAAACTGATAAAAATACAGAAACTGATACAAATATATACATTTTTTTCAGACTTTCTAGATTTTTTGTCAGTTTTGGAAGGAATGTATGAATAGGTAACTAAAAATTCGTTTTTAAAGGAGGACTGAACTCGGGTTTTTTTATTTCAAATTCTGATGCGGTTTTTTATTCTGATCATGTTCTTTCACTACGACTACACTCAAAATTCACTCTAAACGGGTGAAAAAGGCGTTTGAAAGAAGCACGCAATACAGAGTGATGGCCTAAGATCCGACTAGTTTGCGCCTTGCGCGCGCTTTTTTTCAAATTCCTAGGCCGTCAATCTGTACGCGGCCATGCTTTCAAACGCTTTTTTCTACCGTTTAGAGTGATTTTTGAGTGTAGTCGTAGTGAAAGAAAATGATCAGAATAAAAAACCGCATCAGAATTTGAAATAAAAAAACCCGAGTTCAGTCCTCCTTTAAGAATCTCTTAACTGAGTTCCAAATTTTTGTAACTTTAAGGCGGTTTCATGAAACTGATATCTAATCTAAGATAGTTCCTAATGTCAGTAACTCGCGTTTTTCTTCTGTACATTTCGCTTGTCGATGGGAAAAAAACTCGGTTTTTTTGAGATCGGTTTTTTCGTTTAGAAATATTTGTTAGATGGAAAATAGGAAAAAAAAAACTACTGGAATTTAAGACTGTTGTGATATACAGAGTTTGAAAAAAAATATATCCAAAATACTGTTACAAGTAAAAAATGTCTACGGGTATAGAAAGTTCAAACAGTGACGGGAAGAATTTTCCATTTTAAAGGGGGAGGGAAGTATTCAAAAAAGTGTTAATGTTTTTATATGAATCGACGCAGAATTTTGGGCCGAAGAACTTTTCAGTTGAACGTTCGGTCTGAAAATACCTCTGAAAGCAGATATCGGCTCTCAAAAAAGTAATCATAGTACTTACTCTGTGCTTTTTTCCCCTTATTCCAAATGGAAAATTTTCTCTGTGCTCGTGAAAATAGTAGAATTACTGAAATAATGGCGTGAATGCTAATTTCGAGCACAGGGAAACTTTTTCATTTGGAATAAGGGGAAAAAGAGCACAGAGTAAGTACTATAATCTCTTTTTTGAGAGCCGATATCTGCTTTCAAAGGTATTTTCAGACCGAACGTTCAACTGAAAAGTTCTTCGGCCCAAAATTCTGCGTCGATTCATTGAAAAACATTAACACTTTTTTGAATACTTCCCTCCCCCTTTAAATGAAGAGTTTGCAAAGTAATTGCTAGTCGGACGAATTGGATGTTTTTTTTTTCGTTGGGCGACTTTGATTTTTTGTTAATCATTTCGACATACGACTTTTACCAGGAAGCATACAGCCCTCCAGAAAACAATAAATGATACATTAATGTTGGAATTGTCCGTCGTTATGTGTTCTTATTATCATTGTTGACCTAAAGCAATGCCGATGCTTACAACTCAATGATATAATAGAATCATGAAGTAAATCAAATTTCTTGATAACAGGAATTTAATCTGACTTTGAGTGGATTAAAGTTCGCTAACGCCCAGAGCAATAAAACAAACTGTTTCATACCGGTCAAATGAACTGAAAGTTATTGGTAGGAATTCCATCAAGTGACAGGAAAAATGCTCTTCATTTTTTCAAACAAAAGTACTACTCTAGATCTTTCTTGGAAAACTGGTTATTCTGCTAAGTTTCTCATTCTTTTGTTTTTTTCTAATGTTTCTGTAAATTTTCAATTGCGAAAAAAAAAATTGCGCATACAATACATACAGTGGCGGGCACGGGTGAGGGTCCCTCGGTTTTCTCGTTACTATCTATCTCAAAAGTGTTCCGATTGGTCTGCAAATTTTTTTGGGGACTCCTGGGTGTCCCTGGAGTACGCCCTGATGTTTTTTGAAAAAATTCTTCTTTCGCGAATTCTGAAGTTTTTCGCTGAATTCTGAATTCTGAAAATCCAGAATCAAAATATTTTTTTGGGTTTTCAGAATTTTTTTCCAATGTGTTTAAAACATTGCTAAGTTGCTGTATTAACAATTTTTGGTGTTAGATCGAAAGTTGATTTTGCGATTCCGACGTCAGAGCTTCAGAAGTCCGAATGGTGATCTTTACTCAGGACATCGTAACGTGGCTAAAAGTGATCGGATCGGGATAAAACATGATTTCAATATAGATTCAAAGACACTGAACAAATTGCAATCGGTTTTGAAAGTATTTTACTACAATTTTCCGGTTTTAGTGAAATCAAGAATTCAGTGGAAAACACGAAAAATAATTTTTTCCAAAACTTTCAAAACCGATTGCCACTTGTTCAGTGACTTCAAATCTATATTGAAATCATGTTTTATCCGGATCCGATCACTTTTAGCCACGTTACGATGTCCTGAGTAAAGATCACCATTCGGACTTCTGAAGCTCTGACGTCGGAATCGCAAAATCAACTTTCGATCTAACACCAAAAATTGTTAATACAGCAACTTGGCAATGTTTTAAACACATTGGAAAAAAATTCTGAAAACCCAAAAAAATATTTTGATTCTGGATTTTCAGAATTCAGAATTCATCGAAAAACTTCAGATTTCGTGAAAGAAGTATTTTTTCAAAAAACATCAGGGCGTACTCCAGGGACACCCAGGAGCCCCCAAAAAAATTTGCAGACCAATCGGAACACTTTTAAGACAGTTATTAACGAGAAAACCGAGGGACCCTCACCCGTGCCCGCCACTGTACCAAATACTATTGAAAACGAAACCAAAATACTTTGAAATTCGATTTTTTGCCAATTATCTGCTCTGTTTCTCATAATTTTGAAAACAAAGACCCAAATTGTAAAAAGAATGGACCATGACCAAGATCAGTAGTACCTGAAATTAATTCATTTGAAGGCTTAGCCACTCTCGAAGCACTTACGTGGCGTTCATATCGTCTAATCTCTCAAAAAAACCAAACAGAATTCTCCCTCAGGAATACTGTCAGTACAAATTGTTGATCACAAATGAAAAAGCAACTATCACATGTGAAAGAAACAGAAAAAACCGCTTTTAAAACTACAGGAAATTCGAAAATTAGTGGAACTTCAGTTGCATGAAGAGTATAAAGAGTGAAGTTTTAGGACTGTTTGAACTCTGGAATCAAAATACATCGATATTCAACTAAATCAGAAAAGCGTAAAAAATTCAAAACTTCAAAAACTTATCAAACAGTTTCACAAAGTCAATTTACCATTTACTATAATTTGTTTTATCAGTAATGGCCTGGGCCTTCCATTCTTTTATTCTTATTTTGCCAAACCTGAAAGGCTGATTTTATCAATAAAAGTACCAAAAGGGTTGGAAAAAAATACTATGACCAATGTCGGTAGAATAGCCTGAATACTCTTAAAATTAAAAAAAATCTAATGTTTCGAACAGAAAGTTTCAATTTCAAATATTATCTTCAAATAATCTTGTATCGCTCAAATATTCTCCATAATTCTGCTATTTTTCTTGACTAAAATTTTTGAATTGTAGCGGAATGAAATTTCATTTTGCGGAATCCGGAATGAAATCCAATTTTTCGGAATCCGGAATTCGGAATCCGGAATTCCGTACAACTCTGATCCGTACAACTCTGATCCGTACAACTCTGATCCGTACAACTCTGATCCGTACAACTCAGACGATCAATCTACTGTTCCGTGTTAATCAACTGATACTAAAGCCTTGAAGCAGTAGTCGTATAAGTCGTTGAAGAAAGCACTATTTCCCTATTTATGAGGTTAACGAACAGTTTCACAACCGTTGTTCAAAAGATCGAAAAGTCAAGCTGCTCACTTAACCAAAGCTTACCTTGTTGGGAAACGTTCCATTATTGAAAGAAAGAATGAAAAAACTCCAAAGCACACGTATCGTTCACGACCCGTATCCACAAAAGCAGTTAAGATATTGGAATTTGGAAGAGTTGATAGCTTATAAAATGATACTAAAACAGAAATTCAAAAGTTTCGGATTATGCTCATGAACTTCAGGACTTTTTTATACAATATCGAGCTTTCGATTTTTATAGAGCATTGTGATATGGCCAGACAAAATGTGATTGTCGAAAAGAGATAATCAAGCTGTAAACTAAGAGTTTGAAACATAAGATGATGGGTATGCTCTTGAAGCTTTCCTAGATTGTTACAAATTACTAGTTCGGGTTGCTTACATCCACCTTAAATTAACTACCAAGCTTGGAGCTTTTTTTAAAATTATGTTCTTCATGAAACCAATTTTTTCCAGTTTCCTATTCTCGTTTAATGAGTGACAAACTTATAGAGATCATAAGTGAAAGACATGTATGTTCATTTTCCTTTTTTATCATGATAAACAAACTCTCAACATGAAACCAATAATGATATCACATAGAGTTCAATTTTTTATCATTCTGTAACTGCATTTTTTTTCTAATATTAACTGTTACAGAACACTGATACAGTGGCGAGCAAAACTGAGGGTCCCTTTCGTATTTTGCTAATAACTGGGTCAAAAAAGTCTGATTGGTCTGAAAATTTTTCTGGGGACTCCTGAGATAACCAGGAACACGATCCTAATTTTTTTCCCAAAAAAAGTTTTTTGACCTGAAAAGTTTTTGTGATGACTGCTGAATTTTCAGGCGACAATTTTGAAACTTTTTTTTGGCCAACTGGAGGTATTCTTTTTTCTGTTCCAAAATGTTACCCCAAGTCTCGATGAAACATTTCCGTCAAATTATCGGTAATACCGCCACCGTCCGTGACCTTATTTCAGTCAGCATCATTCTAGGGGTATTTGAACAGGGCTGAATAACTCGGCTGAACGTGATCAGAATGGGCTGAAAATTTGAGGGAGGGTCACTTTTGAGATTCTGAACAAGTTTTATAGAGAGATTTTGTTGTCAGAAAAATTCATTTTTTGACTTTTTAGTTGATTTTCAAAATCATCCAAAATCAGTACAAAAGTCAAAAAATGAGTTTTTCTGAAAACAAAATCTATCTATAGAACTTTGTTCAGAATCTCAAAAGTGACCCTCCCTCAAATTTTCAGCCCATTCTGATCACTTTCAGCAGAGTTATTATGTCTGGAGCAAACTCCCCTGTAAGGATGTTTGCTGAAATAAGGTTAGAGACAGAAGCGGAATACCCGATATTTTCACGGAAATGTTTCATTGGGACTTGGGGTAACATTTTAGAACAGAAAAAAGAATACCTCCAGTTGACCAAAAAAAAGTTTAAAAATTGTCACCTGAAATTCCAGCCGTCATCACAAAAACTTTTCAGGTCAAAAAACTTTTTTTGGGAAAAAAATTAGGATCGTTTTCCTGGTTATCTCAGGAGTCCCCAGAAAAATTTTCAGACCAATCAGACTTTTTTTGACCTAGTTATTCGCAGAATACGGAAGGGACCCTCAGTTTTGCTCGCTACTGTAGGTGTTTGACAAATCGTCAAACCAGGATAATGGATTGTATTACAACAATACAATTTCAAATGGCAAGGGTTCCAAGAAATCGTATCACATGATAGGGTTTGAAAAACTGCATTGATTTTTCATAAATCAATACATTCTGAGCTCATACTTTCACTTTTTCTAAAAAAAAATTAACCTCAAAAGTTATAATACATTTTTGTATTATAACTTTTTTTATGAGCTCCGTTATTTAGGGATCAAAATCACATATTCATTGTAAAATAAATTTCTTGATTATGAAAATAAAACCATTGAAACTGAGAGTATTCTCAATGTTTAACCATAGAGATACTTCAGACCAATAAGGATTGTTGATGTTAATAGCAAACGTTCAGAAAGCTTTAAGTGACTAATTTCTAGATTTGAACTCGCTTTAACTTGACCCCGTGAATCACATATATTTTTGACGACACAAATCAATCAATGAAATCTTTAATTAGTTTCAGCAAAACGTAGTCAAAAAAAAAACAATATTTCTAGAGAACATTTCTAAAAAACAACTACGGTTCCAAAAATAACTTGAGAAAGTATCTACGTTCACCAAATTGTTTGATTCTTGCAAAATGACACCTTGAAAACATTAGTGAAGCTGTAGAAGTTTCTCATTGTAAAAACCGAATATTTGAAACAGTTATCCGTCTCAAATAGTTTCCAAAATCGAGTGCTGTCACAATGTACCCTATTGATCATGTAGGAGTTTTTTCCACGGACATTAAATGATTAATGGTCCTTATTTCTAATTTATAGAATAATTAAATCCGCTCCAATGTAAAGTTGAAACAGGAAAACATGAACTCCCTTTGGAGCCCTAGCGCACATATTGTGATCGTGGAAAAATATCCTTTACATTTGCCGTTGCGCCTTTAAATGAATCCGTTAGCACTGCAAAATTGGCCAATACTTTGCTGTTTTAATTTTGAAGTTTTGATGGAACACATACATGATTATTTCAATATGGATGGATATTGAACAAATTTGATTTTTTAAAGAGTATTTTGGGTAAAAGTTTTCTGTTCCAACATATTTATATTATTTTGTTCAGACTTTCAAGAATAATTCCATTCTGACATCGAAAGTTCATATTTGATGAAATTTTTATCTATAAAATTTTGCGTTATTCTGTTTCATTGTCTTCTCAATCTCACTTGGTATCCAAGGTAGTACGGTGAACAAAGGGTGAAAACAATTCTAATCTACAAATTTATACCTCTGCATATTTTCTCGCTTTTATTCAAATCACCAAAATGCTCCGCCGTCGATATTGTCGGGAAAAATCTTTTTATTCAATAAAATTACTTCTGTTGCATGACTCTTTCAATTGATCTGTTAGAACGAAAATAATACTGGACAAGTTCCCTTTCGACGAAACGAAATTCGAACTGTTCTGAGAAATGGGCTCTCTTCAAGTACAGTTCATACGGTGCCCGCTCCATATGCGCTCTACTGCACTCAGTTGAAAAATGGCTCTCTGGAATTTTGATTTTGGTCACCAAATTTTTTTTTCAATTTTTGCCGAAAATGTCATAAAAATGCTTATCACTTCGAAAAACATCATTTTAACTATTTTGAAAAATGCAATTTGGCGACGAAAGTGGAAAATCTCCAAGTACTGAGTGCAGTAGAGCGCATATGGAGCGGGCACCGTATGAATTGTAGTAAAAAGTGCTTTTTGAAAATTTTTACTAGACTTTGTCTAGCTTCAGTTATTAGATTCCAAAAAGCCATGTGAATTTTGATCCCTATTCGATGTCCATAATGAAGAATTCCGAAGACCTCTCCACCAGCCACTGAAAAAATGCCTTCTGATGGGATACCAGTCTCCTGAAACTGATATCATTGAAACTAGTTTAGTTAGTTTGCATGGATAAAAATTCAAAGCTTGCCCCATTTCTCCTCGATTTGCACAAAAAGAGTTCTTTCTAGTACTAATAACAGCAAAAAAAAGTTCCATAACAAGTCACCATTGATAAAATTCTGTTTTCCGATTGAAGTAAAAGCCTGAAAACTGTAAAAAGCGTTCAATGTACGAATTCTATGCCTTCGAAATCAGTTTTTAAATTTGAAGAAAAATTTGAAGAACCATCAATTCGTTTAAAAAAGTAAGGGCGTAAAAATGTGAAGAAAACTAGGTTTGTTTTCACATCAAATGGTTTTATACTTTTTTCAGTAGTACAAACTAGAGTGTCGTCTCACGAGACTATTCTCGTGAGTCTCGAACTTTCTCAATTGAATCTCACTCATTCTCGACTGTTTCTCACTATTTCTCGTTCTCGGAATTTCTCATTCTCGGATATTCTCGAATGTTCTCATTCTCGGGTTTTCTCGTTCTCGGGTTTTCTCGAATCATTTCCATTCTCGGGTTTTCTCACGAGTCTCACGAGAATGATGAGAACAGTGGAAAAGGTCACGGCCATGAAAATATTTTTGAAATTTTCCGACATTTTCGAAAAAAAAGTTCATTCAAATTCCACGTGGACTTTTTTTGTTTTTCAAAACAAAAATGAACAAAATTTCTTACACTTTTTTAATGACCGTGACCTTTTCCATTGTTCTCATCATTCTCAGTGAGACTCGTGAGAAAATCCGAGAATGAAAATGATTCGAGAAAATCCGAGAACGAGAAAACCCGAGAATGAGAACATTCGAGAATATCCGAGAATGAGAATTTCCGAGAACGAACCCGAGATCGAGAATGTCGAGACTCACTGCTATTCTCGTGAGTCTCGGTGTCATTCTCATTCTCACTGAGAAACTCTTCTCGTGAGACGACACTCTAGTACAAACTCTACGCACCAAAATAAAACGCTTAGTGTTTTAAAATACTGTGAAATTGAAACAGAAATTTATCACTTTTTTTACTGTTCGAGGGCTAACACACCCCTTTGATCCTCAGAAGTTTGCCCACTTGATGAAATGATGAAACTAAACATAGTCTGGCTAAAGGAAGGGAGGTCTTGACCAGTGATTAAGTTCAAATGATGCAATGCCTTTATCAGTAATTGTAGTGGTCATTATCAGTAAATAAACGCTTTATCAAAACACCAACAAGAAATAGAGTTCAGAAAAACAGATAATGGGTTTAGTTTAATGATTCAAAGAAATCATAACTCGATATTGCTTATTGAAAATACAGGTTGCTCCATATCTAGGATTGAAAAAAAATTGGTCTGATGTTTATCAATTCAAACAGATTGATGAAAAACTTCTGTTTCAAAGTCTTCTGAATTGGTCTTCTCAGATATGAAAAACATTGAGCTTGATGGTTGCGTAGTTATTGGTCTGAATAATCCTGCTCGCGAGTTGTAATTTGAGATGTGCTAAACCTTTTTTTCTTTGGAAACCCATTCTCCAGAAAGTTAGAAATTAAAGTTTTTGGAAAATAAAACGCTTCAAAATGTCTCTGTTCGATAACATCTCCAATTAATCAGTCCAAATACTCAGAATATTGAGCGAGTTGTCAATTGTTCCCTATATTTTTTTCTATTTTTTTGAATTGAACCAGGGTTATTGTATTGAGGTTTCTTCTTCTCAACAAAGCATTTTTGATAATTTAACTCGATTTTTGAAGTTAAATTTGGTTTTCTAGCAAACAAACGAACTGACCAACAATTTGCTTATTCATGCAGCCAATTGATAGATGGAAAGCAACACGTTTCTTAATGAGTTGTTGCAAAAGATACTTGTTTTCAGCTTTACTGGAAACAGTTTTATCTAAAGTTTTATCTAAAGTTTTATCTAAGTACTAAACTGAAAACGCTAGAACACTAGTTCTGCTACACTTTGCATTCTTGTGAGCACAATGAGAGAAGCTTTATTATGATATCGTTTTTACAATAAGAAAACCTAAATTTCAAGTCAAACAAGTGACACATTAAAACCGTCGACCAATGAAGGTCAGATTCTGTATAAACCTTTTGCATCTCGCGAAACTGATAAAACATTATTTTCTGAAAGTTTTCTCTATAACAAGTAGAACTGGGTTTATCCTTCTAACTTCACATGGGAAGTTTTTTTTTCAAAGTTCCTTTCCCAATGCCAATTTTTGATGAACCTGGACAGGTGAGAAGGGAATGTCTGCTTTTTTTTCTTAGAGAAGAACCCTCATAAAAAAAAGCTTTTGAACTCTGTTTCATAACATTAACGAATTTTTTTTTCCATAACAAGAGTGATAAGTGCTCCTTTTCCAAATAATTTGAATCACATGCAAAGTTCACAACAGATTGTCTAAAATTGAGATCAAAGGAGGCTTATGTTTCCTAAAAAATCAAAAAAAAAATGAAGGCAAGATAGCTCTGGTAAGAAATAAACGTGTTATTTTGAGTCTTTTCAATCTAAAAAGTCAAGGGCCTCAATATGTTCCATCACTGATTGAAGAGAGAAACCAGGCGTATAACCGTATAACTTGTAACAGAAAAAAACGTTCTTGTACTAAAGGTGTCCTTCTATTAGAGGGCTTTTTTTCTGATTTCCAACCCTGAAGCTGTCCTTCTACATATTGCAAACTTCTTATTTAAAAAATGTCAATCACAATGTCCGAAAGAACATTACCAACTGAAAACAATATTTTGAAACAATATTTTTTATTTGAATTTTGGACATTCAATGAAAACCGTCTTTCCGTATCCATAGTTCAGAACTATCATCGTTGAGCTGTTTTTTTCTCAGTTCATTTCCAAAGGATTTTTTCCTTTCCAGGGTGGTATGACGTAATAATTTCGGTGAAATTTTATTACGGTATCGTGAAGCAGTCAACTTCGCAATAATTTATGTTGATCTGGATCCAAGGCGTTTAGATGCTACACAAATTAGATGTCTGATTCGAATGTCCATTATCAGTAGAACATTAGAAAATCGGATAGTAGTTAGATGACAGTTCTTTTCAAAACTTCATAAACCATTTCTTCATGTTTTTCTCGCAGAATTGGTTTCTTCTAGTTCTCAAATACAGTTATTTCCTATTGTTTCGTTTTCATTCTAATCTACGGATGTTTAGAAGCCGAGCTACTTTTTTTTCTAATAATCCCCTCTAGTCTAAATACAACCGTGACCCAGAATAAATTGTGCAAACAAGTTTTAAATTTAAAAAATTTGAATAAATTTTTATTTCAACCTGAATAAACCCGTCGTTGCAATGATAGAATCCCGTTTCACATTGGAAGTAAGTGTCTGAAAACTGTGAAGAATTCTAATAATACCTTCGCATGTAATGTTTTGAAACTAAATTTAATGTTTGAGAGCAATCTTTCATCCAAGTGAAAAGTCAAAATTATCAGGTAAATAAAAAGTGGTCGAAACGGTAACCTCTAAACTTGATTGCAATTGATTTTATGCGACTTTCAATTCAAAAATTGTATCAAATCAAAGTTGAAAAACGGCCACGGTGAAACAGTAGTATTGAAACAGAAATTTCTAGTTGAACTTTCGAGTACTAACACAACTGATTGGTCCCCTGAAGTTCACCAAACTGATAATATGATCATACTAAATATTGTCTGGAAAAAGAAAGAGAGATATTGACCAGTGATTACATTAAATGATGTGATATTGTTATCAGTGATTGTACCCTACATAAACATCAAATCAGTTTATGCAAACAACAACAAGAAAAGGGGAATTCTAAAAAAACGGACAAACAAATGCGTTTAGTTTAACGTTTCAAGAAACCAATAACTGAGTGTTGCTCATTGTTCCACTTGATTCATCTGCAGGAAACTTTGATGAAGTATTGTGTATCCATAAACCTTTGCAGAACTTTCTTACGTTTCAAAAGATGAATATTTTATTCGTCCAGAAAAACGCGAAAAATTCTCAAAACAGTTTTTAACTTATTTTAGTGCAAATTGATGTTAAGGAATTTCACGCTTTTCTGGGCGAATAAAATTTTCATCTTTTGAAACGTAAGAAAGTTCTGCAAAAGTTGTTTGATACACAATACCTTCATTTTGGGCAATAATAGACATTACGGAAAATCAAAGTTGGTCAGTTTTCAGTTTCCTGATAATTTCATGTTGAAATATATGTAAATTTTTCGTTCAAATTGTTAAAATTATCCAGTTCTATATCATTTTGTATTGTTCAGGTCTTTCCAAACATTGTCGATTAGAAAATGAACAATTTTTACTGTTATTTGAACTTTTTTGAACTTCTCTTCTAAAAAGTTCAAAATGCTTCGCACACTTTCCCATGCTACTCGTATTTTGAGTTGGGATTTTTCAAAACTCGGACGCTTCTTCTGAATGAAAAGAATGAAGTGGCCGGTTATCTGGGAATTCCGGATTCCGGATGGTTGTTGAATCCGGATTTTTTTTAAAAGCTCAAATGTTATAGGAAAATGCTGTTAATTTGTTAGTATCCACTGGAAAACATGTAGTTGAAAAACCGGAAAAAGTCTACTTCTTTGAATTCATTAACGAGGGAAAACAGACATAATTACATGTATCAAAAATGTAATATTCTTTTTTAGTTTAATCTTTTCTTCGGAATGTTATGGAGGCGAATTAGACAGAAGGATTGGATTACGAAACTGCATAATGTTGGGACCTTGATTTTTTTTCTGGGATTGTGATTTCTTAGATGGGACCGTGATTTTAGAACAGTATTAAAAATTCGCTGAAGGAAGAAATCTCTACTTCAAATTGCCATATTCTGTGGTCTATTGAAAAAAATCCATTTTTCACGCATTTTATCATCAAAAGTTGTTAAATCAACAAAACACGTTCAAGTTTTTCCCGCAACTGATACAAGCCTCTGGGATCCGACATTTTGTTCATATGATTTTGCGTTTGTGGCAATTTTTTTCGATCAGAACGATAGGAAAAAAAACCCAAATTTGCAGCCTTTTGACCAACCGGGCAGTTTGCTCAAGCATTCAAATTATGATTCTGTTTCATATCGTTTCCTAAAACTTCCTAAACATCGTTGGGTGATCCGAGCTTGTTCCTGTTGTGAACGAAACAATTCATTGAGAAAAAAAACCAGTATAATCACTAGAAAGTTAAGATCATTTTAACAAGCAACAAACAGAAAAGTATTGGGAGAGAATAACTGATTGATTTTCATTTTTCAAGAATCATATTTTTTCACTTATCGAAACAGAATTGAAATGAGCTGGCAATAATGCACTTCTAAATAAAAAAATCCGAAAAATGCTTGTTTAATCACTCTAATGAAGACGGCAAAAAAGAAGAAGAGAAATACAGCTTCATTTCAAAAGCATTATTTCAAACAGAAAACTACCTACTTCGATTACTGTTTTACATGGTTCGATTAAACTTCCAGAGTATCAAAAAGAATGATAAGAAAAAAATTCTACTGTAAATTTCTGTAACTTTTATCTAACATGGCTGAAACCAGATTTTTCTTTCAAAACTGTTAGTGTTAGGAGAAAGACGGACTTCAAAAAGCATCCACTGCTTCAAACTTACATTTTCATTGAACAAAACGAGTAGCTCCATTAACTGAAAAATCATTTCTAGGTATGCGTATTTGAGGGGTTGATCACAGTTTATAACTCGGATCAGGGCAAATCAACCAGGAAAAAAATCACTACTAGTTTTGCTCATTTCGAGAAACGGATACAGAATTTGGCATAAAACTAAAATATTGAAACTGAACTTGAACTATTTTCCAGAACTTTAACTTTTGTTTGTCTATCCGCTTCAAGCAACTTTGCAGCATCTTTTGATCAAAATACCTACTCAATATTTTCAAGTTCAAAAAATGGGCAAGAATTATAGTGATTTTATTCAGTTTCACACTGGAAGTAAGTTTTGGGAAACGGTAGAAACTTCAATTTACCCGCGATTTCGAAAGATTTGATTCTTCCCATTCCTTGGACGTTTCGTTGCTCCGTTTAAATAAATAAACCGTGGAAATTGATGGGAAAATGAAACAAGAATGAAACACAATTTACCAGATTGCTCTCGTATTTCTGATAATAGTTTAATTACCATTTTTTCATTGAAAACAATGATATGGCCCCCAACAAAATCATCGAGTTGAAACACGAATCCCTAACTTTTTTCGAGTACTATCACACTTCACTGATCCTCTATAGTTCACCCAATTGATTATATAATCGTACTAAACACAGTCTGGAAAAAAAGGGAGATACTGATCAATGATTAGATTAAGTGATGTGATATTGTTATCATTAATTGTACCCTACATACATATCAAAACAGTTTATGCAAACAACAACAAGAAGGGGCGAATTGGAAGAAACAGACAAAGAGGAATGTGTTTAGTTTGATGATCCAAAGAACTGTTGTTGTTGATTGGATAAACCGGTTTGTCGATAACTCGGAAAGAGGTAAATAAGTCTAATGAAGTTTGCAAAACAGTTATTATCGTTATAAGTTCATGGTACGAGTAAAAATGATGGAAGGTCTTTGAATCGTGATCGAACGGATCTTCTGATTAATTCTACCGAAATTTCGTTTCATATTATATTGAAATGGGGTATTTTGTTTGAAATCTGAAAATGAAACGACAAAAAATAGAGTATTCCGAACTGTTAAAAATAATATTTTCGAATTTTTGTTCCAACATATTGTGGCACTGTTCCAGAATCGGAGACCGAGTGTCAAAATCGGGGACCGAAATAAAAAGGATAATCAGAAGTTTTTCAAGGATTTTCAAACTATGAGCCCAGTTATTGAATTAGAGCAAGAAAGGTTCAGTAAAAGACGAGACACTAGTTTGGAATGAATTGAAAAAAGATTTACTCTTCTGTTATGATATCATTTCCTGCATTCGTAGCAATGCAGTAAAAGACAAGGAATGTTCTACACACTGCCCAAGCCTTTATCGAAGGTCCGGAAATTCATCGGAGCTTGAGATAGTCTTAGACTGAGCTTTAGGCTTAGTTATTTTCAACCACAAACTTCTGATAAGACTCCAAAACATTTGTAACTAGCTTGTTGAAACTTCTGATACTAGTTTTTGATGAGTTAAGTGGGATTGTGGACTCGGGAAAATCTCCGGGTACAGTTTTCCTGTTTTTACCATGGGTTCAAAAAAGACGTTGAATTTTTCCCGGGCCCCGATTTTTCGGTCCCCGATTCTGGAACAGTGCCCATATTTTTGAAGCCAACTGTTCAAAAATTCAGATTAATAAGCGAATAATTGGAGCCATCTGCAAAAAATCGGCGGAACAAAGAAAAAAGTATTCATTGCGATTTAAAAATGTTAAGAAAAAGTAAAGTTTTGTATTGTAGAATTTCGATTGATTTCCCGCCTACTTTCCAATTATGTTGAGCATTCCACAGTAGCTTGAGAGACCGCTGCAAAATATGACACTTTTGGGATTGATAAGGAAGTTTTATTTTTTTTCTGTTTAGAGAAATGATTATTAATTGGTTCGAGATTCCATTTTACTGTGTGCCACATTATTTTGAAATTTTGCAAGCTTTTCAGTTTCAGTGCATTTTTATTTGAGCTGTTCGGTTATTCAAATCATTGGATAAAACGTAAAATAGCTGTTTCTAAAATTTTGAACTCCAAACTCTCAACCGAAAAATTTGTGTTCCAGAATATTCTCATGATATCATTCAGATTTTCTAAAACGATTCCATTATTCATCAAAAAAAGCGCAACTAAAGTGAGTTTTTTGCTAAAAAATTTTTCTATTCAAACATTTTCAAGTGTTTTTCAAAACTTCATGATTTGAACGGTTCGAGAATTTAGAATATTATTCCCATTTAATTCCAAGGAAACTGAATTAGGGATACTCTGGCATGAAAAAATTCTCGTCTTGTGCCATATTTGCCGAATTTTCTTGTCCTTACTGATCCCAGCTTGAGGTTTTCTGATTTTGTTAGATTTTTTTCAAAATTTTGCAAACATTTCAGTTTCAAGAAATTTTTAATGAAGCTTTTTGGTTATTCAAAGAATTGATTACAACGTTTTCAAAGGTTGAAATACTTCGAAATCCTAACTCTCGTCCTAGAGTTTTCTATCCCAGAAAATTCCTAAGATCTCATTCAGATTTTCTGAAACCATTAACAAAGGCTTGGAGTTTTTGAAAATGTAGTTAAAATTTTTCCAAACATTTCTGTTGCAAGAATCCATAATTTGTACTATCTGGCTATCCAAAATAGTGCACAGACTGGGCTCATTATTTCAAAAAATATACAACTCACTTAATTCCAGCAGCACTTGAGCAATGACAGAATGTCTCCATTTCTTTTTTCCATGCCACTGATCGTGAGCATTGTTTGATGGCTATCCTGGCATTTCTATCCTCAATTTGAGGTTCACATCCAATACGATTAAAGCAGAATCCATCTTTATTCTTCTCAAGGAAACATGTTTTCACACATTGAGCAATGGCAGTTCCAGCTGTTACTACGGCCTGAAAATAGAAAATAGTTCTTGAATCGTTCTAAGATGTAAATATGTCATAATTTAAGACAGTTTCAGAACGTCCACAAAGATCAGTTAACTTTCGATTTTTCGAATGGTACCAAATAAAGAGTTCTAATCAAGAAACATTTGAATGTTTGTATATTTACCGTAAAACCTGTATCACAGCGGCTCCTCTAGTATGAAGGCCACCTCGTATAGAGCGGCACCCTCAAAAAGACAGTGAAAAAAAGCAGTGGGCCGCTCTATTACAGGTTTTACGCTCTCACATACAGTTCTAGTCCGGACTAACCTTAACATTATCATTTCCAATCGATCTCAAAAATGCGTTAATTTGAGAATTGACAGCATCCTCCACTCTCTTGATCATATCTTTATAATCATATTCCTTTACACGAACTCCTGGCTCACCATTTTCAGTACATCTAAAAAATGTGTATACATAAGATTCTCAAGACAATAATTCTGAAAATCAACTCACGCTTTAACTTTAGTCTGGAAACAGTTGATCACTTGATCCACAAATGGCTTTTTGGCATCGAAACAGGCTTTCAAATCGTCAGGGTTATCGGTTAATTTGAACTGAAAACTCAAATTTAAAATGCTGTCAAATTTGCTCCACCGCACTCTACTTTCTCTGAATTTGAGCCTAGAAATTGTTCACGGGCTGAACATCGCTAAAATCAATTCAGTTCGGTAGAGCGCACATTCCGTTAAAAAAAATTAACTCACTCTCTTGATTTCAGACTTCCAGCACGTCTCAAAACAGTCTAGAGCTTGAAGTTTGGAAGAATGATAACAGTCTTTCATTTCTTCACAAGTACACTGCCGTACCTCACCACTTCTTTGGGAGCCATGGAGCACGGAGATCGCTTGTTTTGAGACCTGAAAATTAGTAGAGGTTTCAGATTTTGATTTACTTGGTTTTTGTTATTTTTCAACTCTAATGTATAGGCACATTGTAATAAAAAATGCAAACAGAATTTCCAATATAGAATGAACACTTTTCTTGATTTCTTTATGTTACATCGTTAAAACCGAGGAATTTTCTCTAACAGATCTTGACACAATTTCAGTCCAATTAATTAGAACTGAAATAAGTCGTCCCGCTTGGCGAACTTCTACGTTGTGATAGACCAAAAAGATCATTCTAAGAAACAAAGGGCATTGAAAAAGGAAGTGAAATACTATAAATCACAGTTTCTGTGACTCTACTTGAGTAGCTGCTGAATTGATGGAAAGTTATGATGGAACAAGAATTGAACCTTTCGAAAAATGACGTCATTTTTCATTCACTAACAATGAATTAAGTTTTATATGGAATTGCTAGAGCTGTTATTATTAATATGATGCTGAACCCTGAGAATATCAAAACTTAACGAAACAGAATTATCGACAAGCCAATGACGGCTAAAATCAATGAACATCAAAATTGTTTCCTCATTCCACAGGGTTACAGCAAAATACTGACTGAAAATGACGGAAATTATAATCTGAAAATATAGTCAGAAGCGTTGAATTAAGGTTGAGAAAAGGCCGTTAAGAACTGAAACAAGATGTCACGCTTTTATAAATGTGCTTTCCAAAACGGTGTCTAATTTCAGACATTTTTCAGATTATTATTTTTCATAAAAGAGCTATGAATCGAAAAAATCCCGCTTCTGGAGAAACTCACAAAGATTGTGAAACTGCATTTTTTGAATCAAAGTTGTGAGGTTACTTATAATACAGATAATTTGAAAATGAAAAATTCTTGGATAAAACATCTATTTTTTTTAAAGGAGATGGTTTTAGAAATTTCTGTTCCAATTCGCCGATATCTGTGGTAACTTTTCCAAATGAGAATTATCACTTGATTTGTAGTTCTGCTAACTAAGTAAATCGAAGTTAAGTCAAGACAGCCAATTGTATGTCGCTTAACGTAGACAAAGCGTTATACTTCATAAAGTTAGCATTTTGAAACAGTTACCAGTTTTTGAGCCCATTCCCGCTTAACCCTAACACACTGCCATTTTTCATCAGTTTGAAGCGGTAAATTGTCATTTGAATAAGGAGAGGAAAGAAGACTCCGAATTACTATTTAGTGCCGTTTCTCACCAAAGTTATGAGAAAAATGAAACTGGTATTATTTTAATGGCATTTCATTTCATATATGTTTAGATTACGACGAATGTAAATTTTTCGAACAAAAATGTTATACAACATCTTTTTCAATTTGCTGATATTGCAGATAATCGATTCGAGGAAAGATGTTACTGAATCCAATAGGAAATCATACAATTACGAATCCCTGTGCTTCTTTTCAGAGAAATAGTTGGCTTTTTATTTATTTGAAACAACTCATGGAAAGAGACTAGAACTAAATATGGTTCAATTAAAAAATTTTTTATCAACTTTTTGAAACTGACACAAACATTTTTCTCATACTTTGAAATGCATGTTTTTCCGAGTATCCGGCACTTTTTTAAAGTTCAGAATAGAAGCTAAACTCAAAACTACGAACTACAAACAAACTACAAACACCCAAGAACACACAAAGATATTAGATAAATATTAGATACCGTAAAACCTGTAATATAGCTACCGTTAAACGTTAAAGTTAAGTAATATAGCTACCGTTAAAAGATACCGTAAAACCTGTAATATAGCAGCCCCTTTAATTGAACGGCCTAAATAGGTTGTTTTTTCCAAAATCGGCTAGCTTATTCCATATTTTTTGTTACAATAAATTTTTTATCTGACAATTTTCGGCTAATTTTCAGGTTGAAGTCGTACCATTTTTAATATTAGAAACCGTCGTTAATATAATTATGAAACTATAATTATGAAACTAAAGATAAAATTGGGTATCGAAATAACTGAGCGGCCCCTTTGATAGAGCGGCCCCCCTAAAGAGGTAGATTTTTAATTGTTTTTCATTTCTGAGACCTTTTTTTTCTCATGGTCCCTTTTTCCGCTTGAACTCCCTAAAAGTTTTCCGATTCGAAATTTAGGTATTTCACGGTATTGTCTACTAGATGCGGTAATTGTGTAGTGACGGTCACAGATTCTTTGAAAATTACTAATAAAAACCCCTTTAATATAAGGGCACATGAAAAACTACTATTTAGGGAAATATTACCCGATTCAAAACTGTGATTTTTCTCGTTATTGTCTGATCCAATTGATTTTTGCTCACCACCAAAATCAAACCAAAAACCCCAAAAAAAAATCACTTACCGTATCCAAAAACTTGGCTCCTTCCCCACCCAACACCATCATAATCAACACTAATCCAACAGCTATCGTTCGTGTCCTGGCAGCCATTTTCAGAATAGAAATGCTGAAAAAATGAAACAGTAAAGGAAAAAATAAGAAAATCGAAAAAAAAGGTGATGTGTGTTGTTTCGTAAAGTCAACCCCATCTCTAACTGACCACAAGACGAGAAGAAGAAGAAGAGGGGGGAACTAGTTTTTTTTTTGATTTAAACACACAATTTTCTTTAAAATCAAAATCAAAATCAGAAGAAGTGTTATGTCAACCGTCTCCTCCTTCTTCTTCTTCTTCTGAAGGACGTATCTCTTTTCTCTCCTATTTCTCGATGTTTTTTGAATCTTCCCCCCCCCCCCCCCCCCCCCCCTTTTTTTTGTGGTCAACGGGAGAGAGGGGGAAACTTGTAAACAAGTTTCCGCGATTGAACACTTCAATGTCTAAAGTTGTTTTTTTTTGAGAAAGGATTAAACTAAAAGAGGAATGTGATACTTTTTTTGGGGGGTTTATGATTGAAAAATGGGAAAAAGTTGACCTTGTGGACTGGAATTTTTGGAATTTCTTTTTACTTTTTTAGAAGGAATGGAAGTTCTGAAAAAGTCTGTGAAATTTTGGGGGGACTGCGATATTTATGGCCATCAAACATTGTTCAATTTCGAAACAGTTATTACATGTAATGCTTCCGGAATGTGCTCCCTCGATTCCAGATTTTATGGGGGCAAAAGTTAGGCCTAGGGATGGGTAAAATAGCCACCCAGTCAAAAGTTTGACAAATTGATTTTTTATCGATTTATTGATCTTTTTCATTTTTACCAGTTTTCTGGCCGTAACTCTGTCAATTTTGAAGATTTTTGCAAAGTTAAAAAACAAAATTGTAGAACAAATTGTGCTCCAACTTTTTGTTCACTGCACAAAAAAATTTGGAGCCCGTTGAAGAGCCCAAAATTTGCTCCAAAGTGGAGTCGAAAAAATCAAAAACGTTGAATCGTTATGAAACTTTTGAATTTCAATTTGGCACTCTAAGTAATGCTCAATGTCAAATTTTAAAAAAATTTCACCGATAAAATTTTGAGAAAATCGAGTTCAAAATATATTTTTGAAATTTTCGG
Organism: Caenorhabditis doughertyi; assembly: GCA_963572265.1. NCBI lineage: Eukaryota > Metazoa > Nematoda > Chromadorea > Rhabditida > Rhabditidae > Caenorhabditis > Caenorhabditis doughertyi. The sequence continues at coordinate 24,197,214 of OY751556.1, read as the reverse complement.
GTTTTCAAACTCAATATTTCAAAAAAGTGGTGTTAGTAAATCTTGGAGCCCGCAAAAAGACGCATCTTTTCGTTTTTTAAACATCCCAAAATATTGAGTTTGAACCGAGTTGAGAAGGGTTGAAAAGTTGACCATAATAGCTAATTCTGTCAAATCGGGTTTTGGGTCATGGTTTCAACCCTTCTCAACTCGGTTAAAACTCAATATTTTGTGATGGTTAGAAAACGAAAAGATGCGTCTTTTTACGGGCTACAAGATTTACTAACACCACTTTTTTGAAATATTGAGTTTGAAAACCCGAAAATTTCAAAAATATATTTTGAACTCGATTTTCTCAAAATTTTATCGGTGAAATTTTTTTAAAATTTGACATTGAGCATTACTTAGAGTGCCAAATTAAAATTCAAAAGTTTCATAACGATTCAACGTTTTTGATTTTTTCGACTCCACTTTGGAGCAAATTTTGGGCTTTTCAACGGGCTCCAAATTTTTTTGTGCAGTGAACAGAAAGTTGGAGCACAATTTGTTCTACAATTTTGTTTTTTAACTTTGCAAAAATTTTCAAAATTGACAGAGTTACGGCCAGAAAACTGGTAAAAATGAAAAAGATCAATAAATCGATAAAAAATCAATTTGTCAAGTTTTTGACTGGTGGGTTTTTCTACCCACCCCGGGGCCTAACTTTTGCCCCCATAAAATCTGGAATCGAGGGAGCACATTCCGGAAGCATTACATGTTAGGCGCTTAGGTGAAACTGTAAAAAAAATTAACATTCTGGCTTTCGAAAATGATCTGAGCCTAGAAATTATTCGACTAAATTAATTTCAAACTAGCTCCGAAAACTCTGTTTCTATGGAATTTTCTTTTTTTTCAGCTTCACAAAATTTCAATTTTCGGAATTTCTTTTCAGAAGGAATGAAAGTTCTGAAAAAATCCTGAAATTTTTGGGTGACTGCGACATCCATCAGAAACTGTCTGAACGAAAAAAATTATTTTTTAGGCTTAATGATGAAACTCTAAAAAAAAATGTCAATTTATTGTTTTTCGAAAGTGTTTCAAGGCTACAAGAAGTTCCCCTAGATTGATTCCAAACAAATTCACAAAAATTCTCTTTTTTCGGAATTTTCAATTTTTCTCAGCCTGAAGATTCTTATCATTTCGTCTAATCAGGTACAAACATTTGCTGTCCCAAGTCACTGTAAAGTATTAAAAATTTTGGTTTATTTCAATTGATTGTTAATCTTGAGACTTTCAAATCGTTTTTTGATGTGGCTGTTATAATACCGGGAACGTACTGTCAGAGGGTTTTCAGGTTTTTTTTTTGCAAACTTCAGTGAAAGTTCCGTAAATGATTCACTGTTACCGAAAATTAACTTTTCCCTAGAATTTTCGTACCTTCGATTTGACAAGGGGTTATATGACATATATCAATTTTGCTTTGTACTATTATAAATATTTGGAGAAAATTGTAATTAAACTGAAGGAATGTGATATTTTCTGGTGGGGTTTGGAATTTATATGTAGATGGAAAAATGTTGACCTTGTGGACTGGAATTTTTGGAATTCCCTTTACAATTTCAGAGGAATGGCTGTTTTGAAATTGCAAGTGATTTGCCTTCGAAAAAATGAAACGATCAAAAAAACATTAACTAGTAAATCATGCGTTTTGATCCAACAAATGCAACTGTAAAATTCAGAGATTTTTCCTCCAATTCACCGTTTCAGAAAAAACTACTTGTTAATAGAAACTTTTCTGCTGAACTTCATCTTTCCAATCACGTAAAATCTCAAATATTTTCAGAAATTTGTCTTGTTATCTCCTCGAATCATGTACAAGTTATTCCTGTCACAAGGCACTATAAAATATTCAACTTCTGTGTTCCTTTCAAAAGGTCGTAGAGTTCAACAAGAATTCAACAATTTTCAGGAGATTCCAGGCAATAGAAAAAAATCTAGTGGACTTCTTGACGGCTAACAAGCATTGAATAAGTGAAAAATCATATTGTGTTATATAGGTGAAACAATTTTTTTGTCAGTTTACTGTTTTTCATAAATAATTTATGTCTATAAATTGTCATTCTGGTATAAAATTCTTACTCCTTCTGAGAATTTTCAAATACTTTCAGCCATGTTATAATGATGTTTCTTATTTTTATAGGGTCTGCAAAAACCTTGATTAGTGTTCAATTTGAAGAACAACTTTTCTAGTCGTATAGATGAAACTGTAAAAAAAGATTCGGTTTTATGGTGTGAAAACTTTACGATTTTCCGAAAAGTTTCTCCGACCGACTGGAAGTTTTGAACAAATTTTCTCTTTCTTTGATTTGAAAATGAATGAGAATTCTGAAAGGTTCAAGAGGCTTTTGCTTATGCGAGATCATTAAGATCAGAGAGAATTTAAAAAGTTTTAGACGGATAGATGAAACTGTATTATGACTAGAAATTCTGTTCAATTTTCTGTTTTCGAAAACTGATTTCAGACTAAAAATTGCTTTTCTGGATTACCATCTCAAATATTTTTTGTGGAATTTCAGTTTCAATCTGAGTTTCAATCTGAATTTTTCACTGATACTTCAACATGATAACAACAAAGCTATTCCGTCATAATTCAATATGTGTTTGTCAGAGAGAAGTTTCTCGTTAAAAAGTTCATCTCGACTAGAAGCTTTGAAACTGTTTTCTACTTCAACATGAAAACAACTTTCTCAAAAGGTGAAGTTCTGAAAACGTCAAATAATTCAATTACAAGACAAATGGAAGAAACTGTTGAATAATTGAAACGTTCTCTTTACCTTTTTCAGAATTGATGTAACACTGAAAATCAACCGTCAGTTATCATTCCACAGAATTTCAAACTTCCACGAACTGACTTATTTTTCCTCAACCTAGCTTGGTCACTAACAAACTCTGTCGAAAATTTACTGTTACTGGCTCCCGATATTTTTTTTAGCGTTTTTCTGTTTTCAATAGGATTCCGTGATAGTTTTCTGAATATTCATTTACTTCTAGAAATTCCGCGTCCCGAGTTCCTTCGATATCTCAATCTCATTCCAAAAAGTTCTAAGCCAGAAATTAATTTATAACAGAACTTTGCAAATATTTTACTGTTACTTCAATATGATAACAAAAAATAGCAATTCTTTCCGAATTGCTGGTGGCTCTGAATCTGCATCTCACTCTTCAAAACACTCAGTTTATCAAAGAAAGGTTTGATATTTTTGCATTTGATCCATGGAATATGTGAAATTTCATCTTTTTTTTGACGAGAGGGCTCGAAAAAGGAAGAAAATCAGAAAAATGAAATCAGAATTGTTTCCATTTTAGAAGAGTTAAAATTTAGAAAATGCGAAGGGTTCTACAAAGTTCACAACAACTTGAAACATAGAGTTACGGAGTTATAGAGAACTAGAAATTGTACAAACCATTTTTTTTGCTTTGAATCGCTGTTATTGAAAAATGACGTAAATCTATAAAAAAGTGTGTTGAATTGATTCTATTTGACTTTCAAAATTCGCTTGTTATGAAATTCCAGAATGTTTTCAACATGACACAATATTCCTCAACTTGTCTAGCTCAGGAACAAAATTTGTCGAACATTCACTGTTACAAGTTCACGTCTTCCAATTTCCAATTTTTCTCTGTTCTCAATGAAATTTTAATGAGCAAAACTCTTGATTATTTTGATTTTGCGAGAATTTTTCTGTTACAATTTTACTATATTCGTCCACCTTTTTTCTATTTTATATTAGCTGACACATCTTAACTCCGAATTTCAGAGGTTCTCAAATGAAATGACACTTTTGGACTTTTTGCTTCTCTTCCTAGTTTGATAGTAAAATAAGAGAAAGGGCGGAGAGAAAAAAACGTCCCTGAAACAGTTCAATAAGGTTTCTCTAGAAGAAAAGATAAGGGGTTTCAGTTGGAGACCAAATAGGGTCAAAAAGGATCAAACTTAGGAAAACATGAAAAAAAACGCTGAAATTATGGACTGAAGAATTCAGAATTTTCATATTCTTACTTTGAGAAAAAAAAAATTTTATGGTGAGCCAGTGGAATTTTTTCGATATGATAGTGTCATTAAATGAACATTAAATTCCGGGTTGTAGAGGTGTAGTTGAAGCTGTATTATAACCAAAAATTTCCTGTTTTTCAAATATGATTTATGACCAGAAATCGTCTGTCTGGGTTAAGTGTTCTTATCAATTTTTGGAATATTTTAAGTATTTTTTCAGTCTGGTGTCACCAAGGCTGTCCAAAACTAACGGCCAGCCGGCCGCGGCCGGCCGCGGCCGGCCCTGAAAAAGCCGCGGCTTTTCTACGGCTTTTTCACTGCTTTTCGCGACTTTTCAAAAAGCCGCGGCCGGCCGCAAAAAGCCGTGAAAACATTTTTTAATTTTTTAAATTTCCATTTCTGGATACCTATTTAGCATCTGTGTCTCACAAATTTTCAAAATACCGAGTTCAGCATGAAATTCACAGAATTATTCATCGGAGAAGAAATTTCGTTTGGTAATTTTGGTATCTATGTCACAAACTGTATCAAAATTACATTTTTGTTCAAAAAATCTGGTTCCTTCGGTTTTTGGAAGTTGAGAAAGTCTAAAAGTTTATTAGGACATCATTTGAAAACATTTTCTTTTCGAAATTTTTTTCACCTCAGAACAATCAGAAAAGCCGCGGCCCGGCCGGTCGCGGCCGGCTTTTCGTGTAGAAAAGTTTCAAAAAGCCGGCCGGCCGTGCGTCAGCCTTGTTTATCACTATTTCTGCTAAATAGGGACAAAAATTTGCCGTTACAATCTGTTACAAAGTGATAAAATTATGTGCTATTTTTGATTTTAAGATGAATTGTCTTTCTGAATGAAAACCGTATTCCTTTGACTTCTTTGAAAAAGAATATATTTGTTAGACTAGATATTGCCTGGACTTTGATGGAAATTTAGGATTTTTCAGCTGAAAAAGGGGCTTTATTTATTTTTTTTTGCAATTCAGAAGATTTTCGCCTTTTTCCAGCTGATATCATCTTTATGCGAGTTTGAAAAATGGTTCATGACTAGTTTACGGTTGCTGAAAGCTAATATCCTGCCAGAATTTGTGTAATTCCGTTGATTGAATTTGAAAAAGGTTGTACTTTTGAACTTCTCCATGTTTGTGACCAATTTTGCACATGTTTTACTGTAACTTCAAAGTGACGAAAAAATTAATTTTCATATTACTCTAATTGATTTTGAATCCGTAGTTGTGAGAAAACGTATTTTTCCAATACAAAAAGAATTATAATTTTTGATATTTTCAAAAGATCAATTTAGAAATTTTAAGCACATGAATTGTCACTTATTAGAACTGAACTTTACTATTGAAACCCTGTTTCTGAGTTATGACTTGAATCTATGAAGAATCCGTCGGAACTGATTGATTTCATATGTTATCTATGAAAACAAATTAAGCCAAAAACTGTATTCTTCACTTGTTCCTATGAAAACAGTTAGTCCCAGAAATATCTTTTTGAATTTTGTACTGTAAGTCAAATGCCGATCAGAATATTAGAGTGAAAAATTTCAAAACATACAAATGAAACCGTAGTTATTTGTCTATTACCTTGTGTTTGAATTTTACTTGAACTTTCTGCTTTAAAAAAAATGATTTAAACCTAAGAATTATCTCGCTGAAGTTTCTTCATAGCATTATTTTCGTGGACATGCCGCACATTTGAGAACGTTTAAGTATTTTTCTGTTTTATGTCGTCACAAAATATGCAAAAAAATCAATGGTTTTTAGTTTTTTTTTTCAGTATTTACAAGTTCAGATCCTTGAATAGCTGTTTGAGTAGCTGTTTCTGATAATTCAATCACTCTTTGAGCTTCCGCAACCCGAGCTCCTTGTTTTCTGCTCATAAGTTGTTGCTATTTCAAAAACGACGAAAATTACTATATTAACACTTCCATTTGCCCATGTTTTATTACTTGTTGAACGTGAAGCAGAGTTGTTTTGCAGATTTCATTTTCTATGAATTTCAACACATTTTTCAATCATTTGGGATATTAGAGACAATTCTTCAAGATTCTGAATTTAGGAGGAATTTCGAACGAATAATTGGGTAAGCAGTTCTAAACCAAGGTTTTTTTTTCGTTTCATCATTCTTCGTTCATTTTGAAGGTGTGAATTCCCTGTCGAAGATAGTATCGGAGCATGATTAAATTACGAGGTTTTGGCATACAGATGAAACTGTAGTAAAACGGTATTTTTCTTATAATTTTTGGTTTCTCAAAAGGATTTAGAGCTAGGGCTAATGTGTTGCGAATTACACAAGCGATTTGAATTTTCCGGTATTTCAAACTGAAATCTACCAACAAAACTATCCAAATTTCGCGGAAAGTTTTCTGTTTCAACTTGCCAAAAAAATTCAAAGTTTTTGTTATTTTCAATGGGTTCAGCGGAACTCTCGTTGTATGGGTTTTCATAGAATTCAACCGAAACCATCTTATTCTGATTATTCTACATTTCTATCATTCTGGTTGAGTCGTTCACATTGTCTATCAAAAACCTCAAACATTCCAACCTCTTCAATTTATGAAAGTTGTGAAGCGGTCGAAAAAAAGGTTTCTGAAGCTAAAAAATGGTCGGGAACAGTATAAAAAGGAAAGTGTTCAAACTTCTGAGTGATCGTACTGAGATCGTCTACCAAGGCTGTAATTCGGTTTTAAAAAATTTAAATAAATGTGAAAAATTTACACACAAAATTGTTCCATTTTTCTCAATCTTGCCATAAGAAATCGATTGGAGCATATTGCACCAAAAATTCACGGTTATTGGGAACTACTTTCTTGCTATTTTCATCACGTCTTGAATTGAATTCCAGTGCACTAGGCATTTCATCAAACTTTAATAACAACTAACCGTTACTAATCGTGTTTACATGTCCAGCTATTGCTTTAGACGGTTTCAGCAAAGTGACATTGTTTAATTGTCGCAAGAATTTCTGATTTCGAGCTGGTAATGTGATTGAAGATCGATTTAATTTTGCCAACAATGATGTCTAATAGAAGCATAGTGCATTCGGAACTTCAGTTGAATATCTAAAGTACATCGGAATGGTCATTCCAAGGGAGATTTGAAAATTATTGATTCATCAGTGTATTTTTGGAGTTTTCAATTCATTTCTCAACTTGTTATTAAAAATTTTTTTGTTAAAAAATCATTGAAAGATAACGACCGTTCGATTTAAGAATGCTTTGAAACATACTTCGAAACTTTGGTTGAAGGAGTTTTTAGGAGAGAAACACTGCGAGATTATAATTTTAAACCACTTTAATGAACGAGTGAAACAGGGAAAAACAAGAATGTATTTCGTTCATTTTGTACATACAAAAAAAGTATTCAATACATTTCGTTTTCCTATTTCTGGAAGCTAAAAAAATTTAAATTCAAAACGATTTGTGTTTTGGTTTCCTTGACCGCTTCTATGTGTTTATTTTTTTCATCGAATGAATTCGTATCATTAAATGAAATTTTCAAGAAATAAAGTGAAATTGTAAATGCAATTCCATTAGAATGTAAGAACGAGGAAAATTGTTTTTGAGGAACATTAAACTGTAAAAAAAAGAATTCCGGAGTGCAAAAGAAAAAGAACAGAAAATGACTACCTACAAAGCTCATAATTTGCGAAAGAAGTTCACCAATTTTGAGGTTTTTCACTGAATCAATTACTTTATATGTTAGTAACTTCTGACAACGGACTAATCTTCCGTTGTTGTGTGATCAGCTTTTGATATTTGACGAATTGAAAAATGGGGTGAATGTATTCAAAAAAATTGCAAAAGGCAGTTAAAGTTTTCATCGAGTATTATACGCCAATCGTTCACGCGATAGTTTCAAAGCATAACTGGAATTTCTGAAGCACAATAAATTTCGAAAAAAAAACCAAAACTATTTTTCGAAATGTAAAATTAGAAAAGACATCTTTTTTTGTTCGAGTTCATTTTTTTAGACAATTGTCCGCGTTTCATGGACCCCAATTTTACTAACTAAAGGAAATAGTGATCTCGATAATCGCTCCCCTGTATCCATTCAAGTTTGCTTCCATGGCCCGAAAAACTGAATTTGTTATTTTCGCCCAATTTATCTCCATATCATCAGATTATGAAAAAAAACATCGTGAAAAACTAAACTACGAAACGGGTTTTTCCGGGCAAAATCAATGAAAACTTTATGTTTCAATTTGGCTTCATTGTTATAGTGTTTGATAAAGAGAGCTTTGAAACAAAGAAAGAAAACGATACTTTTGAGAACCAAACATTGTAAACCCTGTGATAGAAGGGCTTCGTCCCATTGAAAAACCGTAGGGCATTCTCTAAGAAAAACAAAACTAAAATAGAAAAGCATATGATTGTACTACGTTCGCCCTTCTATCATATTTTTTATCAGTCAATTAAACTCCTACCCATTGAATGAAACAACAATAGACGACTTCATGGCCTGCTTGAAACGTTAACTGAGGATAGACAATCTCAGTTGATTATTTATTTTTCAGGTTTAGATGAATTTTTTTTTCCAGAACTACCATTCGCTGTTTCATAAACCTTTGAAGTTTTCTGACTGTTAACAGTCATTGGTTGTTCTTGGATTTTTGGAATTATGAAACAAAACAATAATCTCTTCAGAACTAAACTTCAATCACTTGGTCCAAGCTAACTTTAAAAAATCCAGGTTCAGAAAACCTTCCGTTTTGGAAATTATTTTTAAAAGAATAATTTTTTGCGATTTCGTTCAATCTGTGTCAATTTGTTCCATTGATGATTAGATTCACTGCTGTTATATCAATCAACAAAATAAAACTCTAACAACCTCGTGTTTTTGGAGCACAAATTATGTTCCAAACCTAAAAATGCAAATCTCTTACGTACCCGATTATTTTGTTGCAGTAAGAAGTTTCGCGTTTTTGGCATCAGTGTAACTATCGGTTGTATTTTGACATAAACTTACTTTTTTTTGTAAAACTGGAAATTTTGCGGTTGAAAAGTTTATGTTTGAAAACAGGATTTTTCTTTCTCTTTCTGTGATTTTATATTTTTTTTCATTCTATAAACGTTTCGGATTGGAATATTTTCTAGAGCTAAACAACGATTGATGTAGTTTGAATAGTAGATTTCTAACCACTGATCTCAATTAAATATTTTTTTTTCAAAGTTGTTTTTTTCTCAGATCTCGCACTTTCTGTTCCAAGAACACGATATTTTTGGTTTTTTTTGTTTGTTTACAATCATTAATACATTTCAACAACCATTTTCGTTCTCAATTCAAATCCAAATCACGTGAAACTTCCTGAGATGATGGACGATTTTTGAAGCTGATGTCAACTGTTCCCGAAAAGTCAAAAAATGAGGAATCAAAGTTTTTTTTTGCTGATAACGAAAGTATTGGTCACGAGGTAGTGTGGTCTGAAAGTTCAAGTTACTCAACATTCATCGAAAACTTCTAGAATTTTCAACAGAAGTAATCTGACTTTAACTTTTCAAACTGTTTCAAACATATCAGTTATTCTTTTGAACTTTTTTTGATACTAATGCTTCCTGTACACGTTCATCAGACTAATGTTAGTTTGTTGTGAACCACTCACATGCTTCACGTAAAGTGAAATACTAATACGTAGCTCTGAAAATCAACCTACGGTTTTCATTTCACTAAATTTCAAATTTTTTCGACCTGATATAATAACCCTACACTTGACTTGTTCACTAACAAACTCTGTCGAAAATTTACTGTTACTGGGCCCCGATATTTTTTTTTAGCTTCTCTCTGTCTTCAATATGATTCCGTGATAATTTTCTGGATGTTCATTTACTGCTAGAAATTCCGCGTCCCGAGTTCCTTTGATATCTCAATATCATTTCAAAAAGTTTCAAGCCGAAAATTAACGAATGAAACAAAACATTGAAAATATTTTACTGTTATTTCAAAATGATAACAAAACATAGTTATTCTCTCAGAATTCCTTGCACCTCCAAAATCCCATTTTACTATTCAAAACACTCAGTTTATCAAATAATATTTTTGATATTTTTGCATTTGATCCATGGAATCTGTGAAATTTCATCTTTTTTTGAAGGAAAAATACTTTCTTGACGGAAGGAAAAGGAGAATAAGAAAAATTGGAAATTAAAAAAGAATTTTTTTCATTTTCAGATGACAATTCAGAGAATGTGCAGGATTTTACAAAAAAATATAACATCATATCATCAGGATAACAAGGAAATACGGAGTTTTAGAAAACCAGATGAAACTGTACAGAAAATTTGTTTGGCTTTGAATCCCTGTTATTGAAAAAAGACATAAATCTATAAAAAAGTGTGTTGAATTGATTGTATTTGATTTTTAATGTTCGCAGAATGTTTTCTAACTCATAAAATGTTTCTCAACTTTTCTAGTTCAGGAGCACAATCTGTCAAAAACTCACTGTTACTGGTTCATGATGTTTTTTTAATTTTTCTCTGTTCTCAATGAAATTTTAATGAGAAAAACTCTTGGTTATTTTGACTTTGCGAGAAGTTTTCTGTTTTCTACTTTGTTTTAGCTGAGACGTCCTAATTGCAAATTTCAGAGGTTCTCCAATGAAATGACATTTTTGTATTTGTTGCTTTTCTCGCTATTTTGATATATAGTAAAAAAAATAATAGAGACCGTAGAAGCAAAAAACCTTCCTAAAACAGTTCAATAAGGTTCTTCTAAAAGAAAAGATAAGGGTTTTCAGTTGGAGAACAAAGAGGGTCAAAAAAGTTTAAATTTCAGAACACTCGAGAAAAACATTGACATTGTGGACTGGAAATTTCATGTCTTTATTCCAAACTCGGAAAAGTATTACACAAAACGATTCCATCAAATGAACAATAATTTCCAAGTTGTAGAAGTGTGGATGAGACTGTATTATAACATAATCTTTCCTGTTCCTCCAATATGATTAATGACTGGAAATCGTCTGTCTGCGTTAAGCATTCTCATCCACATTGGAAAATTTTTGGAGGTTTTTTCAGCCTTATTATTTCTGCTAAATAGGAACAAAAATTTGCAGTTGCAATCTGTTACTAAGTAATAAAATGTGTGCTTTGTCATGATGAATTGAAAAATAATATATTTGTTAGACTAGATATTGCCTGGACTTTGATGGAAATTTAGGATTTTTCAGCTGAAAAAGGTGCTTTATTCTTTTTTTTTTGCAATTCAGAAGATTTCAGCCTTTTTTCCAGCTAGTATTGTTTTTACGCGAGTTTGAACAATGGTTCATGACTAGTTTACGGTTGCTGGAAGCTAATATCCTGCCAGAATTTGTGTAATTCCGTTGGTTGATTCTGAAAAAGATTGTACTTTTGAACTTCTCCATGTTCGTGACCAAATTTGCACATGTTTTACTGTTACTTCAAAATGGCACAAAAACTAAACCTATTCTTCTAGTTGGTTTTAGTAGGAGAACTCGTTTTGAGATTTTCAAAAGATCAAGAATTTTCAGACACATGAGTGATTTCTTATTACAACGGTACTTTATTTCCGAAGTACTGTTTCTGAATAATGACTTAAATCTATGAAGAATTCGTCGGAACTGATAATTTCGTATGTTACCTATAAGAGCAAATTAAGCCAAAAACTGTATTCTTCAATTGTTTTTATGGAAAAAGTTTGTGGCAGAGTTATCTTTTTCAATCTTCAACTAAATGTCACTAGCCTATCAAAATATTAATGTAAAACTGTTCCATACATACAAATGAAGCCGTAGTAATTCGTCAGTTGTCTTGTGCTTGAGTTTTGCACTAATTTACTGTTATATAGAAATGAATTAAACCTAGGAATTATCTCGCTGAAGTTTCTTCATAGTAATTTTTTTCATGGACATGCCGCATATTTCAGCACATTCAATTTTTTTCTGCTTCAAGTCGTCACAAAATATTCAACGTAAATCAATGGTTTTAGTTTTTTTTTTACAGTATACAGGTTTAGATCCTAAATAGCTGTTTCTGAAAAATTGAATGATTCTTTGAGATTCCACAACCCGAATTTCCTTGTTTTCTGTTCTTAAAGTTCCGTAAATTAACGTAAGTTAACTATTCTCACAACAGTAGCGCTTCGATTTGCACATATTTTGTGTTGAACGTGGAACGGATTTCTTTAACAGAGTTCATTTCTTATGAGTTTCAGCTTATTTTTCTATTTCTTGGGATCTTAAAACAAAGCTTCAGATTTTGAATTTAGGAGGAATTTTGAACAATTATTGGGTAAACAGCTCAAAAACAAGTTGTTCTAGCTTCACCTTTTTAGTTCAGTTTTAAAATAATAAAATTGCAAGCAATGATAAACTATAGTTCGATTGAACTACAAATTTTTGGCATAAACATGAAACTGTTGAAGAAAGTAATTTTTCTTATAATTTTCCGTTTTTTTAAATGATTTAAAGTTAAGACTAATCTTCCTGTGTTGTGACAATTTTTAAGTTGTTTTAAATTTCCTGTGTTGGGTTTTTTCATCTATTTCCAGCTGAGATCTACACTTCACGTTTTCTCAAACTTCGCAAAAAGTTTTCTGTTGCAACTTGCCAAAAAAAATGAACCATTGTTTTTGACGTTTCTAATTAGCTTCGGAATTTTCAGCCTATGGATTTGTCATGGAATTGAACTGGAACCATCTTATTTTGACTCGATTTCAGTACCAATAGGATCTTTCAAAAACAGTTTGACGGTTTCTGAAAAAAAATTTCTTTCGGATTTCATTTCATTTCGCCTAATTCTATCAATTTGGTTGAGTTTTTGATGATTATTCTTGAACCTCTATTATTTGAACTTTTGAATTTATGAAAGTTGTGAAGTGGTCGAAAAAGTTATCTGAAGCTAGATCGGGAACAGTATAACAAAGCAAGTGTTCAAACTTCTGAGTGATCATACTGATCATCTTTCAAAGCTAAAATTCGGTTTCCAAAAAGTTACTAGACTCATAAAATTTCTCAACGTAATTGGATTCTTATTGCCTCTTTTAAGGTTTAAAAATGTTCATAATAAATCAAGCTGTTTTTTGTATTTGTAAACAACAATTTTTTTTAAAATTCATTTTTTCAACGGGCATTTTTTCTGACTATTGTTTTTGTAAAGCCGGCGCCAAGTTCGCTCCACGGATAACTTTTTCGATATGACCGAGAAATGAAAGTGGAAGAGTCGGTGCCTCGGCCCGGGGTCGCTGGCAGAGTCGGAACTGCAACCAAAGTTCGAGGCTCCGACTCTGCCAGCGACCCCGGGCCGAGGCACCGACTCTTCCACTTTCATTTCTCGGTCATATCGAAAAAGTTATCCGTGGAGCGAACTTGGCGCCGGCTTTACAAAAACAATATATTCACAATTATTTCTTTAGGTATTGCTCATATCGCGCCAAAAGTTTACGGTTACTGATGTTTTGCTATTATCTCTGCATCTTGAATTTCAGAACGAAAGGTAATGTTCGTAAAACTAGCCACTATCAACTTTTTTCCATATATCAGACATTTGCTTTTGATGGTTTTTGCAAAATCGAATTTATTTATTGTCGTAATATTATGGGACAGTGAAGATGAAGAAGAATGAGAACCTCTTGACATCTGCTTTTAATCACGACTTCAAGAAACAGAGCGCATTCTGAACCTTATTCAATGATGCAGAATTGATCAGAATGATCAATAAATGCTTGAGATTCCATTTGAGATTGTGATCGATATAGGAAAAGCAACGTTAACATACATGCAACAACTAAAACATTGAAAAAACCGGATAAAAGAGTTTTTTCAAACTAAAAACGATTTTCGTGTGATTGTGCACCAAATCCAGAAGTGCCGATATCGAGAAATCGACCTCTCGATATAATACTGCTTCACGTTTCCTTTTTTGATTAACAATTTGTTATTGATTTGTCTAGATGAAGTCGTTCAAAAATATTCACAAGTCAAAACTCTCGATTCAAAAGATCGATAGCTATTATTTGAGAGAAGTGAAATTAATTGTTTTATTTCCTCTCGGTATTCTCCTAACTAACATGTATTACTTCCCAAGTGACTCCCACCGTTTGGGACCGGACTAGGACCAAAAGTTAGGCCCCGCCGAGGATATGAAAACCCATCAGTCAAATCTGGGCCAAATTGATTTTTGACCGATTTATCGATTTTTCAAGTTTTTCTCAAAATGGTCAGTTTTTGAAATGTAACTCAGTCAATTTTGATGGTTTTTTGAAAGTTAAAAACCAAAGTTGTAGATAAAAATGCGATACGTTTTTTGGGTTTCACCAAAATTTTGAAAACTCCGGATGACGTACCAAAAATTTAAATTTTGTGATAATCGAAACAAAAAAATTTCCTGAGAAAGTTTTGAAATAACCGTCAAAAGATTCAGCGTTTAAAATGAGGCATACAGTCAATTTTTTGAACAAATCTGCAGATTTTTTTTCGAGAAAATGGGATATTTGTACGAAAAATCCACTTTTAAAGCTAACTTATCTAGTTTTCCAGACTCCCATGACCTTCATATGGACTAATTTCTGTGGAAATTATTATTTTATGCCAACCCAACACTGTATTTAACTATTTCTGTGATTATATCTTAGTTTGGTGAACATTGATTTTTCGACCCACACCCTATGGTAATTTTCTCGTCAATTTTCAAAATTTACCAAACTAAGATATAATGACAGAAATAGTTAAATACAGTGTTAGGTTGGCATAAAATAACAATTTCCACAAAAATTAGTCCATATGAAGGTCATAGGAGTCTGGAAAACTAGATAAAATAGCCTTAAAAGTGGATTTTTCGAACAAGTATCCCATTTTCTCGAAAAAAAATCTGCAGATTTGTTTAAAAAATTGACTGTATGCCTTATTTTAAACGCCGAATCTTTTGGCGGTTATTCCAGAATTTTCTCAGGAAATTTTTTTTTCGATTTTTACAAAATTCAAATTTTCGGTACGTCATCCGGAGTTTTCAAAATTTTGGTAAAACCCAAAAAACGTATCGCAGTTTTATCTACAATTGTGGTTTTTAACTTTCAAAAAACCGTCAAAATTGACTGAGTTACATCTCAAAAACTGACCAATTTGAGAAAAACTTGAAAAATCGATATATCGGTCAAAAATCAATTTGGCCCAGATTTGACTGATGGGTTTTCATATCCTCGGCGGGGCCTAACTTTTGGTCCTAGTCCGGTCCCAAACGGTGGGAGTCACTTGGGAAGTAATACATGTAAGAAATTTACTGTTACTGATAGAACGTAAATCTTCTAACTTTTTTTTCTGGTTTTGCTGTTGCTCTACGTTCTTGAGCAAACATATTTGTTTTTACCGCAAAATTTTTTACCGCGAATACTTCATCATCTTTCGAAAGAAACCGATGGTCTTGTGTTAAAATGATAGTTTCGAAACTTCAAGTTAGTTTTCTTACAATTGTTGCTATCACTAAACAGAGCTTTTTTTAAATTTCCCATTCGAACTTCCTTTCTAGAATCTTCGTCCGTTGAAACTCATAACTTTTTTCAGTTCTCGGAAGTTTATTTAACCTCTGAAACTTTCTGTATGTGCTACGCAGTGAGCTTCCGTTACAAAAAAAATTTGAAATAAGTTCAAAAAAATTGCGGTGAATGCTTATTTCGATTGTTTTCCCCCAGTTATCAGAAGAAATATCAGAAAGCGGCCAAACTTAAAAAACACTCATCATGTAATGGCCTAATTTTTTCTAAATAATTGCCCACTTTTCTATACAGTTTATATTCACAGAAACGTTTTGATTGAATGCGCACGTTTGAACAACAGCGCTGTTACAGGTTTTGAAAATTATAATTATCCAGAAAAAACACAACTTGATGTTTAGTCCTTTGCAAATATTCGAAGAATGCTGGTACCGATATTTTGCCAATTCATTCTATATTTCAACACATTATTACAGTCTCTGTATCAGTAATACAGAAGTAACGACCAGACATGAGCAGAGTTGGAAATTTCATAACCCCGAAAAACGAAAGAAAGAAAACGGAAGAGGCGAAAATTGTTCTAAACTGTTCCAGCTGGAAAAAAAAACCTGTTTTTGTGGCTCGACATTGAAATATTTACTACAAAAATGTGGTTTCACAACAAATCCATTGTGATGAAATTCGATGATAATGAATTTGCAGAGTTAAAAATTCGAAAAAAAATTTCCCCGAGTTTCCGTTTTCTCAAAACTCCAAATTGAACGTAAACACGGAAGACGGAAGCCGGAATTCCTCTCATGTCTGGGACCGACCAGTTTATCAGTATTTTGAAAGTTATAAAATTTATGTTGAAGGGTTTTACGAAAAAATCATAAGTTTTCCTCGAAAACTCGTGTTTCAAAACAAGGATATTATTTGTTCGTATTGTTCATGCACAATAGACAGCCTACCTATTTCATCTTTTTCTGGATGCTGATTAGAGCAAACTTCAAAAAAAAAATTTGTTTTGTTCCTGATTAGCGGCCGATTAGTTCCCATTTGGATACATATTATCGGAAAATAAAAAAAGGAGGTCGCTTTTTGTGGAACTTGAAACTGGGAAGAAAAGATCTAAAAAAGCAATGTTTACTTGAGAGACAAAGAGAAACAAGTAGCATGAAAAAGTTATTCATAAACTAATTCCGGTTTTCCATAATACGTGTTCAAATTTTGAAAAAAAAATTCTCACTCATTCAGATCTTTTATTTACCAATCACTATCGGCAACGCACTAGTCAAACCACCGCTCTCTAAGAAGCTCTTGATAGTTGACACATTGTAAAATTGGATGATTGTAATGGAAAAACTCAAAAAAAAGCTCTTGCAGTTTGCATTCACTTCGAGCGAGTACAAAAAGCACGCTAATCAATCAAGCGATAGGTTCAAAAGCTTAATTGGAAACACAATAATTTTTGAAAGAAAAAATTTAAATTCAGATAAGAATTGGGGAAAGTAGAACTGGAAAGAGCATCCATTTTTTTGTTCAAGCTTATTTCGTTAAGAGTGTCGGCGTTTTGTGAACCCCAATTTTCAGAACTAAAGAAAACAGTGATCTCGAGAATCGTTCCCCTTTACCTAGTCAAATTCGCTTCGATAGTCGAAAAACTTTTGAATACTTTATATTTCATTTCGGCTTCATTTTAATAATGAGAGCTTTGAAAAGAAGATGGAAGGCATAAATTTGAATACCAAACACCGTGAAATCTGTAATAGAAGGGCATTCATGGGTTCTCATCGAAAAACAGTAGAGCAGTCTTAAATAGAGCTTTAGTAAAAAAAACATGAAAGGAGTTGAGAATATTTCATCATGCCTTTTTATCATTTGTTTTCGTCGAAACGCATCGGAATGAATCAAAGGTACTTTATGGGTTGCTTGACACTAAATGGCCATTGTAGATAATCTCAGTTGAATATTTCCGCTGTTTCTTTTGTTTCAGGAATATTTTTCGCTGTTTTTTAAATCCGTGAAAGTTGTTGGTTACAATCGTTTATCAGTTGTGTGAACAATTGTTCTTCTAAGCTTGAAAGCTTGCAAAAATATTTTGATTTTTTTTTAATTCGGAAAGAAACAATAATCTCTTGAAATACAATTTTCAATAATTCGGCTCAGGCACGGCTAAAATACTCTAGACTCAGAATACATCCCGTTTCTTAAATCGGTTTCAAAAGAATAAATTTTTGCAACTCCGTTCAATTGGTAATTGGATTCGCGACTGCTAAATCAATCAACAGAAGAAAGTCTGAAAACTTTGAGTTTTTCGAGCATACTATGCTCCGAACCGAAAAATGCAATTCGCTAAAGTACTCGATTTTTTTGTTGTAGTAAGAACTTCAATGTTTTAACCCTAGCAAAAACATCATTTGTATTTTCACATAAACTTACGTTCCTTGTGAAACTGGAAGTTTTTGTTGTTACAGAACTTTAACTTCTCGAATTTTCAACAGAAGTAATTTTGGATTTAATTTTTCAAACTGTTTCAAGTGTTTTGTATTTTTGAACCTTTGTTGATACTAATGCTTCTTGGTTCATTCCCACAATCAAATGCTTGTTAGTTGTGAATCACTTACGTGCTAATTTCAAAAACATACATAGGTAAACAACTTGCAAAGAGTTCAATGTGTGGGCGTAACTAGTCAAGAAGATTTGCTGATTTCGATCTGGCCTTTTATCAATCATTTCTTCAAAAAATTAGTCGTAGTCATAATTCATCTGAAACAAAATTTTCCCATGTTTTTTTTTCATTTTCTTGGATAAAATTATGAATAGAACTGTTTTGCAGTCTCGAATATCCTCTAGTATGGTATTTGTCCCGGAAAAATACTAATAGAAGTCTGGTAATTTCCCAAACTTTTCAAGGTTTCTGAAACACAAAAGCTTTTTTATAAAGTTGCAATTATGTATGTAAAATGAATCTTTGGAAGCAGTGTTCAGATATACGGTGAAACTTAAATCGCGTTCTTGAAACAGTCGAAATTAGTTTGGAACATGATTGGTGTGGCTTTCATTGAAAAAAAATACCGATCAGTACTTCACTATTCAAAAAGGAAAACAGAACCATTTATGACCTTTTTGAAATAGTAACTTTAAACATGAAAGAACATCAAAAACGATGATCTAACGTACGGATTCAAAAGTACCAGAAATATACCAGGACCTCACTCTTTTGATGGGACTCTCCAATAAGTATTTGAATAATTTTTTACAATGATTTTTCAACTGATTTTTTAAATCAAATAGTTGTGAACTCATGGGTTTCAGTTAACCATACTTTTGCGAAAATTTTTAAAAATTAAGCTTCCTTTTTTATCATCACCAGAAGAACCCATCAGAAAAATATAAAAAATGATGATCTTTTGTTTTGCGGTATTCTGTTGGCCCAGATGAACTGATCATAACTCTCAGCTTCTAATACATATGAAGATCCTGAAAAAGAAAAAAAAGTTTCAGATAGTTCCTTAAACTTTGGATTCTTCAAAATTTGACTGTGGAGTTAAAACTGAAAATCGACAGTCATTCCAAAACTGAATTAGGTTACTGGAGCAACCGAAGAGCCAAGTTGCTTTTAAAATTGTTTTCCGTTTCAAGTCTCAAGCTTCTTATGGAAACCTTTGGTTGCTTTGCTGAATTCAATCTAAGAAGGTCTACCTCTCTCGTGCGAGAACCCGTAGCAACAAAAAAGTCAGGCTTATGCGATTTGTTTGAGATGTCATGCATACTTACTATGGGGGTACCCTAATTACAAAAATCGACATTTGGTTAGGCTCCGCCCCCTTATTCTGGAGAAAATTCGAGAAGACGTCAAATTTTCAGAAATTTTTCTAGAAGAGCTAGCGTTGAAATCTCAACGGGAATGAACTTTTAGCATGTTTAGAAGTATTTTTTCTTATAGTAGAAAATTCTACCATAATTACTTCAGGGCTAAATTCTCGAAAAAGTGACAATTTTTGAAAAATTTTCCTGTTTTTTTTGAAAATTCGGTCGTACTGGGCCGGGGACCATGGGGATAGGGCAGTTTGACGTCAGAATAAGAATCTACGCTTAATTTGGGTCCGGGAACCGGTTTCACCGTTCCGGATTTCTTTCTCCCTAAGATCGATTTTTGACCTAGTATATCATATACTTTCAATACTCAAGTACATCATTTTTTGGAAAAATTTTTTTTAAAGCTCCATATTGCTGGGAATGCGTTTTGCAGTGGTTGGAAAAGTATTTTATGCGCATTTGAGCATTAAAAAACGTTTTTCTTAGGCTTTTTTCATCCAAACTTGCTTATTGAAGTTTTTTTGCATTCTCATAAAAAATAATTATTTTTTTAATTGTTGTTCTGTTTTTCAGTCTCACTTTCAAGTTTTTTTTGTTGCAGTTGTTTTTTGTTGATGAAAAGAGACAAAGGTCAGGTGTTTTGATTTTTCTCGTCTCACCCCAACGACCGTGTCTAGACACTATAAAAACGAGAAGTCAAAAAGTTCTCGGTTCCTATATCGTTGGAACATTTCACTTCGAGTTCTGAAGTCATGAAAATGTTTTTTATATTTGTGCTTATTCCTTTTTCTTTTGCTAGACCGGTGAATCACAACAGTGCGGTGAGTGATTTCTTTCAATTTATTATTTTTTTTTTGAGTTTAGAATGCTACAGCAATAAGTTCTCATTCGGACTGCTACTTTTCCGAAATCAGAAAAAGTGCTTTTGAAACTAAAGAGAGACCAGTGAAATCAGTTGTTAGTACTAGTTGCTCCGGTGACATCATTGTGTGAGTGATTTGAAGATTATTAGAGAAGCAAAAACCATACTTTTTCAAGAATGGGAAGTTTGTTGAATGAAAAATTAGCCCCTCATTTCAAAAATGCACACCCGTTAGCTGTTCTTTTGTGCCGTGGTTCTGGAAATTGTGACTTGAACTTTGGAGAACCATCGGTTGTAAGCAAATGGAGCAATGTCAAAATCTGTGAGGGTCATGCTGATGAACTGCTTCGTCAATGGGGCAAGCAAGCAGCTCTTCGGGACAAACATATTTATCGTACGAAAAATTCAAAACTTCAAAACATTGACGCATGCTCTATGCCTCCGGAGCTGGGCCCTAGCCATGAGACTAGTCGTCCACCTGCACAATCACATCTGTCTGTGCAAGGTGCTGATGCAATCATAAAAGAGGAACATTTGCTTGTTCATCCAGGAATTCGTAAGCTACAAGAAGTAAGAGAAGGAGTCTTATATTGTATCAATTTTTAGCAATTTGTCGTCGTCATGCGGACTATGTTGCGGAACTTGTTACAAAACAGTCACAACCTCCATCTAAAAAGGCAAAAGTATCCACTAGTTCCCAAGATGATTCATATGAATGTTCCAATGATCCAACCTATAGAGAGCCAAAGCAGAAGACCCAGAGGAGTGTATTGGTCAAAGATTTTTTCAAGTTTGCCACTTCTGCAGGAGAGAGCAGAGTCTGCACGACCAAGCCATGGGCCGGGATGATAGCTATAACAAGAGAAAGAAAAGCGCGAGCTGCTAGAAACTTGATTCAAACAATGATGAAAATAATGGTTCCAGAAGGCGCGGAAGAGTTCAAAAATATGGTACACAAAAAAGCTTTCATGAACGAAAATTGGACAACAGGCTCATCGAAAAATTATGAAACTGTCATGAAGCAAGTGGCCCAGGAGTTTTTCGCAGCAGAAAATCGTAGAAGTAAACTTATTGTCTTATCATTGGTCGCCAACTCAACATCTTATTTAGATGTTGTGAAGTATATTCCAAGTTTGAGGTAAGTTCTTGAAAGTACAGAGAAGATTACTTTTGATTACAGTCGATATATGTATCAGTCTGCAAGAGTTTTCGCTCGAAGACAAAAAGGAAAAGGAGTGGATGTTATGGTAGAAAGAAAACTAGAGCGTTTCAACCCGGAAGCCGTTCAAGCATTCGTCGAATTTATCACCAGGTTTTTTTTTTCAATTTTTGGACATTTTATTCCGTTTCAGCTCGACAGTGATGATCGGCCTTCCATACGGGATACGAAAAGCTAGGTTGTCCAATGGACAAAAAATTGAAATACCAAACTCGATTCGCCAACAGAGTGCCACGGAGATAATCGAAATGTGGACAAAAATTTGCCAGGTTTGTGATACATTATAAAAGAGATGGAAGTGTTTTATCAGGACAATGGAACTCCTAATCTTCTGCTAAGTCCATCGACTATGTACAAGATTTTGAATGTGTGCACTGCAACGAAAAGGGAATCAACAACCTGCGTCGATTATTTCATTGCTCATGGAATGGAAGCAAGTTTTTTTGGCTCTCAAAATGAACAAGAATTGGTCTTTTCAGGCATTTGATGAGTTACTCCGCATAATTACGACATGGAAAACGGAAGGACTTCTAGACCACCACAGTTCAAAACGATTGACAATTGATGTTTCCGAAACGGAACAATACTTCAGAGTTGATTTTCGTCTTCATGTCAAAAACTACAGTGAAGTGGCGAACCACTGCGCAAATTTTGCTCTTAGCGATCCAAGCGAAAAAAAATTGGCTTCATCGTGCTCCACCGGCTCAGCAAAGCATGTTCATAATCTACTTTGTGACAGATGTGAGCGAGCAAACCAAACTCTCCAGAAGTTAGAAGATTTCGCAAAAGAGTTCGTAGCCGAATCACGCAGTGCACTTGCAACGACTCACGATGCTCTAAAGAAGGATGCAGAGGATACCCTTTCCCGTCGAGACGAAGAACTCCAACTGATCAAGCAGAGCTTGTCCTACATTTTTGAGATGAAAAAACATCTTCTTCGCTCTGCTTTTACAAATCAAGAACGAGAAACGATTATATCATCACTGGCAGATAACGAAGCTATGGTAACATTAGATTTTGCCCAAAAATTTCTGCCAAAGTTTCATCGTGAAAAGCAGAGCGAATATTTCGGAAAAAAAGGTATAAGCTACCACGTTTCACATATCACTGCTAGGGTAGGAAGTGTTTATGTGCAACATAGTTTTGTCCACATCTATTCTGGATCGGTTACTCAGGTGAAACTACTTTTCTGAAAAACCAAATTAAGAAAGTAACTTTTCAGGACAGTACGCTTGTTATCCTGACAATTGCCCACTTCCTGCACCAATTGAAAAAAGTTGGTATCAAAAAAATTTCCTTACGGTCGGACAACGCCGGTATGTCTTTCCGAAATCCATAAAAACTGTAACACGCCTTTTCAGGCGCCTACCATTCCGCTGCTGCTATTGGTTCTATGCATTGGCTCAATCAAACCACGGCAGTGGATATCGTTTCTTGGTCTTTTTCTGAGGCACAAAACGGGAAAAGCTCCAGCGATCGTGACGCGAACAGAGTGAAGCACAAAGCTAAAGTTTATGTAGACAAGGGAAACAATATACCGACTTCAGATGCTTTTTTCACTGCATTGAAAGAGAATCCTCTCAATGGAGTCTCAATATTCCATGGAACTGTGATTCCTGATATAGATGCGGGAAAAACGGAATGGCCGGGAATATCAAGTCTGAACCACTTCACTCTCGAAACAAATGGAGTGAGAGGAAGAAGATACAGTACTATCGGAG
The DNA here is from genome assembly GCA_963572265.1 of Caenorhabditis doughertyi. Lineage (NCBI taxonomy): Eukaryota > Metazoa > Nematoda > Chromadorea > Rhabditida > Rhabditidae > Caenorhabditis > Caenorhabditis doughertyi. The sequence continues at coordinate 24,174,158 of OY751556.1, read as the reverse complement.
AGGGAGTTTTTGTTGAAAAAACGGCTTTGAAACCAATCAAAGGATCATTCAAGTTCGATGATCAAGCAGGTTCACTCGCATCAAAAATAGGTTCAAAGAAGGATGAGCGGGATGCTGTTTTATCTGGAGGCGAAACAAAATTTTGGTACCATCCTCATTGCACTAAAACTTCTAACTGTGTTAAAGAATCTGTGATTCTGACTGATGAAATTGAAGAAGATGTTCCAACAACAGAAGGCACGAATTTGTTTGCTTGTCCAGAGCCGGGATGTTCCGCCGTGTATTTGACACATCATAACTTGGAAAAACACGTGTTGAGAGGACAGCACAAGAAGGCTCCCGAGAGAGTAACAGAAAGAGACTTTGCAGTGAATCTATTTGCACGCTTTCTAGAAGGTGTGAACAGGTCAAAATCACTTCCGATATTGGAGGTCGCTCTGAAAGAACTAAAAGAAACTAAGGAAGACGTCAGCAAACAACAAGGATGGGCTTTGCCGGAAAAGCGGAAACGAAAAGCATTTGAGGCAGATGTAAAAAATTTTCTGGTGGAATGTTTCAATGAAGGATTGAATTCAAGATCGGTTTTGAGCCCATTCGCCATCAATCAACGAATGCGTCGTGCAAAAAATCCTACAGGAAAAAAAAGATTCACTGTGGATCAAATATTGACTGTGCCTCAAATCGCGGGATTTATGTCAAGAGAAGCTGATAAGAGAAAAAATGTTCATAACTCTGGAACGCAGGGCGCGACTTCTTCGTGCAATAGACGCCGACGATCTTTTAGAAGACTTCACCCTCACAGGCGGAGACGTCAATTTCAATGCAAAACCGATGAGCAAAACCAAAAAGAAATTCTATTCGATGATGATCACCCAGATTCCGAATGGATTTCATTTATGGAAAGCGAAGAATTTTGGACGCTAAGTGAAGAGTTTTACAGTGCTGTACTCGAAAACTTTAACACTATTTTTGGGAAAGAAGAAGATGAAAAAATGGAAAACTGAAGAAGTAATCGTTCAGAATCATTTCGTTTGTGTGATTGGTGGATTATGAGAATGAAATTGTTTCTCCATCAGCATGTATACCTTGAGTTATAATAAAAAAGCAAAAAAACTTCAATAAGCAAGTTTGGATAAAAAAAGCCTAAGAAAAACGTTTTTTAATGCTCAAATGCGCATAAAATACTTTTCCAACCACTGCAAAACGCATTCCCAGCAATATGGAGCTTTAAAAAAAATTTTTCCAAAAAATGATGTACTTGAGTATTGAAAGTATATGATATACTAGGTCAAAAATCGATCTTAGGGAGAAAGAAATCCGGAACGGTGAAACCGGTTCCCGGACCCAAATTAAGCGTAGATTCTTATTCTGACGTCAAACTGCCCTATCCCCATGGTCCCCGGCCCAGTACGACCGAATTTTCAAAAAAAACAGGAAAATTTTTCAAAAATTGTCACTTTTTCGAGAATTTAGCCCTGAAGTAATTATGGTAGAATTTTCTACTATAAGAAAAAATACTTCTAAACATGCTAAAAGTTCATTCCCGTTGAGATTTCAACGCTAGCTCTTCTAGAAAAATTTCTGAAAATTTGACGTCTTCTCGAATTTTCTCCAGAATAAGGGGGCGGAGCCTAACCAAATGTCGATTTTTGTAATTAGGGTACCCCCATAGTAAGTACGCATAACATCTCAAACGAATCGCAATAGCCTGACTTTTTTGTTGCTACCCTCAATAGGCCTGTGCTCGTTTTTCTAAGGTAGAACTTCCTAAATATTATCAAACGTGTACACGTTTGACAAATGAAGAAAACCCAATGTGAATCACCAACATTTGGGTACCATAGAAAGTTGATGAGACAGAAAATTACACTTTTTTTACGAGGTATTAGATAAGAATTGAAATCTACAAAATTACCAACTCGAAACGAAATGTAAGAATCTCGCCAAATTTTTGAAACCGAAATACGGATGTTTGCGGTTACGAAACTAACAAATCTGAAAAAGGTCCTGGTATTTTCGATTGTGTGAGTCCATGCAGTGTTGTACTGATAATCAATGATTTTTCATTGAATTCATTTTTATTATTCAACTTCGAAAACTCAATAAGTTATTTTATGAACAAATAAGTACGGATACCGGATTGATTACGAAAAAAATGAGCACAGCAAAAGTGGCATTAAGAAACAGAGTTTTAAAACATTGCGACAAATGCTTTGAAGATTGACAGTTTTTTAGTGTTTTAATAACCAAATAAAGTTTTCTCTCCTAAATGGAGAACCGCTAACGACTTGGAAGAGCAACAGACTCGAAACTTTCTTCTTCAACTCGAGTCTGTTTCAAATTGAAAAAAAATTCATAAGAAGTTATTGAAACATTCACTGGCAGCTGTAAATTTCGAAGCACTTGATATCCAACGAAAATCATCATTTTTAAATGTCCATATGTTAGGAACTGGCCATTGCATCTAATGATGCAGTGTCAATCGGATTTGTGAACTTTTTGGAACAGTAAGAAGTTCTCATCACATTTACAATAACTTTCATGTTTCTAATTATCCATTTACGTTTTTGGAATACACGAGGGGTAATTAACTACCGAAATAATTTTTCCCACCGAATACCAACATCCAACGTGTGCTTGGTAAAAAAAAGTCTGAAGTTTTCTTGATGAGTTCTTGGGGCAGTAAAAACAATATAAGTCAAGTGGACATTATTTGAGTTTCATGTTTCAGATAGACCATTAGCTCAATTGGACTGTTTCGGAATTGATAGTGAAGTGTCACACATTTCTTTTAATTTTCGTACATTTCACTGTGTATACTTCGATAGCGATTTCCAATTCTTCTGATGTGTTATGAAAAATATCAAAATACTAAAATTTGAAGTGTCCTAAATTCCAACAAACTGACTGGATGTGAAAAAACTTGATGTGTTTCTTACTTGATTTGATGTCATCAGAACCATAATATTATTTTTGGTGTTGTTCAGATTCCCGAATCTCAATGTGGTTTTTTGCCGGTTGTGAGGGAGGCGGGCGGAAGTTGTAGAGGTTTACCGAGAAATTCTGTCATCAGTATGAAACAGTTGACCCTCTTTTTTTAGTGTTTTGAGAAGCTTTTAATAGAACAGTTCAACATAGTAGACATTTGGTTTTGACATCAAACTGAGTTTGGATAACTGAAGAATAAAGAATTGTTCAACTCCTGGTCTTGGAAAGCAAGTGGGGATCTGAAAACTGTGAAATATGAAACAGAAACAGTCTATCTAAGTTGAAATTGGGGTCATAGAGAAGTTTATATCACTTAAAGTGGCTTAAAGTAATAATCTCATGGAATGAATCTGAACTGTTTTTTTTTAGATTAAATTATGACGGTTGAGGTCAACTGACAGGTAATTTTTGATCAAAGGGATCAGCACTTTTTGAAAATGTAAAATTATTTTATTTCAATATTGCGTCAATGCATGAGAAAACATCTGAAAATATTGCATTTTTTGAGTTTCACAATTTAAATATAACAACCTTAGACGCAAGAGATTAATGTGAAGTTCCGAACTGTACTAAAAGCTGTATTGGATTCTTTTCTCCAAAAGAATTGATCGAAAGTTTTGGAAACAGCATTTTTTCAACATTTTCTGTGAGGGTCTTTATTCTTTCGTCATTGTAAAAATGATTTCTGAAGTATTTCCCGGTTCCACATGTGGCAGATTAATGTCACGTAATAATATCATTGATACATTTGACTCCTGAGTGAAACATTTACTCGAAAAAAAGTAGTCGAAACCGAAAAGTTTCGAGACTTATATTCACGCAAGGTAATTTGAATACAGAGCACAAACAGTACTTGGTTACTTTTTAAACAAATCTATAGAAAGGAGATTTTGTTAAAAACTCCGAAAATATTTTAATATGGCTTTAGAATAATGGTATAAAACCAAGCTTGATAGGGATAAAATGGTTTTAGGGAGCAAAAATATAAGTAACACTGGGGGCGGAGTTTAGGCCAAAAAATAAACTTTCGCAATTATTTGGCAAAACACCGTTTCAGATATTTGTGAATTTGAATTAGAGAACTTTTTTCTGTTGATCCGTTCTTGAAACGAATACATTTTCTGTGCTTGCGATCAAAATTCCCGTATTTGTAAACTTTTGAGTAAGGTACAACTTATACTTTCCGGTTTCACATGTTGCACACGAATTTTAGTTATTACGATAAGTCAATAAATCTATTGTTGAAGATTTGAAAACAACGGAAAAAATCAACAAAAACAAAAATATAACTTAGAGTGGAAACCGAATTCGTATTGTTTCGTCAAACTACCTCCAAAATTTGATTGTTTCAATAAGATTTTTTGAATAAAGAGTTTCTATTCATTTGGTTCAGGATCGATGGAAGCGTCAAAAATGATTTTAATTTCTTTGTTATTAAACGTCGAATGTTGCATTCCATTATTCTGACTAGTGAAGACACCGCTATTTATAAGAATGGAAGTCCGTTAGGGATAAAACGATGCATTGATTGGAATTAATTTAAACCAAAAAAGGTATGCTTCTGAAATTGTAATTCTCGTCGACAAGTTCACAACTTGCAGTGTGGAATCTTGATTATATACTGTTTCGTAACTGTGCTAACTGTTTTCCACACCGATTTCTTCGATCGGCGAGTTGTATTCATCTCATCGAGTATTCATTTTCAAATTAATTTCTTATTGCAATTTCTTTCCGAAAATATGAGTCTGCGAAACGCCAAAAAAAACTACATAAACGTTTCTCATAATTTTCAAGTCAGATTTAAGAAATGGAAATCCCATTAGGCCGATATTTGAAATTTGCTGTTATTTCACGAAACCAATGCTGTGTTTTTTTTAATTATTTATTTAGCTACTTTCAAAAACTGTCAAATTTTTTACTGTCCCACTTATAGATTTGAGAAACTTTAGCTTTCCAAATTACTTTGCTTTTTTTCAGCTCACACATATGTTTCAATAACGCATTTTTAGGTAGAAGTACTTGAAAAATAGCTGAAACAGCTTCCAAGGTCTAGCAAATACTTTTGTTTCAACTACCGATTATCCCCAACAACTCATCCTTTGTCCATTTCCTGTCGAATTCATTGTTAAATTGAACTAAGCCCCTGATAAACATGCCGGAAATAAAGAATCTTGCCAGTTAGAAGCAAGTTAATGACTTCAAACTTTCGAAGTTCAGTTTTACCGATTCAAATGCAGCTCATATGTCGAAAAAATCACATTCTCTATTCATTCTCTATTTCTGAAGTCTTTTTAGGATTTCTTTTTTTAAATGTATTCATTTACATAAATACATCTATCCTGTCCAGCAGGGCTTTCATACACATCTTTACATCTTGAATAATTGATGAAGTCTTTAATGAACCCAATCGGAAATACCTCCCCTTGTAAGCTTCTTGAAAGCGTAATTATTTTCAAATCACAATTTGAAAAGCGGTTTCAATAATAATGAGAATAGAAAAAATGTAGTGTTGCAGCGTTTTTTTCCTTTTTTTTTCATTCTGAGACTTTGATTGTCTTTTTTGAAAACGGGAATAGAAATTCTACGAATTATTGAATTTGTAAACCACTGCCTATTTCTTAAAGTTAATGAAACATTAACGCATTATCCCGTTTTTCCCAGACTTCTTATTCTGAAGCAGTTGAAACAGTCAGAAAAAGCAAATTACAAAATAATTCTTAAATTAAACTATGTCAAGAACTCTTAGCAATACCAAAAAATAAAATAGTATCAAATAAATTTTTTGAAGTGGTATACAAATTTTGTCCTTTTTTGAAATTCGTATGCTTCGAGGCTTTGAGAAAGAAACATAAAGCAGGAACTATGATAAAGCAGGAACTATGACAGTGTTTTTGAAATTAATTGTCGATTGCTGACCTGACTTATGGGATGATTATGGGAAACAATTAAAGTTAAATAGGCTTTTGAAATTTTGAGAATGTCAAGGAATCGATATTCATGAGCTTAAAAGGTGAAAAAGCCCAAACATTTTATTGCATCAATAACCAAAGAACTGCAAACATACATATATAACTTCAAACACAGTCATTGAAACAGCTGAAAACACCAGTGAGTCAGAAGTTTCTCTTAAAAAAACCAATGCTTATAATTGTTCAGAAAGCGAAAGCTTGAGGGCTGAAAAGGACAATTTTCTTCTTCATCTCTTCGCGGTAAACATTGTTAAGACGCTCATTTGTTGTAAATTATTTCAATCGATGATTGAACAAATGACAAACTTTTCTGTTATTGTGGAAACGGTGAAAACTGATATAGAGAATCTCAATATTAGACTTAAAAAATCTAAATGTTTCAGTAGTTTTCGAAACCGTAAAAGACAAATTTAAAATGGTTTTTATCACAGTTTTTTAAAAAAATATTATAGATTAGTCGTCCAGAAACTCAATGGCCTACATAAAGTTTGCAATTGAAGTCAAAAGCCTCAGCTTCGACTCATTTTTTCAATGTTTCTCAAATTCGAAAAATTAATCTATTGTTATACATATCAATGTGATAAAAACACCTCTTATCATTCATCCGTAATTTCAAGTTGATGTAGCCATATTCAATTCACAATGTTTGAAATAGTTTGCCGCATGTTTGAAATTTAAATTTGAATCAAGTTCTCCATTCATGGGACCAGGTTTCGGTAAAACATACGGCTACAGGGAAGTTTTTTGAAGCTTGATGAGATGTCTTGTCATTAGTTTTACCGAAAGCCAAACGACGAATGCCGTTTTTTTATTCTACGCTTGAATCCTTTTTGGAAGCAGTTTCTTTATAAGTTGGAACACCACTGTGTTTTCCCTGCACTGAATGCTCTACTTCTAAAGGAGTTTTTCTCAAGTTCGAGAAACAGGTTTTTTCATTAGTTTAGAAAGGAATTTAGAACTTTTTCCCGTTTTCACATGTAGCAAATTAATATCAACATCAAATTTCACTGCTGTTGTCTTAACAAGTTTCCACGAGATATTGGAGCAAGTGTGAACTGTTGCCCACACAGTATTTTCAAACTGTTATTTTTTGTTCATCCGTCGAATTCAGTGAAGCAAATGCTAAAGAACACCTCAGGTTTTGATGACTGTTTGAAACAGTATCTGAAAGAAAAAGCCTTATCCAAATTTAATCAGAAATCAATGTTTCGTTATTTCTGAATTTACAAGAAATTACCTGATTGTCCACTGACTTTTCAGAAAGAGAATGTGAAATTAGCGACGTTTATCTACTTTTCCGTACCATCATTAACGAAAACCCTTCAAAATTAGAAATGGCATCGATGAAACACAAAACGTGGCTCAATTTCAAGATATTCACAATGGAGATAATCGATTATGAACAAACTTTTTTATTCTAAATTTTTCTCAAAATGTTACAACAGTTGAAAAAACTATTTTTGGCAGTATTTTCTGTTTCAGACAAGTCAAAAATGATTGCAACATGACTATAATTAATTTGATTTTAACTAATTTCAGTTGAGACACAGAATCCTGAAATCCTTACTTTCCTTTTTTCCACGAACATGTTTCTAATAAATCTATTGAAAAGACCTATATTCACATATAATCAAAAAGTCCCTGCCTAGTCACTATTTCAAAAGGTTCTGAGACAGTTTTTTTCCGAAAATTAATTTTGTTTTGATGTTTAAATACTGACTTCGAACTCTAGCTTCCCAGAGACTGGTGTATCTTCATACTAATATTCTTTATCTCTGGTTCAATTTAGAGCATGTATGTGAAAGAGGATATCCAGTTCAATCGTCTTAAATTTGATTACCAAAATTGACAACACTGTTCCAAAAAGGTGATTTGAATTACCAAGCATATTTGAGCATATTTTTTTACAGAGAACTGCAAACAAAAAGAATACGGTTTCTGTAAGAAGATTTTGAAACAAATGAAATATTTTGTTGCTCATTTTTTGTTGAATATAATCAGAACATGTAACATATGTAACATTTTTTTTCCATGTAACATTTTTTTAGTTCATGACATCCATACATTGATTATCAGTAACAGTAAAATTTTTAAGGTTTCTGTAAAATGAACAAACAAATAATTCTGTTTCAAATAGGGCACATAAATGCAATGGCCACAGAGCCACTGCTATAATTTTCTGATAACGAATCATCAAGATCAATATTATGTATATCAATTCAATATTTTTCAATCTAAAAATGATTTTTATGAACAAATTTTCTTCCCACCCCTCCGGAAATGGAAAGTGCAAAACGGAAGATAAAATTAGCAAAATTCATGATAAGATCAATGTACAAAGCCGTTACAAAAAAATAAAGTAAACAAAAAAGTCTTTTAAGAATGTTGACTTCGTTCGGCACGATTTTTTAACGTTGCAGAGTACTGACAACAATACAACAAATTTTCAATGCAGCAGTTGGATGTTCGAAGCAAAAGCAGTTCAAAATTGATAATACCATTTTTCTGTTTCTGATAGTTTTGAAAGACTGGAACATTTTTCAATGCTATTGGTTCCTTGGTCCAAACAACAAAAACAAACTCTGCTTCTATTTATTATAATTCATTGAAGCAGCCAATCAAGAAAATAAGGGCATCGGAAGTTTTTGTGACAAGAGAGCCGCCCTGTTTTGATGGGATTGATGGATTGAAGGCTCCTGGAAGAAGGTAAGACTGGCAACAGCTTTTGAGATCAATTAGAAATTTTGAACTCAACTAAATCCGTTTCATGAAGTGGCTTAAAATCATAAAACGTTCTTGCTAATGTTAGATATAAGTGAAATATCAAAAATTAAAAATAAACTTATGGCAACACTTTTTAGCTATAGACAGCCAAAAATTGATTATGATTCCAAATCATCTGATTGAGAGGAATTTTATTCCAATTCAAGAAATCTATTATTGATTGAAAACAGATTTAAATGAACATTTTTTATTCCCACCCTCCCTGGAATGTAGAGTGCAAAACGGAAAATAAACTTATCAAAATTCATAATAAAATCATTTACAAATAATAAATAGAAACTTCACAGAGTTCTCATGTTCGATAAAAGAAAAACAGCAAAAAAGTTCTTCATAAATGTTGACCCCGCTCGGCACGAGCCTTCAATCCCCGAATCATTCGTCCAAATGCGTCGCTGACTAGTTTTAGTGGAACTTTCTGCAAAACGAAGAGATCAAATCGGGGAATGATAAAATCATTGATGACAAATTAAGTGTATAAAACGGTAAAAGTTTGGTCCAAAGCTGGTTTTAAAAAAAAGTTTTGCATATTTCAGAAGGATTTTTACTGTTATAGAATATTGATTTCCACAGGTGACACAACTAGAACTGATTAATTTCGGTCAATGAATCGAAAATCTTACATCTGTCTCCTTAACATCCGCCATAATCCCATCCACTACTCTTATAATCTTCCCCTGAAGAACATCTCCAAAATCCTCGGCACTATTTCTCAATTCATCCAGGAACTCCTTCAAGTTCACAACATCTTTTGAGCTCGCAGGAGCCAATTCCATACAAATCACGTCTCCCAGACAAACATCCATGTAGGATACCAGAGTTCTAGGAGTGATGTTCTGGAAAAATTGATTTAGTTGTAAAAAAAAGTGGACTCACCATCCCCAAATTATTCTTCTTGGCTTCTCTAGACATTTTCTTGAGGTCTAGAAGGCTTTTAGAGTAGTCTTGAAGGAAGAAATGAACGCCTTTGAGGAAGTTTGCATAGTGATTTTCTGTTGGAAGACCATTGTGAATGGAGGAGATGGATGGGGCAGCGGAGAGTCTGGAAATATTTGTATTATATAGCGTTGATCGGCTTACCAAATATAGAGGGGCAGAAATATAGGTCATAAGATCTAGGTGAAAGTGAAAATTTTTTTGTTTTTTGTTTTAGAGATTTTTCCAAATAAGTTAAAATTGTTTGTTCTGCATGTTTTCAAAACATTCATTTTGAAAGTTAGAACTAAGATATCTTTTGCTATTTTATGTAATTTTTACTGTTCTAGCATGTTTGTTAAAATTCTGGAACCTAATTTTGTCAGTTCTTTGGCTATTTACCAATCCAATCTCTTATGTTCATTCATTTTTTTAACCAATCTGCTTCAAAATTGGCCAAAATAGATTTGAATGGTCGTAGGTAATTGTTCATGTTCTGAGAACGCTCATTCTACTGAAAAGTCAGCAACTTCAGTTATTTTCAAATAATTTTTCTTACAGTCTCAAAATGTTTATCACAGCTCCTAAATCTTGTTAGTCAACTATTACGAAGTTTCCTCACTACTCAACTGACAAATGTTTCAATCTTTTTATTCTGGTTTTTTGCCAATGACTTCCAACGAAATTTGAAAAATTTGTCGTTGTTTCAGGTTCCAGAAAGTTTTTGAATATTTTCAAAAACTTCTGAATTGCTTAATCTGGCTCTAATCGAGCTCTGAACCTTTTTCCCGGTGGTGCAGAACATTCTAACCCGCTCTAAACTTGACTGTTTCACCTTGTTCTGAACTGTTTCAAGTAGTTGACCTTAGCTAATGTTGTCGGTGTACCCATTTGTTTTTATAGATCCACATGTTTTTTACAGTATCCATTAGAATTAGCTTACAGCCAACTTAATGAAGTTTTGACTGCTTTGTGAAACTTTACTTGGCTAACACGTGAACTAAATTATTTTCCCGATACATCCCTATCCTATTCATTTATTTTCTGTCCGTTTCAGCTTGTAAAACTCCTTATTATGCTTATACAAACTACTTCAAAGATGCAAACAGCTTTTAAGTTATGCCTGAAACTGCTTTTAGGCTCAGACAATACGAAAAATTCTGCACTCTTTCATCTGCTTTCTCAAGCTTAAGGTCAATTGAAGCTTCTTACCTTCTTCCAGAAGTCTCCGCTTCATTAGCACCATCGAAAACTGGTGGTTCTTTTGTCTCAAAAATTTCCGATGGCCTCATTTTTTTGACTTGCGGCTTCATCGAGTTATAAGTCATTTGTTGATAATGAGATGCTAAGGGTTTCAGATCCATAGAAGTTCCCTGTCCAAATGATGAATAATCAAACGGTTTTTGTTCCGGAGAGTAGAATGAGAAGCTTTGAGAAGGTTGTTGGAATGATGGGAAGTTTGGAAGATTGGTTGGGCGAGCGTTGGAAGGTTGAGAAGTTTCTGGAGGAGAATCGGCACTGAAATTGTTCAAATGGGAATGAATTATGGAGAGATAAAATATTATCTTGGATGTCCCTTCCATCGAAAATTTCAAGATTCTTGTTCAAAAAATGTTCTACTTATACCAGTAGATTTTTCTTTTATGTAGTCTTAAATTTTTATTTGAACAGTGGACGCAAGCACAGAATATTTTTCGTGTTTCAAAAGTAACATAAAAGATTGGATATATTTTATCAGCACTATTATTGAAATCGTCAGATGGTCTGAATTTCGACACAGTCAATTTAAAATTGACCCCTCATGATATCTGATCTTATCTAGTCAGAAATCATGTGGTATCTAAAGTGAGCAATTCAAAAATTGAGCTTTAACAAAGCCTGGGCTTCCGAAAATTTTCTTGATCCCCATCAATACTTCCAGGTTCCCTAGTTTTAAATTTCATGTTTGGAACAGTTTTTTTTTTCAAATTTGTTTTGCCCTCATGTCCGAACCAAAACATACAAAGGTGTCAAATTTGCCAGAGTCAAAAGATATCCGAAAAAGTTCATAGCAACACGAATGGAAAAAAAGACTATTTTTTATAACTTTTTCAAAATTAGCTCAGTCTTTGATCAAAAAATTGAAGTGACTGTATGGCGCACTAAATGTGAGGATTCTGAATCAGAAATGCTTTAGAAGAAAGAAAAATTTGAGGTATTTTTGGTATGGTTAGGTAGGTGAAATATTTCTACCAAACCCACACTGACCGGTGAATACCTGGAATAAGAACATTTCCCAAAGTATTCATTTTGAATAGTTTTTCATAAAATTTCAAGTAATACGGAATTGGACAATTAAGAAAAGAAAATTCCTCAAAGCTATCTGGAACAAGTGAAACGGGCATTCAGGATGAAAACTTGGAAAATGAGGAACAAGAAGATGAGAAGAAGAAAATATTCTCTGATATAAGTCAATCAAAATGTGTGCTTGATTAAGCTAAACGCTATCTGGAACAAATGAAACAGGCATTCATAATAAAACTTTAGCAAAGTGCAGACCAAAAAAAGAATGTATAAAGTTTCAAGCCAAGAAAAAAAACTCACTCTTCCATGATAATTTCAACATCATCATCATCTTCTTCTACTACTTCGTCGTCCCCGTCGTTATCCGGTCCTTCCAGCTTTTCTCCACCATTCCCTTCTTGCTCACCCTGATTCATAGTATTCCTACTCCTAGATTTCCTGTCTCTTTTCTTCGTCTCTTTTTCTTTCTTATCTTCTCCAACTCTTCTTCCATGTGGGTAAATTTTCCGATGCCATCCACTAAACTCCACTATCGGCTCATTTTTTGATTTATAAGACATCAATTGATTATCAGAATTTAAACTGATCGTGGCCGCTTTTTGAAGATTTTCGAGGAATTCAACGTGAGTTATTGGGTAACTGGTGATGAAACAAGCACGAGCTTTTAGCTCAATGGGTTGGTCCGATTCCAAGATTTTTGTCATAACGTTGTCGAATCTGGAAACGAAACGTTAAATTATGGTGATAAACATCATACTGATATCAAATTCGATCGATGGTTACAAATTTAATATAATCGCAAAATCGGAAAATAATTTTGAATCCTGGCTATAAGTTTTTTACAAAAAGACTATTTTGGTGATATACATAAACTGTGGTTATTGGAAAAAGCTAAGAATTGAACAAGAAACTCTTTTCGAAAAATGGCAGTTTCAAATTTATCCTTTCAAGCACGAAAATTCAGCAACATTTAGTTGAACGTTCAATTTTTCAAAAGGGATTTGTCACACTTTGAGATTGATTGGTAATTACAACTTAAATGACTGGGGTCCCACTACCAGTGTCCCAATGGATGGCCCAAATATCAGGGAGACGAAACAGTAACAAAAAGTTCAAACTAAATTGGATGGGGAAAAAAAAAGAAAAATCAATCATTATTAGATTTTTGCCTAGATGAACCCAATGATAATCCTCATTTTCGAAGAGTTCATATTTCCTTCTTAAAATAGTAAAACATCTTCTTTTGTTTCTTTCAAATCACTGCGCGACAACCTTGTTTTTGTGTAGTTTTCCTATCAGTAATTTGAGCTGATATGTGATCTAATGTCAAGAGGAGTGCTGCTGTTTTGACCATAGCATATTTGAGTTCTCCATAAGTTAATCAACGTTATCAGCCGGGCTACTTTTTCTTATTAACTGATGTCAGTTCTAACATTGAGAAAAGTGCTCCTGTTTCAAGCTTAGCATATTTGAGTTTTCCATAAGTTAATCAATGTTTCCAATCACTTTTCTTCTTGTTAAGTTATACTACTAAAAAGCGGTTTCGCAGTCCCCATTGAAACTAGTTTTTTTTTGATCGTTACTAGAACACAGCCTAGTTTTATAATTTCGCTTGATTTTCCCTAATTTCGCTTGATTTTTAAGTTGTATAACTTTTTTCTGACGAGCTACCAAAATCTTGGCTCTGAATAATTTTTTTTGCGTGTTTCAAGTTTGAATTATTTGGGACAATAAATTTTCGAATAGTTGATCGTGTGATATAATTTTTGAGTTCACTTTTTGACTTGTTCTTCTGCGTTTTTTTGGAAAAAATCGGAAAATTTTCAGTTTGATCCTAACTTTTCAAACCAAAATAGCTCATCTTGGTTTTATGCTGAATATTCTATCAAAAACTACTATTTTTTCTGTTTTTCTCACTGGATTTCTTTGATGCCCTTCTTTTCAGATGTTTCTTTTCGCATTTTTGCCCCCTAATTTTCCCTTTCTTCAAAAAACTAACCGATGATAATACATCCTCTCACAAAGATCATTTCCCATCAATTCCCGAAAGTCTTTGATCAATTTTGCCCGAATAATTGGAAGAACTGCTTCTCGAGATTGTTCGACAATCCAGGCGGCAAACACATTTTCCCGTTCACTTGTGTTGATTTTCATGTTCTGGAAAAATCGGTTACGTAATACTCCTCCAATAAAAATTAGGCAGATAACAAACGATTGAAAGATATGCAAAACGGTGGAAACGCTCTCAAATATTGATAGTTAATCTGGCAGGAAAAGTGGTTTTTTTCATGAGGAGTAGAGATTAGATAAGAAAAACTGTCAGAGCAACTATTTGTTTCATATCAAAAGAACATCAGTTTTCAGGATTAAAGAGAACCATTATATATTATGAAAAGGCCACAATATTAAAAATTTTGTGAAGCGGTGAATACTTCTCCAAAATTGATAACTGGTATGAAAAAATATTGTGTTTTTGAAAACACACTTCAGAAGTGAAAAATCAGAAACGAAACTAATTGAAAGCGGGCCAAAAAGTTGATAAGCTAATCAGAATAGTGTCCATGGAAAAAAATAAGAAGACAGCAATGAACTTGAGCTGGCGCCGAAATTTCAAAACTTTAAAAATCAGTGAAAATGTTTCCAAAAATAGCCGTTCTACTGAGAAAAAAGTGGGTTTCGGCATGAAAAATTGGGCTAGAAACGAAACATCCAAAACTTTTTCTGTTTCGATAGTGTTTTTTGAATTTAGTTGCGAAATTCGAAATTCATTGGAAACATTATAGAATAGTTGAAATACAAATATGAAAAACACCAACTGTGAGTGAGTTTAAGAATACAGAATCAACTTAGCACTGACATTAAAAAAAACTGATTTGAAAGAAAAACCGAGATTTCAGAAGTGTGAGAGGAAAAATCGAATTCCGAAATCGGGAAACGGTTCGAAACACATATGTTGAAGAAACGTACATAGTCATTTTGGTAGGAAAAATGGATCATGGAAAATTGAGATTAGATGAGATAAACTGGCAAAATAACTATTCGGTTCATACTAAAAATTTGTCAATATGGAATCACTATCAGTAGTTTTTAGAACGGTGCCAAATTTCTAACAACTTTGTGAAGTGGTGAACTCTTTTCAAAAAAAAAACTGAAATGAAAGAAAGTGAGTTTTAATATGGGAAGCCTGCTTCAAAAGTGAACAAATCCGAAAAGAAACGGAGTCAATAGTCACGAAAGCAAAAGAATCCAAATTGAAATTGGGCCAATATTTCAAAAAATTTAAAATTTAGTTTTTCAAAACTAGAAAATTCTTGTAGAAGTAGATTCTCTGAATTAGAAATGGTGACTTGCACACTCGAAAGTTGAAAGCGAAACGAAAGTATAAAACGGGCTAAATTATTGCTGCTTCAGTACAATGTGAAAAATTGGCATGGAAAATTTTATATAAAAATGAAGAGTGAACTATCATCTTTTATTATTTTCAAAGAGTTGTGAAATTTCAAAATTACTTGTCAAAAATCGGCCCGGCACGCGTCGGCCCGGCCCGCCCGGCCCGGGTTTCAAAATTATCATTTTTCGAGCTCATTTTTTTCGATTTTCAGTTCAATTTCAAAACTTTTCCTTGGTTTTTATACTCAAAAAATGTTGAAAATTACCTTCTAGAAAACATAGGCCAAATTAGAAGCTAAAAAACCGCGAAAAAAAAATTTTCGAAATGAAAAAACATGTTTCGCCTTGAACCCCGGGCCGGGCCGGTAGGAAATTCTCCATCGGCCCGGCCCGGCCCGGCCCGTGACAAGTATGGTAAAAAATCTTCAAAAACCTCAGGTGAAAACTGAGTTTAAAATAGGAAATTTAGTTTCACAAACAGGAGAACGAAATTTAAACATGCGAAAAAAAAAACAATTTTTTTCACAAAAACCTGATACTTGAACTTTTGAATTGTTTCGAATTTTTTTTTTGAAAATTATCTAGAAAAACAGCTTTTTGATTGAAAATTGTGGAGTTTCAGGTTGTTGAATGGTTGAAAAAAAAAAGGGAGAAAAAAGGCAAAATAATTATTTTGCGCAGTGCCAAGTATTAAAAATGTCAAGGAAGTTAAGCAAACGATTCTCATTCATTAAAACATGAAAAAGTTTCGATTTTTGAAAACTTCACAAAACCGCAGAAAAATCGTTCAAAACCGCAATTTTCGCATGCAAAAACCGCTTTGCACCATCGATTTCTCCTTTTGAACAGAAAGCGAACAGAAGAAAAAATGAGATAGAAGGCAAAGAGGAGAGACGCAGAAAGCAAAAGTGTGTTTGGTTCGTAATGGTCGTAGAAGAAGAAGGAAAGGGCAGCAAGGAGAATGGTCGGAAAATGTGACAACATATGGAAAAGAAGGAAGGGGGGGGGGGGGGGGGGGGGAAAGGTAGCAGTGCTTTTTCTGGGAAAGAACAATTGTATAATGATGGTGAGACCTCTGTAACAGGGGTAGCATATTTGCATATTTTGAAAACTCTTAAAGTTCATGGAATTTTGGCTTAATATTATCAGAAATGAAGTTAAAAAATTCAATTTCAATTTGGAAGGAAATTGCTTCAAATTTCTCACGAAAAAAACAACAATTGCAAAAAAAAAACCTCTGATAACATTTTCGTGAAGCTGCCTAAAAACTTTCAAAGTGTAAAGTTCTCTGTTTTCGGTAAAAAAGATAAACTGTATATTAATTCGATTGTTAATATAATTGTGAGCAGATTCTTCTGAAATTTTGCTGAATTAAAATAAAAACTTTCGAATGTTAGGTGTGACAATGGTAGAAACAGGTAGAAAAAATGTAGAGGTGCCGTACAACTATGGAAAAAACCATAGTTGTCAAATTTTGAAAAGCCCGCGGGGGCCTTTGGGTTCACCCAAAATCTTGATAAATTCAAAAATTATCTTTTTTTTTTCTAACTACTGTTGAAAAAATAAAGTTTGGGCAAGGAATTTTCAAATTGGCACCGTGCCAACGACCTCCCCCTGCAAACGCAAGTTGCGGCGCGTCTTTTTGCAACGCCCCCCGCACGAAGTTTCGTTTCTAGATTTTTGCTTTTTCCGGTGGAAAGGAGTACTAATTTCAGCTTTTTTGCTGACGTATCACGTTGTGTATTAGTGTAGGATTCATCTGTGTCAGCAAAATGCTGAAATTTGTACTCCTTTCCACCGAAAAAAGCAAAAATCTAGAAACAGAACTTCGTGCGGGGGCGTTGCAAAAAGGCGCGCCGCAACTTGCGTTTGCAGGGGGAGGTCGTTGGCACGGTGCCAAGTTGAAAATTCCTTGCCCAAACTTTATTTTTTCAACAGTATATGAGAACGTAAAATCATTTTTCTTCTTATGCGGATTTCAGCAGTAATGATAAGAAAAGTACGAAATGAGAAAGACGCTGAAAAAGTTGAAAAACTAGCGAAAATGAACTTTTTTGGAGGCGAGACCTGTACGAAATGTTGTCATAAAGTGAGATAAAACGGTAATTTGGTTCTAACTTTGTAAAAAGAAAAGTTAGAAATGATGATTTTCCTAACCCGGGCCGACTGGCTAAATCCGGGCCCCCGCCGGGCCGGGCCGGGCCGGGCCTTTTTCGAAAAAACCCGGCCCATCCCGGCCCAGCCCGGCCCGACCCGGCCCGTGACAACTATAAAAAAAGCTATTTTCGAAAATTACATAATCATTGAAATGAGAATGTTTTACCCATGTTGCTTTGGTTTAATGATGTTCTTGAAACAGGAGTTTCGAGTTTCTATTTTTAAAGCAAAATTTTTAAATAAAATACACAAATCCATTCCATAGAAGCGGTAATTTGGAGAGCGGCTGTTTTAGGCTTCATTTCGGGTTGAAGGTAATAGATTGAAACAAAAGACCTACGCGAATACGCAACGTTACCTAACTTGGTCTTTCCGAAAAACCTGGGAAATAAAACAGAAACAAGTTGAAAGTCAATTTAAAAAATTGTCCTTGTTTTCGATACTAACAGATTTTTTAAACAAAATTATTTGAGATCCAAATGAAATTTTTGTAGTACACTCATTTGATAAGATATTAGTGAAACTGGTTTTAAAATTTCGTAATCTATAAATTTTTTAGTTTCCAATTAATGGTATTTTGAATATCGTTTCTAAGGTAGCATTTCCGTTGCTTTTTAATGGAGGAAAATGTAAAGTTTCTGCAGTTTCGGCTTAAAACCATCAGGCTTCAGGTGGAAATCAAGTTTTAATCCAAACTTTGCGCTCGTTTCCATGCATTTCTCAAAACATAGAAAAACAGATTGTTGCATTCAACGTCACACCACTGATAATTCCAAACAAACTCATCTGTTACCACATTCGTGAAACTGCCCAAAAAACTTTCAAAATTGCCTTTTTTCTTTTTTTCGAAAAACCAGAAAAATGCAACAGAAACAAGTTGAAAGTCAATGAAAACAATTGAATTTCTTTTTGATGTGAAATTGGCATTAACGGTCCATGGATTTAATGAAGTTTTCAGAACACGTTCCTTTGATAAGATTTTTATGAAACTGCAGTCAAGATTTGACCTGAAACTTTTTAGTTACGAACTAATGGATAAGATACCATTCCTAGGGTAGCCTTTCTGTTGTTTTTGATAATTCGTTCAAGTAAATGTAAAATTCCTTTTTTTTTTTTGTAAAAATGTAAAATGTCTGCCAATTCCGCTTAGAGTTATACCAAGCTTTTTAAAATGGGAAACAGAATTACACTCAAATTTTGAGTTTGTTTCCATTCTTTTCTGGAAGCATAGAAAAGCGAATTTTTATAATTTTCAACGCAACCTGACTGACCATTTCAAATAAACTCATCTGATACCATCTGATACCCCAAAACCTTTAAAAATGAAAATTCTGTTTTTTCTTTCATAAAAATACAAGCTTGCGTAGATGCCAAAATATCATGAGCACAGTCATTGAAATTTTTTAAGGCGTAGAACTTAATTTTTCCTAAAGATCAAGTGTGGTAGCATTTGAAGTAGGAGGAAGAAATTTATCAGACAAAACCAAAAGCTATTTTGAGAAATTTATAGCATCGCTGAAATAGGACTGATTTTTCACCTTTTCAAAAGTCCAATATCGCCTATTCACTAAACTAGCTATGATACTCCGGTTTAATGATGTTTTAAGAGGAACTTTCCCTACGGTGGAGACTTCCACTGGCACAAAAACAAAAAGTTATTCAAACCGGAATTATTTCTGTGTTAGTAAGACCCTATGGGTAAAGTGTTTCCAAAAAACATACCATCAAGTACCTGTGACGTCATCACCCTGAGATAAAGCTGAAAATAGGGTTTTCAGCTCGAAAAGTATAATTTTTTTCAACTTTGAGATAACTTTTTGAAACTTTTAGGGGTACATTTGGAAAGTTTAGAGCATACGCAAAACAATTTTCAGCCCGATCCAACTACTGAAAACATGTTTTTCAAAAAAATTTTAAGGTTTTTTTGATTTTTCTCGAAAAAAAATATACAGACCGGGTATTTGAAATTTTTTTCCCAGATTTCCCATGCAATTTGCTACAAAAAAGTCTCTTGGACCATACCGAATTTCGAGGACTCAAATTTGCTACGCGCGATTTTCCAAAAAACAGAGAAGGGTCCCCCCTTATGAAAATTTATTTTCGGGAAAAAAATGAAAATTTTTTTTTCTTTGAAAAATTGATTTTCTTGAAGAATTGAACAGAAAAAGGTGTCTGGCAAAGTTTGAGACCTCAAATCTCAGTTTTAACCAAATTAGAGCTCAATCTTGCAATTCCTTCAAAAACGAGTGGGAGAATCCATTGATTTTGAGTTATGAACTCTAATTTGGTTAAAACTGAGATTTGAGGTCTCAAACTTTGCCAGACACCTTTTTCTGTTCAATTCTTCAAGAAAATCAATTTTTCGAAGAAAAAAAAATTTTCATTTTTTTCCCGAAAATAAATTTTCATAAGGGGGGACCCTTCTCTGTTTTTTGGAAAATCGCGCGTAGCAAATTTGAGTCCTTGAAATTCGGTATGGTCCAAGAGACTTTTTTGTAGCAAATTGCATGGGAAATCTGGGAAAAAAATTTCAAATACCCGGTCTGTATATTTTTTTCGAGAAAAATCAAAAAAACCTTAAAATTTTTTTGAAAAACATGTTTTCAGTAGTTGGATCGGGCTGAAAATTGTTTTGCGTATGCTCTAAACTTTCCAAATGTACCCCTAAAAGTTTCAAAAAGTTATCTCAAAGTTGAAAAAAATTATACTTTTCGAGCTGAAAACCCTATTTTCAGCTTTATCTCAGGGTGATGACGTCACAGGTACTTGATGGTATGTTTTTTGGAAACACTTTACCCATAGGGTCTTACTAACACAGAAATAATTCAGATTTAAATAAGTTTTTGTTTTTGTGCCAAGGCCTAGTGGGGAAAGTCTCGTCCTTAGAGATTGTTCCTCTTAAAAACAGGGTTTTCAGTAGGTTATACCGTCCAACTTAGAAGCAAAATCTTAGATTAACGAAACTTGACTTCTCTAAAAACTGCATCTTTATTGAGAGTTGCTAAAATGTCTATTTCAAAAATATTTGATTTGTGAACCTCTTCAAAACATAGCCGTTAATCACTTTAATTGAAATTACTAGTTTGATTTTAATAATCTGTGTCAAAAAGTTTATTCAATTTCAAATTTGGTTGGAAACCGGAAAGAAAAAATCGGCTTCGATTGGAACGAATAAGTAAAGTAAAGTGCATGAGCTTTTTTTGATGTAGTATCGGATATGATAAGAAGTTCATTCAACTGGAAAAGATTTTTAAAGATTTTAAGATTTTAAAAAATTTTAAAGATTTTAAAAAATAATTGTTAGTGAGTAAAAATAGCATCAGAACGCATAAATTGTATTTTTGTCTAATCATTTCATCTTTCTAACACGGTATATTTCTGTATATCGTGAAACAGGTAAAAAACCAATTTCCCGCATAATTCCCGGTTTAAAAATCAAGTTTTCCCATTACTATCAAAGTTTTAATGGTAAACAAATAGCTCGAAATTCCTTCATAACTTGGTCTAATGGCAGCTGCAGCCCTGAGAATCACTGAAAACGATAAAATAAACAAATCAGAACAGTTATATTTTTTCACTTTTTATCAAACACAATCCTGTTTCGGAAAGTGTTTATTCCCCGGAATGTCCTTATAGCCTAATGATGTTAAGCAATATTTACATGTGAATTTTTCGTACATTGAACCTTTTTGTTTTTTGAAGATTTTACTGAAAACTTTATCAACTGATGTATCATTTTAGGGTCCTGGTTATCAGATTTTGCGAATTCCAACCCGTTTCCAACAGTTTTTATCCATGGAGTCCTCAGAAGAATTCAATTCCGCTCCCCGTACTGGATGAAAAAAAACATTGGTTTTCTATAAAAACACGTCTTTTTCGAAACTATTTGCATTATCTTTCATCTTTCAGGAATAGCACTTTGTTTTTCCAACACGAATTTCTGAAGAATTGGTTTACTAGCTGATATCTTGCTGAAAATCGTGTTTCAAACATGTGTCAATAAAACAGAGCAACGTTCAACTGACAATGAGCAAAACGCACGTCCATTGTTTTCAATTTTCAAAGTTTTCTTTCATAGAAACGCGGTTCCTCTTCATTGGCTTACAGACAACTTGTTAGATACATTTTTCAAGCATTTTGTTCCTGTCATTCATAGAAATAAGTTTTCATTGAATTTTTGCAAAAAAACAAGAATGATAGTTTGGTATCAAAAATTCAAAATGACTAGAAACAGAAAATATTGCCAAATTAACAATAGTTGTGCAAGAAATTTTTATTTTCGCGAGCGGGGTCCTTTTTTGATCTCCAAGCTATTTTTGATTTCAAGAAGTGGGAAGTGCGACCACCTGCGAAAAGAAAAACTTGAATTCCTTGCACAACTATTTTTAATTTGACAGTAATTATTTCAGTTTCATCATTTTCATCAAGCGTGGAGAAGAAAAAAAAAGTTTATTCAGCTGAAAAATTCCCACCGTGTGTGCCAAGCGTAAAATAGTAATCTCCGCAGGATCATTTTACCTTTCGAACCGAGTATTTTTCTGAATGACATGAAACAGATGAAAAACTCACAGTCATGCACAATTCGCGGCTTCAGAATGAAATTTTTTTAAATTTCGGTAAGGATCGTGGATATTTTCATAATTCCATAACGAACCTTAGAAATGAAAATGATTCTTGAACCCATTTTTTGTTATTTTCGAAGGAGCTTTGACCATGAAAAGTATTGAAAAAGATAAAAATTAACAAATCGAAACTTTTATTTCATTTTTTCTTGAACACACGTCCTTCTTCGAACAGTTTCTATTCCACGAAATCCTCGCATGATCTTATTTTTTTAATCTGTTTCAAAATATGTAGCTCTGTCGCTTTGTCTGTTCGATTCTGTTTTTGGTGGAGAAGGTATTTTCAAAAGTTTAATCAACTGATATACCATTTCAATGGTCTGATTATCAAATTTTGCAAATCTTCACCTGTTTCAAACAGTGTTTATCTAGAGCGTCTTCAGAAGTATTCAATTCCATTGTGTGGAACGAAGAAAAACTGCAAAAAATTCGTGGTCGCAGAGGGGCTTTGAAACTTTCGTTTTAAAATTCTTTGTTTTTAAATTCAAGAAATTTTTTTCAAAATCCATTTCAAAACATTCTTGAATTGAATAATGCAAATGTTGACCGGAACTATGAAACGAAGTTAAATAACACGACTCATGTTTTTAAAATTTTTTGTCGTAGAAATGCGCTTTTCTTTTCTTGGCATACATAGATAACTTGGGTTTTTTCATAGAATTCTGTTCTCGAAATTTTTTAGAATTTAGTTTTCAGTAAAAACGGAGGATTACAAATTGGAATTCACAATAAAAGTTCAAAATGATTAGGAACAGAAAATGATTATTCCAGTTTCAGCATTTTCATAAAAAGTCGGTAAGAAAAGTACTCTTGTTGGTCGAGATATTTTTTATATTTAATTAAACAAAACAACAACTTTGTTTGAAAAATAAAAAAAACCGCCAAAAATTGTTTCGAGAGTTTCACTTAATTTCACTGACGTTTTGGAAAGAATCGTCGGCTCTAGTCGAGTATCAGGGTCCATAAAAAAAATAAGGGTCCATAAAAAAAATAAGGGTCCATAAAAAAAATAAGGGTCCATAAAAAGTATAAGGGTCCATAAAGTTGGGGGGTCCATAAAAGTTGAAGGGTCCATAAGTATAAGGGTCCATAAAAGCTCAGGGGTCCAAAAGACATTGAGGATTCTCTAGTGATACAAAGTTACAGGAATCACTATTGAAATCGATTAGGCGTTATAATTTTAATATATTTATTTATTTATTTTGTTTTTTTTTTCACAAAGTTTGATTATTTTTAATAGATACAATATTAGATCAAATTAAAACTTTGTTTCTGGACTCCTCCTTCGAATTTCATATTCAAAGCTTCATTTGAGACCAGCTGAACTTTCTGTGAACAGCGGGTAATTATCCGAAACACACAGATCGGGAATTCTCCTGAAATGTTCAACAAATGGAGTAAATAGTTTTCTGTGGAAGATTTATGCTCATTTTATCTGCGGATTGGCATTGATCTGATGTGTGAAACTGTATGTCTGTATGTCTGTATGCCTGTATGTCTGTATGTCTGTATGTCTGTATGTCTGTATGTCTGTATGTCTGTATGTCTGTATGTCTGTATGCCTGTATGTCTGTATGTCTGTATGTCTGTATGTCTGTATGTCTGTATGTCTGTATGTCTGTACGTCTGTATGTCTGTATGTCTGTATGTCTGTATGTCTGTATGTCTGTATGTCTGTATGTCTTTATGTATGTATGTCTGTATGTCTGTATGTCTTTCTGTCTGTATGTCTGTATGTCTGTATGTCTGTATGTCTGTATGTTTTTATGTATGTATGTCTGTATGTCTGTATGTCTTTCTGTCTGTATGTCTGTATGTCTGTATGTCTGTATGTCTGTATGTCTGTATGTCTGTATGTCTGTATGTCTGTATGTCTTTCTGTCTGTATGTCTGTATGTCTGTATGTCTGTATGTCTGTATGTCTGTCTGGTTCATTCCCAATCAGTTTCTACTCTCTAACTCACACTTTTGAATAGAAGTATCAGCAGAGCCTGATACATTACAGTAGCGAGCATACGCCAAATTTGTTGCGGTGATTTTTGCGTTGACGAGTGCCGGAGCTTGCGGTGACCGTGTTGAAAACTTTTTTGGGTCAACTAGAGGTATCAATTTTTTAAAACTTTTTTTTTGGACTTCTTCTTCGAATTTCATATTCAAAGGTAGACTTGGGTTCAGGAAAAATTCATTTTTTGACTTTTGTACTGATTTTAGATGATTTTGAAAATAAACTGAATAATCGTAAAATGATCTTTCTAAACCCAAGTCTATCCAAAGAATAACATTTTAAAACAGAAAAATTGATACCTCTAGTTGATCCAAAAAAAGTTTTCAAAACGGTCACCTCAAGCTCCGGCACCAGAGCTTCACGGAATTCCATTTTACGTTTTCCGTTTTCCATTTTCTAGTTTTTTTTCTATTCCGTTTTCCGTTTTCCAGGAATTTTTTTTTGTTCCGTTTTCCGTTTTCCGTTTTCCGAAATCTCGGAAAATTTCCGTTTTCCGATTTCCATTTTTCCGAAAATAGAAACATTTCCGTGAAGCTCTGTTTGTTACTGTTTGAAGACACAGAACTTTTGAGTAGCAAATTCAAAAATGAAACCGGAAGATTCAATGTTGCCGTTCGAAAACTTCGTAAAACTCCGATTTCCGTTCTTTCGAAATTTCGAAAAGTTTCCGTTTTCCGAAAAATCGGAAAATTTCCGTTTTCCTAATTCCGTTTTCCGAATGTTCGGAAAACTTCCGTTTTCCGATTTTCATTTTCCGAAAATAGAAAAAACATTTCCGTGAAGCTCTGTCCGGCACTCGTAAACGCAAAACCCACCGCAACAAATTTGGCGTATGCTCGCTACTGTAATGTATCAGGCTCTGCTGATACTTCTATTCAAAAGTGTGAGTTAGAGAGTAGAAACTGATTGAGAATGAACCAGACAAACATACAGACATACAGACATACAGACATACAGACATACAGACATACAGACATACAGACATACAGACATACAGACATACAGACATACAGACATACATACATAAAGACATACAGACATACAGACATACAGACATACAGACATACAGACATACAGACATACAGACATACAGACATACAGACATACAGACATACAGACATACAGACATACAGACATACAGACATACAGACATACAGACATACAGACATACAGACATACAGACATACAGACATACAGACATACAGACATACAGACATACAGACATACAGACATACAGACATACAGGCATACAGACATACAGACATACAGACATACAGACATACAGACATACAGGCATACAGACATACAGACATACAGTTTCACACATCAGATCAATGCCAATCCGCAGATAAAATGAGCATAAATCTTCCACAGAAAACTATTTACTCCATTTGTTGAACATTTCAGGAGAATTCCCGATCTGTGTGTTTCGGATAATTACCCGCTGTTCACAGAAAGTTCAGCTGGTCTCAAATGAAGCTTTGAATATGAAATTCGAAGGAGGAGTCCAGAAACAAAGTTTTAATTTGATCTAATATTGTATCTATTAAAAATAATCAAACTTTGTGAAAAAAAAACAAAATAAATAAATAAATATATTAAAATTATAACGCCTAATCGATTTCAATAGTGATTCCTGTAACTTTGTATCACTAGAGAATCCTCAATGTCTTTTGGACCCCTGAGCTCTTATGGACCCTTATACTTATGGACCCTTCAATTTTTATGGACCCCCCAACTTTATGGACCCTTATACTTTTTATGGACCCTTATTTTTTTTATGGACCCTTATTTTTTTTATGGACCCTTATTTTTTTTATGGACCCTGATACTCGACTAGAGCCGAATCTTCGAATAGAAATTCTGAAATTCTTATTCCGAGTTATTCAAAAAATTGCAATTTTTTTCCAGAAAATTCCACTATTTCGATGAGTTGGTTTAGAAAATAAATGAACAATTCCGAAGCTTAATTGCGATGATCGTTGGAAATTTAAAATTTACGAACACTTGAAAAAAATCTTCTGAAATGTGGAAAACACAACTTCATTTTTAGTTCGATGCCAAAAATGTATTGAAAATTACATTTGAAGAGCAAGCGGATACCCTGCCAACAATGGGAACAAAAAAACGAGTTGTAACTAAATGGGACAATTGAAACACGTGTATTTTATTGGCTAAAAATGAATTACCAGTTCTTAAATTTAAAATAAAATTGGAAAAGAGCAAGGAAAAGCTATATAAAATACAAAACAAAAAGATTAAGTCAAAAGCGAATGGAAAAAAGCTATAAGCCATAAACCGAGAGTGAGAGAATGAAATCTTCTTCATCCAAAAATTGTAGACGGCATATTCTGGTTTGGCAGTATATTTCTTGGTTGGAAATCGTGGAAATGATTGTTTGGCCAGTTCTGAAAAAAAAATCATTTTAGTATGTTCGGAAATCAATGTCGGAAAGTTGGGAGAGAATGTAATTTTGATAATGTTTCAAATTGTTGACTTCATCAAAAATAAATAATCATTTCCAATTAATCGATAAGAAAATGAGTTATTATCTAAAAATTTCGTTTAAAAAAAAATTCAAGAGAAGCTTTTATACGCTTTAAAATAGATCTTCACTGTGGTTCCAGAAAAAAAGGTTCGGGTTCCATGGTTCAAATTTTTTAAAAAAGTAGTTTGGATGGTCTAGAAAATTATTCATGTTGGTCAGAAGTATAATTGACTACAACTATAAAAACTGTTTCAAAAAGTTGAGAATAAACGAAGCTATCAAAATTTCATAATTGAAAGATCTCCTTTAACTTTCTACAAAAAAATTTAAAAAAAAACTCACATTCCAAATCGGGTCATCTTTTCCATATTCCCTCAGAAACACCTCAACAAATTCTGGCTCCACATTCAGCTTTTTTCCAGCTCTTTTCAAATCCGCTGATCCATCGACTCGAGTCTTTGTCTCAGCAATAGCTTGAGCAAACTTTTGTTCTTCAACCAAATTAAACATCGTTCTTCCAAAATTATTCGAATATCTTGTAATTCCTCCAGACTTTTTACAGTTACATGAAATGAATTGAGGAAGGACCAAAGGCTCAAGTTTTGCACAAATTTCATTGATTTTTTCTTGCTTTTTCTGATCATCGAGGGTATCGAATTGACTTTTCGTGATTGGTGCAATGAGTCGACCATTTTTGATAATTGTCAGAATATCGATTTCCTCTTCAGTTAACTGATAAGCTTGGAGTCTCGTAAGCTTTTCTACCTTTTCCAGGTGCTCGAAATCCTCTCTGTTGATTTTCTCGCCCAATTTTTTTTCAAATTGATTCCAGAAATCGATTTTCCGTAATTCATCATCATCCAAAACAAGATCCCTCACAGGTCGATCAATTCCAGCTAGTTCCTTGAACTTTTGGCAGATATAGCACAAGTTGTTTTCAGGGTATTTAGAAGTGTCTCGGATGTGTTTTGTGCAATTTTTACAGGCAAAACGTGGCACAAATTCTTTTTCTGCAGTGATGACGTCATCACAATTACATCCAATTTCTCCATCGATTTCTTCGGAATAGAGGTAGAATCGGTGGAAATGGTGAAGGAAATGCTCGATTTCACCGATGTGGTAGTTGCGGAGCTGGAATAAAGTAAAAATTGGAAAGGAGTTTTTACTGTTTTAAAACTATGAAAAATAGTGTGAAATTTTGTTAATTTCCGATTTGCAGTTTTTGTAGATTGCCTGGCCTTTCATTAAAATACGATTTGGAAAAATTGACCGAAAAATTATCGGAAACTTTCCGGCAATTACCTAGAAAATATTAATTTTTCAAAAAATCAACGAGAAAATATAAATTTCCAGGAAAATGCTCTGGAAACCCACTAAAGAATGCCCATTGAGGGTAATTTCGGGGCTTCGTTGCTTGAACTTTTTTGAAATATCGCGCCAAAAGCTACTGAACAAACTTCGAAATTTTCCGGAAAATTCTTCGGAAAATTCAACGAAACATTTTCCGGAAGTTTTACGATAAACTTTCAGAAACATTTTTTGGAAATTTAACGGGATTCCGACGGTAGGACGCACTGGTCCTAGCTCAACAGGTTTCACTTGCCGTGAAACCTCTATAACACCGGCACCCCTATTAGAACGGCACCTCTCATAAACCGGCAACTAACTAGGTGTTTTGAAATAGTAAGTCCGTTTCAATATTCTCATTTAAACCCATATCAATTTTCAAAATAATGATCTTTCGGTATGTTTGAACTCACCACTCTCTTCTGAATTTCCCTTCTATTTGTCGCTTCATAAGCATGTGAAACTCCGTTCTCAGGCAATCTCTTCTCTCTTCTAGCTAATCTCAATTGCTCTTTTTGGAATCCAATGAATCTCTTTGCCTGTTCCATACAGACATCTTTAAAGCGCTGTGGAAGCACTTCTAAGCATTTATCGATACTTTCCAAAGCATTTAGAACACTGTAATTGTTCTTCATAAGATGTTGAAGAGCAGTTTCCAGTGGGATGTGTCCTTTGAATTGGCGCCAGATGGCTGGCCAATAATCTTTTTGGATTCGAGTCTCGAAGTAGTTTTCCATAGCTTGAAGAGTTGGTGGGCGGTACCTTCCAAGAGCTTCTTCTAGCTCTTTTTGGTCGGGGAATTTCCAAAAACTTTCATCCCTATCCTCATCTTCTCCTTCATTTGTCCTTCGTTTTTCCATCAAAACTGGCAGTTCAGCCTGATATTCCTTTCCAATTGCAACAGATATCGTTTCATATTCTTCTTCATCTTTCTTATCACTTTTTCGAAGTGGATCAGTGATTGAAGCTCTTGTTTTCTTAACAGTATCATTCATTGTCACTTCCAATTGTTTCATTAATCTGTCGTTTGGCTCATCGAATAAGAAGTCAGGGAAGCGGAATGGAGTGCGGAAGGGTCCTAGTGGTGTGATGACTCCGAGATCTGGAAATCGAATATTGGATAGGAGAATGTGGAAAAATTCACTAAGTAAATGATGTAGATGAAGCTAGTTTTACAAAAATATTCCGGTTTTACATGCACCTGATTTCCAGTTCAGAACTCCAGGTGAGTTTCGGTTCTTATGGCATTTTCTGTTTCAAGTTTTTGAAAACTTTCAAACTTATTTCGACAAAAGTTGGACTCTTGGAATGATTTTTTTCAATTACCTACGCATGTGCCCTATTTTTTGACTTTATGCCGACTGGGGAAGAGTTTTTCCTGCATGACCTAAGGGAAGATCCTAGTACTTCCTTGCGAAAGTCTTCAACTTCGGTTTAAAAGCGCAGCGACAAATGTCTTTCCTGCTTTGTCATAATTACAGTAACTCACAGTTCAAAATAAAACGGAAAGCGTGACAGGACCCAATAGACATTTAAAGGTGCGCCTTTAACCCGAAAGATCAGGTTTTTACAAGTAAAGTGAGGTTGTCGAATTTTTGAGGTTTCAGACACTCAAAACAAGAATTTTGAAAAAACAAACAGATTGGTTGAAGACAATCATAGGCATTAAAAACCTGAAAATCGAAAAAAAAACTGAAAAGCCAGGGTTCAAACACCTCCAGTAAATGGGCTCACATTCAGATTTCATTTCGCCTGCTTTTTGACTTTAAAATCGATCATAATTTCAGCAAAAATTGAAGGTTTCAGACGCTCCAAAAAAAAATTTTCAAAGTGTTACGGTAATAATTATACAGGCGGTTCTGGCTGTAAAAGTAAGGAAATCGGTTGGAAACAATTTCTGGTTATTTTAAATGCGAGAAAATCGTCAGAGACCCCATAAATTCGGGCTCAAAGACAATACTAGAAATTTCAATTTTTTTGCGCTTTGACTCTCAATTCGGCCATAAATGTGGAAAAATTTGGATGTTTCAGGTTCTTTAAATTAGTTTTTCGGAAATACGTCGTTAATAATTTGATGAACAGGTGGGCACCAAATCTTTTTTTTACAAAAAAATCCCGGCTTTATATGTAACTCATTTCTAGATCAGATTGGATTTTGAGCTCCGTTAACAACTTGCACTCTTTTTAATTCCATAAGAAATCAAGCTTTTCGGAATTTAAAACATTATTTTTCTACCCCATTTCTCAACTTTGTCTTACCTTGAGAAGGAATTTCACCTGCAATTGACTCTGGTCCTTCTGATTCTTCCTCTTCTTCTTCCTCTTGTCCCCTGAGCCTTCTACTTTTTCTCTTTGGTCCTTGAGCAGCGCCTCTCACAGCATCGGATTTCCTCTTTTTTGCTCTTTTTGAATTCTTCGACGAATTCTCAGTTTCTATTGAATTGTCGGCTGATTTTGGAGACTCTGAAGTGTCCATCGGCTCACATTTAACAGATAAAGATTGATTCAAAGGTGTGTTGTCATCTGATGTGTTCAAATCTTGAATTGGAATTGACGATGAGGCGTCGATGAATCCCCTATGCTCCGCAAATGTATCCCTGATGTTTTTGGAAACGTCTTGAGCAATTTTCATGGGAACTTCTGAAGCCGGAACTCCTTCTAAAGATCCTGGAGCCATTTGAATATTTGACGTGGATTGCAGTGTAAATCTGATATGTTTCAAAAGTTCGGTCCTTGTTGTGTGATTTGAAGAAGGTGGCGTCAAGTTTTCTGGAGATTCTGGAAGGACAAAAGTTGAATCTTCTACTTCACTGGATTCTTCATTTTCAGTCAGAATGTCGTTTCCAGATTTTGGTAATGCCATGAACGGACTAGTTCCAGATAAAGTTGCTGACTCTTGAGGTGGTTCTGAAATAGAAATTGATTCAAATTGAAAAGTATGTGCTTGTTTTTTCAAATAATATTATTAATAACATCGGGAGATGTTTAAAAGACATAAAACCAACTCGAAACAGACAAAGTTGGCCTAAATTATCTCAAATTTTTGAGGTCAAAAGTTTCTAAATGCATTCGGTTAGATCCATGAAATTTAAAAGTTCTTTTAAATTATATTGAGACAGGGTTGCAATACCGTTAAATCAATCTCAAATAATCTGGATCTATCTTTGAATGAGTTCGGAGAAACTGCAAATTTTTCTCGAATCTTCACACTCAAAACCAAGGAAATCGTACTCACTTTCTGTTTTTCCATCTTTACCATCGTTCTCTTCAATTGACATTGACGATATGACGTCAATTGTTCCGCCATGCGCTGCAAATGTGTCCCTAATGTTCTTGGCGATTTGTAGAGCGGCTTCAGAATGCGAAAATCTACTATCTGCTCCATTTTCAGTCAACTTGTCGTTTCCAGGTTTTGGAACAACTCCTGAAGTCGAGGTTGAAGCAGTTCCAGATACAGTGGTTGGTCCTTGAGAAGATTCTGGAATAGAAGTTTTACTTGTTTTAAAATCCAGTGTTTTATGAAAAACGCAACGATTTTGGAAGTGATCAAAAAATATTTTTTTAAGCTTTGAAGTATTTTCAAATTTTGGATCTGAATGAGTTCAAAATTATTCTTTTTAAAAGTGATTGTAGGCCGTTCCTGGATATTATTAAATCAATTTGAAGAAACCGTGTATTTTCATCGAATTTCTAGTTAACACAAAAAAAGCCGAACTCACTTCCTGTGTTTCCATCTGTAGCCATGTTCTCCTCAATTGACATTGACGACGTGACGTCAATAGTTCCACGATGCGCTGCAAACGTGTCCCTGATGTTTCTAGAGATTTGTAGAGCAGCTTCAGAATGCGACACGCCTTCCAGATTTTCTGGAACCACTCGAAGTTTTGAACCACGTTCTGGATTTGAAGTTGCAGCAGCTTTTGTGGATGGAACTGGAGCTTTTGTGGCTGAAAATTTATTGAGGTTGGTAACGAAAGCAAGCGATTATGTTGAATGATATCCTACAGAGAAAATGATTCAAAAAATTCCGAACAGAAATAATCAAATATCAAAAACAAGACAGTGACTGTTTCACTCGTCTTATCTGGTCACTGTGCATGACAACTTCTTAACAGCGGTTCCATGACTCGGTGGAGGAAGGCCCTGTAGGCGTCCGCACAACTTTTTGAAACTGGTTTATTTTTAGTTTCAACTTATAATTTTGACAGTAGCAGTATTCTAATACACAAAAATACCGATTAGAGTCAATTCCGCCCTCTTCTGGATTCAGAATATCAAGAAGACGTCAAATTTTTAACTTTTTTTCTAGATGAGATAGAGTCAAAATCTCAACAGGAATCATTTTATGGGTTCATAAGAAGGCTTTTTGCAAAAAATCAGAACCCTAGCTCAACCCATTCATACTGAAAATTCAGGATTTCTGTCAAAAATCGCTGAAGTTGCTAATTTTTTTCAGTTTTTCCGTTCCCCTGGAAAATTTTTTCACTAACTCCGACGGGAGATTATTAACAAAAGATAACCACACGCAAGGGCTATTTAGAAAAAAAAAGAGCTCCGAAAAAAGTGGGTGTCTCAAAAGGGTTTTAGGCCAAAAACTGAGAATCACGTAAGGGTCCCCCCTTATGAAAATTTTTTTCGAAAAAATTTCAAAAAATTAATTTTTTCCAAAAGCAAGTATTTTTGATTCTCGTTCCAAAAATGAGTACCAGACGCAGTTTGAGACTTCAGAATTGAATTTCAGCCATTTTATAGTCGATGCCGCGTGAGATCCCAGCAATTCTGGATAAGCGTCTATAAAATGGCTGAAATTCAATTCCGAGGTCTCAAACTGCGTTTAGTACTCATTGTTGGAACGAGGATTCAAAATACTTACTTTCGGAAAAAATTAATTTTTCAAAATTTTTTCGAAAAAAAACTTTCATAAGGGGGGACTACGTGATTTTCAGTTTTTGGCCTAAAACCCTTTTAAGACACCCACTTTTTTTTTTTTTTTTTTTTTTTTTTCTGAATAGCCCTTGGGTGTGGGTATCTTTTCATAATAATCTCCCGTCGGAGTTAGTGAAAAAATTTTCCAGGGGAACGGAAAAACTGAAAAAAATATACATTTGTTGCGATTTTCGACAGAAATCGTGAATTTTCAGTATGAATGAGTTGAGCTAGAATCCTGGTTTTTTGCAGAAAACCTTCTTATGGTCCCAATAACTGATTCCCGTTGAGATTTCAACTCTATCTCATCTGAGGGGAGGCTTCCTCGATCGAGTACTGGAATCGCTGTTAATCTTTTCGAGTTTCGATAAACTTGAAATTTCGAATACTTAAACTTCTAAAATATCATACCTGCAAGTGAGCTTGATTGCCAATTCCCATTCTTCGAAGTTTGAGGTTTACTCCATCCCACTTCAAAATCTACCACACCCCAATATTTTGTACTTTTTGAAGTCTTATGATTCTTCGGTTTATTTTTCTTGTTTTTGTTTGTGTGCCGAGCCATTCTCAGTGGGTTTTGTTGTCAGCGTTTTACACCTGAAAAGAAAAGAAATCACATGAAGCTTTAGAAAAAATTAAAACAAGAAAGTTAAGAAGATTTTCAATAATAGTGGTTCGAGAATTGTTCACATTATCGGCTTGAATAAACAAATAATGAACCTATGCTGAAATGGAATTTTTAATTTAGGCAAAGAGAGCCTGAAGTTCTTGGAAATTGAAAAAATAAAAACAAGAACAAAACAGAATTTTTGAATGGGAACCTCCTGAAAAACTGAGGGATTGGGAAAATGAAATCAGCTTTTAAATTTCGGCGAAATGTAACGATTTTAGGACTACGAACCCTCTTAAATACTGAAAGATTCAGAAATCATGACTCTTTTCGAAGAAATCGTCAGTTTCATTCATTCCACAACAATACTTTTAAAAAGTTAGAAAATCAGTGAAGTTTGTATATACGCCTGTGAATCGAAAGTTTAAGAAAGTTTTGAGAAATCATGCCATTATACTAGGCGCAAAGCAAGGAATTTTCCAGTTGTAAAAATTAAAAACTGAGCGAAACAGAAAGAAAACCGACCGTTTCAAGAAATTTTTTTAATCTCTACCGTTAGTGAAGAATTAATAGTCGAAAACCTATACATATTACGAATGACCCGAAATTCGGCGGGAGAATTTCTAATTCAAAAAGAAAAAAAAAGAAAAAACTTCACAGAAATTCTAAAAATTTTGAAAACTTAAAAATACTCACAAAGCAAACTGGAAGTAAGAAAAACCAAAAAACAATGTTTCGAAACAATAATTGTATATTGCTCATTTTTTAAAAAAGTTTTCATTCTGCCATTAATTGTCAGTTTAACCATTCCACTAAACTACAGAAACAAGTTTTCTTTACGGTTATGGAATTTAAAAACTGAGCGAAACCGGAAAAGAAACAGCTGTTTCAAGAAGCTTTCAAGCTCTCTTCCGATATTGAAGGTAGTAATAAATCGACTGAAAACACATATCTAACTCAAAGTAAAAAAACTTCGAGTTCAAAAAGTCTTGTTTTTTCTGAAAAAAAAGCAGTCAGAAAAACTGAAAAGTTCACTTTTTTTGAATTTTTGATTTGAAAAATTGTACGAAGAAATAAACTGAAAGTGAGAAAAAAAAACAATGTTTCGAAACGATAATTTTATATTGCTCATTTTTTGAAAGGTGTTCTATCACTGCCGTCCATCTCAAAAAATCAATAATCGGTGCGTCAATTCTGATGCATGCCCAATGTGGAAAAACGCGAATAATTTTATCGAAATGTACCAAAAAATCAATAATTTTTTTGTTATTCTACCGTGGTTTTTTTCACAGCCCTTTTTCGGTTTTTTTTCTATTTTTACAATAAAAAAAACAACAAAAAAACAAAAGAAGTTTGAGAAAAGGTAATTTTTTGTAGTTTTGAGACCTTTTTTCAAATTTGTAGCCAAAAAAGCAATAATAATTGAAAAATAAAGAATAAAAATGAGGGAAAAACGAAAAAAGCGGGCGAACGGAAAAAGAGAGAAAAGAGAGGGTGTAGAGAAACCGACGTGTTTGCAGACCAACACAATCTGCCTTATTGCAAAATGGACAGTTGAGGAGAGGAGGTGACCCATGATTGAAGGGGAGGGAATAGGAAAAAGAGAGCTATCAAAATATTTTTCATTTTACAAGGAAGGATTTTTTTTCAAATAAATATCAAGTGGTTACGTTTGAATTAGAGAAGTGTCAGACGATACCTTTACCACTTCAAAAATTATTTTGAAAACATACAGAATCCTTGAAATGGGAAAGGTTTTTGGAATTTTTACCCAATTTTCACTATGGCCTACAAAATATCGTTTATTGAACTAACCATGATGCTTTGGTTTAATGATGTTCTCAGAACAGAGTTTTCGAATGTTTCAGACATCGTTTCGATTTGATGACAAATTCTCAAATCAAACGCACAATTGGTTCTCCAAAAAAGACAGAAAAGAAAAACAGAAACAAATTGAAAATTAAAAAAAATAAATATCCTTTCTTTATATCGAATTGACTATTTGAACAACTTCGTTCAGGTTTTTAACGAAATTTTCAGAAAACAGTCCTTTGATAAGATATTCGTGAAACCGCTTTCAGAAATCCCAAAATCTAGAAATTTTTCAGTTTCTAATAGAAAATGTATCAGTTCGAAATCCTCACCAACTTGATTGGATCTCAAAAAACTGGTTTCACCATACTTGTCAAAAATCGGCCCGGCCCGCGTCTTTTCGAGCTCATTTTTCTCGTATTTTTCGAGCTCATTTTTCTCGATTTTCAGCTCAATTTCGAAACTTTTCCTGGGTTTTCACACTTGAAAAATGATGAAATTTTCATTCTAGAAAACATAGGCCAAATTAGAAGGTGAAAAACCGCGAAAAAAAAATTTAAAAATGCGAAACATGTTTTGCCTTGAACCCCGGTCCGGGCGGGCCGGGCGGGGCCGGGCCAGTAGAAATTTCTCAATCGGCCCGGCCCGTGACAAGTATGGGTTTCACTATTCAGCGTATAGCGTGGTCGTGGTTCAGCGTGGTTTAGCGTGGTCGAGTTTCATATCTTTCAATTCAGAATCTATCATTTGAAATGTGGTTATCGTTCAATAATTTTCCTCCACTGTAGAGTTTTCATTGCGGGCGATATTCGCCCGCTTTTGCATGTTTTCGCTCGCTTGCTAACTTACTTTTCTGAATGCTCTTATTATTAAATTTTTGGACAAAAACAAAACAAGGATATCGAAATTTTTCTTTTGAGACAAGAAAAAAACGTGGTCAGAACGAAGTACACAACTGCTGTCTACCGTGCGAGGGCGAAGCGGGCGAAGGCGCTCGTTTTCCCCCGCTCTGAATGGAAACCTTACTTCACTGAACTTATGGCAAAATTGCAACGGGACTTTTTTTTGCAATCTATTTTAGAATGAAATCCAAATATACGGTAAATGAGATATTGGAAACAGTTTTCAATGAAATTCATTTTTGTGTTTCAACTGTACGAGATATGGCTAGAATAGAATTCCAAGGTCAGTTAATTTCATTCTAAAGCCTAAAAGAAATGTAGTTCATGATACTTATCGGGAGAAACGGTTGCGATTTCAGTATGAAAAAAAGCGACGGCTAGAAACCATTCGAAAACAATTCCTCTTTCAAGTTCTCCATTTCATTTTATGTTTTTCCAATTTATCAATCGTGTTGTTCCCGTTAAAGCATTACAATACTGATTGATACTAAGTGACAATTAGCGAAATGATTTCCTATCTTTATCAATGACGAATTCAGTTAAGGAACTAATAACATAGAGGTTTTGATGCAGTGTTTTTTGAAGTTGTGTGAACAATTTCTAACCTGTTTCAAATCTTTATGAAAATCCAATTAGGTACACCGACGAGAATGAAATAGACTGATATTTCTCATTTAATTTCCAGTAATGGTATTTGGGTTCAGATCGCAAAACCATCCGGTAAATTCTAAATTTGATTTTCATTTTGCTGTCAGCTATTTGCAACACATTTTAAGAAAATATTAGGCTTCAACAAGACTTAGGGTCATCACAACTAAACATTATTACAACTAAATATTATATAGCTAGAAAATTTACACCTGGAGCAGAAAATTGGATGAAAAATTGTTCCTGATTCATGAACAGAATTTAAGATCAAACATTTGAGATCAAACGTTTCATCGACCAAGATCACGGTTTTCTGTGAATTTTTCTCGGCCTCAAAAAATCTAGTTTTGAGCTTATAAAAACGCTACTACAATGTCATTGCTACTGGCAATTTTACATCTAGAAGACTTGAAATCAGAAATGAAAAATTGGATTTCTCTTTTAACACTAACTCTCTAGAATCGCTTAAAGTACTAGTTCACCGGCGCCGAAATGTTTTTTGATTTGGCTTAAATTTTGCCCATAGGTGACCTATGGTTGATATAGTCAAAAAATTGCGAAATCGAGTTCATATCATTCCTGCTCCGGGAGCTGGAGCACGAAAAGAGCCAAAAAACAAAGTTGTTGGATTGACTTGAAAAATGTTTTCCCGACGTTTTTTGGGTCGTAGATTACGAATTTCTATATAAAAACTTTTGGAAACAATTTTTAAGAGTACCTGTAGTACTAATTTTTCGATTTTGCACGATTTTTGGACGTTTTTTTTTGTTCCTGAAAAATTTAACGTTTGACTTGCAAAAACAAACAACGGAATCGAATTCCCCACCCAAAAATACGTCGATTTCCTTTGAGAAATCAAAAATCGGAGGGTACATCTTTTGAGATAAATCCACTTTTATGCATTTTCAGAACCTACCCCCCTCCATGGTGAAAAAAGTCATAGTCTCAGATCGGGACAAAAACTTTGTGGCATGTTCCCCTATCCAAATGTGACTCTGTCACCAATTTTCAGATTCTAAAAATTTGATTTGTTGTCGTGGCACCACTTCAAAAAATCCATCTCCCGATCCTGGATCAAAAAAATCAAAAATTTTAAAACTTGATTTTTTGGGTGGAATTTGTTGTATTTGGGCTGAGTATGTCCTGAATAGTTGTTTCATACTAAAATCTTGCCTGAAACCTGACATTCCAGTCAGATATTAGCACCAAACCAACTTTTTGAGGAAATCACTGAATATTTGACTTCAAATTGAGGAAAACATGTAACTTTGGCAAGATATTAATCTGAAACAACTATTTAGGACTCACTCAGCACAGAACCAACAAATTCCACTCAAAAAATCAAGTTTTAAAATTTTTGATTTTTTTGATCCAGGATCGGGCGATGGATTTTTTGAAGTGGTGCTACGACAACAAATCGAATTTTTAGAATCTGAAAATTAGTGACAGAGTCACAATTGGATAGGGGAACATGCCACAAAATTTTTGTACGGATCTGAGACTATGACTTTTTTCACCATGGAGGGGGGTAGGTTCTGAAAATGCATAAAAGTGGGTTTATCTCAAAAGATGTACCCTCCGATTTTTGATTTCTCAAAGGAAATCGACGTATTTTTGGGTGGGGAATTCGATTCCGTCGTCTGTTTTTGCAAGTCAAACGTTAAATTTTTCAGGAACAAAAAAAAACGTCCAAAAATCGTGCAAAATCGAAAAATTAGTACTACAGGTACTCTTAAAAATTGTTTTCGAAAGTTTTTATAAAGAAATTCGTAATCTACGACTCGAAAAACGTCGGGAAAACATTTTTCAAGTCAATCCAACAACTTTGTTTTTTGGCTCTTTTCGTGCTCCAGCTCCCGGAGCAGGAATGATATGAACTCGATTTCGCAATTTTTTGACTATATCAACCATAGGTCACCTATGGGCAAAATTTAAGCCAAATCAAAAAACATTTCGGCGCCGGTGAACTAGTACTTCAGGGGTTGTTAAGTAGATAGGAATAACGAATGTTAAAGTTTTCAAAAACTGTAAGAGATTTTCCACGACCAATTTGCATAATGAATATACTTTCAGAAAAAAAAACTCTTGAAAAATAGAAAAAACAGTTTTCGAAGTCTAGCAAGAATTTCTGTTTCAATGACTGAGTATCCTTACCAACTTTTTGTCTTTTTTCTATTGACGAATTAATGCAATTTGAAATTCAACTAAGTCCCCAAGAAAAACGTCGAAACTAAACAGTTAGTTAGTTAGTGACAAGTTGAATACTTCAAACATTCAAATTCGTTCGTACCTTAATATTACCGATTCAATTGTAAAACATCCGGCGAAAAAATCTCACTCTTCATTATTAACACGCCAACTTTTTGTGTTTTACCAATCGTGAAATTCCTGCGAAGAGAAGAAAAAATTACATGTCGAATTCTTTTTGTTTTTCTGAAATTAATCCATCGAAGCAAATGCTAAAGAACACCTCAGGTTTTGATGACGGTTTGAAACAGTGACTGAAAGATAAAAACATTGTTTTGCAGAATAAAAAATCAACTGATTCACATGTTTGGCTTTAGAACTATTAAAAAGTTTCGATACTTCTTGTGATTCAACGTTAGCCTTCAACTTACGTATTCCATTTTTTTTGTTATTTGGACCAAACTTGTAGAAACCCTGAAAACTATTCCAATTCAATCAGAATTCAATGTTTCGTTTTTTTTCTAAATTTACGAAAAATTTCCTGATGGTCCACTGAATGTGCCAGGGGAGAATGTGAAATCAGCAACGTTAACCTACTTTTCCGTACCGTCATTACCGAAAACCCTTTGATTAAAATTGCCATCGATGAAACACAAAACTGTCTTCAACCTTAAATATTATCGCGGTTTCAT
The DNA here is from genome assembly GCA_963572265.1 of Caenorhabditis doughertyi. Lineage (NCBI taxonomy): Eukaryota > Metazoa > Nematoda > Chromadorea > Rhabditida > Rhabditidae > Caenorhabditis > Caenorhabditis doughertyi. The sequence goes on along the minus strand of OY751556.1, from coordinate 24,134,436 downwards.
TTATATTGTAAAACAAACTACTTCTCTGTAACGTAAGTTGGTCTTCTGAGAATTATGTAAGAGTTGAAAAAACTACTATTGGCAGTATTTTCTGTTTCAAGCAGCTCACAAAAGGATTTCGCGACATAACTTTAGCTAATTGTTTCCAACTATCCCTAGTTAAGGCACAGAATTCTAATATCCTACCTTTCCTTTCGTTTGCACGAGCATGTTATAAATCTATCAAAAGTATCAAATTTATCACATATAATCAAAGTGCTCTGCCTGGTCACTATTCCAAAAAGATCTGAAACAGTTTTTTTTTGTTGAAAATTATTTTTGTTTTGTCGTTCAAACACTGGACTCGAAAAATAGCTTCACAGAGATTAGTGTTTCTTCTCATCACTATTCTTCAATTCCTGGTTCAATTTAGAGCATGTATGTGAAACGGGATATCCTGTTCATTTTTTTCCGTTTAGTTTCTATAACTGACAGCTCTGGTTCAAAACGGTGAATTGAATTATTGCTTTGTTGAGTTCAAATTTGTATTCAAAAACAATTATCACAGGGCATTCAAACATAGAGCTTTATATTAGTCCATCTCTCTTCAAAAAGCCTTCCTCTAATATTCAATAAAACATTTGCAAGATTGAACCGTTTCAAATTGATTTCATTACCGATAACAGTTTATAGAAAAACTGATTGAACAACTTTCGATTCTCAATACAACTTTTTCTGATCAATTTAATCCAATAGTGACTTCACTGTTTGTTGAACAAAAAATACAAAAAAGAGTAACAATTTTTCTGTAACAGCATACACTGCGTACAATAAGGATAGGACCCCCCTCAAATTTTCGTGTCCAGCCAAAACTAAAAACTTTATGAAAAATCTGTGAATGCCATTCGATTCCAAATACAAAATGACCCCCGGGCACAATTTTTCATCATCCTATCACTTTCCACGTTCAGGTAGCAGAAAAAACTCATTTTTTTAGCTGTCCAATAAGGATAGGACCCCCTGGAAATTAGGGTGAATCCATGATTTTCTCGAAGTTTTGATACTTTAAAATGATTCATTTTTACATATTTGGATGTTTTATGAAGTTTCGGAATACTTCTGACCGTTTCTGACAAACATCACAAATCGATGAAATCACACTTTTTAACTGATTTACATGTTTTTTGACCAAATTTCATAAAATGGAAGGTATGATGGCTGGAATTTTCAGAAAACCTCTGGAAATGCTCAGGCATTTTGAAAATTATAGCAGATACTAATTTCTGACCCAGCCCGGTCAATCTTCATATTTATGAAATTTGGTCAAAAAACATGTAAATCAGTCAAAAAGTGTGATTTCATCGAGTTGTGATATTAATCAGAAACGTTCAGAAGTATTCCGAAACTTCATAAAACATCCAAATATGTAAAAATGAATCATTTTAAAGTATCAAAACTTCGAGAAAATCATGGATTCACCCTAATTTCCAGGGGGTCCTATCCTTATTGGAAAGCTAAAAAAAAAGAGTTTTTTCTGCTACCTGAACATGGAAAGTGATAGGATGATGAAAAATTGCGCCCGGGGGTCATTTTGTATTTGGAATCGAATGGCATTTACAGATTTTTCATAAAGTTTTTAGTTTTGGCTGGACACGAAAATTTGAGGGGGGTCCTATCCTTATTGGACGCAGTGTAGTGGTAAAGCAAGAAGGCCAACAACGAAAAAAGTTTTCATGACGCCGGTTTTATATTTCAGCAAAACAGCCAAGTAGCCAAACACAAATGAGCCTAAACTCTGAAGTTTCCACACATGATGAACTTTTCGTGCTATGCAGTTTGGTAAAATTTGAAAAAAATCTGGATTTGTTAAGATTATTGATTCCCTCTTTTTGGTTATTGCTATAAGTTAGCGCTATTCTGAGTTTGACAGTTGATCGTAAAAATCAAAAAAAAATCAACTCGAATCTGATTTTGGCTTTAATTAGAGCTTAGTTTAAGAGCTCAAACCTTCAAAATTAAAGCTAAGATCTGGTTCAAAAAATCGAGATTATTAATTTTATTATTAAATTTTTAAGGAAAATTTCCCGTTCCTAATTTGACATGAGTTCTGGGATATTTTTTGCTGTTTTAATTTCAACTTTAATTCACAGACTTCACGATCCGTCTTCAATGCGAGAGTAAAATCCGCCACCATAATCAAGTTATGCTCTTTTTTTGAGGTTTGCTTTTAGTTTATGAGTAAATATTTTTTCACTATGTTTACATATGAAATGGGAAAAAATGGATAAAACTGTAAAAAAAATAAATAAAATTGTAAGAATTTGATGAAACTCTAATAAATCGAGAGTATCATAGCCTACGCGAATTGCGGACAAGGTCCGGAAAATACAAGCAGAACCGATTCCGTTACTGAAAAAACAGATGTTTCGAGCCAATTTTCATAAATAGAACTTTCGTAACGTTAACTTTAGTTTCTCCTATTTTTACCCTAATCTTTTGAGAAGGTGTTGAAAAAAGGACTGTTTCCAATGCTTTTAATTTCGAACCATTATTCGTTAAAATCAGTAACAATTTGATCTACAATAATATTCATTCAATTCATTGTCACAGAAATCTATGAAAATTTTAAAATGTAGAAATAAACTGGATTATTTGGAAAGATTTCAATTTTGAACCTTGCCCTACAATACAATGAAACCAGTCGGTTCACGCCGCCTACGGCGGCTAAACCTCCTGGCAACACTTGACCGATGAAAGTCTCAAAAACAGAGTGAATCTCACAATCTAATGAGAAGCAAACGAACGTGAATAGTCAGAGCTGATAAACTCAGGTAGATTCATCGATGAAGTTCGACTTCATGAAAGGTTTCTCGTTTTACTCCAATATCAAATTCATTTCAAGGTGGATGAGAATAGATCTCAGCTCGGAGCAAAAAAAAACATGTCTTGATTTATCCAAAATCCGATAGAATTATGTCTTGAAGTCTCCAAAGTTTGCCGTAAACATGGCCTAACTTCCGCAAAGCTTAACGAAACCGTGGCCTAGCTTCCCCATAGCTTGCCAAATTATGGCCTATTTTTCTCAAAGCTTGACGTAACCGTGGCCTAGCTTCCCCATAGCTTGCCAAATTATGGCCTAACATCTCCATAGCTCGCCAAATTATGGCCTAACTTCCTCAAAGCTTAACGAAACCGTGGCCTAACTTCCCCAGAGCTTGCCAAATTATGGCCTAACTTCCCTAAAGCTTAACGGAACCGTGGCCTAACTTCCCCAAAGCTTAACGGAACCGTGGCCTAACTTCCCCAAACTTAACGGAACCGTGGCCTAGCTTCCCCATAGCTTGCCAAGTTATGGCCTAACTTCCCCAAAGTTTTATATATTCATGGCCTAACTTCCCCCAAAGCTCGACAGAATTATGGCCTAACTTCCCAATAGCTTGCCAAACTATGGCCTAACTTCCTCAAAGTTTAACGGAACCATGGTCAAACTTTCTATTGCTGGACAAATCAATAACGTCCGCAAAATTTGACAAAACCGTGGCCTAACTTCCCCCAAGCTTAACGAAATCTCGGCCCAACTCCCGCAAAGTTTTCCATAATCATTGCTTAGCTCCCTATAGTTCGACGAACCCATGGCATACGCAAGTTGTGTAGTTGTCAAAAACTGTTAGCTTCCCTCTTTCGTTTTTCTGATCACTTGAAATTATTTTCCAGGCAAAAACAGTTTTCTTGCTTTAAAAAAACTTTTCCGTAACTTCGCAATTGTTGGCCTGCACCGGCAAATTAACAAAGTTCTTTCTAAAAATTGGAGAACTTTCTCAATGACAGTTCTCACTGTAATTGTTTAGCGTTTCTTTCGTTCCTCAATCCATTTCTTTCTCTCTTCCATTCGCTATTTGACGACCGACGGATGCGCAGCGGCGGGGGTCTTTCAATGCAGCAGCCGACATCTGACGGGTTCCGCGCGCCGCTATCCTTTGCATTACGAAGCCCCGCCCACTCCCGTTGCGCAATTTTGTACTGGAACTCCACTATTTTCGCTTCAGACGGCTTCAAAATTTGAATTTTGGAAAGAGGAAAAGACGGGCATCATCGCGTCAGCCTTCTCTATCGATCAGTCAAAATTTCATGAAAATCGGTTCAGTAGGAGCTTAGCAAGGGCTCTGGATACACAGACAAACAGACACACGGAATTTGTGTGGTAATAATAGTAAAGATACCAGTTTTTTTCTCGAATAAAATTGCTGTAACAGCAAAGTGGGATAACAGACAGGCCAATATTAAAGATAGTCGCGAAGGGGAAGAATTTAGAGCCAACTGTTTTTGATAATGATAACTTGCGAATTTTTTTTTGACTGCTTATGGCGAGAGAGATTCATGGCTGATGCAGTGTTTTCTTTTCTTTCTTTGAAATTTTCTCTGGGAAAAACTTGTATGGAATGAAGCTTTTCAGTTTGGTGTGTCGAACAGTTTTTTTTCCACTCTTTAATTCACATCTGAGTATTACTTTTTTCATTTTTCCAAAAAAAAAAACATTTAAAAAAAAACTAAGCAGACACAGTGTTTATCTACTAAAAGGGAACAGATTAAGTGAATTAGTTCAATGGAGCCAGTATTTCATTACTATCAGAAACTGGAAAAATTACGGTTTTGATGGAAGAATTTGCTCTTTTTAACATAATGTAAACAGTTGATATCTTATTGAATATCTTTAAAGGCTAGTATGAAATAAAGAAGTTTCAAAAAAAAACTTCAAATTGTTGCAAAACACATCATTTTTCCAATCCTCACCAATCTTCAATCATAACCAACCTACAGTTTTTCCCTTCCAAACTCATAAAGAACTGGGAACAGAGAACTTTAAGAATCTTTAAAAAATATGAAAAAAGTAAGTCAGGTCACGATGTAAGATAGTCTTACCAGTTTGCTTTTTTGGTATAAATCAAATGATTAATAGCATTGATAAATGTTCTACTCTTTCAAAACTTTGAGAAACCGTAAAAAACAGCACTGCTGAATTCAAAATACATAAGAAAAAATGAATTAAAAAAACGAAAATAGCAAAAACTTATTCCTTCAAATTCGTATGGCAGATACATGTGAAAATCCAGACAAAACTGATGAAAGATTTTTGAGATCCTTGTACAACTATTCATTATTCAAGAAATGCCTAGTTGTGCTTTGTGTCTAATTTTTTTACAAGAGTCGGAAACCCTCGGATTGAAAAAGACAGAAGGAAATGCGAAAGTGAATGGAACGGGGATACATATTTATATTCAAGTTTGAATTGAACTAGTTCAAAGCGTTTTAGATTCAGATACACAAAGATCAGGAAATAGGAGACCAACTTTGAATAATATATTTTCTTTCAAACCATCGTGTACTGATGCTAGAAAACTTGTTCAATATTTGTCACAATACTGACTAGGGAAGTGTGTGAGGTTCCCACTCAAGAATGGGCTGAAAATTTGTGGACAGACTATTTTGACCCCCCTGAATTCATTTCTGAAGTCAGTTTGGTCCGATCGGTCTTTTCATTTTTTCGGATTTTTCAGGCTTTCTCAGGTCTTCGCAGTCTCACGTTTCACTTATTTCATTTACGCCCTGCGGAGGAGTGGAAAAATGTGGGAGTTTGGCGCAGTGGTAGTAGCTTTGCTCCATGAAAATGAAGTGCGGGTTCGGGCCCCCTCTATGCAAAAACTTTTTTAGAATTTTCTGTACGACGTTTCAGGAGACGTAACCTCATCACAAACTTCAATTTTTGCGTTCTTACCCAGAAACTCATTTTTTTTTTGGACGAAAGAAAGTGTTCTATGAAAAAAAGTTTTAGAAAAATTTCCGAGTGTTCGGCCTTATGAACTTCCTCTGGACTTGTAAAATTTTTTGAGAGCCGAAAATTTTTTTTTTGAAAAACGTCTCCGAACTTGTCTGAAATGACGGAGAATGATTAACACAGTGTTTTAACTTTGTTTGAAGGCTCGATTAGTGGATAGCAACACTCAAAGTCGGATTTGAAGTCATAAGCAGCTGACAGGTGTCTAGTAAAGTGCGCTTCAAAAAGCCGATCGGACCAAACAGACTTCAGAAATGGATTCAGGAGGGTCGATTAGCCCTACAGCCATGTTTTCGGAACATTCTTGAGTGGGAACCTCAAACACTTCCCTAGTGAAACAGAAATTTCCCGGTTCTGTGAACTGTTGAAATAAACTTTGGTATGGTCCTTATTTTGTTAACAAATACGATATTAATGAAGCGTGAATAAGTTTTTTCAACGCAGAAGTCTATCAGAGCTTTCCTTTGATATTCAAATACATTGCAGTTTCAGACAACCGACTAATTGCTATCTAGTCCTGAAAACTTTTCATATTGCAAATTGAAAACCGCTTTCAGTTTACGCATAGCACTAGTTAGCACGAAATGAGCCTAAAAATATCAATTTGAATAATTACCAATGAATTCGTCGTTTTTTTCCATCAAAAGCTATGAAAGCGATGTTAGAATTAGTAACCTCGGTCAACTTGTTAAAGTTAATAAAGCTTGCATTATTCTGGAAAAATGTTCCAGTGTTTCCAAACTATTCGAAACAGCAAAACACAACACCTTTACTATGAAGTCATCTTTAGCTTACAACAACGACTCACAATTCAGAAATCAAGAAAAGGAAACAGTGAAACGTGGTAAATCGCTTGGTAGAATAATCAAAAGTTACACAACCATGTACTTCTGTTTCGAGATTGTCACTTGAAATCAAAAATTCCCAAACATCTAATTTACTCAGAGTTCTAGATTCCTCATTTTTCGAAAAACTCTTCCAACATGCAAATGTCAGAATACTGTTTTAAATGTGGTCTCAATACAGAATTTGGAATTAGAAATTGAGAAGTCATATATCTTGGCTTCAATATAAATGAATCAATGATCGAAAGTTTCATAACAACCAGAAACAGCTGAAAACTTTATTTACCTTTTTTTTATAAAATACGCATTGAAAAAATTGAATATGCCAAATTAATAATTGTTGTGCAAGGAATTCAAATTATTATTTTCGCGGGCGGTCCGCCTTTTTTGGTCTTTAAGATATTATTAAGTTTACGCAATGTGAAATGAAAGTGGAAGGATCGCCCAGCGAAATTTGAATTTCTTGCGCAACAATTATTAATTTGACAGTATCTGTGAGAGTTGAGGTTTTTCATGTACAACGGATCAACCACTAGCAGTAAAAGATGCTCCTAACTTTAAAAATTATCTGAAACTGTTAAAAATCATTCAAATTTAAAAATTTCTTAGATTAGAAAAATTATTTGATCCGGATACCACTATTTATAAAACATAAATGAATCAGAAAAAAATAATAAAATGACAGATATCAGTGGGGAGCAGACATGAGCGGAAGAGAAAATTTTGAATCCGGAAGACGGAAGACGGAAGTCGGAACAGTTTTTGAAAACTCGGAAGACGGAAGACGGAAGGCGGAAGAAAATTCAAAATCCCGGAAGACGGAAGGAAGGAAACGGAAGAGACAGAAACTGCTCAAAACTGCTCCAGCTAGGAAAAAAACTCGTTTTCGTAGCGTGAAACCAAAATTTTTAAAACAAAAACGTACATAGTTTGACGATTGATCAAGTATTTTGAAGAGCGCTAAAACCGTGTTGAAATATTGAAAAATTTGAAAAATCTTCTCCGAATTTCCGTCTTCTCAAAGCTTCTTACACTTTGGAAACATGGAAGACGGAAGCCGGAAGACGGAACAATTTTTGAAAATCCGGAAGTCGGAAGACGGAAGACGGAAGAGAAAAAATCGCGGAAGACGGAAGGCGGAAGACGGAAGACGGAATTCCGCTCATGTCTGGTGGGGAGGAAAAATATTTCCGTTCTTACCGCTTAGGCAAAAAGTTAGTATACAGTTTCAAAAACTTGATTTCAAACTTTCGAATTCATTCTTATTGATTCGAGTTTTACTGGCACTCTGTAGTTAAGAATATGAAATTATCAGCCCCTGAGACTGTAATTGGGGGAGGCAAAATTCTCAGGTGGTTCGATATTTTTGAAGGCTGAAATTTTGAAATTTCTCAGGTGGTCCCCCTTAAACGGACAAAAATTTACTTTTTTCTGGCTGTTTTTTTTTTCACTAAATGAAGCAAAAAAAAAAGTTTATCCGGACTCGAACCCGTGAGCTTCTGTTCATAATGCAAACGCTCTATCCACTACACTACACAGGTAGACCGGGGTTGCCCAAAGGTGACCCACCGGCGGACCGCCAGCGGATGAGTGGAGAACAAACGGCGGACGAAGGAGCGGTCCGCCGGTGGGTCACTTTTCAGCCGCCAGCGGCCGAACTATCGGGCGTGGGCGGTCCTTGGATAGGTACTTCAGAATGCATAATTTGGAATGGAATTCATTCCATTAAGCTCAAAACTAAGACTAAGTATGCTGTTATCATGTAAATTGTGTTCACTCTGTTCACTTTTCGTTTTCCTTTCACTTTCCGACAATGCTGTTCTGCTCTTTTTCCCATCACTTTCAATCGTTTAAAATACGTAACTGCTGGACTTTTATCGTAAGCGAAACAAACAAAATGACAAGATGATTTTTCTTCATATGGATGAGGTAAAAAATTTTTTTTTCGAAACACTTTTCGAAATACGAATTGTTTTTCAAAGTTCGATAAATTCTCAATTTTTTTCATTTTTGAACGCAAATGCATACAACGATTGTCTTTTTTTCATTCCGAACACACAAAACTTACAAACTTGCCTTTCTTCCATCTGAAAATGTGAAATTATGTGTTTTCGAAACGAAAAAAAAACCAAGTGTTGGTATTCACTTCAGTAGCAATTTTTGATGAACTTATTGAGATTTCTATTAGAAAAATAGGTTTTAATAGTTCATTTTTCGATTTTTGATAATATTTTCCAGCAGAAACGTGTCTCTTTGTTTTTAGAGTTGACAAGGCAGCACTTCTTGTGGCTTTTTTTGAATTAGTGAGGTAGAAAAACTCTCTAGTTTTTAGTTTTAAATTAGTAGTATCTTTAACAACTGGTATTTTTTCCCATTTCGAACACATCGAGCTTACGAAATTACCTGATCATCCATCTGAAAGTGTGAAATTATGTGTGCTCGAAATGGGAAAAAAACCAATTCTCGGTGTGGCGCGCTAGCACTTTTTGGTTTTATTTTTGAAATTTTTTAACGGAGATAGGTTTTAAATCGGGTTCTCTGAGATTTTCGAGCAATGGCCTATTGACGTCCGCACACTTTTCCCAAACCGACCTGATCTACGTTATTTTTCCATTTTAGCAACTACTAGGTCCCCCCAAGTAAAAATAAAATCGAAATTTTTGGCCCCGCCCACTTCTGATTCTGGAAAATTCAGATGACGTCGAAAAAAAAAATTTTTTTCCAGATGAGCTAGAGTTGAAATCGAAACGGAATTAAGTTTAACTAGTCTATGGAAGGTTTTTCGTGTCGTGGCGAACTTCTATCACCACGTCTTCATGTAGAAATGTCACTACTTCTCGAGTTTTATGTGTTTTTTCGTCGAAAATCCCGTTTCCTGAAAAATTTTTATACACATGTATTCGGGAAATTGTTGACAAAACATGCACCAGCGTATTGGCTTTCCAGAAAAAAAAAGTCCTCAGAAAAAGAGGGCGCCCAAAGGGGTCAAACACCCGAAAAACTGTCAAAAAATGACTAATTTCAACGTATAGGTATACATGGTGACTAAGGTGATGGTCTCGGATTTTCATGATTTTTTGTTTTTAGTAAATACTAATGTTCCCAATCATGCTGACAGAGTATCAGCCTTCTCCTTCTTCGCTCCTCCCTATAGTACCATTTTTCAGAAAAATTTAGGATGTCAACTTTGAGGAGTCATATCTCAGCTGAAAATAGTCAGAATGATTTGGGTTTTAGCTTATCTTGTAGACAAAAATGCAAATTACAAATTTGATAACTACGCGCACTTCCTTAAACGTCATTCAAACTAAAAAAGCTCGAAGTTTCGGAAAAATGCTTTTATCTGGAATAAAATTCCTGTTTTTTTATCATTATTTTTGTTCAGAGACGCATGGTGGGTTCAAATTCATTTTTAGGAAGTGTGCGTAGTTATCAAATTTGTAATTTGCATTTTTGTCTACAAGATAAGCTAAAACCCAAATCATTCTGACTATTTTCAGCTGAGATATGACTCCTCAAAGTTGACATCCTAAATTTTTCTGAAAAATGGTACTATAGGGAGGAGCGAAGAAGGAGGAGGCTGATACTCTGTCAGCATGATAGGGAACATTAGTATTTACTAAAAACAAAAAATCATGAAAATCCGAGACCATCACCTTAGTCACCATGTATACCTATACGTTGAAATTAGTCATTTTTTGACAGTTTTTCGGGTGTTTGACCCCTTTGGGCGCCCTCTTTTTTTGAGGACTTTTTTTTCTGGAAAGCCAATACGCTGGTGCATGTTTTGTCAACAATTTCCCGAATACATGTGTATAAAAATTTTTCAGGAAACGGGATTTTCGACGAAAAAACACATAAAACTCGAGAAGTAGTGACATTTCTACATGAAGACGTGGTGATAGAAGTTCGCCACGACACGAAAAACCTTCCATAGACTAGTTAAACTTAATTCCGTTTCGATTTCAACTCTAGCTCATCTGGAAAAAATTTTTTTTTTTCGACGTCATCTGAATTTTCCAGAATCAGAAGTGGGCGGGGCCAAAAATTTCGATTTTATTTTTACTTGGGGGGACCTAGTAGTTGCTAAAATGGAAAAATAACGTAGATCAGGTCGGTTTGGGAAAAGTGTGCGGACGCTGGCTCGAAAATCTCAGAGAATCCGATTTAAGGTGTTGTTTTTCATGTTTTTTGTATTCTTTAACAGCAGAAACGTATTTTAAACGAGAAATGTTGGGAGAAATAGGAGCAAAGCGTAGAACTGGTGCATAAGAAACTCTTGTGGATTTACGGGACAAACACTATGCTACCGGAATTCCGGAGCATCGTTACGACCGCTGATTGGCTAAAAGCGGCTTAGTTTCAGGCGAATAGCTGCGGTTAAGGCAAAGTCTGTCTCCGTTTGTAAAATGGTTTGCCGAATAAGTTCTAATGATATTTGTTTAACGTATTTATTGCTGAAAAACACACGTATATAGAAAAGGAAAAGAATAAAAGCAACAGAGAATAAAAAACAACAGCAAAAAAAAGCAATATGTTTAATAACGATTTTTCCCTCGGCGTCTGCTTCTTCTGACATCAGTCACAGTTGGCATGATGATTGAATCTTCCTCGACATTTTCCATTATGCCGCTTTCGGCTTTCATTGACGACGATTGAACTGCTTCCGACGACGACATGGCAGCTAGAGGAGACGGTTCGCTAAAAAAAGTTTATGCTTTGCCTGCCATAAGTATCTTCAAAATACCGGCTTCTGACTTCCATTTTGATTAGTTTTCGGCGTGGACTCTCTGAGCATAATGGAGATCGTGGTTGACTTTGACACCTGTGATTAACGAGTGAGATTTGGTAAATTTAGCTGCAACTTACATTCCATCTTGACCATTTAACGAGACACTTTTGACAGACAAAACGGGTGAATTTTCAAGAGAGGGTTCGTCACCCCGAAACATCGCATCACTGGAAAATTAGTAACAAAGTTGAACGTTGTGCAAAATGGAAACTCACTATTTTAACGAATTTTCAAACTGTTCTAACAACTTCTTCACTTCTGCCGCATTGTTTCTCCCACGTCTTTTATCGCTGAACACATAAAGGTTCAATTTGAGAAATTCGATAGAAACTCACATATAATTCCGAGTTGTCGTCTTGATAGTTGAGTCAAGATTCGAAATTCCAACGGAGTCAAGTTCCATTCCAAAGCCTGCTTGAATCACTCCTGAAATGAAAGCTTTTTCAAACTGTGAGAAGAGGGAATAAGTGGTATAATGCTCACTTGAAAAAACCAAGAAGAAATCGCGAGAGATTTTTGGGTAGGTCGTCGGCCGATTCGATTCCGGAACACTGTAAACCATGAAAAATGGATCACGGAGACAAATCTGAAAAATGTCCAATTCTAAATGCAAAAACTGAGAAAAACTACCTCATTGAGAATAGCTACAATTGACTTTGTCAATTTTCGAGCACCAACCCAGCTCGACACAATGCTCTCATCAAACAGCAAGGAGAGTGTGACCTTTTTATTACCAGGTAACATTGTCGACTTGTCGGCGTTTCTGGCCAGTTGGACGTCAAAGAGCGAAGACTTGTATGACTAAAATACATCAGTAGAATTGTTTTGTGCCACGAAAACATACCGGTTCTTCTTGTACTCTTCCGAATGGTCTTTTCATGATTTTATCCAACATGTACAATGAAAACGAAAGAGTTCTGGCTTCCGGAGAGCTTGAAGTTTTCAAAATCTCATAGAAATCGATACTTTTCTTTGACTTCATCATTTTATTCAAGTTTCTCTGTAATTTTCTAATTAGTATTCATATTAACAGGAATTTCTAACCTCGCATGATTCTTTTGATAACAATACTCCGGTTTCTTTATCATAACAGCTATTAGCCATTAATTCGGCGGGTTTCCAGGTGTTGTTTTCCGAAGAGAACAGCTTGGTCTGAACGACTTCTTTTTGAATTCTTTTCGAAGAATTGGCATGACTCATTGAAGAATTTCCGATTTCTTCAGAACACATTCCGTCAGAGTCTTCTTCTCTTCTTCGGCATCTTTCATCATCTCCAAACTGATCGATGTCGCTCGATTCAGAATCGAAACCGGACTTTCGCGCTTCAACTTCCCTTTCTTTCCAGCGATGCTCTTCTCTCTCAAAAAGTCTCTGGAAATATTTGTTGAAACGTTTTAGTTTTTATCCCTTCAAAACCCACTCTTTCCATCTTTGTCTTCGACGAGTATTCGTTCCGGGACGAATGAGTTCCATTTGATTCTTTCTTTTTCAATTGATCCGAATGAAAAAGATTTGACGTAGCTTTTCGGGAGTACATGGCGCTGTAATATTAACTTTTTGAAGTATGAAATTAGATTTTAATGAATTGGGGAAGTATACAAACAAGAAGACGTTGAAAAGTTAGTTCGGCGGAACACATGTCTAACCAGATAAACTCCCCCTCAGGCGGGATGGCGGAGCATTGTTCGAGATGTTTCCGAGACGGTTGGAAGGTTTCAAAGTAGAAATGGTACAGATTTATTCGTAATTCTATCATAATCAATAGATTCTATTATAATCAATGACGAATGTATTATAATCAATGATGAATACAAGAACCGTTTAGTTGCAAATAGTAAGCAGATGACTCGGTTCTCAGATAACCTCCAACTCCTCTTAGTTGCTTTTCCTCAAGAACCTCTTTTTCTCCAGAGGGATTGCCATGAACCATGCCATCATATCGCTTGAAGTGCATGAGAACATTTGAAGCATATGTATTATCCGGAACTGGCATCTCGTTTAACATTTGTCGCAAAAAAGGGAATGTCTCGTCAACTTTCACTGATCTTACACGTTCCGCCAGAATTAATTTACGTGGTCCATGAACACAGAATGCTAGGAATATATAACAGGAATGGAACCCATTAGCATTTCTAGCAAAAAACACATCTTCAGACGACTTCTTGTTCAAATACTTGCTTTGAAGGCGTCCAATTGAAAAGGTCACGGTGGAGAAAAAATCAAATCCTTTGATTTCGTCAAGTACATCTTCCTGTTTCAATGAACAAATAGGATGTTTCCAGCTACATTTAAACGGCTTCAGTTCTGGCGTGTGAGATAAAAAAGTCGTCAAAGTTGCACTGGGAGTGTTCAAAGATCTTGATTGAATTTCTCTCCGTATAGCAGAATGGAGAATAACTCTTAAGTAACATGACATTGAAGCAATGAATTTTCATGTTTTTTTTGTACCTTCTGACAGCAGCTTCAGTAAATCCTTTGGTTTTTTGAGTATTGAATCCTTTTAAACAGTATTTGTAGAAATGCTCAAAACTGAATGTGGACAGAGCAGCTACATTCCCAAACTTCTGGATGACATATGGTAAGTGGGCTAATAGTTCCTGAAGTAGTATGTTGATGTGAGATCAAGTTGTTTCAAAAATTACATGAGCTTTTGTAGCCAGATAGCTGTTTTCCACATTCTCCAGAGGATATCTAGCAGCTCCGACTAAAAATCCGAAAAATGTGTCATCATAACTTGGAGCGTTGGTATATAGTTTGTTGAGGAGGAGCATTAAAGCACATATACTGAGTCTAGCTCTTGGCTTCAGCGTTGGATTGACCAAGGCGGCAAGCCCGAAGTTAAGACGGAAGTACTGCAATTCGAGTCTTATTTAAATAAGTTTTTTCGGTTCATTTACCGTGAGCCTGTCTGAGCAATTTCTGGTATGATCCATCCGGAATTGAGGTGGAAGAGTCACACTTTCTGACAGCCTCAAATGCAGTTCATTGTCGTTTTGGAATAAATCTGATCTCCTATCAAAATCTCTAGGTGACAATGTTTCTGAAAAGGTCTATATGTAAACAATTACTATTATCTTTCTCAGACCTTTCAATAGAATCGAGAAAATTCCCTCGGAGGCGTTGTGCAAAATATCAATTATTGTATCATAGGGATAGATATAATCCAAGATTTTAGGGGCGATGTTCCCAAAACCATATCTTCCTAGAGATGCATCTTCATCAGTCAATTCTTCACCACGTTCAATAGATCTATTTGGCCCAATCTTTTTAGTGTGCGTGCCTGAGCACATTCCGAAAAAACAAGAGCTCTCAGCATTACAACCCTTGAATCCAAAGAGAGATCTTTTAGCCTGAAACAGTTTGATTTGATATTTTTATGTTCATAATAACATACAGGCTGATCTGCCACCCAGGTGCTTATAGTAAATGATACTTCCATGTTCTGAATTTGGACTTCAGTTTCAACATCAGCATAGATCATTGGAATAATCTTATTCCAGAAATGAGTTGAAGGATTGACTGGGCCTTCTGCAATTCCGTGTATCGATAAGTTCTTAGCACGTTGCATCTCTCCTGTTGGTAAATCCACTATCAACATCGTAACAGGCCATAACTTTGATCTGTAGAATCATAAAGTATTTTAGTGAGCAAATATAATTTTCTCTTACTTTGTGTTTCCAGTGAGTGAAACTCCATCAATTGAACCTATTATAGAAAGCTTTAGCTGATTGGGTTTCTCCTGTTCCCACAACTTTCTCAAATATGAACCCGTCAGATTATGTGTATCCTCAACTCCTCCTTGCAATCTTCCTCGAATTTCCTTAATTTTATCCATATATTGTACCACTATGTCAATAAGCTGATTGCTTGCTCCGACTCTAATATATTTGATAATACTGCCACAGCTTAAATTCATCATTTTATGAAATATTCAATCGTCATATTTCCCTACCACTCCTCTCCTTGATTCACCTCTCGTCCACATCCATTACAAACGAAGTGTTTGTTAAAAGTTGAAAGATCGTTTTTCCAAAGTCCCATTGCTTCATGACGGAAATGTTCATTATGAGAAGAAAGGTATCTTTGAAATCCTGAAAGACTTTGAATAGAACATTTCTTTTTGTTTAATTCCGGCATACCTGCATCTGATGAACGATTCAGACAACCAGCTGCGACAAACGTGAGAACTTCATCTGAAACTGACGCTAGATGCTGGAACAAGTCTGAAAAATAACTGGTTATATCAATAGCACACTATTCCGTTCACCAGAGCCTATCATATTATTATCGCTTGTCAATTCCATATCTTCCGGTTCGATATCTCCCTCTGATTCTGAGCTTCTCCCTTCATCTCCACTGAGAACAGAATCTTCGGGGTTGTGTTGATTGTGGGAAAAGTCCAAGGAAGGATAATGATGACGGTTTGATCGAGGCATTATGTGTCTTAATCTTAAACCCAAAGGCAAATATAAACGATGTTTGATGAGTTTAACATAAAAACAACCAATAAAATTGAAAGAAAAAAACGAATAAAAACTGAAAACCACTTCCAACTCATCGGAAAATACCACGTTGGCGACCTCTAGCCTGCTCCGAAGCTAACTGGGTTTCTGGGTCAAACATGTACTCTCCTTTTTCAAAGAGTTTTGCTTCTATTAATCTAACTATTAAGGTTAACATTTGCATTAGATATGCTTCTTTTTTCTTCAGCGTCTCCACCTTGTTCGTTTTCTTTCACTTTTATAACGTTTCAATAGTTCATCTGCCACTGACCCACCTTTGGCCCACCAGCGGCTTTTCGTCTGCCATTCATCCGCCAAATACCCACCCTAAGTCAATAATTTTTTTCATTGGAAAAAGAGGTTTTTTCAATATTTTATGCTCTCTAGTGACTTTTAGAATACAAAGAAAGTTATTTTATGCTGAAACAAGCTGAAACTCAGAATTTAGTTCATCCACTTTTGATCCGCTTTTCGCCCACCGCGGTCGTTCGCCTGACAGTGGGCTGCCACTCACCCACCTGCGGCCGTTCAGCCGCCAGTGGGCTGACATTCGAGAACCCCGTTCAACCTGTGTACGCAGTCACTTGAAACGTATAGGCTAGAGGACAGTGACAAGGGAGGGAGAGAGAGGGGGGAAGCAGGCGGCAGCTGACAATGCATCACTTCTTCAACTAAAACTGACAGGGAAGAATCTGAAAAAGATTAACCTATTAATTATTTTATCATACTCCTATTGATTCTCAAATTTGTTGAGTAAGAGATTAACACTCAGATCACTTCTCCTTGTGCGAACTTGGGTATTACAAGTGCCCGTTTTCAGAGAAACTACAGTATCTCAATGGTGAGTCCATAAAATTATGGACAATTTTTTTTCAAAAAGCTCCATTTTTTATGAAGAATACGCTTAAAACGAAACCATGCCAAAATTTTCTGCAATAAACGATCCTAGATGGTCCTGAAGGATAGATATGGAGCCGGAGTACGCTGGTTTGTACTGAAACCCTTCAAAATTGTTTTCAGATCAATTTGGCCAGTTGCTTTTCGTAATCTACGCAAAAAAAGAAGCATTTCAAAAAAAAAGTACAGTTGGTTTTGTCTTGTCGGAGCCGAGTTCGAGTACGTGCTCATTTGGTGAGCCCGAGCTCGAAATCAGGAATGGGTTGACGAAAATTGATGGTTTTTTTTTCAAAATGCTCCAAATTTTATGGAGAACACGGCTACGAACTGGCCTTTTTACGTTTTTCGGGCAAAAAAGGCGCCACGTGGCATAAACTGGTAAATATGTACAAAAACCTACCGTTATGCCACGTGGCGCCATTTTTGTCCGAAAAACGTAAAAAGGCCAGTTCGTAGCCGTGTTCTCCATAAAATTTGGAGCATTTTGAAAAAAAAACCATCAATTTTCGTCAACCCATTCCTGATTTCGAGCTCGGGCTCACCAAATGAGCACGTACTCGAACTCGGCTCCGACAAGACAAAACCAACTGTACTTTTTTTTTGAAATGCTTTTTTTTTTACGTAGATTACGAAAAGCAACTGGCCAAATTGGCCTGAAGACAATTTTGAAAGGTTTCAGTACAAATCAGCGTGCTCCGGCTCCATATCTATCCTTCAGAACCATCTAGGATCGTTTATTGCAGAAAATTTTGGCATGGTTTCGTTTTAAGCGTATTCTTCATAAAGAATGGAGCCTTTTGAAAAAAAAATGTCCATAATTTTATGGACTCACCATTGAGATACTGTAGTTTCTCTGAAAACGAGCACTTTTGATACCCAAGTTCGCACAAGGAGAAGTGATCTGAGTGTGAATCTCTTACTCACAAATTAAAGAATCAAAAGGAGTATGATGAATTCATTCATAGTTTAATCTTTTTCAGATTCTACTCCGTCAGTTTCAATTAAAGAAGTGATGCATTGTCAGCTGCCGCCTGCATTCCCCCCTTCTCTCTCCCTCCCTTGTCACTGTCCTCTAGCCTATTCGTTTCAAGTGACTGCATAGTGTAGTGGATAGAGCGTTTGTATTATGAACCGAAGCTCACGGGTTCGAGTCCGGATAAACGAAAATGCTAAGAAAAAAAAAGTGAAACTTTTTTGCTTCATTTAGTGAGAAAAAAAAACAACCAGAAAAAAGTAGAAAATCTCAGGTGGTCCCCCCTTGAAAGTGAAAAAATTTTTGTTCTTCCATTTTCTCAGGTGGTCTCTACTCGAACCCCCCACCAAGTCTCAGGGGCTGTGAAATTATAATAGGCCATGCAAAAAAAAAATAAGCAAGTTAAGCAAGTATCTTTCAAATAAAATTAAAAAAGTACAAGAAAAGCGTTTTGAGACTTTTCAACCCAAGAAATAGTAACGTTTTCTTTAAAAGCTGTAGAAAATTTCTCGTAGGAACCGATTTCGTATTAAACAAAAATAATGAAAAAAAATACTATATTTGCAACTTCAGAAACGTTAAATATTCTGACAAAAACCTGAGTTTAGTTCTGTAACAGTTACAAAGATCTGAAAATAAAATTCGGTTTCTGTAAAAATGTTTTCAAAATGAATGAAACTATTTTCTGCTCATCTAAGGATTCATTGTTGAAATTAACCACAACACCTTGTCAATGTAACATTTTTTAGCTTTCGACAGCCGTCAAGTTTTTGACCAGTAGCTGTAGATTTTTTTTAGAATTTATGTGAAATAAACAGTCAACAAGATCTGTTTCAAAAACGCCGCTTCAACGCAATATCTCCAGAATCTCTGATATGATTCTCAATGACCCTAATTGAATTCTCTGATGAGAGTAATCAGATTGAGAGGAGAAATGATATATCAATACAATCAATATATTTTAGGCTAACATGTATTGCTTCCCAAGTGTCACCCTTAGAATCAATCGGGTCTAGGTGCAAAAGTTAGACCCCCCGAAGGGTAGAACTTTGGCGGAGTTCAGTTTTTGAAAAGCGGCCTATTTCCAGATTTATTGATTTTTTTCAGATTTTCAAAAATTTTGGGTTTTTCGAACGTAACTCGGTCGATTTTGAAGATTTTTGGAAAGGTAAAAAACGAAAATGTAGAACTCAATGGGATCTTATTTTTTGCTCAACTGAACGTTTTAGCCAAAAAACGATAAAAGGACCAAAACGGACCCCAAATTGGAATCGAAAAAATGAGCGCCGATTCGTTTTTTTCTAATTGTACCCATTCGATTCAGCGTAAAAAATGAGGCAGAACCTCGTTTTTACTTTTCTTAAGTTATTGTCATTTTCGAAAGAAAAATTCGATTTTTTAGTTGAAAATGACTTTTTTGGCTTGGGATAGGTGGATTTGATCGATTTTTGATCGATCTAGGGGTTGTTATGGTCTGAAAATGTTTTTTTCTGTGTGATTTACATCATAACATACCATTTCCCATTAAAATATTCGGGTTTTGAATTTTTGGGAAATTTGTTGAAAAAAGTTTCCAAATTTTTTTGAAAAAAATTAAATTTTAAAAACTCGAATATTTTGAAAAAAACATTTTCAGACCATAACAACCCCTAGATCGATCAAAAATCGATCAAATCCACCTATCCCAAGCCAAAAAAGTCATTTTCAACTAAAAAATCGAATTTTTCTTTCGAAAATGACGATAACTTGAGAAAAGTAAAAGTGAGGACCTGCCTCATTTTTTACGCTGAATCGAATGGGCACAATTAGAAAAAAACGAATCTGCGCTCATTTTTTCGATTCCACTTTGGGGTCCGTTTTGGTCCTTTTATCGTTTTTTGGCTAAAACGTTCAGTTGAGCAAAAAATAAGATCTTATTTTGTTCTACAATTACAATTTTTTTTAACTTTGTAAAAATCTTCGAAATTGACCGAGTTACGGTCAAAAAACTCAAAATTTTTGAAAAACTGAAAAAAATCGATAAATCCGGAAATAGGCCGCTTTTCAAAAAACAAGGTATCGCAAAGTTTTACCCCTCGGGGGGTCTAACTTTTGCACCTAGACCCGATGGATTCCAGGGGTGACACTTTGGAAGTAATACATGTTAATTTTAACAATTTTCGATGATCAAATCTAGAAATCTAGATTTTTTATGGGAGAAGTAAGCAGAATCAAATTATAACCGGCGCAAACGCTTCTAAAACTTTGAGAAACTGTGAAATTTTTCTAAAAAATAACCTTCATACTGGAAAAATGTGGTTTTTGGCGTGCTAAATTGGGCTTGAAATCAAAAAAATCTGAAAAATTGTTTCTGTTTCAATAGTGTTTTTTGAATTTAGTCTGTTGATTCTAAAATCGTTATGAACCTGAAATCCACGAAACAGTTGAAATCCGATTTTGAAAAACATCCGTTGTGAGCAGACATGAGCGGAAGAGAAAATTTTGAATCCGGAAGACGGAATTCCGCTCTTGTCTGATTGTCAGTGAGTTTAAAAATTGAAAATCGATATTGCGCTAATATAACTAATTTGAAAAAAGTAGCCGAATTCTAAGAAACTTTGAGAAACGGTGCGGAATGTTCTGAAAAACTCATCTGGTTAAAAATACAAACATAATTGGTGAAAAAATTGACTATTCGAAGAGATGAAGAAACAGTAAAATAGCTAAATGGAACCAAGTACCAATTATTTGAAGAGCTGTAGTTTTTCATGACGAATGCATGATCAAATGCAAATCCATATTGAATTAGCGCCAAAATTTCATTTACTTTGTTAAACGGCGATAAGCATTTTAATCAGTACTTCTGGCAGAAAAAGTAGTAATTGTCATGAGAAATTGAGATTAGATTAGATAAAATGACAGAATAAGTGTTTGCTGGAAAAAATGGAATTTCGTTTTCAGGAAAGCACGCTACGTAACTGTGCTGGAACGGTACACGATATTCAAAAACTTTCTGAAGCGGTGAAAACTTTTTCCGAAAGAAAATTGATTGGTATGAAATAAAGGGCTATGGAAAATCAATTTTAAAAGCAAAAGACAAGAAGGGAATCAATTGGAACCGATTAAAAACTCAATAAGCTAATTATAATAACTATTTTTAGTAGTCAATACTTAGATGAGAGAGGACTAAACTGGAACCGGCAAAAAGCTCTCAAAAACTTTAAAAAACTGTGAAAAATCTTTCGAAAATCGCTTCTCTCGATTGAGAAAAGTTGTACTTTAGATAGAAAAATGGACTTGGAAACGAAAAAAAACTGATTCGCTTTCAATTTTCAAACAATTTCGAAAGAAATCGATTCGAGCCATTTACGTTAAAAAATGCACATAGTCATTCTGGTTTAAAAAAAAGGTTCTTTCATGAGAAATTGCAATAGATAACATAAACTAGCATAATAGTTCATACAAAAATTCGAAAATATGGAAATCCGTTCACAAATAACCAGACAACGATTAGATTCTGGAACAGGCGAATTTCTAACAGCTCTGTGAAATGGTAGAAACTTTTTTCAAATAAAACACTGGTAACAAAATTAAGTGGGTTTTGTTATGAAAATCAGAAGTGAAAAATTAGAAACGAAAATAATTGGAACAGATTCAATAGTCAGAAGCTGGAAGTAAGGACTTTTAACTGAATGGGTCTAAATCCACAAGTTGAACTAGAACAGGCGCCAAGATTTCAAAAACTTTGAAAAACAGTGAAAATTCTTTCAAAAAATTAGATACTTAGAATGGAAAAAAGTGAAAAATTGGCATGGAAAATCTTGTTTGAAAATGAAAAGTGAGCAAAATTATCGTTCTTTTTATATTAATTTTCTTGTAGTCGTGAAAGTTGAAAATTGTTACAAAAAACAGTAAAAAAATCTTAAAAAACCTAAAGTTTTTTCAGGTGAAAACTGGGTTTAAAATAGAAAATTTAGTTTCACAAACAGGAGAACGAAAAATAAACATGCGAAGAGAACAATTTTTCACAAAAACCTGAAACTTGAGTTTTTGAATTGTTTCGAATTGTTTTTTTTTTGAAAAGTCTATCGAAAAATTTCGTTTAACATTCGAAAACGCTTCAAAAGCAGTTTTTTGGTTGAAAATGATAACGATTCAGATAGTTTAATGATAAAAAAAGGGAAAAGAAGCAAAAAAATTACTTGGCACAGTGCCAAGTATTCAAAACATCGAGTAATGTGAATTTTAGCAAACGTGTCAACGATGTTTATTAAAATGGTAAAAATAAGTTTAGAATTTTGAAAACTTCACAAAACCGCAAAAAAACTATTCAAAAACCGCAGTTTTCGCATGCAAAACCGTTTTGCACCATCGATTTCTCTTTTTGAACAGCAAACGAACAGAAGAGAAAATGAGATAGAAGGGCAAGAGGAGAGGCGCAGGAAGCAAAAGTGTGCTTGGTTCGTAATGGCCGTAGAAGAGGGAAGGGCAGCAAGGAGAATGAATGGTCGGAAAATTCGACAGGGAGAAGGAGACAAGAAGGAGGAAAAGGAAAGGTGAGAATGCTTTTTCTGGGAAAGAACAATTGTATAATAACCACTTGGACGTTGTAAATGGGGTGGCATTTTAGTATCTTAGTTTTTGAAAACTCGCTCAAGTAAATTGGAAATTTCTGCGGTTTCAATTTAGAATTATCAAACTTCAAATGAATAACAAATTTCAGTTTATCCATCCGTTTCCAAGTTTTTGAATTCCAGAAAATGACACATTTTTGCGGTCTATCCAACGGACAATTTCAAATAAACCCATCTATTACCATATCCGTGAAACCGCCCAAAAAATTCTCAAAGTTGAAATTCATTTATTTTCATTGAAACAGTACTTCAGGTGCAGGATATTTTTTTCTCGCATAATAAAACGAAAAATGCCATTAAAACTTTAAGTGTGGTAAAATTTCAAGTAGGAAATACAAAAATAGGATGACGTCTGATCATATCAAAAGTTATTTTGAGAATTCACAGAATCGCTGAAATGAAACTGTTTTTTTTGTTCTTTTTGAATCAAGATTAAATGTATGTATTCACTAAACTCGCCATGTTGCCTTGGTTCAATGATGTTCTTGAAACAGTGTTTCCAATCACGAATTTCTATTTTAAAGCAACATTTCGAAACAAAATACACAAATCCATTCCAAAGAAGCGTTGGTTAAGAGAGCGGCTGTTTTAGGCTCCATCTCGGGTTGAAGTTAACAGATTAAAACAAAAAACCTACGCGAATACGCAACATTACCTAACTTGATTCTTCCGAAAAATCAGAAAAAGTAAACAAAAATATATTGAAAATCATTTCAAAAATTGTCTTGTTTTTGATATCAAACTGACCTTGAAAACAAAAGTATCCGAGACCCTAATGAAATTTTCGTAGTACACTCATTTGATAAAATATTAATGAAACTGCTTTTAAAATTTCGTAATCTAGAAATTTTTCAGTTTCCGATCAATGGTATGTTGAATATCATTTCTAAGGTAGCATTTCCGTTGCTTTTAAATAGAGGAAAATGTAAAGTTTCTGCAATTTCGGCTTAGAACCATCAGGCTTCAGGTGGAAATCAAGTTTTAATCCTAACTTTGCGCTCGTTTCCATGCACTTCTCAAAACATAAAAAAACAGATTGTTGCATTCAACGTCACACCACTGATAATTCCAAACAAACTCATCTGTTACCACATTCGTGAAACTGCCCAAAAAACTTTCAAAATTGCCTTTTTTTCGTTTTTTCGAAAAACCAGAAAAATGCAACAGAAACAAGTTGAAAGTCAATGAAAACAATTGAATTTCTTGTTGATGTGAAATTGGTATTATAGGGGGGGGGGGGGGGGGGGGGGGGGGTGAAATTGGCATTAACGGTCCATGGATTTAATGAAGTTTTCAGAACACGTTCCTTTGATAAGATTTTTATAAAACTGTAGTCAAGATTTGACCTGGAACTTTTTAGTTCCGAACTAATGGATTAGATACCATATCTAGGGTAGCCTTTCTGTTGTTTTTGATAAATCGTTCAAGTAAATGTAAAATTTCTTTGTGAAGATGTAAAATGTCTGCAAATTCCGCTTAGAGTTATATCAAGCTTTTTAAAGTGGGAAACAAAATTACATTCAAATTTTGAGTTATTTTCCATTCTTTTCTGGAAGCATAGAAAAGCGAATTGTTGTAATTTTCAACGCAACTTGACTGACCATTTCGAAAAAACTCATCTGATACCATATTTGTGAAACACCCAAAAACCTTTAAAAAAGAAAATTCTGTTTTTTCTTTCAAAAAGATACGTGCTTGCGTAGATGTGAAAATATCATGAGCACAGTCTTTGAAATTTTTTAAGGCGTAGAACTTAATTTTTCCTAAAGATCAAGTGTGGTAGCATTTGAAGTAGGAGGAAGGAATTTATCAGACTATAACAAAAGCTATTTTGAGAAATTTATAGAATCGCTGAAATAGGACTGATTTTTCAACTTTTTGTCCAATATCGCCTATTCATTTACTAAACTAGCCATGATGCTTCGGTTTAATGATGTTTTAAAAACAGGGTTTTCAGTAGGTTGTATCGTCCAACTTAGAAGCAAAATCTCAGATTAACGAAACCTGACTTCTCTAAAAACTGAACCAATAGTGAGAGTTGCAAAAATGTCTATTTCCAAATTATTTGATTTGTTAACCTATTCAAATCAGAGTCGTTAATCACTTTAATTGGAATCACTTGATTGACTTTCATAATCCGTGTCAAAAAGTTTATTCGATTTCAAATTTGGTTGGAAACCGCAAAAAAAAATCGGTTTCGATTAAAACAATTAAGCAAAGTGGTTACGCCTTTTTTGATAATGTAGTGAGAAAAGATTGGTAGTTTATTCAACTCAAAAAAGGCACTACATCGCAGCCAGATCAACCCACTCCTTGGAAAGCAGAAGTTGTATTATTGCCTAACCATTTCACCTTTCTAACTCGGTATATTTCTGTACATATATCGTGAAACAGGTAACAAACCAATTTCCCGCATAATTCTCGGTTTCAAAATCCGCTCATGTCTGGTCAATAGGCAAAAGTGGAAAATCTGCAAAGAATAATTCAACCTTCCCAACCCAGTTTTTTTCTGTATTACATACATAAAGCGAACGAAAAATTCTTTGTCATGCGAAACTTCCGGCTTCAAAATCAAGATTTCTTAAATTTCGGAAAGGATCGTGGATATCTTTATAATTCCATAACGAATCTTAGCAATGAAAATGATTCTTGAACCCATTTTTTTGTTGTTTTAGAAGGAGCTTGAACAATGAGAAGTACTGGAAACGATGAAAATTAACAAATCGAAACTTTTGTTTCATTTTTTCTTGAACACACGTCCTTCTTCGAACAGTTTCTATTCAACAAAATCCTCGCATGATCTTATTTTTTAATCTGTTTCAAAATTTTTTTATCTCTGTCGCTTTGTCTGTTCGATTCTGCTTTTGGTGAAGAAGGTATTTTCAAAAGTTTAATCAACTGATATAACATTTTGGGCCAGGTTATCAGTTTTTGCATATAAAAAAGATGAAATTTGAAAATATTTTATTTGGTAACTCACGTTTTAAATTTCAAATTTCTGTCATTTCACGCCTTTTTCGACGCTTCACAGAGTTGGGCCGAAGCACATCTCTGTCAAAAAACAGGATTTTGTAGAAATTAAAAACGTGAGTTACAAAATAATATGTTTTCAAATTTCATCTTTCTTATATCTTAAAGGGGGAGGGAAGTATTCAAAAAAGTGTTAATGTTTTTATATGAATCGACGCAGAATTTTGGGCGGAAGAACTTTCCAGTTGAACGTTTTCTCTGAAAATGTTTCTGAAGGCAGATATCGGCTCTCAAAAAAGTAATTATAGTACTGACTCTGTGCTCTTTTTCCTCTTATTCCGAATGAAAAAAAATTCACTGTGCTCGAAATTAGCATTCACGCCATTATTTCAATAATTCTACTATTTTCACGAGCAAAGTGAAATTTTTTTCATTTGGAATAAGGGGAAAAAGAGCACAGAGTCAGTACTATAATTACTTTTTTGAGAGCCGATATCTGCCTTCAGAAACATTTTCAGAGAAAACGTTCAACTGGAAAGTTCTTCCGCCCAAAATTCTGCGTCGATTCATATAAAAACATTAACACTTTTTTGAATACTTCCCTCCCCCTTTAATCCGTTTCAAACAGTGTTTATCTAGAGCGTCTTCAGAAGTGTTCAATTCCATCAAGAATGTGGTACGAAGAAAAACTGCAAAAAATTGGTGCTCGCAGAGGGGCTTCGAAACTTTTGTTTTAAAATTTTTTGTTTTTTAATTCAAGAAATCTTGTTCAAAATCCTGTTTCAAGAATTTCTAAATTGAATAATGCAAATGTTGACCGGCACTATGAACCGAAGTGAAATAACACGACTCATGTTTTTATTTTTTAAAATTTTTCGTCGTAGAAATGCGGTTTTTCTTTTTTTGGCAAACATAGCATAGATAACTTGGGTTTTTTCTTAGAATGCTGTTCTCGAGTTTTTTTTTTTTAAAGTACTAAAGGCAGGGTACTAAAAACGGAGTTATTACAACATGGCCTCCACAACAAAAGTTCAAAATGAATAGGAACAGAAAATGATTATTCCAGTATCAGGATCTTCATCAAACATTGATAAGAAAAATACTTTTGGTGGTAAAGATATTTTTTCTATTTATTTGAACAAAACAACAGCTTTGTTCAAAAAATTTTAAAAAAACTGCCAAAATTTCCTAGATTTTAGGAAGTGATAATCTAGAGAAACTGTTTGCTTGAATATCATTTTTGAGAGTTTCACCTAATTTTACTCACGTTTTGGAAAGAATCCTCGAATAGAAATGTTGAATTCCTTTTCCAAGTTATTGAAAAATTGTAAATTATTTCCAAACAATTTCACTATTAGTTGGTTTAGAAAACAAATGAACAATTCCGAAGTTTAAAACAAACGTTTTTTTGTGATGATCGTTGAAAATTTTACATTTATGAACAATAGAAAAAAAACCCCTTCTGGAAAGTGGAAAACACAACTTAATTTTTGTTTTGATATCAAAAATGTTTTAAAATTCGAATTCGAAGAGCGAGATAATCTCAGAAAACAATGAGAAACAAAAAACGAGTTTTGACTAAATGGGACAATTGAAACATGTGTATTTTATTGGCTAAAAAATAACATTACCAGTTCTTAAATTTGAATAAAAATCGGAAAAGAGCAAGAAAAAACTATACAAAATACAAAATAAAGAGATTTTATGTGAGTCAAAAGCTATAATCCAAGAGTGAGAAAATGAAATCTTCTTCATCCAAAAATTGTAGGCGGCATATTCTGATGTGGCAGTACAATTCTTGGTTGGAAGTCATGGAAATTATTCTTTGGCCATTTCTGAAAAAAGTAAAATGTTTGAAAATCAATTCTAGAAGGTTAGGAGAAGAAAATTTTGGTAATGTTTCAAATCTTGCACATTGTCCAAAATAAATATTCGTTTCCAATTAATTTATGAGAATATGAGTTATTATCTAAAAATTTCGTTTAAAAAATTCAAGAAAAGCTAGTAAACGCATTAACGCACATCTTTAATGTGGTTCCACAAAAAAAAAGGTTCAGATTCCATGATACAAATAGAAAATTCAGAAATAAAATTATCTACAACCGAAAAAAAACTGTTTCAAAATGTTGTGATTAGTCGAAACTATCAGAGTTTCATAATCTTACGAAATCAACTAACTCACCTTCCAAATCGGGTCATCTTTTCCATATTCCTTCAAAAATATCTCAACAAATTCCGGCTCCACTCCCAATTTCTTTCCAGCTCTTTTCAAGTCCGCTGCTCCATCTACTCGGGTCTTAGTCTGAGCCATCGCTTGAGCAAACGTTTGCTCTTCAATCAAATTAAACATCGTTCTTCCAAAATTCTTTGAATATCTTGTAATTCCTCCAGACTTTTTACAATTACAAGAAATGAATTGAGGAAGCACCAAAGGCTCAAGTTTTGCACAAATTTCATTGGTTTTTTCTTGCTTTTTCTGATCATCGAGAGCATCAAATTGACTCTTGGTGATTGGTGGAACAAGCCGCCCATTTTTGATAATTGTCAGAATATCGATTTCCTCTTCAGTTAACTGATAAGCTTGGAGTCTCGCTAGCTTTTCAGCTTTTTCCAGATTTTCGAATTCCTCTCTGTTGATTTTCTCGCCCAATTTTTCTTCGAATTGATTCCAAAAATCGATTTTCCGTAATTCCTCATCATCCAAAACAAGATCCCTTACAGGTCGATCCATTCCAGAAAGCTCTTTGAACTTTTGGCAGATAAAGCACAAGTTGGTTTCAGGGTATTTAGATGTGTCCCGGATGTTTTTTGTGCAATTTTTGCAAGCGAATCTTGGCTCAAATTCCCGGTCTTCAGTGATGACGTCATCACAATTACATCCAATTTCTCCATTGATTTCTTCGGAATGGAGGTAGAATCGATGGAATTGATGAAGGAAGTGCTCGATTTCACCGATGTGGTAGTTGCGGAGCTGAAAAATAGTCAATTTTGAAAAGGAGTTTTTCAGGAGTTTTTTCTGCTATCAAACTATGATAAAGAGGGTAAAATTTTGTTGTGTGCCGGTTTTCCGATTTCATACAGGACTATCAGAATATCGTTTGATTCGGTCTGGACTTTCAAACAAAAGCAATAAATGTAAGCAATTTTCACATTTTTCGATAACACATTTTTTTTGCAAAAAGTGAAGAAAAATTTACCAAAAAATTATAGGAACATTATCGGGAAAAAATGAATTTTCCGGAAAATCTCGTAAAGAATGCGCACTAGCTTAATTTCGGA
This sequence comes from Caenorhabditis doughertyi, assembly GCA_963572265.1. Lineage (NCBI taxonomy): Eukaryota > Metazoa > Nematoda > Chromadorea > Rhabditida > Rhabditidae > Caenorhabditis > Caenorhabditis doughertyi. The sequence goes on along the minus strand of OY751556.1, from coordinate 24,105,753 downwards.
GCATCGTTGCTCGATGTTTTTTAAAAATTGACGCCGAAAAGCTACCTAGCAATCTTGGAAATGGTCCGGAAAGTTTATATGAAAATTTACCAAAACATTTCCCGGCAATTTTTCCTATAAATTTTCAGAAAAAAAAATTCAAAAGTTTAACGGAATTTTGCCGGTAAAGCGCACTGTTTCTAGTTTAACGAGTTTCACTTGCAGTGAAACCTCTATTACACCACACCCCTAATAGAACTGCACCTCTGATAAAACGGCACTTATCCAGGAACATTGAAAAATAGAGCGACATGACCGTCCAATAGTGTTTTTACGGTAAGCCAGTTTCAATATTCTGATTTAATCCCATATCAATTTTCAAAACAATGTCCTTGTTAAAAGATCATCTTAACAAGCTTTACTAGCCGTGAAACTTCTATCACGTCGAAACCCCTAACAGAACGGCACTTCTCATAAAGCAACACCAAACTAGGTACTCTGAACAAGTAAGTCGGTTTCAGTATTCTCATATGAGCTCTACTTCAATTTCCAAATGAATGGGCTTCCAGTGTTTTTAACTCACCACTCTTTTCTGAATCTCCCTTCTATTCGTTGCTTCATATGCATGTGAAATTCCATTCTCCGGCAATCTCTTCTCCTTTTTAGCCAATCTCAATTGCTCTTTTTGGAATCCAATGAATCTCTTAGCCTGTTCCATACAGACATCTTTAAAGCGCTGTGGAAGTTCTTCTAAACATTTATCGATACTTTCCAAAGCATTTAGAACACTGTAATTGTTTTTCATAAGGTGTTGAAGAGCAGTTTCCAATGGAATGTGTCCTTTGAATTGACGCCAGATGGCTGGCCAATAATCTTTTTGGATTCGGATTTCAAAGTAGTTTTCCATAGCTTCAAGAGTGGGAGGACGATAACTTCCAAGAGCTTCTTCTAGCTCTTTTTGATCAGGAAATTTCCAGAAACATTCATCTCGGTCGTCGTCTTTTTCTTCAGTTGACCTTCCTTTTGCCATCAAAGTCGGCAGTTCAGCCTGATATTCCTTTCCAATTGCAACAGATATCGTTTCATATTCTTCTTCATCTTTCTTATCATTTTTTCGAAGTGGATCAGTGATTGAAGCTCTTGTTTTCTTAACCGTATCATTCATTGTCACTTCCAATTGTTTCATTAATCTGTCATTTGGCTCATCGAAAGAGAAATCGGGAAAATGGAATGGTTGTCGAAATGGTCCTAGTGGTGGGATGACTCCAAGATCTGGAAATGTAAGGAAGGTGATATAATCTGGAAAGTTGTTGCAAATTTAATGGTTTCACACGCTCAAGATAAGATTTGTCAAAATTAATATGTTGTTGTTGCATTCTACAAACTTGGGCTTTATATATTTTTTTCTGAAAATCACATATTTGTAGTTCTTTGACTTCAAATTCAATCCTAAGTTAACAATGTAGATAAAGCTAGTTTTACAAAAATATCCCGGTTTAACATTCACCTGATTTCCAGGTCAGAACTCTAGGTGAGGTTCGATTCTTATGGCATCTGTTTTTTACTCTATGTCGACTGGCGATGAGCTTTATTCGCATGACCTAAGGGAAGGTCCTACTACTTCTTTGCGAAACTTTTCAACTTCGGTTTAAAGGAGCAGCGCTTAATGTCTATCATGTCTCGTCACAATTACAATGACTTACAGTTAAGAATAACTGAAATCGTGACGAGACCCGATGGTCATTTAACGATGGGCATTTACACTAATTGTAAAATATCAGGTTTTCACAAAAAAGTGGTAAAGTGAGGAAAAGTTCTCGAATTTTTCAGGTTTCAGAAGCTCCAAAAAAATATTTTCGAAAATACTACAGTAATGGTTGGGGAAAATAAAATTTGTTGAAAAAAGTCCTAGACATAAAAAATTGAAAAGCGATATATACATGTTGAAACCCAGGGGTCAAAACCCTTCAGTGACATTGTCAGTTTTTTTTCAAAACTTTTTTTTGCTTCTTGGCTTTGGTTTTGATCAGAATTTCGGCAAAACTTGTAGGTTTCAGGTTCTCTAAAAAAGCTTTCTGGAAATATAACTTTGTTAACGTGACTATAATATCCGTGTTTTACATGTACCTGATTTCCAGGTCAGAACTCCAGATGAGGTTCGGTCTCCATTTAGATGCCTATTGCACTATGTTTAGTTTTTCATTTTCGAGTAAATTCAAACACGTTTCAAAAAGAAAGTGAACTTCTCGGGAACGGTTTTCCCATTTATCCCATATCTCCCCTGTTTTAACTTTATCTCACCTTGAGAAAGAATTTCTCCTGCAATTGACTCTGGTCCTTCTGAATCCTCATCTTCTTCTTCCTCTTGTCCCCTAAGCCTTCTACTTTTTCTCTTAGGTCCTTGAACATCAGCTTTCACAGCTTCTGATTTCCTTTTTCTCTGTCTTTTTGATGTATTTGGTGGATTCTTAGTATCCATCGAATTTCCGGTTGATTTCGGAGACTCCAAAGTGTCCATCGCCTCACATTTAACAGATAAGGATTGATTCAAAGGTGTGTTGTCTTCTGAAGCATCCACCTGATGAATTGGAATCGACGATGAAGCATCAATGAATCCCCTGTGCTCCGCAAAGGTGTCCCTGATGTTTTTAGAAACTTCTTGGGCGAATTTCATTGGAACTTCTGAAGCCGGAACTCCTTCTAAAGATCCAGGAGCCATTTGAATATTTGACGTAGATTGCAGAGTGTATCTGATATGTTTCAAAAGGTCGGTTCTAGATGTGTGACTTGATGATGAGGGCGGCGTCAAGTTTTCTGGAGATTCTGGAGGGACAAAAGTTGAATCTTCTACTTCACTGGATTCTTCATTTTCAGTTTGGATGTTGTTTCCAGATTTTGGAACAGAGCGTATAGCCAAGGACGTACTAGTTTCAGATGACGTTGCTGACTCTTGAGAAGGTTCTGAAATAGAAATTAAAATTTTTCGAAAACTAGTGGTTTGCTCCTCCTGTGATCCAAGGAATAATTTGAAAAGTGAATTGAAACATATCAAAATGTTTTGAAACGGGTAAGGTTACCTTTGAGTCAGCTATATTTTTGGTTTTTACACAATTCAAGATGATTCAGATAGGTTCATAAATGTTCAAAAGCCTTCTAAATTTTATTGAAACTGGGTTACAATTCCGAAAGTTAAATGAATCTCAAATAATAGAAAACTGCCTTTGAATCAGTTTTGAGAAACCGCAAATTTTCCTCGATTCTTCGGATTCAAAACTTAAAAAAAAAGTACTAACTTTCTGTGTTTCCATCTGCAGCCATGTTCTCCTCAATTGACATTGACGATGTGACGTCAATAGTTCCACGATGCGCTGCAAATGTGTCCCTATTGTTTTTGGCGATTTGTAGAGCGGCTTCAGAATGCGAAAATCTACTATCTGCTTCTTTTTCAATCAAAGTGCCGTTTCCAGATCTTGAAACATCTCTTGAAGTCGAGGTTGAAGCAGTTCCAGATGAGGTGGTTGACTCTTGAGGAGATTCTGAAATAGAAATTTACTTTTATTCGAAAAATCAGTGATTTATAAAGTAACTATTTTGGAAGTGATCAAAAATATTTTTGAAAGTCCTGAAACGGGGAAAACTAACTCTATTCAGCTCGATTCCCCACAAAAAAAAACTTTTCAAAATGATTCAATTGGATTTGAATGATTTCAAAATGTTTCTTGTCAAAAGTGATTGAAATCTGCTTCAAAAATGCATTAGAAAGTGTCGGATGCTTTTGTAGAACCAGTTTGAAGAAACTATGACATTTTATCAAAACTTGAACTCACTTTCTGTTTTCTCCTCAATTGACATTGATGACGTGACGTCAATAGTTCCACGATGTGCTGCAAACGTGTCCCTGATGTTTCTAGAGACTTGTAGAGCAGCTTCAGAATGCAAAACGCCTTCTCGAGATTCTGGAACCACTGGAAGTTTTGAACCACGTTCTGGATTTGGATTTGTTGCTGGTTTTGTGGATGGAGCTGGGGGTTTTGTTGCTGAAAAAATGATGAGATATACGAGTTATGTGATACTGAAGTCAAGCTCGCGAAAAAAGCTGAAAACAGTGAAAGATTTTCAGGTTGTGAATGTGTGAAATATGTTTCAGCTAGTTTTTTAATTTAAGGCGTATTGCCCAATTTCGATTGGTTGAATCTCTATTTTGAAAATCTACAATTTAAAGTAAACTTGGTCTACAACACGTGTCAGGCTTTAAAAAAGCGAGTACTGTGATTAAAAAAAACAGCATTTTCCCAGGTTTTTAACAAAAATTGGAAACAGTCTTGTAATTTGTTAAAAATGAACCAACAGAGATTGCTAGATAACATAAGTTGGTATTCAATTATAAAACGTTCTATAACTTCAAAAAGGTCAAATGTCCTTAAATCCATGGAAACATTGGCCAGTTTGTCTGATGATGAGTGGTTTATCCTAGCATAGTTCAGTGACTTTCGAAAAAAAAACCCTTGACTGACCTATTTGTGATCATTTTCGATAGACAAAACTGATAAATAAAGCAGTTTCGAAAAGGTAACAAATAGTAGATAATTCTAGTTTTTTAGTACGTGGGCTGTTGAGTCACTTGTAGCGTGTAAAAAATCTTCAAAAACCAATTTTAAGGAAATGGGATATCTGGAATCGGTCGGGAACTGTTTCAAAAATTTTGGATGAATCAGATTAAGAAAAATGAAGTAAGTAAACGGAAACGTCAAACGGAAAATATTCCGAACAGCGATAATCAAATATCAGATTTGAAACAGTAAGTAATTTCACCATTTTGTTTTTTTTACTGTTCAATGACAGTTTTATAATCATTCCCAGTTTTGAAGTTTTGTTCGTTGAATGCATACTTTTGTTAAAATACCATACCTGTAGATGAGCTTGACTGTCCATTCCTATTCTTCGGAGTTTGAGCTATACTCCATCCCACTTCAAAATCTACCACACCCCAATATTTTGTACTTTTTGAAGTCTTCTTTGGTTTGTTTTTCGAGTTTTTGTTTGTGTGCCGAGCCATTCTCAGTGGGTTTCGTTTTTGATGTTTTTTGATACACCTGAAAATGTAGAGAATTGTGATAATGCTTTTGGGAAACAAAAAAAATTAGGATGATTATCAATAACGAGGGTTTTCGAATCACATAAGTTGTTAAAATAAAAAAAAGAAAATTTAAAAAAGATTTTTTGGTAGGCCATTGGTAGCTTATCACAACCAAAAAAAGGATTCTTAACGTATTATGGAAAAAAAGTTTCAAAGCCAGGATTGACTTAAACAAACTATGAGAAATAATAATTAAAGCAAAAGCAATTTTTTAAACTGAGAACTCTGAGCTCATAGAGCATGTTAGGAAACGTTCGATTGATCAATGAATTATTTTTTCCTAACAGTAATAGAAAAAGCGAAACAGTAACACAACGGGCACAAAAAGCAGAATTTTTGAATTGAAAATTCCAGAAAACTGAGGAACTATGAAAACGAAGTCAGCTTTCCCAATGAAACTTTTGAAAAATTACCATGACTAACAGAAATTTTTGTTTCAAAACGATGAGCTTTGTGTTATTTCCATACATCAGTTATGAAAAAAAAATTAAGAATTTTATAAATTCTAGAACCAGAGACTTTTTTCTAAAAAGTAGCCAGTTTCAAACATATTTTTTAAAAACTCAAAAAAAGGTTAAACATTGGTGAGTGTTCTCTGTCAGACTAAAATATCTCAAAGTTGCTTCGAACATTATCAAATGAAATGATACAGATGTCTGAAAAACTTTTAGGCTTTTTTATTAGGTTATCATCTGAATTTTCAACGTAAAAACAGGGTTACAAAGTAGGAACTAACTTTTCTAAATAAATTCAGATTAACAAGGATTTCGGCAGAAAAAAAAACCGGGAGTTCCGAAAGATTCAGAAATCATGACTCTTTTTTAAGAAATTCTCAGTTTCACCAATTCTACAAAAACTACACAGAAACAAGTTCTTGTATAAAATTTCTGAGAGGATTTCGAGGAACAAATCAATGAAATTGGCTGAGCACCAAAAAATTAATTGTAAAAATCGAGAACATCTTGAAACCGTAAGGAAACCAACCGTTTCAAGAAGCTTTCTAACTTTCTACCGATTTTGAAATTACTAATAATACGTATGAATTTCCATATTAAAAATGGCACAAAATTTTCAATTCAAAAAGACGTATTTTTGCTGGAAAAAAACAGTCGAAAAAGCTAAAAAAAAATTCGCATGAATTCTAGAAATTTTGAAGAAAAAGTGAATCGGAAAATAAAAAGCATACCAAAAGTAAGGAAAGTAAAAAAAAAACAATGTTTCGAAACAATAATATATTTTACTCATTTTCAAAACGGTGTTCCTTTTTGTGTCTTCGATTGCAAAAAATCAATAATCGTTGCGTCATCTCTGATGCATGCACAACGTGGAAAAAAAGTGAACATTTTTGTCAAAATGCACGAAAAAATGAATAACTTTTTTCATTATTCTTTCGTGGTTTTTCTCTAATAATTTTTCGTCTTTGAATTTTCTTTCCAACTAAAACTTTACAAAAAAAAACTGAAATAGGCTGGAAAAAGCGAGAAGCTTTCTTTTTATGAAATCTCATTTTTCAAATTCGGAGTCAAAAAGGGAATAATGTTAAGAAAATATTGAATTTAAAAAAACGAAAAACGAAGACAAGAAGGAACGGAAAAGAAGAAATGAGAGGGTGCAGAGAAATCGACGTGTTTGCAGACCAACACAATCTGCCTTATTGCATAATGGACAGTTGAATGAATGAGAGGAAAAGAAAGAATAGGGGAAAGAAAGTTATCGTGATAGAAATTTACATTTTACATTTTATAAGAAACGAAACTTTTTCTCAGATATCCACGTTTGAATGAGTTAGGGAATTGTGGAGATGTCATACTACTATAACTAAAATTATTTCGAGAACTTACAGAATCCCTGAAAATGCAAAGATTTTTGATGTTTTTTCTAAGATTCAATATCCAAACTTTATTACGAAACCAACAATGATACGAAGCAGTTTTCCAGAGAAGTGGGAAAAATAAAACGGAACAAAATTGAAAATTAAAGAAGATAATTGTTTTTTTTTTGATTATCAAACCGACTTTTTAAAAATAACAACTTGGATTCCCAAGGAAGGTTCTAGAAAAAACTCGTTTGATAAGATATAAAGCTTTTGAAATTTGGATGTTTTTGAAATCCGATCATTTTTTCGAAAATTCATGAAAAATTCGTTGTGGTACAGAACTTCTTAGCATTCTGCAGGTTTCGATGAAACGATGTTGTTGAATCGGGAAACTACGAAACGTTCATAAAAAAAGTTTGAAGCAAAAATCGAACAAAATTATTTCATTGAAAAATGAACTCCGAATTCTGTACCGTCCCTGGATTCGGAGTAACTTTTTGAAACGAGAAAATCGAAAAAAAAATCACGGGAAAGTTTTTGAAACTTCGAATCCCAGGACAGTCCGTAATTCGGAGTGTGGAAGAAATATTTTTTTTCAATTTCACGTGAACTGGTTCTTTGTAATGCCACATTTAGGGCAGTCCGTTCAGTGGAAAATTACGAATTTCTAGAAGTTTCGATGAGAAGAAAATGGCGGAGGAACCCTGTTGCATCAAGAAACAAAAATCTGGATAACCAGGTGAGTGAAATTAATTCTCGAGGTTTCAGTTACCTGAGCATTGTTTTAATCAAAAAACCTTTCGAAGGAATTATTCAGTGTACACTTTTAGTGCAAACCTCGAGAATCAATTTCACTCACCTGGTTATCCAGATTTTTGTTTCTTGATGCAACAGGGTTCCTCCGCCATTTTCTTCTCATCGAAACTTCTAGAAATTCGTAATTTTCCACTGAACGGACTGCCCTAAATGTGGCATTACAAAGAACCAGTTCACGTGAAATTGAAAAAAAATATTTCTTCCACACTCCGAATTACGGACTGTCCTGGGATTCAAAGTTTCAAAAACTTTCACGTGATTTTTTTTTCGATTTTCTCGTTTCAAGAAGTTACTCCGAATCCAGGGACGGTACAGAATTCGGAGTTCATTTTGCAATGAAATAACTTTGAACTACTGAGAATTGAAAAAATTTCAATGAGCTAAGAAATTCTAGTAGCCATTACGGAAAATCCTGTATAAAAGAAAACCAATGCCATTTCCCGTATCTGGCTCCGCAAACTTTGAAAGTTTTGAAAATTTCTGTCAAAAAAATAAAAACATCGAAATTTCAAACTCCTTATATACAAAAAATTGTTTTGAAATTTCCAAAATCCAGAAAGTTTTCAGTTTCCAATAGAAAATGTATCACTTTCAAATCCTGATCAGTTTGATGATGACTCTGCATAATCTGTTCAATGTTCAACGTAATATTGGTCGAATTTTGTTTTGACATTCAAAAGCAATTCGATTTTTACAGGAGGAAACCAGTTAAAACACAAAATTAAATTTGAAAGTTTGAAAAAAAGAAACTAAGAGCCATATGATGTAATCTATGGTTTCTAATTTAGAATTGATAACTTGAAATTTTGTTATCGTTAAATATCGTTCCTCTACCGAACTTATGGCAAAGTTGAAAAGAGATTATTGTTATCAACTATTTTAGTAACAAATCCAAGAATACTTTTGTTCAAAACTTACTTGTTGGTAAATGGTTTCATCTTGTTTTTTTGTTTAAAAAATACAAGCTTCCTATCAATATAAAACACGTAGTACACCTATTTCTCAATGGATGAAACTGTTTTTGAAATTGTCGGTAAAATTAAAATTAACTGGAAAAAATACAGTTGCACTTTTAATTGATCTGCCATCGGAACTTCTAGTTTTTCAGTGGCAAACCAAAAGATGGCATATGGAATGTGCATGAAATTCAACCTATTTAAATTCAACAATGTTGTCACAAAAGCAGTTTATTGAAAAATCATAAAATAACTAATTTCAACAAACTATTGAAACTGGGGAAGTGTTTTAGAACTACACCAGGCTAAATGATGATTAGTTCAATCATTTATAAAATGTTATCATCCTTTTATTGATTATCATAATGAATCGCGACAGGAAAAAAAAATTCAAGTTTACGATTTTTTTTAAACTGTTTTCACTATTTTTGACCGCAAAAAAGTCTATATTTCTGTGTTTCAAATTATCGATTGTGATTTTTTTCAATTATGATGAAAACCAGATAACATGAAGCTGAAACAGGGAAAAAAATGTTGTGTGCTTAATGTGAACTGACTTCAACTACACATACTTTCCTGGTGAATCTGAAGCTTTATTTTCCAATAAACAACCCCAACCTTTTGAAATGGTATCGCAAGTTTCGTTTTTGGAAAGCTTGTACAACATGCACGAAACTGAAACTCCAAATTGCAAATCCCCTGTTTGTTTCAAGAACGAAAATTCTATTCAAACCGTTTTTGTATGTTCAGTACAGTAGTTTCTATCTGTATTAGTTTTATGAAGTTTATTTTATGGCGCTTAAATCGAATAGTTTTATCTTTGAATAGCGCCAGTTTCAATGTGAATATTTCGTATGATTGCTGTTTCAAGAAGTATTTTTTAAGTCACGATTTTTCACGTCTTCGGTACGAATCCGGATTTGTTGATTTTTCTCAGCTCAGTATAACTTTTCTATTTTCAAAAAGTTTGTCTTTTTCTGAACAAATAAAGTTCCGTCTAACTAATTCAAGTAATGACAAAACCCTTTCTACCAAATTACTTACGCTGAAAATGTGAGGAGCAACGAAGGAAAATACGGTTAATGTTGTTTTCATATTCAAAATTTTTTTGTTATAAAAATTGCGGGTTTTGTAGTTTGAAATACAAAATACAAACAACTTGTCGTGTAGGTTTTTTCATAACTTTTTTCTTGAAATTCATAAGAATAAGTTTTCATTGAAGGTATTCTAAGAGAGCAGAAATCAAATTTTGACGCTCATACCAAGAATTCAACATGACTAGCAACAGAAAATATTTGTTTCCGTTTCCGAACCTTCATGAAATGTCGAGAATAAAAATATACCTATTGGGAGAAAAATATACCTATTGGAGGATACGAGCCATATTCGCTTAAAATCTAAAGTAAGATGAAGTCAAATGAAGTTTTTATAATCGAAAAGCTTTGAAAAATTGAATGCAAAAACTTTTGTTTTCAGTTGAGTCACATAAAATTTCATTGATTTTTTTGAAATTCAGTTCTCCTTGGAAATTATTTTTCTGATGGAAATGCATTCGACAACAATTTCAATTTATAACGAATTTCCAGAAAAGCTTACTATTTCGCTGAGTTGGTTTAGAGAAAAGATGAATATTCTTGCAATGTTGTTGTGTTTTTTAGAATGTCCACCAAAATGAATTTAACAAACACTACTTGACCAGTGAATTATTATTCTCTATCTTTCTTGTTCAACAAACCTGATTAGTTCTTTTTCAAAAACAGAGCTGAGGAGCAACCCATTAAAAGAGTTGGTGATTTTGAACAGTGATAGCTGTGAAGTCGAGAGAGCTACAACTTAAAAAAATATCATCTCTCACAGTTTCAGATGATTCTGAAAATATATGCTTTTTTTTTGGATACCTCACTCTGATTTTTGAAATATATCCAAATTCAATCGAAAACTTCAATCTAATCTTAGTGGAAGATCAAAAAACCAATTTTTAAAAATTGAATTTTATAATTTCAAAAATGACATGACGAAAATATTTCGAGGAAGTAGAATTGATAAACAGAGAAAACAAATCCATTTACACGCAACAAGAAACCGAAATTATTTTTGTCGGTCGCTATTTTTTGCGAGGTAATATGAAATGGAACTAACTTTTTGTTATTGCATCCGTATTATACTCGACGTTCGAATTCCCAATAACTAGTAAGACTTGTGAAAAACAAAACTGGTTCAGTTCACAGTTTCCGTTGTTTTCCGTTCAATTCGAAACTTCTATCCTTGCTCACAAACGATTCAATTCGTCGTGAGCCATCTAATTTCACGCGACAATGATGTCTTATCCTAGAAGTATTTCATACTTTTAAAAAAATTGTTGCTGTTTTAATACTTTTCCAATAAAAACCCATTAAAGGTGGACGAACACGAGTTTGTTGGGGAATTTTTCGGGGAATTAGTATGCATTTTGTCGTAAGATGTGGTGTATACACTACTTTTTTAGTTTTGGGTATTTTGAAGAAAAACAAAAATCATTGCCATCCGGGGGTCCGAACTAGCCCGCCAGGCGGATTGGGCGCCAAGCACGTTACCGGCTGAGCCATGGGAACAAAAAAGCGGTTGTCCTCTGAGGGTCATCATAAACTTGCTCATCGCGCCTACAATCTTGGAAGCGCCATAATTTTGTTTCTGTACTAATTACAATATAGAGAATGTCAAGTTTGGACACCTTATGACCTATTCTTTGCAATTAATTAGTTTGTACGATAAAAAATTTCTCATGTTCCGCCACCTTTAATCTTTAATCCCAATACGAAAGATAGTCGAATTTTATTCATTGTCGAAACTCTTGAAAGACTTTGAACTTTTTTTTTGAGTTGTTCTACTCTATAAAAAAACGATTTTGTTAAAAGTTTTGAGCACCAACTGCTTACTCCGATTTTCACTAGAATCAATAGACTAACAGAAGTCGTTTCTAGTGCCGAACTTCCAATGCTACAGAAACAGAAATCAACAAGGCACTGAAAATCAAAAATAGCAGTTTCACATTGTTCACTTCCACTAGAACTTTTGGGCTATCATCGTTCCTCTTACAACTCCACAATGTAACAAAAAACTGAAACGAAACTCTGTTACTGTATCGTTATCATAGTTTATTCGCTCCGATGCAGTAACCCGGGAAAGCGCATCTGAAAGAAAAGAGCAACCAAGCGTTTTTCTATGATTCTATTGACAGTTTCATATAAAGGTGAAACTGTGAATACAAAAATTGATACGGTTCAAACTCAATTCCTTGTTCAACTTCATGTTATAAAACAATCAGAAAAATACACGATTTTTTCAATTCCCATGCTTCGGGTCAACTCATAGAGAGCTAGCATTTTTATTTTGTAAAATCACAGAAAAATCAGTCGACAACTTGACTGGAAGCTCGAAATATTTGGAAAAAATTTTTAGAGTTTCAACATTTAAATATTGAAGTGCGCAAAAATAAAATCCAATTCATCACAAGTTTTTCTGGAAGTAGAATTAATAAACAGAACAAGAAACCTGAATTATTTTTGTCGGTCGTTCTAGCGTTATGCTACTGCAACCGTATTATACTCAACGTTCAAATACTCAAAAAGACTTGTAAAATATTGAGGAAACAATACAAAAATGGTTGGGAAGATAAAACTCATCAACGCCAAAAATTCAAAACCGATCAATCAAAATTTTCCGTTCCAGTGCTGGCTTATGTTACATTATTTTCAATCTTAAATAATCGCTGAGTGCAATTTTCATCATTTTCATATTCTCCAGATAATATTGTTCGGTCCATACCAGACGTTCACACAAGTCGAAGTTGAGCTCGGAAGGTTTCCAATTGTGGGTCATAAAATGAAGACCCATCAAGGTTTGGTATGCTAGCAATAGTTATTTGGTGTATGGAACATTGAAAAAAAATCATTGAACAGGAATTTTGAATCCAGATATGTTCGGTTTTCAAGTCAATTTTTGCGATTTCATATGGTTTCTAAACGTGCCACGATGGTTGGGATTTTTGAGTTATGTTGACAGCAAGTGAACAACCATAAAGTTCATCTTTATACCTGTCATAATTCTTACTTTGGAAAAGAAGAATTGCAAATATCAAAACCAAAAACATTCTTCACAGTTTCAAATGGTTTCGAAACGGTATGAATTTACTATATTCATTACTGAATAAAATATGGTTCATTACTCCTGGCAATATATCTGGAATTTTTACGATAATAATATTTTGAGAAAATCCCCATCGAAAATCCAATCTCTGAACAAAAAACCGATCAATTCACGAGGAGCAAGAAACTGTCATTTTTTGGCTGGTGGCGAAAAAAAAAAGAAGCTTTAGGCTCCACTAACTGCGAACGACTGCATTATGATGAAGAGAATGAAAAATACATCGTCAGTTTGTTATATGAAAGGAATATTGGAACCGTTCGAAACTGAAAATTGAAACTTTCCGCTTCTTCCGCTTTTTCCGCTTCTGCAATAGCTGAAAAGAGTTTATCTTGCTTAAACTGAGCTAACTGACATTGAGGTTTCTATTTTCTTTTTGCGCCATGACTCGAGTAGATAAAAGGATCAAATTCGAGCTAGCTATCAATTTCCATCAAATTCCTTGACTCTTTGAAATGAGTGGGAAACAGTAAACTTCAGATGATAAGATGGACTGGTGTAATTGAAATTAGGCATTTCGACTGACCGACTTATGATTCTGCATTTTTCATTCGTTTTCCAGATAACAACTTTTTGTCTGTATACATACATTTTTTCGTAGTCCTGGATGTTCCCGAATGCATTTTTATAAAAAATTTCCTATGAAAGATGAAGAAGCAATGTAACACAGGCCAGATATAGTGTTTTTGCGAGTGTGTTATAAAATAACGTCTTGATAGTTGACATTAGAGCGATTGTCAGACAATTTTTCAAAGTTGATTATTTGTAACAGTTTTTTTAATGCATAGAAGGATAGAATTGAAAATAACCTTATCATTTTTCAGTGCCAAAATAATGGAAAAATAAAACAAACTTTACTTAAAAAAAAAAATTCTTTCCTAAAATAAAAATTGAAAAAGTTAGCAACGTTTTGTGGAAATCGAGAAATCGAACCGAGAACTGAACCTATGTTGTCGAGAGACCAGCCAAGCAGAGAGGTCGGCAAACTCTGCTGGCTCACAGAAATCTAATGATAAATATATATCTCGATCCATTTACTGTGGAAAATGAAAACAATATTTACAACAGCCTGCACCTCCACCAACACATTATTACAACATTGCTTCGTAATAAAACCAGTTGAAACTGGAAATGTTTTCAACGAAATAATGTTATTTTTTGTTCTCCCTCGGAAGTTTCGTTTTTCTGATAGAATGATCAATAGCTACTGAAAGCTCTGTTCCGATTTTAGCACTGATTTTTATGCGGAACAACGTAGTAGCAATTCTGACATTCGTTTATTCGAATTTTGAAGCAAAATTCTTCTTTTTCTTGTTCCAAAGTCAAGTTTCCTGTTTCGTCATTCTTTTGTAGGGCCTGTGATAACACTTGGAACAGTACATTTATTGCAGGGTTGTTTACTTATAAGGTATTCGAAAAGGAAAAAGATGTGCTTCTTTCTCTTGAACCTGGTAAGTTTTGCAAAGTTTATATAACGTCATGTGGCATTGAACTAGCTTTGAATCGGATCTTTGATTTTGAAACATTTTGAAACAGCGAATATATTTCTCGCCGGTTTCAGACAATTTTCAAAAATATTCGAATCTGAAGTTTCTGTTCATGTTGATAAAGTCTGAACAAATCTCAAAATATTCGGCATGTACTATTGTTCGGTATTTTGTGAGTTTCAACAATTTCTCTAACTTCTTTAAAGTTATTTTGTTGGTTGAATTCTTGCTTCTTTTTTTTGCTCTGTTTTCCAATCAGCATAACTTCATTGCTATCTCAGCGCTTTTTGATAAGAAACAAGCCCTTTTAATTGGTATTTGGATAACTTTTTTACTGTTTTATGTGAGTTTTTTCCTTCCCATCCTTGCTTTTGAAGTACTTGATCCGTCTCGTTTTGTCAAATACCAATGTATGCTCTGGCTGTCGAATCCTGGATATAATTCATACTTTGTTTAATTGTTTCTGTTTTAATACTTTTCCAAAGAAAATACATGAAGTTTTAATCTCATAACGAACGATATTCGAACTCTATTAATGGTCGAAACTCCTGAGAGGCGTCGAACTTTAATTTATAGGCAGCCAACCTCCGTATGATTGATTTTATAATTGTTTCAGATCCAGTGTCTTCTTTGAATTTTTTTGACAGCGTCAAAACCGGAATTACACAACGCTCTTTTTCTGCAGTTTCCGTCAAGAAAAGGAACATTTCTTTTTCTGGTTCGCGACGTAACCAGATTTATGAGCACAGACTGCTTACTTCGATTTGGCATCGACGATTTTTGTGCTCTTCTCAAATTCCAGGAATTTCTGTAAATTGTTTGGGAATAAACAGTTTCGAATAGCTCACATCACATGTCGGCCTATTATTAAATTTTCGTTCTTTTTTATCTTTTTTAAAATTTTCGGTAACAAAATGTCCATAAGTTTCACAAAGAAATCCTTTTACAGTCATTGAAGTGTGTGAATGAAAACCATGGAGAAGAAGAAGTCAATCATGGGCTTTCATATTTCGTCATTCCATTCTGTTCATCAATATCCAATCGTGTCTTCTACTTTCTGGATTCTGAATGAACGATTAATGTGGCTAAAAATAGACATCTACTTGCTCTTCAAGAGCTTAGCTTGTCAGGAATAACATCTGAATCTTCGTCTCTTTTGAATAGTTTGACATATCATATATCAGCGTTCTCTTTGACGTTAATCTGAATGTTATTTTGTATATTTGTTTTTGAATTCATAGGCAGCCCATCTCCTTCTTATTGATTTTATACTACTTTCAGATCCATTCTTTCCTTTGAACTTTTTTTGCCAGCGTCGAAATCGGAATAGAAATCTTGGCTCAATTTTCCTGTTTTTCTAACAGTTTTTCATAACTCTTGAGCCCAAATTTTTAAAAATAGCCTAAAATGATTAATTTCCCGTCCCAGAAACACGTGAAATATTTCAAAAACTGTTATGCGGATAATTGGTTTCTCGTCCGGTGAGACTTTCCATTCGCGTTGTCTGGATAAACATATTTTGCCGAAACTGGCTCTACTTCAAAACTCACAAAAACATTTGAAAAATTTTACGAATTTCAGAAAAATGACTCATAACGCTGAACATTGCCTAATCCTTCGAAATTTCATATTTTTCGAATCGATGAAAACGGAACAGAAAAACCTATTTTGCGACTGTTTCATAATTTTTGCAAGTCTTTTGAATTGTTTCATTGATTTTATTTCTATGCGCGCATCAGGTCTCGAAAAAAACACAACTAAAACAGCACATTTTTTACATCTTTGCTTGGATTGCTTTGGAACCAGTTATACTGTATCGAATTCTTCACGGCATAACTCTATTTCATGAAACATAAAAAATAAAACTAATGAATCAAGTTTCTGCAACAGAAAAGTTACATGAACGAAACTGAATTGAATATAAGGTAACTCACAAAATGAAATTGAATAAATCTTCATAATGGAAAGTGTGGTCTGAAGGTTCCTATTGCACTCTATGCATTATCCAAAATTTCTTTGTGGCTCATTTGGAGATGAATAATACTTCAAACAGCTCATATCTCGGGCCACCGCTAAGATAATGTAGCGTTGGCTTGTTCCAATTTAATCTTTTTTTTTTTGATTTACGGTAACAAAATTTCCATAAATTCCAAAAAGAAATCTTGTCTCAGTACACGTAGACGTTGGAAATCCTAAACGAGAACTTATGAAATATTTGTGTTTTGACGTTATTCATGTTTTGCTGTTCATTACATCAATACCAGTCTGAATTCTCATTCAACTAGAATAACGCTACGTTAGTTGACCAATCAAAGCTCACTTGGAAAGAAAACAATCAGCAGATTTCTGTTACCAATGGTTAAGTTAATGCAAAAGTTGTTGATTTTCAATGGTAACCATTTGATTTCACCGTCGAAAACAAAAAAAAAAGGTCGTCTCGATTGAAAGCTATTGAATTTTTCAGTTTCAAATAGCTCGGATGAAATTTCGTACCAATAATGAACATATTGACGATCACTCAAACTGTTTCATAATTCTG